>CM053615.1:16102189-16132955 GCA_028646535.1 Procyon lotor
TTTTTTTTTTTTAAGATTTTATTTACTTATTTGACAGATAGGAGAGAGATCACAAGCAGGCAGAGAGGCAGGCAGAGAGAGGGGGAAGCAGGCTCCCCACTGAGCAGAGAGCTCCATGTGGGGCTTGATCCCAGGACCCTGAGATCATGACCTGAGTCAAAGGCAGAGGCTTTAACTCATTGAGTCACCCAGGCGTCCCCCATATGGTGTATCTTGAAGAATGTTCTGTGTGTACTTGGGAAGGATGTGTATTCTGCTGTCATTGAGCACAGTGATCTATATGGGTCTGGTAGGATTAGTTGGTTTATTGTGGTTTTCAAGCCCCTACACCTCTGCTGATCATCTGTCTAGATGTTTTATCTAGTAGGTTATTGAAGTTTACAACTGTTTCTATACAACTACCTATTTGTCCCTTCAATCCTGTCAATGTTAATTCATATATTTGAGAGTTCTTTGATAAATATATGTTTATAGTTGTTATATTTTCTGGATGAATTGAACTTGTCATCAATATATAATACTCTACTGTGCTTCTTGCAACAGTTTTATATAATATATTAAAGCTTTTTATTTATTTCCTTATTTATTTATTTATTTATTTGATTTTTTTTTTTAATTAACATATAATGCATTATTTGTCCCAGGGGTACAGGTCTGTGAATCATGAGGCCTACACATTTCACACCACTCACCATAGCACATACCTCCCCAATGTCCATAACTCAGCCACCCTATCCCTAGCCCCCTACCCCCTCAGCAGCCCTCAGTTTGTTTCATGAGATTAACAATCTCTTATGGTTTATCTCGCTCCCAATCCCATCTTGTTTCATTTTTTTCCCTCCCTACCTCCCACATCTCCCCACCTTGCTTCTCAAATTGCTCATATCAGAGAGATCATATGATAATTGTCTTTCTCTGATTGACTTTTTTTTCTTAGCATGATACCATCTAATTCCATCTACATTGTTGCAAATGCCAAGATTTGGGGGGTTTTGATGGCTGCATAGTATTCCATTGTATATCTTTATGTACTCATCTGTTGATCAACATCTAGGTTATTTCCATTGTTTGGCTATGGTGGACATTGCTGCTATAAACATTTGGGTGCACGTGCCCCTTCAGATCACTACATTTTATCTTTAGGGTAAACCCAGTAGTGCAATTACTGGGTTGTAGTGTAGCTCTAGTTCCAACTTTCTGAGGAACCCCCATACTGTTTTCCAGAGTGGCTGTACCAGCTTGCATTTCCACCAACAGTGTAGGAGGGTTCCCCTTTCTCCGCATCCTCGCCAACATCTGTCATTTCCGGACTGCTTAATTTTAGCCATTCTGACTGGTCTGAGGTGATGTCACTGTGGTTTTGATTTTTGTATTTCCCTGATGCCTAGTGTTGTTGAGCACTTTTTCATGTGTCTTTTGGCCATTTGGATGTCTTCTTTCCAGAAATGTCTGTTCATATCTTCTGCCCATTTCTTGATTGGATTCTTTGTTCTTTGGGTGTTGAGTTGGATTTCTTTATAGGTTTTGGATACTAGCCCTTTATCTGATATGGCATTTGCAAATATCTTCTCCCATTCTGTCGGTTGTGTTTTGGTTTTGTTGACTGTTTCCTTTGCTGTGCAAAAGCTTTAGATCTTGATGTAATCCCAATAGTTCATTTCTTCCCTTGCTTTCCTTGCTTTTGGCAATGTTTCTAGGAGGAAGTTGCTGCAGCTGAGGTAGAAGAGGTGCTGCCTGTGTTCTCAAGGATTTTGATGGATTGCTCTCACACATTGAGGTCTTTCATCAATTTTGAGTCTATTTTTGCATGTGGTGTAAGGGAATGGTTCAGTTTGATTCTTCTGCACGTGGCTGTCCAATTTTCCCAACACCATTTGTTGAAGAGACTGTCTTTTTTCCATTGGACATTCTTTCCTGCCTTGTCGAAGATTCATTGACCATAGAGTTGGGGGTCCATTTCTGGGCTCTCTATTCTGTTCCATTGATCTATGTGTCTGTTTTTGTGCCAGTACCATACTTCCTTGATGAGTACAGCTGTGTAATAGAGCTTCACTCTGGAATTGTGATTCTGCCAATGTTGGTTTTCTTTTTCAACACTCCTCTGGCTATTTGGGGTCTTTTCTGGTTCCATATAAAGCTTAGGATTATTTATTCCATTTCTTTGAAAAAAATGGTATTTTGATAGTGATTGCATTAAATGTGTACATTGCTTTAGGTAGCATAGACATTTTCACAGTATTTGTTCTTCCAATCCATGAGCATAGGACGTTTTTCCATTTCTTTGTGCCTTTATTAATTTATTTCATGAGTACTTTATAGTTTCCTGAGTACATATTCTTTGCCTCTTTGGTTAGGTTTATTCCTAGGTATCTCATGGTTTTGGGTGCAATTGTAAATGGGATCAACTCCTTAATTTCTCTTTCTTCTGTCTTGCTGTTGGTGTATAGAAATGCAACTGATTTCTGTGCATTGATTTTATATCTTGACACTTTACTGAATTCATGTATGAGTTCTAGTAGTTTTGGAGTGGAGTCTTCTGGATTTTCCACATAAAGTATCATATCTTCTGCAAAGAGTGAGAGTTTGACTTCTTCTTTGCCAATTTGGATGCCTTGTATTTCTTTTTGTCTGATTGCTGAGGCTAGGACTTCTAGTACTATGTTGAATAGCAGTGGTGATGGTGGACAGCCTTATCGTGTTCCTGACCTTAGGGGAAAAGCTCTCAGTTTTTTCCCCATTGAGAATGATACTTGGTGTGGGTTTTTCATAGCTGGCTTTGATGATATTGAGGTATGTACCCTCTATGCCTCCACTGTGAAGAGTTATGATTAAGAAAGGATGCTGTACTTTGTCAAATACTTTTTCAGCATCAGTTGAGAGTATCATATGGTTCTTGTTCTTTCTTTTATTAATGTAGTATATCACATTGATTGATTTGCAGATGTTGAACCAACCTTACAGTCCAGGAATAAATCCCACTTGGTCATGGTGAATAATCCTTTTAATGTATTGTTGGTTCCTATTGGCTAGTATTTTGGTGAGAATTTTTACTTCCATGTTCATCAAGTATATTGGTCTGTAATTCTCCTTTTTGATGGGGTCTTTGTTTGGTTTTGGGATCAAGATTATGCTGGCCTCATAAAATGAGTTAGGAAGTTTTCCTTCTATTTTTCAGAGCAGCTTTAGGAGAATAGGTATTAATTCTTCTTTAAATGTTTGGTAGAATTCCCCTGGGAAGTCATCTGGCCCTGGGCTCTTGTTTCTTTTTCTTTTCTTTTCTTTTTTTTTTTTTTTAAGATTTTATTTATTTATTTGACAGGGAGAGAGAGAGAGAGAGATCACAAGTAGGCAGAGAGGCAGGCAGAGGGGAGGGGACGCAGGCTCCCTGCTGAGCAGAAAGCCCGGCGCAGGGCTCGATACCAGGATCCTGAGATCATGATCTGAGCCGAAGGCAGAGGCTTTAACCTGATGAGCCACCCAGGCACCCCAGGGCTCTTGTTTCTTGTGAGATTTTTGATGACTGTTACTTTATATTGTCTTTGTTCCTTTCTGGTCTGTTACTTTTAGGCTCTGTCTTTGCTTAGAGGATCCCTTTCAATATTTCCTGTAGGGATTGCTTGGTGTTTGCATATTCTTTTAGGTTTTTGTTTTTTGGTTTTTGATTTTTTTTAGTCCTGGAAGCTTTTATCTCTCTCTATTTTCAGTGGCAGCCTAGATGGATATAGTATTCTTTGCTGCTTATTTTTCTCATTTAGTGCTCTGAATATATCATGCCAGTCTTTTCTGGCCTGCCAGGTCTATGTGGATAGGTCTTCTGCCAATCTAATATTTCTACCATTGTATGTTACAGACCTATTTTCCCAAAATGCTTTCAGGATTTTCTCTTTGTCACTAAGACTTTTAAGTTTTACTCTCATATGACAGGGTGTCGACCTATTTTTATTGATTTTGAGGGGGTTTTCTGTGCCTCCTGGATTTTGATGTTTGTTCCCTTTGTCAAAGTAGGGAAATTCTCTGCTATAGTTAGCTACAATATACTTTCTGTCCCTCTCTCTCTTTCTTTTTCTTTGGGTTCCCAATTATTCTAATATTGTTTCATCTTAGGCTATCACTTATCTCTCAAATTCTCCCCTCCTGATCTAGTAGTTGTTTGTGTCTCTTTTGCTCAGCTTCTCTATTCTCCATCATTTTGTCTTCTAAATCACTAATTCTCTCTTCTGCCTCATTTATCCTAGCAGTAACCGCCTCCATTTTTTTATTATACCACCACAAAATGGTGGTTTGCATTATGTTTAGAGAGTACCTAGACCTACTCTCTAGGTAGGGAATCCTCCCCTACCTCCAGGATTCCACAGTTCTCATTGATCAGTGAACTTGGTCTTAGCTGGATGTTCTTGCTGATCTTCTGGGGTTGGGACTTGTTGCCGTCATTCTCAAATGTCTTTGCCTCAGGTAGAATTGCAACGCCCTTGCCAGGGGCCAGGCTAAGCAATCTGCTAGGTTTTGGTCTCGGCAGCTTTTATTCCCTGAACGCTTTCCGTACAGCTCTGGAGGATGGAAATTAAGAAGGTGGCCTCCCAGTCTGTGGCCCAGAGGAGCTGAGAGCTCAGCACCCCTCATCAGTGCGCCCTCAGAGAAAAACAGTCAATCCCTCCCATCTCCCTGGTCTCCCGCCACACTCTGTGCTCACCCGGCCCATGATCAAGTGTTTCTATCTCTGACTACGGCCCCATTTGGAGTCTCCAAACCCAGCAGATTCCTGCAGCACTCTCCCATGCCACTTCTCTCAGGTGAGGAAGGAGGGAGTCTCCTGCAGCTGCCACTTTTGGGGTCCCTGCTCAAAGAGCAGTGACCTGACTGTGCCTCAGATCACTGTTTAAGGTAACCCCGGGCTGAGACCCCCGCTCTCTGCAGTCGGCTTACCCCTTCCAATAGCTGGGAGCTCTGCCACCTCAGACACCCCTTGCCTTTTTGTGACCCCACTGGTCCTGAGACCACACTGTCCCTGCGAGAGCTCCACTTCCAGCTTAGCCCTTGGAAAGATGTCCCTCAGTGGAGCAGACTTATAAAAGTTCCAATTTTGTGCTCTGCCTCTCTTTCACTTGCCAGGAGCCAGCCCCTCCCTCCATGGTCTGTCTTCCTGAGTATTGCCTCAGATTCACTTCTCCGCACATCCTGCCTTCCAGAAAGTGGTCCCTTTTCTGTTCCTAGAATTGCTCTTCTTCTCTTTGATCTCCTGTTGAGTTAGTAGGTGTTCAGAATGGTTTGATAACTATCTAGCTGAACTCCTGGGACTTTTGATATGTAGGTCTCCTACACCTGTGCCATCTTGCTCCTCTCTCCTCTTGCAACATTTTTTGATTGAAAGTTTCTTTTGTGTGATATTAGTGTAACTACTCCAGATCTTTTTTTGGTATTTGTATGGGATATCTTATTCTGTGGTTTTGCTTTCAACATATACGTGTCTTTAGATCTCAAGGGAAGTTTTGTAGACAACATATGTTATCTTTGTGTACAGGGAGATTCCCAATATGTCTCCAATACATTCCTTTCTTGTCTAATCTAACACAACTATATTTTATTACCTTTAACCAATTGTAATATGTATTATAATTGCAATATGTGCATGTCTATATCCTGATTCTCCCAAAATGCATCTAATGTTTAAAAGACAAGTAGATGCAGACACTTAGTCTGGAAGAAATGATAATATTTCCTAATACATTGTTTTTGCATTATCTCTGAGAAAAAGAAAGAAAAAGAAAAATTATGCAGAGCAATATGCATCAGTAAATTGAAACAAGAAATGAGGAAAAGAAGAGTTTACTAGAAAAGCAAGACATAGGAAAAGATAAAATTGCATGCCAAGGGACAAGAAAAGACATAGATATGAAGGAAGATGGAGGAACAAGAACAATGAAAGAAATGAAAATATTTGAGTGGATTTAAAGCAGGGAATATTTGGTTTCCTACTCTCTAACAGAGTGTTCCCATGCCCCTAAAAGTTTCCAGCCTATTTCTAGAGTCTGGATATTTAGTCAGTCTCAGAACAAATGGTGGTTTGCATTATGTTTAGAGAAGGGATTGGAGCAGCTATAGATGCTGAGTGACTTTTCCTTTCCTGAATGAATGGGTAGGTATTCTTGTTCTGTCTCCCCGTTGAGTCAGCATTAGGGAAAAAAAAAAATGCCAAGTATCATTTAGTTCAGCATAGGCTGCTTTGGCAACATAGAAACAGATTTGGCTAAATGATTTGGCTCTTCCAAATTAAAGTAAATTAATGTAGTGAATGAATCTTTCAACTTAATGAAATGTTCTTCAAAATCTATTAATGAAGGTACTTCAGTGGAGAATTGAAAACAAAACATCCAGGTAAAGAGTTGAAATAAAATTACACTCAGCTGTATTCTATTTGCTCTTGTAAAATTCTCTTTTTTTAATTTGAGTGGACAGTAAATAGAGAATACCTGACTTTGGGGCTAAGGAAACCTAAGCCTTCTGAGCTGCACTGTATTCTCTTGAGTCATTTAATAAAGACACAAGTTGGGTTACTGAAAAAAATCATGGGAAAAAAATCAATCCTTTGGATTCAAAGGGCTGCTCTTGAAAACATGTGTATTGTTGTAGTTACTTTGCTCTTCTGGCCTCTAAATTGTCAATCTTTTTTTTTTTTCCAAAGATTTTATTTATTTGAGAGAAACACAGTGAGAGAGGAAACACAAGCAGAGGGAATGGTAGTGGGAGAAGCAGGCCTCCTGCTGGGCAGGGAGCCCGACGCGGGGCTCGATCCCAGGACCCTGGGATCATGACCTGAGCCGAAGGCAGACGCTTAACAACTGAGCCTCCCAGGCGCCCCTAAATTGTCAATCTTAACCTTGGCCCCACGTGGAGAGTGACTTTTTTAACCACTTCCCCCATTACCGATTACATACCTGTTCAAAAAGAGAAACCCACCTTTTTTCTGTGCTTTCAACCAGCCATCTTATCCAAAAATCTATTTGGGTTGTTAGAGCTTAACCTTGCCTGGTAAAGGACCTATGGGAAGTTTCTTATTATTTGAAAGATCGGTGTTAGTGTATGTGTCTTCAAAGAAAGAAAAAAGTAAAGAAGAAAAAGATGTGGCTATCAAACACCCCAAGAGTGAAGCTATCTGTACCAAGGGTTTGAAAGCAACGTTTGGAAAAGTCAATCTGTGAGAGTTTTTAAATAAATTATTATCAATGAATTCTTTCTAGATTTCTAGTTTCCTAAAGACTCCTGTATTCATGTTATATTATCTAACAGGAAAAAAAAAATGATATCTTAGTTCACTTCTGTCCACCCCATATTGTTTATAATGGTTACTCAAGGCCTCGCCTTTGTTTATGTTTGTGGAATAAGTCGTGGGGTTACATACTGGAGCCCCCGTGAGCTGTTTAAATTGTGGCACAATTAAACTAGGATGGAGAGATCTGGAAAGATCTGGAAAGATGGCTATTGGAGGATAGCCAGCAATGGGGGAAAAGAGATGGAAGGACAAAGAGAGGAAGAACTTTCTGGAGAGAGAAAATTAAACACATAATTCAGTTTTGTTGTGTCATGTAGAATGAAAGCTTTTTCTTCTCCATTTCGTTCAGTCTCTTCATTAAAGACTTCTTTATTCATTAGTTCTACTGAAGTAGGATTCGCCATTTTGTTTGAATACCAAGAATGGACTAACAGAAACAAAGTTATGTTTGGGTTATCTTTGAATAACATTACCAATTAGAAATGCAAATATTGGCCACACCAGCTAAGCACATGCTACTACCATGACCTTTTTGATCCTTTCATATATCTGATTAAGTCCTCTTCTTTCTTAAGGTTGATTTCAAATCACATCTCAAATATACTATATTCGTTGATACATTCAGCCCACAACACACTGTCCCTTGTCTTGTTTAAGCTCTCATTATCTATAAAAACTCATTTTCAAATATAGAGACCATCCCATATAATAAATTAGCTATTTCATCAGCATATCATATATCCTCAACACTATTATAAGCTTCTTTGGGGCTGGAACCATACCTTTTGTGATTCTTCTCAGAACCTAACACTTACTATGACAATAAGTGTATTCAGTCATCCAAACATTATTTATTTTTAGCCAAAGCATCTCAATTCAATAAGCATTGTTTGAATGAGCAAATGTGTGGATGAGGGAGTAAGCAGTAGGCCACATCAGGTGCCACCTAACATGCCAAAACAAAAGACACACAATAAAAAAACGCAACGAACAAGTCAAAAGAAGAGCAGGCCTTTCAGCAAAATGGCCCTCTGTTGGTTATTCCATGAAAATCAAGATGCTCCTGAATATGTTCAGCTCTCAATAGCTGAACAAGAATGTTAAACAATTGGAATTCTCTCAGTTCTCTAGGATTTTATTTAAAAGAGAGATTCATAAAGATTTTCTAGATAAGAGATTTATAAATCTGAAAAATTTATAAATCTGAAATAAGTCTTTATTTCTGCATATGTTTTCTCATTATCAGGTACCTAAAGTTTTAAATAAAATTCATGATAATTAAAAATCAGACTTTATCTTTCTTACTTTCAAGTTTTTTATAGTAAACACCTTGTCCATTCTCTGTTACACTTTCTGATTTCCACTGGTGTGGATCTCAAGTAAATTTTGCTCAGGATGGTGGGATATGTAGGGTGTAAATGAATTATTTGTGTGTGTTTTAAGAATTCTTCAAAAACAGCATGGCTGGGAAAAAACATTGAGTAATATTTAAATAACAAAAACAACTTCTTCAGAATTTTTATTTCATTTTGGTTAGAATACTGTTTGCTTTAGTTCGTTAAAAACTTCCCTTTGGAGTGATTTTAATTTTGTTTCTGATAGAGTCCTAGAACTTATGACAATATCCACCCTGCACCAGGGTTTCTATTAATTACTCACCCTGCTGTTTCTGTTCCATACAGGGAACATAGGTAAATGACCGCCTGGACATCTCAGCTCTGAAATGATGGGCATATGTTTCACAGGTGTCAATGTTTTCTGTACCCGAGGCCTTAGATAAATATCTTCTTCTTCACTTTCCTAGCCCTTTGAATGGACTGAGCAGTTCCTATGACCTTTATGCAGAGTGTCTGTACCAGCTCCTGAGTCTAGGTTTCTGGCTTCAAAGTTAGAGTTCTAGCTCCAGCCCTTACATGGATAAGGTCTAGATGAAGAAGCCAAACATGCAGACATCAGCCTGCTCTTCTCTCTCGCATTAATTTCTCTCTTAGTTTCTGAACTGGAACTATCCCTTTCTTTCTTCCAATTTCAGCTATGTGCTTTTATCTTTTTTGTATATGAACCCAGAATTTACCTATATAATATAATAGGAGAATTACATTAAATGGACTTACTCTGCTATCCTACTGGCATATTTGAGATCCAAATTACTAGCTACTTACTGGGCATCATTACCTGGATATTTCAGGCACTTAATACTCACCACATTCCAAAAAACCTTCTTTATTGTCAGTAATTTTGTTGAGAATCTGGGTGACATAAAATGGAATTAAAGTTAATGAGTGGCCCCAGGAATGTCTGAAAGTTTGTTTAGCAGAGCTGCCGGAGCAGAATGAAGCAAGGAAGAAAAAACAGAATGACATTCTTATGGCCGAGTTCACTCCCAGGATTCCATGCAGAGCTCTCTGTAAAGTAAGGTTGGGGTGTAGCTTATGCCAGAGTTTGTGTTGGATCTGACACCATTTCATGCCACCTCTCCACCATGGGCCAACCTCATCTCCAGTCCACTGAATACAATAGAAACCTTGAAGGAAAGACAATGCATTCAAAGGTGTATGAGGAGGAAGATAGTGAGCAAGACCTTGAAAATTGTGGTGGAACCACCCACTGAAAATGTAGTTTGAACTACATTATTTAATTTGACCAACCAGTTTAATAACTTTCCCTTGAAAGAAATGTTGCTAAGTATATCAGAAATGAAGCTGGCATAAGGAGATGAAGAGACTGAGTTTGTTGCTTTCTTACCAGTTATCTTTTCCTCTGACCGTGACTTTTCTTTTGAGTTCACCGTCCTGGGTGAGGGCAACCCTAGCTCCACCAGAACCTCTAGAGTTAACTTTGACTTCACCCTCTCCTTCTATCCATCTCCCATATGCAATCAGACATTAGATGTTAGTCATTCACTGACAAATATCTTTTTTTTTTTAAGATTTTATTTATTTGACAGAGAGGAGAGAGATCACAAGTAGGCAGAGAAGCAGGCAGAGAGAGAGGGGGAAGCAGGCTCCCTGCTGAGCAGAGAGCCCGACATGGGGCTCGATCTCAGTACCCTGAGATCATGACCTGAGCCTAAAGCAGAGGCTTAACCCACTGAGCCACCCAGGCGCCCCCGAAATATGTCTTGAATATGACCATTTCTCCTCACTCCCACTGCTACTGATACTGTCACTGCCTTAATTAGGGCTTTATCCTTAATTATGCTGGACCTGTCATATTGAACTTACTGTTTTCAGTCCCTTCTCTTATTCCATATAATCCCCAGGACTCCCAACCAGAATTATTCATATATATATATAAACATGGTGAGTTTCAGGAGCTGAAATATCCAAGTGACAAAATCCAGTAAATAGCTAATAATTTGGATGAAAAGCAGAGTTAGTTTTTCTTTTGGTAAAAGCTATCAGAGATTAGATAGATAGATAGATAGATAGATAGATAGATAGATAGATAGATAGATAGATAATAGATTGATTGATTCTGATAGTTTTTTCTAAAGAAAATAATCCAAACTCATTAACAGACCACACAAATATTTTCACTGTCTCTCTAACTTTTCCTTATCTTTTGATGTGCGTCAAATAGTACTTCAAATAGCTTTCCTTTCTCCTTCTGCATGCTATAAGTGCATCTTCTAGGCAACATCACACTATAACCATTTATTTTTTTATGTCTGCCTACTCCATTAGACATGGAGCAACTTTAAGAACAGGGAGCACATATGACTTACGTTTACACTTTATCTGGCAAGCAGTACTTTGTCTAAAAAAAAAATATGCTAAATATTTTCTAGTATTTTGAGATTATGATTTCCCACAATCAGAGTGGCTTTGGATTTTGAAGTAAGCAATTTATCATTAGCCCATGCATTCAGGGTCAACTTATACATGATATCTTTATTTCACCAGCATGCTAGGAAGATGACTTTTTTTTAAAAGATTTTATTTATTTATTTGACACAGAGAGAGGATTACAAGTAGGCAGAGAGAGAGAGAGAGAGAGGAGGAAGCAGGCTCCCTGCCAACCAGAGAGCCCAGTGTGGGGCTCAGTCCCAGGACCCTGAGATCACGACCCGAGCCAAAGGCAGAAACTTTAACCCACGGAGCCACCCAGCCATCCCGACTTTTTTTTTTTTTTTAAGATAATCTCCAACCTAAGTCACACAGGAAAGGGAAAAGGAAGTTGAATATCTTTCCTTTATTTCTGTAATGGAGAATTACTGAGCAACTTGCTTACACAGAGTAGCAATCATTTTTCATAGGTAAATATGTCTTTTCTGCCTCTTAACGGCACCTGAAGTAAGCTTTGCTTCCTTTTTAGTCTTAAGAGGTGTCCGTAGGATTCTAGTGCCTAGAACAGTGCCTAGAACATGGTGTGATCTCAATAAATCTTTATCAAATACATGATTCTAATATTTTCTTTCCAGAAATAAACCTGACCTTTAGGTAAACTACTAAGCATGTATTACACTTTCCATTTGCTTGCAAAGTCATTGTATGCCCACTAATTTAATTTAATTAATTACTCTGCAAAGTGCTTTGGGAAACCCAGAATATAAGAGGCTGTATGTAAAATCTAATACTTCCATATTCCATGGATTCCAAAGCACTTTACAGATTAATGACTTAAACACTGTAGGTCAATGACCACAATGGCAGAGAAAAAAACTACTGCTTGATCTTCTTTAGTTCACTCAAAACAGTGAAAATGTTTTATAGAAAAACAGATTATAGGGCATTGAGGTCTCCCTCTTCCCCTACTGAATAAATGCCACAAAATCTGATGTTTACATAACCAATCTCTGGCCAATGTCTTGGCTTAGATTATTAATGACCTAATAGCTTCACAGCCGGGAAGCCCCTCTAATGCTAATTATCAGTAATGTATTTTTGGCTGTCCAAAGCAGAGTATGAAAAAATAATTGGGACTCACAGGAAGGGATATGAAGTAAAAAATTACTAGTGCACTTACATGTCACAATTAGTGAAAATTCTTTTGTAAATCAATGCTAATAGATTTGGAGGTTCTAGTTACATTCAACAGTATGACAGTTTTGTGATCGATTTATATGTGTCTGTCTCATTAGATTCTGAATTCTCAAAGTAAATAATCATGTCATTTTTAGTGCTTAGTAATAGCAGCTGCTGTTACTTTTCATTCATAGCATCTTTAATTCCACTTCTCGGAGCTTAAGGCAAAGCCTACCTAGAAGGTGCAAACACAGGCTTTGATAACACAAATATCTCATATAAATCTTTTTCTATTGTCTTTTTTCCTAGAATTTTAGTCATATGATTCTGTCTTGTTTATGTTCAGAACTTTTTGATTGAATGTTGGTCATTTTATTGGGCTTTGTTTTTTTGGTGGGACCCTAGTTTTGCTTCACACTATTTCATCTTACTTTGAAAGGAAGTTCTTCAAGTTATAAATTAAAAGTTGATGTGAGATATGACAGATATCACAAAATCTATAAAACTGCATTATATGTCTCCTTAATAGTTTTTTTTCTACTTTTTTAGTTACATGCTTTAATTGCTTCCTCATATGACAACATGTGTATTTTATGTCATACTAAGACATTTAGTTACATGCTCTAATTGCTTCCTTATATGACAACATGTGTATTTTATACATACTAAGACATTTATATACATGGATTTCTTTTAGCATGGTTGATTAAAATTTGCTTTTAGTTATTAATAGATTAAAAATTTATTTCAGCATAATCTCCTCCAGTCCCATCCATGTTGATACAAAAGTTGGGTATTCATCCTTTCTGATGGCTGTGTAATATTCCATTGTATATATGGTCCACATCTTCTTTATGCTGAGTGAAATAAGTTAAGCTAAGAAAGTCAATTATCATATGGTTTCACTTACTTGTGGAACATAAGGAATAACATGGACAACATTAGTAGAAGGAAAGGATAAGTGAAGTGGGGAAATTGGAGGGGGAGATGAAGCATGAGAGACTGTAGACTTTGAGAAACAAACTGAGGGTTTTGGAAGGGAGAGGGTGGAAGGGTGATCCTGGTGGTGGGCATTAAGGAGGGCACATATTACATGGAGCACTGGGTGTGGTGCGTAAACAATGAATCTTGGAACACTGAAAAAAATTAAAATGTTAAAAAATAAAAAATAGGGGCGCCTGGGTGGCTCAGTCGTTGGGCGTCTGCCTTCGGCCCAGGTCAGATCCCAGGGCCCTGGGATCGAGCCCCGCATCGGGCTCCCTGCTCGGCAGGAGGCCTGCTTCTCCCGCTACCATTCCCTCTGCTTGTGTTCCATCTCTCACTGTGTTTCTCTCTGTCAAATAAATAAAAAAAAATCTTAAAAAAAATGAAAAAAAATAAAATAAAAAAAATAAAAAAAAAATAAAAAATAAAAGAGTTAAGGCAAAAAATTTATTTCAGTTCCCCAATTTCTTATTGATGTAACATAAATTTTATTAATTGTTAAATTTAAGAAAACCTCTATAAATTA
Organism: Procyon lotor; assembly: GCA_028646535.1. Taxonomy (NCBI): domain Eukaryota; kingdom Metazoa; phylum Chordata; class Mammalia; order Carnivora; family Procyonidae; genus Procyon; species Procyon lotor. The sequence continues at coordinate 16,115,934 of CM053615.1, forward strand.
CTCATTACTCATAAAGGCTACTATTACAAATGCATTATTGACTTCAGTACTGCTACAGGTTTTGGCATTATAGAAATTCTGATAAATACTCTTTCACACAATTTCCATTATATATAAACACATCACACTCCATTATCAATCAAATATATTTCTGACATGAGAAAATGTCTGTTTTGACTAAGCATCGATGAGAACTCAGACTTTTACTTATATTTTACATGTCTGATGATTGAAGTAATTTTTTCACAGAATAGCTTTTGGCTTTATACTTTTCAATTCCCTTTTTCTTTTCCAAACTAACATGCTTGCAGAGCTGTGATGTATAAACATGGCCATATTATAAAATTGCCTTTTTCCTTGTACCTCTGCATTCTATTGCTAGTTAAGTCAGTAGAGTAGGCAATAGGAGTATTTCTGGAATTCATTCCCATAATGGGACAGTAAAGAGTCACTTATACATGGTAGTATTTGAAATCACATAATAGCCTCAACTCAGACTTCCCCTTTGCTAGATACCCCCAAAATCCCATGGTCATTCTAACATAATAGAATACAATGGAAATGCAAGGGAATACACTGGAGGAAAAATTGGAAAAGAAAGAGATAGTGGTCTTACCTGATTTATGTTAAAATATCTCACCTTTAAAAATTTTGCAAAAGCATTTGATTACATGAACTATTGTTGAGGATTTTTCCTGGGACCTAAAAAGTACCTGTAGAAGTGTAGAGCACTAAGGCTTAAGCTTCATTAATGTCTAAGTAGATCTGCCTCCATATGTAGTAGTTTAGAGGAGTTAAGGGAGAAGTGTTACAGAAGGAATGATGAGTTATTAGAAATTAGCAGAGGATAGTTTTTTAACATGAAAATAAGAACTAGCCGAATGGAGGAACTTAGGTGACTAAGGAAGAAAGATTAAAGGGAACAAAAAAATTGCCGAAACAAAAAGTCCACTGAGAAAGATGTAATAATCAGGTAACATTTTGTGGCACCTTACTGCATGACTGGCCCTATTTAAATTCATGCTTTCATTTAACCCTTGTGACATATATGTGAGACTGGTGATTATTATAAGCATTATTTTATAAAAAAAGGATGCCAAGGCCTTGGTAGGGTCAGTAACTTGCTTAACTGCACAGGTAGTAAGGGATAGTCATGAACATGAATTTGGATTTGTTTGGATTCATTATCTCTGCTTGTAGCCACCTTGTTAGAATGGAAACACACGAGAAGGTAATTTCCAAAGATACTAAAGATATTAATTACATTTTGGAATTGCTACCAATATATGAAACTTATTTATTTTTCATATTTAATGATTACCATAAGTTAGCATACAAAAATCTACTACTGCCATCCTTGTTTTGCAAATCCAAAACAAGACTCCTTTCATCAACAGTATGATTCTGCTATAGCAGTAAGAATTAACAAACAAACATTTAGTCATTGGCAAATACTGAAGGCTTTTAATAATATCCAGTTAGTTACGTGGCATGAGAAATGTGATGAGAAAATGTAGCTAATGTTTTCAGAGCTTTTTAAATATCAAAAAGAGTCTCTAAGGTTTTAGCATTATATATAATATTGGTTAATTATCAGTGGTTTGGAAAGACCAATTTAAAATTTTCTGATCTTACAATATTGAAATTCACAACTATAATGTTTTCCACATTGACTATGTGAAAGTAAAGGAAACCCTGTCATGTATTTCATTTTCAACTGGACAAACACCAAAACAAGGCAAAATAAAAAACATAAGTTTATTTGGACTTTTTATTTCTTCTAAGACAAATGTATAGGTTATTTTTACTTCCTAGAGAAAAGGGTAGAAGAAGACAGTATAAAGAATTAGACTAGCAGCTAGACTGTTAGTCCTCACATCAGACAAACTACCCTTACACCTCCTGTCAATGTTGTTAACAGAGACTGTTATTTTACTAATCCTTATGATCCAATGATTCCTTTTTTTTTTTTTTTTTCATGTTTCAGGGCACAGCAGGTGAGAGAGTGGATTTGTTAAGCTGGGTGATTTTATCCTTCTTTTATGTGTTCATTCAATTTTATATTCATTTACTTATTATACACATATGGTGATGGAAGCTGCTAAAGCAATCGCTATTAGCCTGCAAAACAACAAGGCTGAGAAGCAGATGTCTTATTTCTGAGATTCCCCCCCCCCAGGATTATTATGATTAAAGATCCTTCCCCCCTGTCCTCTTTGAAGAGGACCAGGGGCTGCTTGCTAGAGGTTTTATTTAATGACTTGGGGAAAGACTCAAATATCTCCCCATTAGGGCAATCTACCCCAGGGGCAAACAATCCATGAACATTATGGGTTTATTTTATTTTTCTATCCTCTCAAACATATTGTTCAGCCTGTTAGAATTTTTAAAATGTACTGTCAAATTTCAAAATTACATGGATGAGAAGAAAACAGGCAGTAAGCTCTTTGACATTGGTCTTAGCAATATATTTTTGGATCTGTCTCCTCAGGCAAGGATAACAAAAGCAAAACTAAACAACTAAAACTACATAAACTAAAAAGATTCTGCACAGCAAAGGAAACCATGAGCAAAATGAAAAGGCAGTCTAATGAATGGGAGATGATATTCACAAATGATATATTCAAGAACTCATACAACTTTCAATATCTATAAAAAAAACAACAACCCACAAACAATCCAATTAAAAAATGGGCAGGGAACCTGAATAGACATTTTTCCAAAGAAGACATACAGGTGGCCAACAGGCACATGAAAAGATGCTCAACATCACTATCAGGGAAATGCAAATCTGCAATGAGATACCGCCTCACACCTGTCAGAATGGTTATTAACAAAAGAAAACAAAAATATAAGAAACAAGTGTTGCCAAGGATGTGTTGTAAAGGGAATCCTTGTTGCACTATTGGTGGGAATGCAGAATGGTGCAGCCACTATGGAAAACAGTATACAGTTTGCCCAAAAAATTAAAAATAGAAATTCTGCTTCTAGATCTCCATCCAAAGAAAAATAGAACACTAATTTGAAATGTTATACATACACTATGTTAATTGTAGCATTATTTACAACAGCCAAGATATGAAAGCAACTTAAATGTCCATGACAGATGGATAGGGAAAATGTTGTGAACACACACACACACACACACACACACACACACACACATATACACACAAACGCACACACCCCCCCCCCGAATATTACTCAGCCATAAAAAAGAATGAAATCTGGCCATTTGCAACAACATGGATGAACCTAGAAGGTATTATGCTAATTGAAATAATTCAGACAGAGAAAAACAAGTACTGTATTATCACTATTTTTTTTATTTTAGCAATTTTCATAGGCATGTAGTGATATCTCATTATGGTTTAATTTGCATTTCCTTAATGGCTAATGATATTAAACATCTTTTCATGTGCTTATTTGCCATCTGTATATTCTCTTCTATGAAATGTCTATTCATGCCTTTTGCCCATTTTCTAATTTGATTTTTTTTTCAAGTTGAGTCTTCAGAATTCTTTATATATTATAGATCCAAGCTGTTTATCTGGTACCAGGTGGCCTGTGGATGTTCAGTTATCTCAGTACCATTTTTTGAAAAACCTGTTCTTTCTTCATTGAATTGCTTTTGCACTGTTGTCAAATATAAGTTGAGTATACTTGTGTAAGTCTATTTCTGGTTTGTCTATTCTTTTCCATTGATCTATGTGTCTATCCCTCTACCAATGCTGCTAAATTTTGAAAACATGTAGATTAATTTCTCCCATTTTATTGTTTCACAAAATTATTTCAGGTATTCTCAGACCTCTTGCTTTCCATATAAGTTTTAGAATAAACTTCCTTATGGCTAGAAAAGCCTTGAGGGTTTTAATAGTCATTATGGTAAGCCTATTCAAATAGGGACAATTGACTCTATGTCTAGTCTTCTAGTCCATGTACAAAGTATGTCTTTCCATTTGTTTGGGACTTCATTGATTTCCTTCATCAGCATTTTGTGATTTTTAGCATCTGGATCCTATCAATGATTTATTAGGCTTATATCTAAATATTTAATTTTATTTAAAATCATTGTAAATGGCATTTCATTTTTTTATTTAGTCTTCCACATGTTTATTGTTAGTATGTGGCAATACAGTTGATTTTTGTGTTGATCTTGTACCCTACAACATTAACTTATTATTTCTAGGAGTATTTTGTAGATTCTTTGGAAATTCCTCCATTTAGATAATCAAGTCATCTGCGGGTAGAGATAATTTTAATTCTTCTTATTCAATATCTATACCTCTTGTCTTTTAAATAAAATTCTACTTTTTTAATTTTCAAATTTATGTATTTGTTTATTTTTGTTTATTATTCTGGCTGGAACCCTCAGTAATATGTTGAACTAGTGAGAGGAGTGAGAGCAGACATCATTACCTGATTCCTGATCATGCAGAGAAAGCATCCAATCTTTCACAATTAAGTATAACACTATATACAGGCTGTTTGTCGACCATCTTTATAAGTTTGAATAATTTTTCTCTCTATTTCTAACTTGCTTAGATTTTTTCTTTCTTTTTAAAATTATGAGTGGGATTGGATTTTGTCAAATGCTTTTCTGCATAAATGGATATGATCACAAGAATTTTTTTTCGTTAATCTATTGATATAGTGGATTACAGTGTTTGATTTTTAAATATTTAACCAACTTTGCATAACTGGATAAATCCCACTTGGACATGGTAAGTTATTCTTCTATATATTTCTGGATTTAATTTATTAATATTTGGTTGAGAATTTTTACAGCTAAATTCATGAGAAATGTTGGTCTTTACTTTTTTTCTTTCTATACTGTCTTTGTCTGCTTTGGTATCAAGGTTATATTGACTTCATAAAATGAATTAGGAAGCAGTCCCTCTACTTCTATTTCTTTTAATAGTTGTATAAAATTGGTGTCAACTCTTACAATCTTTGGTAAAATTGAAATCACATAAGCCTGAATATTTCTTTTAGGAGTTTTTAAATGAAAAGTTCAGTATTTTTAATGGTTGTAGAAAAATTCAGATTATCTACTTCATCTTGGCTGAGTTTTCGTAGCTTGTGATTTAGAAGCATTAGTTCATTTCTATTATGTCTTTTTTTCCCCAAATACTTTTATTTTATTTTTTCAGTGTTACAAAATTCATTGTTCATGTACCATACCCAGTGCTCCATGCAACACGTGTCCTCCTCAGTACCCACCACCAGGCTCGCCCAACTCTCACCCCACCCCTCCAAAACACTCGGTTTGTTGCTCAGAGTCCACAGTCTCTCATGGTTCATCTCCCCCTCCAATTTCCCCTAATTCACCCTTCCTTTCCTCCTCAGAGTGTCCTCCATCATTATGTCTTGAATTTATACTGTAGACTTGTTCATTATAACTTGTTCCTTATTATCCTGCAGGATATGTCATGATATTCCTCATTACATTCTGATATTTATAATTTGTGTTTTCTTTTTATCTTTGTTAGTCTTATGACATTTTTAGTGATAAGACTTTTTTTTTCCAGAGGAACACCTTTTTGTTTCTTTTTGTTTGATTTTCCCTATTATTTCCATATTTTCTATTGTATTGATGTCTACTTTTATCTATTATTTCCTTCTGCTGTTTGTTTTGAGTTCATTTTTCTCCTCTTTTTCTGGTATCTTACTATATAAAATTAAAATGTTACTTTGAAATATTTCCTTTTTTCTAATTTACTGTTATGAATTTCCCTTTGGCATTGCTTTAGCTTCATCTCATATATTTTGATCTGTTATATTTTCAATTTATTTTAGTTGATGCATTTAAAAAAAATTTCCTTGAGACTTCCTTTTGACCCATGAATTACTTGGGAGAGAAGTTGTCATGTATTTGAAGATTTTCATGTTGTCTTTCTATTATTGATTTCTAGTTTTATTTCATTTGAGTCAGAGAACATATTGTGTATGATTTCAATTCTTTTAAATTTGCTACTGTATGTTTGATGACCCAGTATATGATCTATAAGTGAATGTTTCATGAACACTTGAAAAGAAATAGGGATTCTGCTCTTGTTGAATACAGTGTGTTTTATAAATGTCACTTCGATCCTGTGGTTTTATGCTGATGTTCAGTTCTTCTATATCCTTGCTGATTTGTTGTCTAGTAGTTCTATCAACTGCTATGCTGAAGTCTCAAATGATAATTATGGATATTTTCTGTTTCCCCTTTTAGCTCTTTCACATTAGTGTACACTTCATGTGTTTTAAAGTTCTGTTATTTGGTGCATACAGATTTAGCATTACTATATTATCACTTGGTCCTGTTATCCTTATGTGATGATGTCCCTCTTTTTCCCTAGTAATTTCCTTTGCTCTGAAGTCTACTTTATCTGTTATTAATACGGTTGATCTTGTCTTTTTTTTGATTAATGTTCATATGACAGAGCTTTTTCATCTTTTAACTTCCAAACTACCTATACCATGTTTGAAGTAAGTTCATTATAAACAGTATATATTGGATCATACTTGCTATTTTTTAAGTTCACTCTACCACTCAGTTATTTAAATCATTTACATTTAATATAATACTGCTTTATCAAAGATTAGGTCTGCTGGTTTTTTGTTGCCTTTGTTTCTCATTCCTCTTTCTCTTTTCTTGCTTTTGTGTGGATTACTTGGACATTCCATTTTAATTTATTGGAATCCTTTGAGCATATTGTTTTGCATAGTTTTCTTAGTGGTTTCTCTTGGTGTTAGAGTATTCATATGTAATTATCACAGTCTCCTGGAATCATTGTTTTATGGCCTCAAGTAAAGTTTCAGAATTCTTAAAGTCTCTTAAACTTACCCACTTTCATATGAGAACCAAATCATATATCATAAATTTTACTTAAAAAAAACTCATGAGGTGAATGAAAGTCTGTTATATTTATCCCTATTTTTACCCATTCCACTGTTCCCCTTTTCCTTCTGAAGTTCCCAGTCTTCTGTCATTACCTTTCTGTTTTCAGAACTCCAATTCCAGCAGGTGCTATCTGGACTTCCCAGTGTCACTGGGAATGAGTTTCAGAAAACACCAAACCTAGATCATTTAGTACTAGTGGGTGGAGGATGGGATGTTGGGCCTGTTATAGCAGATAACATCTCTCTGAGTCTGCTTCTTCGTATTATAGCAGATGCCAGCAGATTAGGCTTACTAGTGTTGGTGGATGTGGGGCCGCAGGATAGGTCTCTATTCAGGCTATGCTGCTGCTGTAGATCAGGTCACTCTATGACCTGCTGCCATCACTGCTTTTTAAATCACTACTCTTACACCCCTTTTACCCCAGGAATGTGGTGGGATGCTGTTTCTATCAATCATAAAGTGAGACTTCATTTTAGAGGTGCTTAGATCTAAATACATACTGTTACTGATTCTTGTAGGAACTTCATGCTTGTCTTCTATTGCTGTCACACAAATTACCGCAAATCTAGTGACTCAAAACAACATAAATGTATTAACTTATAAGTCTGACACAGACTAAATTAAAGGTGTTGGCAGGACTGCATTCCCTTCTAGAAGCTCTAGGGATGAATCTGTTTCCTGAACTTTACCAGCTTCAAGAGACCACTTGCAATCCTTGGCTCAGGGTCTCTTTATCATTCTTCAAAACCAGCAATGTTACATCCCTCTGACTCTGCTTCTATTATAACCTATTTCCCCCTTCCCTCCCTCTCTCTCTTTCTCCCTCTCTGTCTTTATCTCTTACTCATTCACTCACTCACTCACTCACTCACTGCAACTGAGAATGGTTCTCTGCTTTTAAGGACTCATCAATTTAAGTTTGTCCCATGTGACAATTCAGGATAATCTATTTCAAGGTCTATAACTTCAGTCATATCTGTGAAGTCTTTTTTTTCCATATGAGGTGACATATTCATGGGTTCTGGACTCTAGGATGAGGACATATTTAAGGGCCATTACTTTGCCCACCACACCCTTAGTAAGTGGCTTTGAGAAAAGTACTGAATTTCTCTAGCCTTGTATTCCTATCTATACAATGGAATGCAAGATATCAGGTTGATATTATGAAAATGAAATCATGTATATGAAAGCAACTAGTTCAGAAAATATCAGAATTCATTCACTTGAACAGTTACCTTTTTAAACACAGAACTGAGGAGTTTCAGTGTCCAGATGCTTTGAGATTATTTGAATTAATTTGAATTATCTGAATTATCTGAATGGCAGTTAGCCATGTACGGGTGTAAAGCATCTGATTTCCTCCCTGGTGTTGTTTGTTTTTTCATCCTATTAAATCCAGCCCTTGTCTAGCTCCAGCCAGGAGATTCAGAGCTTATTTTACTATTTAACCCAAGTTCAATACCTCCTGACTGTAGACCCTACATACTGTAACCATCTACTATTTATTTCTCACTGGCTCTGGCTTCACATACTTGATAATAAATCTCTTTGTGGGTTCTAATCTGCGTGACATGGTCTATGGACTAAAATAATATCTTATTTCATATAATTTGTCTTTGGTATTATCTATCCTCAGGTCACACCTTAACTTCTGATACTACTACTAATACCACATTTTATAGGATAAATTTGTCTCAGTGCTCTGAAATATCCCTTCAGAAACAGTATGAGACCTGTCACTGGGTTTTAGCACAGGATTAAAACTCAAATTAGTGTCTCTATTTGAACCAATGTACTTGGTTAGGAAATTTTGTTTTAACATTTATTATGCAAGTAACTTTGATCTCTGCATGTATGACAAAAGTATTTTTTATTGCCTAAATTATCTGGAAAATTATCTAGAGTCTTCATTTCAGTGGAATACTGAGACTTCCTGTTTATGACTGTTTCGTTATATTACTTCTAAAATGTGGATTTAGGCCTTGACACTGGCCAAGAGTAGAAAGAAGAGGAACTGAAGAACTAAGAGTGAGAAAGACTTCTGATGGAATAGAGACTTCATAAAGATTTGATTTTGAATCAGTGATTTGTTTTGTTTTACTTCCTAAAGAGATTTATGACTTTTCATATCTGGTATTTCATTCTACTGAGAGAATGATGTAGGTTTTTATACTTGGAAAAAGTGGGGCAGGTTGAATGTGCTCAGATCACACTAATGCTTTACAGGAATAACTGAAATTAGAACACAGGCTTCCCGATTTTTCTGTCCTATGCTCTTTTTGGTGGGTGCTTCGATCTTCTGGGCTTGGCAATAATCATTTTGGCCTTCACTTCTCTAGGCTATTGTGAAGTGATTTTGAGTTTTGTTAGCTTTCTTATGAGTTTGTACTAAATTGTGTCCATAAAAGTAGGCTGAATTCCTCGGGGAGGGATGATAGCTATATACTGTTATTACTTAAAAAATGTGTTCGTTACCTTATCTTTTTCTTTTCTTTTGTCCGGCTGTATCCTGAACTTAAAGAATATATTCTCCAAAATGAAAGACGTGCATCTGGTGGAAAACACTAATTTAAGGGATGAAAATTCCTGGTGATTGCTTCTGTCAACCCTTAATAGTACAAACTGAGCTTCATTAGTAAATAGACGACTCAGATCTTCCCCTTGGAACAGATCACATAATCGGCCTTTGTGTTGATTTTGCATTTGTTCTTTAGAGACAGAACAAATTAGAATAATTGGCTGCTACAAGGAAAAGTACAAAGAACTTTCTTCTATTTTTGCAATGCATCCCTTAATAGGGGTTGGAAATGAGATCGGAGGTATGAACATGAAACTCGAGAGGGCAATAGGAAAAGAATATTGTTTCTTTAAAAATACTCTTTCCTTGTTGGCCCAGAAAAAGGAAACAAGAAATATGAAGCCAAGGAGAATATAAAAGAAATACTATGATTTTCGTGTTAACAATGTGAGTGTGGAATTAGTAAGAATCAGGAACAATCCTTTTCCACCAAGGACTCGGGAGCAAATGAAACCATAAATACTCCCTGCTCTTAGAAAGCCCTGAGAAGCAGTAATCACAGAAGGGTAAAGGCAATGCGTCAGGGCAGAGGTGTTTGGAGCTAAGGGATGGAAGGAGAACAAAAGAAGAGTGGATATTTTTAGAGCTGTCATTTTGAAATTTACCTGCTTCTGCTTCAGTGCCGCTTTGCCACCGTATTGGTCCAGGAGAAATCCTCAAAGCTGGGGAAGCCATATTTTAAAATAATAGGATTAGAGCAAGTGACTTTAATCAAGGTCTCCTTAGTTCAAGAGCACGGAGGAGAATATGGCAAAAGAGTGAGACCCCAAGAAATTGTTCACTAAGTAAATTTTCTCCAAACCTTGCTAACTGGGAGAAATTGACCATTGTATTATGTCCTTTGAAGAAAAGTAAAAATACTGAAAGCAAAGTACAAAGGACATAAGGCCTGTTTAGGAAGCAACCTGTATCACTTGGTCACTTGCAGATGATGACAGCATTGGCTGGGACTTAGAGTCCTAATGTTTTACGATGAAGGCATTTCCCTGGGCGATAAATTCTAGGTGGACCTGAATGGAGTATGTCTGCTTCAGCATTGTATTCTTATTGCCCAGCATTTGTTGGCATATAACGGCAGATTTTAAAAAGAATATTTGTTAAAAAAAAAGAAATAATATTTGTTGATTGTCCAAATGAGTGGATGTATGTGATTTGTGTTCTATTTGCTGATCCTACGCCCTGCAATGGATTTCAGCATCAGACAGTGAAAGTATTTGCAGTGTGGGTTGGCATTGTTCCCCCATCTTATGGATAAAGATTGTACATCCTAGGACCTTATATTGACATCCCCAAGGCCTCACAGGAATTACTTAGCAAAAAATTATACTAGATTCTGTTTAACTGATAATTCATAAGCTGTCTAGTACATTGGCGGTTTGGCCAGTCCTTGGCGGTTCTAACAATATCCATAGGAAAGGGCAGGCATAATAAGAATGGCTTAGAATTTTGGAACCCAAATACTTTTCAATAGTTATTGCTTTGATTTAAAGTGGACTGTTGAAATAAACAGCTTCAGACACAATATGGCATTTTATGGTTTAGCCTGAAATCTGAGAAATACAGAGGCTATCTGAAGCCTGCAACAGTAAAGTTCCCTCATTGTCTTTGACCAAAGAGTCTACATTGGTGATGCTTCCCCACCCCGTGATATTTAGGTTAATTTCCTGTTCTCTTCAAGGAAGTAATGGGGTGGTTGGTATATGAGATGGCGTGGCTCCCAAAGGTGAAAAGTATTATTTTGCCACAGTGTGCAGCTACCTGAGAATGGGGAGGATCAGGACATTACAGTCAGTATATTATGTGTAGCGGGTTATATTGTGGTTTAGTTATAAACTTTTATAGGTTTGTTTTCCATGCAAGTTTATGCACTCTTTTCGAGTGTTGGTAGATAAGTGTTTTGTAACTTTGGAATACTTGGAGTTATATCCTGTGGTTTATAGTCTCTTCTTAGGATAGAGAGAGCCCAGTGTAGTTCTTGTCACCATAAAGCACTACTGTGTTGAAAATCTTTGCTTGTGTACTAATATATGATACCACAGATACTGAGGACAAGGAGAGGAATAGTTCAACTGCAATGGGTAGCAGAAGGGTGCATGATTTACTCTTAACATATTTATTCTAAAATTATACAACTGACAAGCGATCGTTGTAGAAAATTTGAAAAATTCCTGCATATATTTGGGGGGCAAATATCCGAGTGTAATGTTGTCCACGAATATCAGTGCTTTCACAGTTTCCAGGACTTCAAGCAGACTGCTCTTCATAAGACTCTATTTTTTGTATTCTACTTTAATGATGTTTTCATCCTGCGGACACACACACATAATTTGGTAAAAAAATAGAAAGGCTTAGGGATTTCTGTTGTCTTAGAGGGCTCCATGGAATAAAAAGAAAGGGAAAAGACAACATGCAGAAGAGACATGGAGTAGCATCTTCTTACTTGCTAATAGAAATTCTGATGATAATTGCTCTTTGTAGATAAAGTAATTCATGAGGAGTTCAATTCAAGAAAAATGCATGAATTTCAAGCCTTCTTAAAGCCAGGTATTTCCTTCCACAAAAGCAAGCATCCATTGCTTTGCTTTCCTGCTTGCTTATCTGACAAGGTCAGAGCGTTGTGTGGCACTGGCTCTGCCAGAAGGAGGGTGTGTCCCACACCGATTGGCATAAATGACTTCAGACTCTGCCATGTTACACAGGTTTAAACCCCTCTATTTTTGACAGATGCTGCACCTTCATTAATTTTAGAGCTACAAACTGGCAGATGACTCCGATATAACAGTTCTTTGGCTATTCTTCGGAGCAGTCACAATTTGATAATGACCTGGAGGTATTATAAAGAGCAGGGAGGTGTTGATTCTCCCTTTGGTTTCAGAGTGAAGTGATAGCTGGAGAAGAGGCCCACAAGCAACTGAGGAGGGAGTGTGAGGCCAGTAGTGAAAAGCCGGCTTTAAAGTAAGGGGAGGGGCACTTGGGTGGCTCAGTTGATTAAGCGTCTGCCTTCAGCTCAGGTCATGATCCCAGAGTCCTGGGATCGAGCCCCACAATGGGCTCCCTGCTCAGCAGGGAGCCTGCTTCTCCCTCTGCCTGCTGCTCCCCCTGCTTGTGCTCTCTCTCTCACTCTCTCAAATAAATAAAATCTTTTTAAAAATTAATTAATTGATTAAAATAAGGAGGCATGAGGAATCCACTGTTATGATATTAAAAGGATCACCAAGGGGCTTATCCATGATGTATTTGTATACAATCTGCTGAAAGTAATGGCTTTTTTTTTTTTTGAAATAACCATGAAGTTAGGGAAAACAATGCATTTGGAGTTGTAGGACCATTTCAGACAAAAAGCATTGATTACATTACAATGATCCTTGACTACAAGTACCTTGATGAGTCCCCTCTAAGCTCTGTTGTAGAAAGCACAGCACAATGACAGTTTGAACTGGATACTGAGCACCAGAACTTATTCATTTAGTCATTCCAACAAACACATACGCATCACTTTCTCTTGCCAGCCACTGTTCTAGGCAGGGAGATTCCTTGGTGATAAACAACACTCCCAAAACAAAGAGACAAATATCCTGGCTTTCGCAGAGACCGTATTGATTCTAACAATAGATTATTTTTAAAGGGGGCCCATATAAATTATAACTATGCAAATGCAACAAGGTAATGTTTTTACTTTATGTACATGTTCCTTCTTCTGACTTACGATCACACCTATCATTTCTCCTGCAAGGGAAGAAAGAACTACAGAAAACGAAAATGTCAAATCTCAGCGATTCATTTTCAAAATAAATTTTTCCAAATTCTAGGAGAGACAATAGCTGAACTGTTAAGGTTTGTAAATCTCAAAAAGCTAGATTTTTTAAAACTGTAGTCAAAATTTGTCCTATAAATAATAGCTTTGTTAAGCATCTGTGATGATGAAAATGCTGGTTTTTCTTCCCTACACTTGACTTCATTGTATTGGGAGAAGAAATCAAGGTAATGGTGGTGAGTTTTTCTGATAGGGCATTCTAGCATTTTAAAATAGTCTAAATAATCCTAGGGATATCTGAGAGTAGAAAGGACCAGTGCCTCATTTCCGGTCTGGAGGAAACAGCACATTTTCTTTGAGGTCTTGAGGAATTTCTGTTTTGCTTTGTTTTGGTCTTAGTTTTAATCAACCTTATTGAGCTATTACTTACATACAATAAAATACATATATTTTTAGTCCAAAGTTCAGTGAATTTTAATGTATGTACACATGTGTGTAACAACTACTCCCATAAAGACAGAGAACGAGTCTAATACCCTAGGAAGTCTCCTAGCCTTTTGCAGACATCTGCCCACCTCCCACCCCCGGCAACCACTGATTTGTTCTCTACAGATTAATTTTGCCTAACCTAGAATTTTGTGGAAATTGAATAATACAGTAGGTACCCTCTTGTATCTGGATTCGTTTGCTCAGTACATGCTTTTTGAGATTCACTCATTTGGGGATGTTTTAAGCAGAACTTTAGCCTGGGTGGGTGATTTTCTCTGAGGGCATCTATAGGTCCATCTAAACCTCTCACACAGTCAGTGTTATTCTTGGCTGAATATTTACCTTTCCTAAGGTAAATAGGTTTGAAGCCAGGAAGATGGTCAGCATAATGGAGGTGACATGGTTTTTGTTGCATAAATTTCTCAGTATAAATTAACCTGTTGGTCACTATTGTATTGATAATCCAAGAGGATATACTTCCTACAGAAACCTTGTTAGTATAAAGCTTTTAAAGACAGCCATCTTAGTCCTCTAGTTTTGATTTTTTGGAAATATTTCTGGAAAATTCAAAGGGTTACAACCTGTAAGAAGCAGTTATTCACCTGAGAGCTAATTCTTCTGCTAAAGTTGAGTTGTCTGACCCTTACATGCCCTCTGATAGAACACAGACGGCCTTGCAAAACAGTGCTCCCTTACTGGATAAAATATAGAGATTATTTAAGATGGATGTGTGTATACAGTAATGTGAAAAAACAAAGACTCTTTCTGAGTCTGGCTTACTGTTTTCAGTTAAGTTTCTGTGGCATGTGCTAATAATTTAGGATACTCAGGTTAGTTTTGGGCCCATCTTTTATAATCCATACACACCTTTCTGCTTCTTCCCCCCTTCCCTCTCTCTTTCCTTTCCTTCCTTCCATTCTTCCTGACTTCTTATAATGTGCCATACTTTACCCTGAACTTGTTGAAATGGCACTTACTTGGAGGATGATTGGAAGCAATGTGAAAGGTCTGTGTCATTCTGCTGTTCAGAATGCATGTTGACTAACCTCTATGTTGAGAAAAGTTCTGAATTTACCCATGGTAATACTTTCTCAGTGTCTTCAAACAAAGGACATAGCAACTGGGCCATCATATCCTGACAGGCATGTAGAATTCATAGCAATTGCCCTCAAAGAGCTTACATGCTAAATGCATAGGAATGCATTTAATTATGGCTTTACTGGAAGCTATGCCTGCATACACCCGTCTATTTTGTTTTATATCATGATCATCACCTGCTGTTTACCACTGTATACTTTGCTAATGGTGTAGTTTCTAAGGCTTGTTAATTTCATGGCCAAATAATGTCGTAATTTATTGTACACTTTAGTGTGGAGAACTGAGACTCTATAAATTCTTGTGCGTGTTTCCCCCTTTGGAATGTATTAAACTGAGATCAGGCGAAGTAATAAATTTATTTCAAATGTACTTGATAGCTAAACATCAATTAGGACTGACAGGCAATATTTCTTCTTCCAGCCACAGTAACTGTTTTTTAAAGACTAAATCTTTGAATGGGGAGTTACTGAGCATGGGAGTCAGTTCACTGGGATCACTTCTTAGAAAAACAGAGGAAAACTTGGAGTGGGTGTGTGTGTGGCTTTATTCAAATATTGACTAATCAGCCACAGCTCGGCTAATTGAATTTGTCAGAATCATTTGGTATTTTATTAACTCTCTTCCCTTTTCTCCCGTCCCATGAGAATGGATTATTAGGGTCTTAAAACATAGGAAGTCATCTTCTTTCCCTGTAAATCTGACTCTAAAAGCACCCTTTATTTATCTAATGTAGCTTACTATCTTTACATTACATCTAATGTAACTTACTAGAGTAATTGTGGTTTTAATTCTCTCAAAATTTGAAACAAGCCCAAAACAATCCTTTCAAGGAGCCACCACATTTTAGAGTTTTAGAGAGAATTTAGAATTAAGGACAAATGTATTGTTTTATGGCTAAAGCACCCAAAGCCTAAAGTAGGAAGGGGGACTGTCTGGGTCAAGGTTAGGGGTTGAAGGTCAGGCTTCAAGCTGAGAGAGGATCCGCAAGGACTCAGGCTGAGCAGTTCAGAAACCAGAAGGTAGACCACCAACGTTCTAGGAAAGCTGGCCTATGGGATTGCAGACAGACAGTGGGCCCCCTGGAGCCCTTGGTTTCTGCAGCAGGCAAAGCCAGCCACCCTACCTTTGGAAAGTGCCACTGACCCTAGGGGCATGAGCAATCAATTTCAGTCCGACTGAGAAAGCAGGTCAGTCTGACTCATTTGGAATTTACATTTACCTCAGATACTTCTTGAGAAAGAGTTGGGACAAGGACAAGTCTAGTGCAGTCTCTTTAAACCCATGCATGCTCTCTATTTAGTGGCAGAGATGCTTAAACCCTTGAAGAGATTCCAGTATTTTTATTTTATTCTGTACTTAATTCATATGGTTATTTATTTTTTTAGAAAATATTTCTTTATTTGTGAGAGCACAAGCAGTGAGGAAAGGGAAGGGAGAGAGGCAAGCCCTCCTCGCTGTGTAGGGAAGCAGATGAGGAGCTCAATCCCAGGACCCTGAGATCATGACTTGAGCCAAAGGCAGATGCTTAACCAACCCACTGAAGCACCCAGGCGTCCCTGGTTAATTATTTAATAAATGAATAACTAGAATCACAAAAAGTAGCAAATATATGTTAGAGGTTGAGGATGGCAGGAGTGGAACAGCCTGGAATAGGGTACATAAAAGGTGATCTTGGGAAATAAGATTTACCTCTTAGAAATGGAGAGCAATTCAGTAGGAAGTTAGTGCCTGACACCTATTCTCCGTATGCTTATAAGCCAGTTTCTAATTCTGTTTTAACAACAGATCTCAATGCGACAAATTAAATTATACCTCAATGCTATCTCATGGACATATTGTGAAGTTTGTGTGAGAGTAAGTATATAGTAGAATTGGTTTTGCAAGCAGCTCTAAACTTTTTCTGGAACACAATCTGGGGTAGAAGAAAAGGAGGCGAAAAGAAGTGAGGGAGAAAGCCAATGATGCCAAAATCTCTAATCTGTATTTGTGGGGTCTCTGCTTGAGACTAAATACAGAAATTTCTGAACTTGAGGGGGGTGCTGGGTGGCTCAGTCAGTCTCAGGTCACGATCCCAGGGTCCTTACTCAGCGGGGATCCTACTTCTCCCTCTTCCTCTGCCTGCCACTCCCTCTGCTTGTGCTCTCTCACTCTGTCAAATAAATAAATAAAATATGTTTTAAAAATTCAGAATTTTACATTTACTGATTGTTTTTT
>CM053615.1:16133455-16166444 GCA_028646535.1 Procyon lotor
TACTGATTGTTTTTTGATCATGATTTGTTTTCATTTTGGGATTTCTCTTTGCTCTTGCATCGGTTATCTCTGCTAGCATTATGCCGTCTTCAATTTTAAGAAGCACACCTGCCTTGTTTCCATCTGCATTATCAATACAAACATTGAACAATGACCCTGAGTTATCAAGGAAACATTAAATATGCCAGTGGACACATTTCTTAATTTTAGGAAAAAATGTACTGGAAATTATAGTTTAAATATCCTTTCTTCAATTTGTAGTTTGTTTAAAAGAATTCTTCTAATGTTCACTACCTCATTGCCGACTAATGTGGCCAAACTGAAGAATTCCTATCTATCGGTCAACGCACACTAGTCTATATACATTTCTGCAGGTCTGATTATACTAGAGTTAACGGTCCAGTTTGCTGACTGTCTCTAGGAAAGCAGTAATTTCTATGGTGATTCAGTTGATCCTGTGGATAATACGCAGAGGTGAACTTCTAAAACTCTAGTTATCTTTCCAATCACTTCCAATGTGTGATCCAGGCTGGTCAGACCATGTGATTATTTTCACTTTCAATACATTCCTTTGGGTACAATCTGAAAGTCCGTGATAAGACAGTACTTTAAGATAAATTTAACATATATGTATTTTAAATACAGCAGCGATTATGAGAGATATGCTTTTGCACTAGATATTTCTCTCTTTTTTCCCTTGGCTTACGAAAAAAGAAAAAGAAGAAAAAGAGCTTGCTTTTCTTTTCTGGTTGGTTTGCTAGATGTTTATGACCACCATAATAAATGTTAAATTTTACCTTATATCTTAAAATATGATCCGAATTAGCAATGGAGATTATACTATGTATAGAGTCTATGATATAAATATTTCCTAACTTCAAAGAACATGTAACCTAGAGCAATCATGGCAGCTGCATTTGTTTACCAAGTGACATACCAGTGAGATGGTAAAGTGCTACACAAGCCTTGAACAGCCAAATCAGCTTCAAAAATAGATTTGCCGATTTTAAAGATTATTTTTTAATGGGGTGCCTGGGTGGCTCAGTCGTTAAGCATCTGCCTTCGGCCCAGGTCAGATCCCAGGGACCTGGGATCAAGCCCCGCATCGGGCTCTCTGCTCTGCAGGAAGCCTGCTTCTCCCACTACCATTCCCTCTGCTTGTGTTCCCTCTCTCGCTGTGTTTCTGTCAAATAAATAAAATCTTTTTAAAAAAAAAAAGATTATTTTTTAAGATATAACTACCAACTTTTTTCTAGCTACATGTGGAAAACAATATAGCACAAAACAGGTACGGGTTTTAGTCTAAGCAATTTAGCATTTTGGCATTCTGAACTTCCTCCTAATGAAATTAAATCCAGAAGGCGGTCTCTCTTCACGATCTCTGCAATGATCCTTGTTCATCCACTGTATTTCCCATAATCACAAAGGTGGTACCAAGGGCAAGAAACTCCAATATTATTAAAATTTCATAAAGCAAAGAAAATGTTAAGAATATAATGTTCCCAAACTGACAAAGTTCTTGAAAAATAATTTCAAGCCAAGCATAAATTACTTTCTACTTGTCAAAGGGCAAAAAAATTTAGGTTGACTTAATGAATGGTAAAGTTTTAGAGGGAAGAGTGGCCTTAAAAAATGACCAGCCACATGGGGGGGGGGGGCTATTTGTAGTCAAATGAATCTTAAAATAAAATTAAAAATTCACTTCCTCGGTTGCACTAGATGTATTTTAAAAGTGTTTATTAGCCACGTGTGGTTCGTGGATGCTGCATTAGACAGCACGGATATGTACATTTTCATTTTCACAGGAAATTCTGTTGGACAATAGTAAAGATACGCCTAAACATTCACAAAGAAGGCAACCAAGGGCTCAAGGACATAATCTAAGTTCCCCCAAGGTTCACATAATTATGTTTTTAAAGAAAAGCAGAAAGACACAAAGGAAAGAATAACGAGACATTAAAGAAACCAGTAGTTTCCAGTAGTTTCTGGAACTGCCAAAGTAGCATTTAACAGTACATACTTAGCTGTTAACAAGGTGAAGCTCCTGATAGTTGGCAGGACCCATGTGCCTGAATTTGGACATTTAAAATTTTATGCGATGAATTTAATAACAGAAAACATTTCAAGGAACAGCTGCCAGATCCATATTTTTAGCCACTGCTGTGCTTCCAAATTATCTCTATCATTTTCGTATACAGGGAACCACTCTGAAATGTGATAGTTTATCTGACCCAGGAGAAATCAAGAAATCTTGTGGGGGTTATGGCTATATTTGAAAAGGTTGATTTTTAAATGTATCCCACAGACTGGCCTGGTTTTAAAAGGGATTCCTGCCATAGAATCAAAATGTGAAACCTTTTCTCACCTTGCAAAAGTCAAAGGCAGTCCCTGAATTTTCATTATTTTGTTGAAATCTGAATATTATTTTCCCATTCTCTAAATTTGTTTTCATCACAGTGTGATCAACTATTGCCAAGGAAAGCAAGGTGAGATTTATCAATTACAGTTTGCTGTAGGCCCTCTAAATAATTGAGCCCTTGGGAGAAACAATCCTCACATATTTTTTTTCGGTTGTTTCAATATCTTCATAAAAAGTCATTTCACTATGTTTGGTTCTGTCACAGAGTTCTGTGACATACTTATCTTCCTTAAAGATCCAGAGAGCCTGTGAGTCAGGTGATAAGGAAGGGTAAGGAGACAGAATGGGGAATAGGGAGTCTTCATGCTGAGATAAGGACCTTGTTCTAAAACCTTCTTGAGGTGGGACCGGGGCTGCACCCCTGCCCATGATTAAGCGAGAAAAAAAACAGAACCATCGAGAAGATGAACACCTTGAGATCACATGATCCACTTTCCTTCTAGAAATAAAAACTGCCGTCATTATTAATTCTCCTCCTCCTGTCCCAGGAAGGGGTTTGGAAGGTCCTGGGAGGGAGTTTGAGAGCAGATTCTTGGCAGAAATGGCAAAGGCAAGTTTGAGCAGACCAGCCTGGAACCAGTAGATCTGAAAAACGAAGGCGGTAGGTGGAAGGTAGACTTTCCCCAAAGCCCCAAAGTAAAAGTCAAATTTCTGGAGCACCAAGAGGAAGTCAGAGAGGACTCATTTAACCCTTTCAAGCCCAGTGAGAGTGGGGGAGAGCCGGGCAAAGAGGAAGAAGGGATCTTTGAAGGTACAATATTCAGGATGGGACTTAACTCCCGAAAGGCCACCCGCCGAGTTTTGGTCTGCTCGAGACTCAAGCCTTCCTTCCAGTCCTGCTCATGCCCCTTGAGGGGCTGGTAGCCTCAAAGCCTCCCCCTTCAGACAGGGAACTACTTATCAGCATTCTGCTTCTTTTCTGCGCTAGAGTAGTCCAGACAGGAAACTTGACCCCGTTTTCAGGTTCTAAAGAGCAGTTCCACACACTAAAAGACTTAGGAACACAATGGCTTTTATTCAAGATTTGGAGGTGGGGGGCCAATGTGGACTTTGATCTTTAGCAGCACCCATCTGCACAAACATTTCCCTTTAATTTCCGTCCCTCTTTTCCCTCCTGTATCTGTTTTTCATCCTCCTCTTTGCTGAATGACCCACGAGGACTCCAGGTTTTGCTTCATTACATGGTCCTGGTGCCAAGACTCTACAGGGATTGAATGCACACATTCACCTTCTACACCAAGCACTTATTTTTCCCCAGCAATGTAACTCATCCCTAAGAAAAATTATGGTGCTAGCTCTTAAATACATTTTAATTTCTCCATCCCTTTAAGAACAAAAGCTCTTCCTTGGAGACTGCTTCTGATCTTAGTGTTCATTGGTCTCTGCTGGTCTCATTTGGAAACCCTCATCTGTCTTTGCCTGTTCCTGGCCTCCTGCATTTTTTAGGTCTGTCCTGTCTCCACCACTGGGTACAGTACAGTAGATGCTAACCTTAACATCAGAGGTTATCTTCTAGAAGCTTCTAGATGCTTTATATTCTGGAAGCTTTACCACCATTCACATTTAGATCTACAATATTCTAGACTGATTTTTTTTTCTGTATCAAGGGTTAAGATTCATTGTTTTTCCTTATGGACATATAATTGCCAGCATCCCTCATTACAAACACAGTCTTCTTCCCACTGCACTGAGTGATACCTGTCATAAGGCAAATAACCAAACGTATTTGATGTGTTATTGAGCCCTCTCTATTGTTCCGTTGATTTACTGGTCTGTCGGTATACCCAAACTTCACTGTCTTAATTGCAGTAGCTTGATAGTAAGTGTTACAGCCTGATAATACAAGTCCTATAACTTCTAAAATCTTCTTCAAGGTTGCCATGTCTATTTTTGACCCTTTACATTTCCATATACATTTTAGCATCTTTATCACCATTAACTGGTTACCACTACTCACAATAAAACCTGATTAGAATTCTGTCTTAGATTACATTGAATCTATGAACAATTTGTAGAGAATTGACATCTTCAAAATAAGTAGCATTCCAATCCCTGAACAAGAATGTATACTAACATTTATTTAGATTTTCTTTAACTTCCTCAATAATGGTGGGTACTTCTCTTCTTTGAGTATTGTTCATGATATTTATAGATTCATTATAGGTATTAGATAATTTGGGATTCTATTAGAACTTGTATCTTTAAATACTTTATTTTCTAGTTGTTTACTTCTGGTATAGAGCCCTACAATTAATTTTCTATATTGGCTTCTTATCATGTATACTTGTGAAATTATCTTATAAAATCTATTAGTTTATCTATAAATTTGGGGGGATTTTCTCTGTATAAGTTTCAACATCGATAAATAATAAAAAAATCCCCCCCCCAATAATAATGCCTTTTATTTCCCTTTCTTTCTTGTACTGCTCACCTAGTCCTCCCACAAAACAGAAAGTAGGATCATGGTCATTATTTTATTATTTCCTATCTTGGAGCAAAGCCTTTATTATTTTAACCATAAAATTTTGCCATAAGATTTATATGTAGATACTCTTTATTAGATTGAGAAAGTTCTATCATTTTTCTATTTTTCCCTGAGATTTTTAAATAATATTTCAGTGTTGAATTTTATCAAATTATCAAACATTTTCTACATTTATGGAGATAATTTTATTTTATTTGTTAATGTATTGAATTTTAATGATAGAATTTTTAATATTAAATTATTCTTGTTTATTTCAGAAACAAATTATTTTTTAAGATTTTATTTATTTATTTGACACAGAGAGAGAGAGATCACAAGCAGGCAGAAAGACGGGCAGAGGGAAAGGGGGAAGCAAGCTCCCTGCTGAGCAGAGAGCCTGATGCAGGGCTCGATCCCAGGACCCTGAGATCATGACCCAAGCCGAAGGCAGAGGCTTTAACCTGCTGAGCCATCATCAGGTGCCCCATCAGAAACAAATCTTATTTTGCTTAGACATTTTACTGTTTTTATGTTTTCTTTCATTTAATTTTATGGTCAATTTTTGGTATCAAGTTTATCCTGGCGTAATAGAAAGAGTTGGAAAAATATTCCCTCTTCCATTTTTCTAGTTGAATTTTTCTAAGATTGTTATTTTTTTTAATATTTGGGAGAATTTATTGGTGAATCCATATGGTTCTGAAAGGTTATTTTTTTAAAGACATTTTAAATTACAAATCCAAACTCATTAATAGAATTAAAATTATCCTTTATATATCTCATGTTTTTTAGCTATATTATTTTATTCAAGTGATTTGAAAATTTTTAATTATAAAACTTATTAATTTAAAACTGAAATATCCTTTTTATATTTTTAATTTCTGTAAGAACTATAGTAATGTTCCCATTTTCTTTAATTTATATTGCTAGAGATTTTTAGATCATATTTATCTTTGGAAAAATCAATAGCTTTTTAATAATCTCTGTTATATGTTTATCCTCCGTCTTCTTAATTTCTGCTCTATATTTATTTCCTTTTTCTAAAATTTTGGGTTTAATTTGCTACTATTTTAGAAAATACTTTGATGTAATTTGATTCATAGTTCCTTCCTTCTAATATAAATTTTAATACTTAAATTTCTCTGTAACGACAACTTTATTTGTAACACATAGGTTTTGTTATGAAATGTTTTCACTTCATTAGCATTCAATTAATAAAATTCTAGTTCTATTGTCACTTTATATTCAACCTGTGTATTGATTAGAAGTGTTTTTAACATCCTAATCTTCAGAGAAATATTGGTTCTATATTTTTATATTTCTTATTTTATTCTTCCTTTTAAAAAAATCCTTTAATACATTCAATCTCTGACATGTGTTGACACTTGCTTTATAACCAGAATATGTGTATTCTGTGTTTGTGCAGTGTTGTGTGTGAATTTTAGGCCACATTTTTTAATGATGATGATTAGTTCCCCTATAATTTACTGATTTTTTTGGTTCTATAGTACTACTGCAGTAATTTAGATTTTTCTATTTCTACTTAGTTTTTTGGAATTTCTCTTCATATATTGCATTGAAGTTAATCTAGATTTATAATAGATTCCTTGTAAATTAACACTTGGTTTCACTATCCTGCCTCATCTCCTGTAATACTCTTTACTTTCAAGTCTACTTTAACATTAGAATAACTTCTTCAATTTTATTTATTATTATTATGATATAATTTTTCCCTCTGTTAATTTTCTATCTTTCTCTTCCCTTATAATAATTCTTGGCTTTTGTAAGTGACACGGAATTGCTGTTTTTCTTTGTTTCAATAATCTTTGTCCTTTGGGTATTTAGGTTTTATTAGTCTAAAAACTTCCTCATTTCATCTTTCCTTTCAAATGACATTTCTCTGTCTCTAGAATTCTAGACTGGCAGTTATTTTCTTTCAGCACTTAAAAATGTTATTCCATTATTTTCTAGTATCCATCATTTTTGTTGAGAAATAGGCTGTAATCTTAATCCTATTGTTGCTCCTTTGAAAGTATTATCTCTTTTTTACCTCTGGCTACTTTAAGATTTTCTATTTTTCTTTGCTATTTACAAACTATACTGTGATGGTCCTAGGAATGGTTTTCTTTGTATTTACTCTTATTGCTATTTTGTAGTGCTTATTGAATTTCTGGCTTAACATATTCTTTTTAGTTTTGGAAAACTCAGCTGTTATTTCTGAAATACTGCTTTCTCCCCACTCCCACTCCTTTTTTATTAGACTCCAATTAAACATATGATAAAAATGTTTACTATGCCCCATATGTCTCCAATGCTGTCTTCTATATTTTTTTTTATGTTTTCCTGCTAGTCTTAATATTTTTACTACTCTATCTGCAGCTCACTAATCTCTCTTCACCAGTATCCAGTCTACTACTGAGTTTTAATTTTAGTAACCATTTTTTTTAAAGATTTTATTTATTTGACAGAGAGAAACACAGAGGAAATGGTAGCAGGAGAAGCAGGCTTCCCGCCGAGCAGGGAACCTGATGAGGGGCTCGATCCCAGGACCCTGGGATCATGACCCGAGCCAAAGGCAGATGCTTAACGACTGAGCCACCCAGGCACCCCGATACTGTTGTTATTTTTAATTCTTGTTCTTTTCTTGACACTCTTGATGGCTTTTCAATGAATACCAAACTTGGGATATAAAACATTGTAGAGAATCTGGACAATGTTATTTTCTGCTGGAGAGAAGTTCCTATTTTCAGGTAGGGAGCAGAAGGGAAGATCATCTTAACCACTGAACAAACTTGATACTAACTCTCCTTTTTTGTCAAGTTCAACTTAGATCTGTTACATCAACCTTCCTAACACACACACACACACACACACACACACACACACACACACTTTCAATGGTCCCAACTCCTATCCTTAGTTTTCTCTTGGTCCACTCTTCCTTGGGAGGCTCTGCACCTCAATTTTATCTCTCCATCATGATGAACCTGATAAATCTTTGCTTTGACTTCAGCTAGCTTTTGCTTACTTTCTCAGTGTCTTTCTTGCCTTGTCTACCTAAGTTAAAAATACCTCAAGGGAACTTGACAGAGAGAGCTGTTGAGCTGTTGAATGTGCGGCTCAATTTTCTGAATCTCTTCTGTCTGGGATCTTATTCCTTAAAATTCTAGCTGCCTGTTACCCTAGATTCCCACTTTGGTTTCCTAGTCCTATGATATTGCCCCAAGATCTACCAGCTTTCTGTTTCTTTAAGAGCTGCATTCAGTTAGGCTTTTCAGACTCTTAACAGTGTTCGTTTGTTTTTAAATCTATTTTTGATTGAACTATAGTTGACATACAATGTTATATTTAGATTCTCGTTCTTCATCAATATTTGCTAAATGCCTGGACTAGAAAAGTGTGTACAGAGCATTATTCTTACTTCAGTTTCTTTCCTTTGGCACCTAATGCCCACAATCAAAAGTAGCTTATAATTATTCTGCCTTTTCTAGTGGGTTTTTCCAGGGTAAGCTGATACAATTGAAAGCAGAAGTCCCTAATCCATCATTTAAAAAAATCTATCTTGTCATTTTCTTAAATTCTATGATTGTTTTCTCCCATCTTCTGTAGCTTTTTCCTACGAAGTAATTCCCATTCACACAGATTATTTTAAGATTAAAAATTATAATTAGGCTACTGTGTTAATTTTGCAAAGAATTAATTTTGCTTTGAACAGGAAAACAGAGTGATGAACAGAATAAGGAAAATTTCTAAAGATCTTTTTCATTTCCGAAAAGTACTATCTTTGCCATGATAAATTAGTCAACCATGGAGGAAAACACTGTATAAAATCAGCATTATTGAATACAATCAAGTACTCAAAAACTGTCTCTCTTTCCTACCTATGTCATCAATTCCCAAATGTTCAATAGGAGTAGCAAGTTATGGAATGGGGCCTCTAGTGGCCTGTCATAGTAACTCTAAATATTGGATGAGTGAAATTGTAAATTAAGAAAATTTTCTAGAATATATTTGGAGTATTTGTTCCTAATGAACTTCTAGAATAATAATCAAAAGTTTAACACAACAACATGTCCTGAAAGTAAGAAACTCAGTAAAATTTATCTCATAATAATTTTTTTTTCTGATTCTGTAATGTGATTCTCAGATTCATACAAAATTATTTTTATCTGGGATTCACAGATCTTCTTATTTTTACTATGGGATCAGTGACCCTACATTTCAGAAACTAAAACCAAGGCACATGGCAAAATAGCTAAAATTGGAACAATTCCCCAAAACCCAGAATATATGACTGACGAATCTATAGAAGACAGTATTATATTTCTCTCTAGCCCTGGGGTAAACTTTTCATACCTGCCAATCTAATCTGACTAATGTATTGTTTTTACAGTGCATTAGTGGAAATTAAATGGTAAATTCAGTCAAACAGTCATTCCATACATCAAAAAGAAAAATCAGTCAACACAACTGTCTGACTAAAATGAATGAAGAAAACAATTCAAGGCAAACAATTGTCCCTGTAGACTTGTATAAATACGAAGTGGTGTCATGTGCAGAATTAATCTTTCCCCACCCTTAACTGGAGAACACCCTGCCAGCCAATTCAGTCACTCAAATAATCCTGAATTTTAATATTCCAGTTTCATTTACTCTCAGTTAATGGTGACTGCCCTTCCTTCTCCTTCGTCTGTCAATCAATGGGGAATGTCAGAGCAGGAGAATAGTAATATTGGCATATTGTAATGTACTGCTCTGAATTCTACAGCTTCAAAATTCTGAGACTAAATGATGATCTTAAAGAGTCTGGTGCAGAAAGGATATGTGAATTGAATCATAGACCACCTACCATCTCTTCCAGCACTGACATCCCTTATATTTCTGGCTCTATTTTATCATAAAATATGAGGAAATTTTCGAGTGGTCAGCAGAAATATGGCTCCAAAGCAGGCACATTGAGAAAAAACATTGTCGTCTATGATCGCCTTTGAAATTGACTTGTCTTTTACTCGTAAACCAGAATTAGGTGTATATGCTATTTGGCTAAAAGTTAGAGACTCTGGTGGGGAGGCGGTGTGCTTAAGTCTTCTGATTTTTTTTTTTAATACTCTAACTTTTGAAGCAATACTTAAAAAAAAATAGTTTAGGGGCGCCTGGATGGCTCAGTGGGTTAAAGCCTCTGCCTTCAGCTCAGGTCATGATCTCAGGGTCCTGGGATCGAGCCCCGCATCAGGCTCTCTGCTCAGCAGGGAGCCTGCTTCCCCCGCTCACTCTTCCCGCCTCTCTGCCTACTTGTGATCTCTCTCTCTGTCAAATAAATAAATAAAATCTTTAAAAAAAAATAGTTTAAGGGTTACTTGAATACTATAAGTCTTGTTTATGTTTTCAACTTGCCAATTTTAAAAACAGTTTGTGTGATTAAAGTGCTTAACTGTAGGATACAGATAGCGCATGGAAAGCAATTAAAATAGATGGCTTTTTTTGCTTTTAAGGAACTCTGCTTGTCTATGTAAGTAACAGGATACATTCTTCATGAAATAATGTGTCAGGAAGGAAGGAAAGGTGGTTTCCTTAGTTTAAGTTTATGATACCAAAGAAGACTCTGTGAATCGCTTTACAAAAAGGATCTGCATAAAACAGATGTAACTTTAAGAAGGATGAAACCAAGTCTTGGCTAATATTAGGTATTTTCTGATTTTCGTGCTGACAGAATAAGGATATGGCAAAGGGAGCAACAAAAATATTGACATGGGGGGCACCTGAGTGGCTCAGTCATTAAGTGTCTGCTTTCGACTCAGGTCATGATCCCAAGGTCCTGAGATTGAACCCCATATTGTGCTCCCTGCTTGGCAGGAGGCCTGCTTCTCCCACTAGAGAAGCACTTTTGGCCATTTCACGTTTCTCAGCATATCTTAAAAAGGCAAGGTGGAAAGAGTGGGTTAACCATCCAACCAATCCAGTTTCCTATTTTGTAGTACCTCTCACAATATGAGTATAGATAGAGAGCTTTAGAATAATGGAAGATAAGAGTCTCTTGGATCAGTAATAGGCTTTCTATATTTGGGCAATCTTGTACTCATTTAGGAAGCTAAACAACAATTGAACAGTGGAAATAATTAGAAGTGTGTAAACTTCTAATTTAGTAAGGTATTGAATGCTAGTTCAGATAATATACCTGAGCAAGAAAAAGTTTCCTTTTTTCCTGATGTAACATTAATGGACGTTGGAGGAAATCTGTGAAACCTACCTATCCATACATGCATGCGTGCATGCATCCATCCATCCATCCAGATATAAGTATAGATATTTTGGATTTTGTGGATTTGTGAGTCCTGTGCCTTTTTTCCCCAAGATCTGTTCCTTTTCCTTTTCTTGTTCTGTGGACTGCTGGAGGCCACATATCCAGGTATCCACTGTTAACTGGCTCAAGTTTAGGTTTAATGAGAATCCCTGGTGTCATTCTGGGGAGCTGAAGGAAGAGAGAAGGCACAGTATTTTTGTCTCCCTCTGTCTCTGTCTTAGCGGTATCTCTAGCAGTAATATAATCAACTCTGGGTCTCTAGATCCTGAAAAACCTGTCAGCCAGGTGATCCTGATCTCTGGGCTTTTGTGACATCACCTGCTCCCTCTGGTCCTCCAGCATAGGAGGCTAGGAGCTTCCTGTTGTTAATAATGTCTGGATTGTCTCATCATCCCTTGTTTGGTCTCATAGCTCTTTCAGGACCTGGGTAACCAATTTCTTGCACTCAATTCCCTTTATTTTAGCTTGTAAAATGGTTTTGTTTTCTTGATTGGATTCTGGGATACAATGGATAGGATAATTTTTCTCATGACTCGCTCAGTAGTCAATGGATATCAACAAATTCCCAATAAATTTAATATCATGATTTTCCTACTTTATAGCCATACCAGCTAACTGTAATACCTCAGGCATCCTTAGAGTATCTCTGAGGTAGCACAATTTTAAGGATCTTGAAAAGGGTCATATGCCCCACTCCACCAACTTCACAAATTCTCCTCCCAATGTCACATGTCAAATCATCTTTAAACTGAAGAGTTGGAAGGGGGATTGAAATGATGAAACATAGTTTCTAGAATCAGCTATGTCCTTTCAAAGTGTCAGTCATACCTCTATCTGTTCTCTGACAACATAAATATTTCAGATATAACTTAGAAACAAATATAATTTATAATCAAAAGCCTTTGCTATACAACTACCACATTTGTTTTTTTTCTTATGAGGTATTTTTTCCCATGATACAACAAGTATGAATCATTACATAAAACTAGGTGTTCAAGTAATGTCATAAATTTCATAAAATTTATTTGGGATCCAGATACACATCACCAAGATCAGCAGATGTTCAGTGTCATCCAGTAGTGGGGAAACACTTTTCTTAGTGTATAGAAAAATCCAAGGCTTCTAGTGAACCAGGAAAAGTGGGAGAGACTCTGTCTTTGATTGCAGAGATCATCTCTGCCCAAAGCTCTTTGACCAGACTGGAAAGATCCCTTCCAAGGAGTGATTCCAACATGCCATGACCCACTCTTCATGGACACGGTGTATTTTTAAATTGTGCTCTGCCATAAGTACTGTATCCAAGTTGTAACCTCAGTGACTGATGGTAATTTAAGGTCAGATCACCTTCACTGGACCTTGGCAAAGCATCAACCCCCCTGAAGTGCTGGTAAATGTTTAGCAACTGGCTCGCTGTCAAAATGAAGTCACAATTGTGGTATCTGTAGGTTTCTGTGGTGTGAACACCCTCACCATGGCCAGTCTCAGGCTAGCAACGTGACATCACTAAAGACAGACTTCCAGCATACACATTTGATACAGGGAAATAACCTCAAGAGCACAAATCAAATGTAGTTCACATCTGTGACTTGCATTTTCTTTACACACAATTGCTGATGATAACCAGCTCGTCTCTACACTTTTAGTATTATGTCACCCACAGGCAACAGTGTGAGGGAAGCAGAGGTTTTCTTGGTGTTTCTCATGCATCTAAACTCATCTCACTGATTTGTGTTTTTCTCAACTTGCTTCAGATGTCCAAAGACCACAGAAAGAATCCCTTTTCCAACCAAATGCCACTGAAGAAAAAAACACAAAAACTGATACTCATTGTCATTAAGTGTAAATAATTTAAAATGACTTCAGATGTTATTGATTTTTGGGGTTTATATTTTTTTTGTTGCTCTGCACCTTAACAAGAATGACATTTTTAGCTAAGTGAATGATACGTAAAAGAAATTCAGATGAATAATTATAGTTTGGGACATTAGCGGTTTTCTTGGCCATTTAAAGCACTTAGGGAGATTGCCTACTTGGCTTAACTACAGTATTGGGAGAAGGGTCATAATGTTACAGAACAGAAGTGGCCAAGAGGTAGAGAAATTCCTACCATTCATGCCTCTTCAGTTTTTAATCACCTATTATGTGCTAGGCACTGTGCTCATTGATAGGTGCACAATGGTTGATGAAGATGATAGATGTAGCTTACTATCTACTGCTTGTCCTTACTTGTAACCATGGAGTCTACAAATGTATAAGGGAGATACTAAAGACCCCAGGCCCACAGTGCCTTTTGTTGCAAGCTCAGGGAGTAGATTTTGAAATGCTATCTAAAACCGGATGAAAAGATAAGAACAATTCTTCGTATCTTCCTTCTACCCCAAAATATTTCCTCATTCTTATTATGTGTCCATCCTGTTTTTTGCTTTAAGGAAAAGAGGGAATTTTGTTTTAAAGTGTCATTGAGACACAGAGACAAATGAAAAAAAAATATGGATATATTTTGATAATCAATACTTGAGATGGTATAAATAGCCATGAGACCAAATTTAATTGAAAAGAGTGCAACAAAAGTTGACCATTTAAAGATCAGCTACCAATATTTATTTGACCCAAATACCCAGAGTCAAGTATTGGACATTAATAATAATGTTCAAATTTATAATCAAATGCAAATACATAGACTAGAGAAAATTCTTATATGGGACTACTTTAGCTTCCTAAATTAATTCCCAAAACTCAAATACTGTGCTTTATAACACTGGAAATGAAAGCTTTACTTTTTAATAGGAAATCTGCATCTCATTGTAAAAATAGAACACTTCATTCCTGGCCTATACACACTTCCAGAAGCAGTAGTTTTTGGAGTGCTGAATATTTAGCATAAAGACATTGAGTCTTGAAAATTCATTTCAGGCATGAGAGACCTATATATGTGTGTGTGTGTGTGTGTGTGTGTGTGTGTGTGTGTGTGTGTGTGTGTATAGAAACAGGACTATTAAAACGAAATAACCACTTCCTGGGAGCAAAAAGCTATATGATGAAAATTCTTTAAAGTGATACCTTTTGCATTATGTTTTGCAATCTTAAGTCTGCAAGTACAAACAATATTGAGAAATAAGTAATAAATACAACTTATACTGATTATTGATATAATTACAATTCCTGATACCGCTTGGGTCAACTATCAAGGAGCACACTAACCAATTTCAGCAGTGAAATAGTCCACCACCAGATTTATCAACTCTTTTCTTAAATTTGATTTTTAGGATACCCTACACACAAACACAAGTAGTTTTATTTTAGGACATTTTCCCTACTTTAATGAGAAGTAAGTATCAGAATGGTAATATTGAACTCCAATTTTGGTTCAAATCTTGTGATTTGGGATAAGTCACATATCTTACATATGCCGTCTATTATAAAAGCAAGGCTTTCATTTCCAAAGTTTTAAAGACATTATTTAACAATAAATTTTAGTAAGTTAAATTTATGAAGGTTAAAAAAAGTCCTACATCAGAATTTTCTCTCATCTCATGTATTTACATTTGATTATGAATTTAGAAGGTAGGTCATGACCCCAGTTATCCACACTGGGTACTTTCTAAACTATACCAAGATATCTCTCACCTTAAAACTCAGAAGAGTAGAGTGTGTTCAAGTCAGATTGATATGAGCTGACACCTAGGTATTGAGAGTTAGGCATAACTAATGTTTGTTCATGAATGTAAGCTATCTTACAGAAGTGGTGAGCAAATCCCTGGTATTCAGATTGAGTTTAAAGTCAACTGCTAGGAAGATATGTTCCAGGGAGTTACATGTGTTTGTAGATCGAATGATCTCTATGTTTCTGTGAATTTTAGTGTGAAACGCTCAACTGAACAGAGGCTCAAAAACTGATTTGTGGTTTGTGGAGAACAAAAGGGCAATGTGGCAAACATGGCTAATGGACCAATGAAGATTCATATTTTCCTTAGGTTGTTTGCAACTAGGTGGGGCCATGTGGCCACTTCCCCTTGAAAAGAACGTAAGTGGAAATGGTGCATACTTCTTCAGGAACAAAGCAGTTAAGAAATAGATGCACCTTCTCTGTGGTCTCTTTTTTCAAATACAGAAATAAATGGAAAGGAGCCCAAAGACCTAGATGAAGCCTGGATCCCTCAAGACCAGTAAGCCAGGAAACACCAACTGGACTTCACATGAGTCAGAAATAATATCTATTATGCAAAGTCAGTGAACTATGGGGGGGTTGGTAGCTATATTACAATATTACTTTCTCTTTCCAATATAGAATTTGACTTTCTTGCTGATATAGTACAAGCTCCAAATATGTAAGAGCTATTAAACAATAGTGTCATAGATTTATTTGTAGTCTTTTAGTTTACAGTATTTGCATTTGTGTTTTACACAACACAGTGCAGTAGTTGAGAGGGGCAAATCCATAAGAATTTTACTGGGGAAACTGAGGCTTAGGAAACTTAGCTTAAGACACACCGCTACTAAGTGTCATAGTGGAGTGAAGACTTCCGGCTCAGGCATCTGAATCTAATGCCCATGCTTTTCCATTGTTCTTCCACCTAATAAAGCCTAGAGTTAATTTCTCCCATGTATCCATGATGGTTACAAATGCAATCCTAAAACCCAGATTCATTTTTTTTCTTCAAAGGTTTTCTTGAAATCCATTATGTGTACAGTAAAGTACATATACCATAATCGTATGGCTTCAAAGACTTTCATTAAGCATACTATAAGACAGTTATGCCCCCAGATAAAGACAAACTCCCCCATCAGTTACTAATTCCCCTCCACAGTGACCACTTCTAACCTCTAACTTTTACTCTCTAGACTATTGACTAGTTTGCCTGTGTTGTACTTTATATAAATTTAGTAATATGGTATGTATTCTTTCATGTCTCTCCTTTCTTTGCTGATTACTATAATTAAGACATTCATTCATCTTGTGTGTAGTTGAAGATTGCTCTTTTTCATTGCTTTATGATATCTTTTTGTTTGTATGAATCACAGTCTATTAATACATTCTGCCGCTTATGGGCATTTGGGTAATCTTCACTTTGGGTCATCAGGAATAATCCGCAGCAGTTCGAATCTCACACTCTGCTAAAAGAACACACAAATGACAAAAACCAAAGTACACAGAAATAAAGCCTAATAGAAGAGTCTCATCCTCACCATCTTCATCTATATCTCAATCTGTCACATTTCAGTAGAGCTATTCCTATAGGAATGGAGGCAATCAGAGGGCATTTGGCAGCAATGGTCTGTCTGCTTTTACATATATAGGTAACTAGGATCTTTAGTACTCAAATCATCTCTATGGATCTAGTTTTTTCATATGCTAAACAAAGGAAACCTTATTTTAAACTTTTTTATAGGGAATGTACAGAAATTAACAACTTGTGCAAATATTATATAATGTGAAAGCCCTTGGGAATTCTAAAAGCATTACACAAACATTGGTCATTATCAGGGACAAACTTGCAAAGCAAGTGAATGTTAAGGTCAAATAGTCATGATAGCTAAAACTAATCTAAAGTCAGATCTGTTGAGACTTTCCTCATTTAATTCTCTCTTTCTCTCTCAGTGAGTGTACTTTAAGTCTACTTTTATTTACTTAGACAACAGAAGAGTGAGAGACAAAGAGGAGAGAAAGCTATCCAGGAAACATTAAGCTTGAAATTCTTGCCAAGAACTAGACAGGCTCCCCATAGAGTGAGGTGTTATGGTTATTGACAGCCATTTCTCCCCTCTCTCGGGACTCATAAACTGGCTAGATGTCCTCCAATTTCCACCCTGGACATTAAAGGGCCTGGGTATCTTGTCAGCATGTGACTACACCCTCCCCGGGGGAATGCACCCTCTCAGCACCCACTCCTCTTCTTCCTGCTACGACAGAAGTGCACTGCAATCAAAGGCACATTGATAGGTCAATGAGTTGAAAACTGGTTGTCTTTAAGTTTCTGATTTTTAACTACGTTTGTACAAATTGGTTCAAATGAAAAATCAGCTGGGATGGAAAAAAAATGTGAGCTATCACCTTGCATTAATAGTCCCCATATTGCCTACTTATTTTTAGTTTCTGGATTAATGTAGCACTGACTTGGCACCTGTGTCTGTCAATAAGCAAAGGATAATAAAATGGGTAAATGCAAACCAAAGAATTTGTGGGCTGCATGATAAGTGTGATTTTTCAAGTTAAAAAAAATGATGTTCATCTGGGAACAAACGAACTTAAAGATTTTAAAAGCCAATTTCAACTTAGCTGCTGGGGTTTGTTTGAAATCTACCACTGACTGAGGTGTGAAACTTACATTTGATACAGTAAATCTTGTCGACTGTTATTTTAAAGGACTGAAATGTGCTTTTATAGCAAAATTGTCTCAAATAAAAAATACATTTTTACAATCTCACTCTGTCATAAACTTTCATGTCAGGTTTTGTCTCCACAATACATGCCAAGGATGCATTATACGGGAATAGGAAGGAGGCATGCATAATAACTTGTTTTATTTCCTATTGTAAGACAGAGACAGAAATGGCCTTCTACCATTCATGTCATCAAAATATTAAATATGCCTCAGTTGATCAGAAATGACCAGTAAGTATACCCTGAGTCATAAGACTGCTGCTCACTGCTGCAGAATCATTTTTTTAAATCTGATAAAAATGTAATACCATATATCCGAGGAGTTCTGTGGAATGAGGTTATGATTTTTTCCAGGATTAAAAACTCCTGGCCCAAATTCCAAAACCAAGGAAGTACCTAATCTATATCACTGTCACACTAACATTTCAGAAATTGGGTTTTCTCAAAAAAGTTTGAAGTTAAATTGTATTTGATTAAATTGTAGCTTTCTCACTATTATACGCACTATTATTTCAATTTTGAAGCAGTGAAACAGATTCTGTTTGTGTAAATATAAAGTCTATGTGGGTGTGTGCATATAAAAACTCAGGTTTGAAATGACATCAAATCACTAATATTTATTAACCATTGGCATATTATGTGTCCATAGATCATTGGCATAGCACATGTCAATAGATAACAATTATAGAAAGCAAATTAGCAAGCAATATTTGTCTCGATGGGAATGTCTTTTCAGAGCATGCTAATTTATTTATCGACCTTAGATATTGGAGCCCATGAGAAAGGCATTTAAAAATAAAATAATGAGGTTGTGAAAAAAGTCACAAGGCATTCCTCACCTCTTTCAAATCATATCATACCAGTATGATACACTCATAATTCCCAAACAGTCCTCTACCCTTAGACTTAGCCTTTCAGGGCCTCAGTATATTCGTGTATATGTATATGTATATTCATATATAATGTAGGATGTGTATAAGGGGCCTTCCCTTATGCTGCCCCTACAAAATGCTCTTAGGGAAATTCAAACAGGGTGACAAATGTGCAAGTGCTTTCAAAAAACCAAAATCCTGACTCTTGTGCTGGGCACTGAGTTTGGTCTTTTTTTTGATTTATAAATCTATTGATTTTTAGAACAACCTTGTGTGATTACTTTTGCCTGACATGAGGGTCTAAATGTGGACTCTGATGACAGTCACTTGATAGGTGGGTGTCTAGGGGAAAACTCACTGTGTTTTTCCTTTACCTCATACACACACTTCTGATACCAAATGTGTGGGATTTTCCGCACACTGACCAATTCTCCAGCACCAGCTAGGTGTCCTGTAATTCAGTTCAATTGTGACACTATCCAGAGTTAGCGCATACCCCACAGGGGAAGGGCTCAGTCCCACAAGACTGCCTCAAATCTTCAGATTTGAATCACAACTAGTAGGTCCCCAGGTTACCCACAGCCTCTGTCCAACTAGGCTATAAATGGAAGGTTCCTGTAACCCTCTCCCTTTCAGTTTCAATGATTTGCTAGAGTGGCTCACAGTACCCAGGAAAACCATTTGCTTATTATTGCCTATTTATTATAAAAGACATTTTATAAAAGGTACAAATGAAAGCCAATGAAGATACACATAGGGAGAGACCTGAAAAGATTCAGAGTGCAGAAGACTGTGAAGTTGGGGTGCACCCCCTCCAGGCACATAGATGTGTTCACCAGCCTGAAAGCTTTCCAAACCTTGTGCTTTTGGAGTTTTTATGGAGTTTTCATCATGTAGGCATGATCAGCTACTAGCTCGACTTCCACTCTTCTCCTCTCTCTGGAGAGTCAGGGGTGGGCCGAAACTTCCAAACTTCTAATCATAGCTTGGTGTTTCTGGTGACCAGCCCCCATCCAGGAGCTCATCAAGAGTCCTCGCATTAGAACAAAAGACATCCCTATCACCCAGGAAATTCCAAAGGATCTAGAAGCTCAGTGTCAGGAACCAGAGTCAGAGATGAAATACTAGAACAAAACATCTTCCTAGCACTCTTTTTTTTTTTTTTTAAGATTTATTTATTTGACAGAGAGAGAGAGAGAGATCACAAGTAGGCAGAGAGAGAGGAAGAAGCAGGCTCCCTGCTGAGCAGAGAGCCTGATACAGGGCTCGATACCAAGACCCTGAGATCATGACCTGAGCCGAAAGCAGAGACTTTAACCCACTCAACCACCCAGGCGCCCCCCTAGCACTCTTATTTGCAAGGATTTTAGGAGCTTTGTGCCAGGCACTGGGAGCAGAAACCAACATATATATTTCTTATAATTTTACAGTGGGTTTACACTGGTAAAGCCAGCAGAGGTGGGCTTTTAATTGAGACTGTCATAAAAAATTTGGGATACTTCCCCATTATATAAAATTGTAAGGAGATTGTGGCCTGGTTAAGGGTGTTGTTTAATGAATCCTTTTATTTAGAGGCACTAATGTAGTTACAGATAGCTGTGGGATTGTTAATAAGTGGTTCTTTGCAACAAGGAATTTGTGATAATAAGAGACCCAAAATAGAAAATGTTTTGTGATTTACCCATATTATTATTTAGGAAATTAGTAAACTTAGCTATTTCCAATATAACAGAACTAATAATCGTTTAGTTTAAGTGCCACTGAATTCAGCTTAACAAAATCCTTGAGACATTTCTTGTCAGTATGAACAGAAAGAATGAAAAAGCATGATTCCAGCAATTGCACTCTTGGAGAATCACCCCATATGTCACTAAGATTCTTAATACATATAACTAAAGTGGCAACTGGAAATAGAAGACCAGAAAGACTTTATTTATATTCAATCCAATTCAACAAACATTTATTGAGCTCTTACTTAGTATATGATTCTGTTTCAGAGAATGTAGATATATAGACGAATAATAAATGATTCTGACTCTACTGACATTACATCAAGAACGTTTACAGTGGAATAGGATATACTCTATAAGGCCTGTTTCTCTGATCCTCTTACTTAAACCAGGACAGAGACTCTGAGCATCTTCACCATCCAGCTAGAGACCAAACCCTCTGTTTGAAATTTGAAATTTGAAAACTCAATTTCTGACTTCTCTTGTCTCAATTCCTAGGAATCTGCCACTGCCATATATATACCTATTATTGTAGTCTCTATACACTGTTACACAAAATGTGGTCCTTGGACTAGTAATATTGGCTTTTAACTGGAAACCCACTAAAAATGTAAAGTCTAAGTTCCATTTTAGACTTCCTACATCAGAATCTTCATTTTAACAAGATCCCTAGGTTTGAGAAGTGTTGGTCTGTACTACTGTGAGCAAGAGTGAAAAAGAACTGCTAGAAGAAGACTATGAAACAGATGGAAAGAATGATAAAAGTTAGTGATCTCTCCTGTAATTAAGTTGGAATTGAAAATCCAATGGAATACCATAGTGGGGAGGGGAAAGTGACTGCTATTATTTAGGTGCATGGAGAAAGCTTTCCTGATGTCGTGACATGGAGGCAGAATTCTAAAAGGAGTGAAGGAATACGAAAAGCATTTCAGGCATAGGGAATAGCAAATGTGAAGTCCTTGATCTACTTTATGAAGTAACTCTTCTGGTTTTCCGTAACACTGATATGAAGAATTTAGGGAAAGAAATGTCCGTCTCTACTAGGAAAGTCCATAGAAAATTCCCCTTCCGTGAAATTATGGCAGCTCTTCTTGTAAATAGTGGGCAAATTGAGATGAATTTGGGCAACAATTTTTTATATAGATAGCAATCCCTTCTTATACCTATTAAATAAAGTATGCTATATAATAAACACAGCAAAGAAAACCGGTCATCCTTCTTAGGATCTTGGGATTCCTTTCAGAAGTGAAACAGTTGTTCTGTGTTAACCACTAATATACTAAGAAATCAACTGAGCATCATGTAGAGTTTTAAAGTAATTAAATGAACTAGGACTTAGTTTTTAAAGGCATGCGGGAAGAAGAAGTTTAAATTACAAAATTTTTCATTTTAGAAAAGAAAAAATATTAGCTCATATTCAGTGAGTATAATGCTGGGGTAGATGCAACCCACAAACACATACACAGATTCCAAAACCCTGTATCAAAGTTATGGCAGCCGTGGAATGAAACATAAAGGAAATCAGTTAAGAAGAAGGGTTAGAGAAGATGGGGAGACATAAAGAGAAAACAGGAGGAGGGAAAGCTTAAAGAAAAAAAGGTAGAAAAAGTAGAGAACAAGATGTATGGCTATAAAACAAGACAGGAGAAAGAGTATTCATGCAAAAATGAAAAGAAGGGAAACAAGTGGACTAGTTGGTTCTGAATTATGAGAGGAATGGATTTTTTTGTTTGGATTTGTCTTATTTTGCCTCGCTTCAATTTCAATCTGGCTATACACATTAGAGTAGTTTAAATTACTACCTCTGTCTTTTGGAAAGTGATTCTTGAGCACAATTCTTCAACTGCTTTTTGCCAGGAGCATGTCGGAGACCTTACTCTGAGTGGAGTCTCCATGGCAGACCGTCAGAAATGGCAGAGCTCGCAGATCCATATGTCTGGTGCCAGAGCCATTTCACAACAGGGTTTGACTAGATTCCAAGTAGGATTTACAACAGGGGTCTCAATCTGCAGTAAATAAACATGTGGCATGTTAAAGTCTTCACCTTTATGGCTAGGTGACTCCTCAAATACCAGGTGGAGTCAACACACTGGGCTTTACCTCAGTGGCAGGCCCTTTGCTATGAACCTGGAAACCAGCACATGTAGAAAGACACAGCCATCACTTCAATTTTCAGTTTTAAGTTCGATGTTCCTATGTTGTGCCTTCCTTGTCCTAGATTTTTGTTTTGCTGGTTGGGTTGTTGCTCTGGGGGAAAAAAAAAAAAAGACTCAGAATTGCAATGAAATGGCAAGGGTTTAGGTTTTTTTCAAGTTCCCAAAAAGATAGTAGAAAACAGCCCTTCTAACCACTGTGAAATTTTTTTTGTTTTGTTTTAGTATTATTTAGTCATAGAATTAGTCATACAGCTAGGTTCTTTTTATTTTTCTTAATTCAGGAACTGAAGTTAGATAACAAA
This sequence comes from Procyon lotor, assembly GCA_028646535.1. Lineage (NCBI taxonomy): Eukaryota > Metazoa > Chordata > Mammalia > Carnivora > Procyonidae > Procyon > Procyon lotor. Next base: position 16,156,079 of record CM053615.1, read on the forward strand.
TTCATATATGTATATATTGAATTATGTATGAATTCCTATGTTTTGGGTTTTAAACTATAGGGGAAATTCACTTTTATGAATGTGAAGAAGTAATAATTATATAAAAGAGGGAATTTTGAACACTTGTAACTCAGCAATACAAACTTTGCTCTAACCTGCTCTTTTTTTTTTAGCACTTTGTGTTTCTTTTTATTTTTCTCTCCTATCAGCTGACATTGATGTCATTCAAACATGAAGGTAAGAAAAATGCCAAATTTATATTTATATCTAAAACAGGCCTGTGGTGCAGGTCCTATGAGAGGAAAAGAAAGAGCAAGGAGAGAAACAAACAAACAAAAACAGAAATAAAAGGACCTACAATAAATAGATACAATATAGGCAATAGAAGGAAATTTCTAATACACATAGATTAATTTCTTGAAAGTTTAAAGCCAAAGAAATTGCCCAGAAATTTAAATAAAAAGATGAAAAAGATAGACTGTATGAAAAGAAAAGAAAGAGGAATATCTCAGGGGTTTCACCATAAGTAACTAGAGAAAGGTCAACAAAATATAGAAGGGAAAAAGTTTTAAAGAAATACTGCAAGATTTCCAGACCTGAAAAGCACATATCTTCAACCTGGAAAAACTCATTGGGGTACTAAGCAAATGAATAAAGTTAAGTTAAAAAGTACTTAGACCTATCAGAAAAATCTAAGAACAGTAAAGAAAAAGAAGAAGGCTTAGAAACTTTAGGTATGAGGAAAATAGTTACTATCAACCACACAACAATTGATCAAATATAATGGAATAGAATTCAACTGCCATCAGATCTCTAAATAAAAATGTGAGATGTTACAGAATAGGGTAGTGATGCCTTTAAACTCTGATGGAAAGTATTTTCAATCCAGAATTCTATACTCAGGCAAATTATCCATAGAATATGAAGTGAAAATACATTAATTTTCAGGGATACATGTTCTTAACATGTATGTCTCTTGATCCTCCTCTGAGGAAGCTACTATAGGATATGTCACAAGAAAACAAGAGAGAAAATGAAAAATAAGAAGGACATGAAATATAGTAAAGAAGTGCCTGCAATAATAAAGCCATGGAGTGTCCAAGTGACTGACTGTAGGAGACCCGGGCAGTAGTCAGAGCAGACCTGGGCAGAGGATGGAGACCTACAGAGTGAAGGTCTTCCAGAAAATGACCAAGGGCAAATAAAAAAAGGAATTTCGCTTAAACAACTGAAATATTTACCAATTTTTACCAAGGGTTGAAAGACCTTGGTAAATTATTGGAGTGTTTGCAAAATGTTGTTATGAAGTGAAACCGGGAAGTAAAGTAGGGGGGAGGCAATGATTAATTTCATGGGCAAAATGTAGGAGTAAAGAAATGCAATCATAGTATATACTACCAAGGCATAGTGAGTATTGGAAACCCTGACTTTCTGTTAAAAATAATAATGCTGAACTATCTTGTGAGAAGGAGGGAAAGGGAAGAGAGAGAGAGTGTGTGTGTCTTGTCTGTCTATCTGCATGTTCATGTGTGTTTTTGGCTGGGAGCAGGGTAGACTCAATTGCCATAACAAAAATAAACTGATAAATCTGAAATTCATGGTTGAAGAAATGGTAATGCAAATTAATTATTTTAAAATATTGAGGGGGCACCTGGATGGTTCAGTGGGTTAAGCATCTACCTTCAGCTCAGGTCATGATCTTAGGGTCCTAGGATCAAATCCTGCATCAGGCTCTCTGCTCAGCAAGTAGTCTGCTTCTCCCTCTGACCATCTCCCACCACCCCCACTCTCTCTCTCACTCTCTCAAACAAATAAAATATTTATAAATAGATAGATAGAAAGATAAAATATTGAGTTAAGTAGAAGAAACAGCCAAAAGAATTAGAACCTTTCGGGAATAAGGTTGGGTAATAGAAAGAGTGGAGGAGGCTACTATTTATATTAAAAACTGTTAGACCTGTACCCCTGAAATAAATAATACATTATATGTTAATTAAAAAAACAGTAAAAAATATGTGGTTTGAAATCATTTCATTCATTACTTGAACATAAAATAAAAAATAATTGTAAAAAGAAATAACATAAACTATTCCAACTGTAATGTTGTCACCTACTAATATAAATGTAGTTCATTTTTTTGCTATCAATACCACTCATGATTTTGAGACAAAATATGCTGCATGTGCTTAAGAAAATAATCCTGATTTCCACCTTGACTTCTTGTAAATGACATTTTTTTAGAAAGGAAAATTATGTTCTATCACAAGGAATTGGGTAAAGAATTTACAGGATTTGAATGTATGACATCTGTCTAGAGGTTTGCATGTTATTCAGTTTTTGAAGAATTTGCTGAAGATACAAAACTGGGGAATAATCCTAACGTGATTCAAATGCAAACACTGATGTATTTTAATTCATAATATCAAACTATCCCTGCCATAAACTCTTGTGTGTGTGTGTGTGTGTGTGTGTGTGTGTGTGTGTGTGTGTTACTTGGTGGAGGAATGAGGAAGGGGCAGTCAAAGTGACAAGAATCACACAACTTTCCTACACTCCAAGGATTACTCTTGATGCTTCTGATCCCTGGAGCTTACGGATGAACTGTGTTCCACTCCACAGCATTCTTTACTTTTGGGCAATGCGTTATCAAAGGAAATTCTCTCTTTGTGTCATTAAATCGGTCCAGTGGCTCCTGTCTTTTGAGGTTTTACCAGTTACACTGACAGCATTTCGGTATCATTTCTAGTTTCTCTTTGTTCTCCTCCTAAGTGGTACATGGTTTGCTCAGATGCCCTCCGGCCTATTCCGCTTCCCTGCCCCCTCACACACCCTTCCTTGCAAATGGCTCAGAGCAGCAGCTGCAGGGGTGAGGTTCCCCACCTCAGTACACAAAGAGCCTAATTTAAATCCTCTCTCATGATTCAGGGTCCAGCTTTAACCTACCTCTTAATCACGACACAGACCACTTCATCTGCCTCACAAGATTTCTTCTTAATTCTTTTAAGTGCCTTTATTTAGTTATTTTAATTGTGTTAGCATTGCTGTTTGTTTGATTACGCTCTAACCTTGCAATTATGATTTTTTTTCTTTTAGTGAACCACAGGCTCTGGCATCAAGAAAAGGGTTGCTGAGTGTCAAGTGTTGTGGAACTGGTTAGAGGTCAATGGCCCTCTAAAATACAGCACCTGTAACATTGATTTGCAAGACAGATGTGCTTTTAAAACAAATTACATTCATAAATGGTCTCAATAGGGATAGCTTATTTTACCCTGTGGAAAAGGGAGGATACTGGGATGAATGTTGAAGATGCCGGTGTAATAGGTACCCTGTTCCCTTTGGGATTGAGGGGAAATGCAGAATCAGTTACCTATTAATTAATAAGCTTAGAAAACTCCAATATTTGCTTTAATCAAAATCACATAACCAACCTTCTTTTTATGGAATACCTACTGCCGGGGCCAGCTAGTGTGTTTGTCTCCCTAGTACAAGCCTCCAGTCCTTGCTGACTGATTGGATAGTGACATTTACCAGTATTAACTTAATTCAATTCCATCCAATTCAATCAGTAATCGTGTACCAATAATGCTGTGCAAGTACACTACTTGCAATACAATTTGCCTACAACTCAGATCCTGTCCTGGAAAAGTCACAGTCCAGTAGGAGGAATGATTAATATGATTAATTAACCATACCGGGTTGTGACCAGTAGAGGAAAGAAAACACCATGATGACTTCAGGGGCAACTTTCTATATCTGAAGTTAATGTGCTCACAAAGGTATATGCAAAAGTTTAAAACAGTTCTTATTTTGAAACATGTTTGAATATCTTTTCCACTCGTGTATCTCTTTTCAGCATTTTCTAATGATTCTGAATTCTTTGGTTGGCTGAGTAGTGGAAATGGAAATGGGAATATTAATTCATTTGTATGAATATTTTCTGTACTAACACTTGATGGGACAAGGTACTAGGTCTCCACTCAGGAACTTTCTAGAACCAAAAAGTGCTGAGCTTCAATATCTAATCTGGGAGGTTACCCCATTCTTCCTGAGTCGTCACTATCCAGAAAAGCATCATCACTTTTGTATTTTTTTCTTAAACATCAGCATTGGCAAGAGTAACCTATAGTGCAATTATGTTGGTCCCTGAGTGCCAAAGGGTGTATCTCCCAAAGCCATTTAAATTAATCAAGAAGGCAAAATGTTAATAAGTCAATATTGTGAAGAAGCAGGGGAAATTTGTATCCCGAGCATCATCCCATCTGCAAAACTGGGTATGATAACTAGAATAGCAATATGAAATGTGACTTGGTTTGAGAGTAATGTTGGATGATGTGCATAGCCTGTTCAAGTCAGCAATTAAGTATAATCAGGAGAAAGTTGTTTAAAAATGGTGGGATACAGTTCTACAGAACACATTCAGAATTAAGAGGCTTGTGTGTATTTAGGTTCATTAAATATTTAATCAAATGTCATCTACCTATTACTTCTATGCTTTAATTTTCCATAACACCCAAAAGAGTTAGCTAATTTTTAACATTTCTGTTGACTTTCTCAAATTGAACACTATTGTTTTATGCTTCTATCCATCTTGTGGTTGTCACAAAATCTCTTCCTCTCATCACCTTCAGCTTCACTGGGAAAACCAAGTGGAATTAGTAATCACTCACAGCATTTAGAAGCTCAGCTGACCTGAATGAAAAGCTCAGGACATTCAGGTTGAAAAGTAAATTGTTTGCCTTGTTGCGATCTTCACATATTTCCACTCCATTCTCTGTGACTGTTTCTTATTTTTAATCAGAAGGAAAATGCAAACAGATACATTGTGTAAGACAGTGGACTAGGGACCAGGAATCAGGTAGAGGCCATTTAATTAAAAGGTGTGAGATGAATAGACTGTAAAATTTAGCTAGTGGTATACAGAAAGAGTTGGCTTAGCAGAATTGAATGATGATCTAAGTTAACATGTGTGAATTTCTGGAAGAGAGAAAAATAGCTTTGCAATCTTACTAGCTTTGCTTTTACTTTATGTGATTCAGGTTGCAGATTATAGGCTAAGTAAAATTTTTTAAAAATAAAGACAAGAAGGAAGAAAGGAAAGGACAGATGGAAGTAAAGACACCAGTATATAGTATATACTATATTATATAGTATATTTTAGTATATAGTTATATATAGTATATATAGTATATTTTAGTATATAGTTGCAGATTGCAATCAAAGAATATTTGCTTGTCTAGCATTAAATGGCCATCAGCATATCTTAATAATTTTCAAGCTGTCCCAATAGTGATTAGGAACAAGAAATGTCTGGACCTTGGCTTCAAATTAGCTTAAACCAGGTTTATAGTAACAAAGAAGCAATGTTACAAAGAGGAATTTTGTGATGTTTGCTAGGGGGCACTGTGAGGCCATCTTTGCCTTGTTTGTTCCTATGAGTTGTTAGTGGTTGGTCCATTTTAATTATCTGTGTTTCTGTGAGAGATGAAGTATTACATTGTTAATTATGGAGTTTTCAGCTTCATAATGGTTTTTCTCTAACTACTTTGACTCCAACATATTTCCTGTGCCCTTCAAATTCTGTTTTCTGGTGGGATTTGGGTAAATTGAAAACACTAGATTATAGTGGGAGCTTCATCAGGGAAATGTAACTAAATCCCACCTTCACTACAAAAAGTGACAGTTGTTTTCCCCTAAAATAGCCAGGTGGGAGCACAACACAGAGTTTGCTGTCGAGCATCCAAATCTTGGGATTTGTATACTGAGAAGCGTTCTTTCTCTTCTGAAGTAAACATAATAGATTTTTGAAAACAAGATGCGATCTTCCCTATCATCAGCAGGGCCTGGGTTCACCCATGACCATAGTGTGATTAAATAATAAAAATATTATAAAGCACCTGGGGACAGGACACTCCTATCCTTCTTGCTTCAGAAATGTTTAATTTTCTGAGGGAAACAAAAGTGGTTTCCAAGGCACTGCCGCTTGTACCTCCGAACACCGTAACTAAGTCAACTTGGGTTTCTTCTGATGTCGTATGTCCACAGTAGAGTTCTCTTAGCTAAATTGCATTTAATATTTCCATGGTCCAGGTAAAGCCACTCAACAGTTGAATTTTTTCGCTCAAATTCTCAGAAATTAAGAGAACTAATTTTACTGTAAATGCTCCAGCAAGAAGCAGATGGAGAACACTCATGGGGTCAGCAGAAAGGGGAGAACTCATAGCTGGAATATCTGTAGTGATCTCAGACATGCAGAGCCATGGCTCCATGTATAGGGGGTAAAATCAATCATTTGCTTAAGTCCAAGTAGCAGTCGATAGAGTCTACAGGAGGAAAGGCCATGCAGGTGGCACATATCGTAAGGCAATCCATCCCAAACCTTCAAAATCTGCTTCATTTCTAAGAGGCCCAGTTCTCAGGGTAGGCTGTCTGTGATGACCAATGGCTGTCTTCTCCAAGGCATGATCAGCTTCTCTAGCCATTGCTTGTGTTCAAATTATTATTCGGGTAGGCAACTGTTACCTACCTGGTATCTATTTCTCATTTACTTCCTTACTAACACAATGCCCATTATATTGGTTGTGGTGGTTGCCCAGCTAAAAAACCTACTTTTTCTAACCTTTCTTGAAGCTAATTGTTTCCCGTGTGGAACAATTCTTACCAATGAATTTGAAAGAAAATTTTTGGTTGATACTCCCAATAAATCATTCAAAATGGGATGAAGTCGGCAGGCTTTTCTGTTGACCTTTTCTTTTCCAGTCTCTCTTATTTCTGGAACATAGATTCAATGCAGAGTCAGAACCATCTCGTGACCATGAGCTTACAAGCACATGATGGGATGGCAGAGCCCCATGACAGAAGGTGCATCCTGGAGCCTATGGCAATACTGGGCTTCTGAACTCACTCTGGACTTCTCATTCCCTGATAAAGAAAACCCTATTCAAGCCATTGAAATTTCAGTTTTCCCTTTAATGCATCTGAACTAAATTCTTACCTTATTCTTATACCCTATAGCAAAAAATATGAGCAATTTACATAATGAACAGTGAACTTTGAGCTGCTTCAGTTTATTTTCTTTGGAAAAAGTCAAACATCTGATTTTGATACCATAATATGTTTGAAGTAAAATTGATGATCCAGGTAGTGTTGTGGCATTGATCCTCCAGCTTCTCATAGCACCTCATGTCACTGTTGTATCCGATATGGAAAATACAACATTAGAACAAATTCAAGGAAATTTACAGCAACATATATCCCCTAAAAATGCAAGCAAGAGGTTAAGCTTTAGTATTCTCATATCTGAGATGGGAGTAAAATGTTAAAAACATCTATCTCATGGTCAAAAGAAATAAATAAGATGATGTTAAATTACCTAACACTGTGATGGGAATTCTCTCTGCCTACATTTATGTTGAATGAAAGACTAAAGAATAAAATAACCAAAAGAAGAAAATTCATGAATTCTCCTAAAGCGCTGAAAGATAACTTTAACACTAATGAGAAAATTTAGAGCAGAAGTGGGGCACTTTGAATCAAAATGTCTGGGTTTTTAAAAAAAAAAAAAAGATTTTATTTATTTTAGAGAGAAAGAGAGAGCACCAGTGGGGGAAGGGGCAGAGGGACAAGCAGAATCCCCGCTGAGCTCAGAGCCCAACATGGGACTTGGTCCTAGGACCCTGAGATCATGATCGGAGCCAAAGTTAGATGCTTAACTGACTGAGACATCCAGGCACCCTCAAATCAAGGTGTCCTTAACCAGGTACACATATTAGATGAAGTAAACCGCACCAGTTGTGACTTGTATTTAGAACCAGAAGCAATCTAATTTCAAAAAACAAAAATGAAGAGCAAAGTAATGTTCAGATATATCATCTAAACTCATGAAAGTTAAAATTGATTATATAAATCTATGCTTATCAATCCAGATTAATTATCTTTTTGACAAAGAAAGCTTGAAATCCTTAGCTATCAAACAGATGGCACATTCCATTTGTAGGGCTTCATAAGTCACCTCCTGCCAAAATACAGAGATTGGCTGTGTGTCAGACCTAGAAAAGGCATAGCATATTACTGTTTTGCAAAGAAAAGTAATCTAGGATATTTCATAAATGAAGAAATTGTCATGTTTTTACTTAGATCTAGATTCAATACGGTGGAAAACAAAAAACAAAAACAAAAGGTCAATTTAACAAAATACGAAGGAATATTTAAAAGATATTAAAAGAAACTTGACAATGAATTTATATAGTATCTAAGGAGTCATGAAATTGTCATATGGAAAAAACATTAATTCTTCTATATTCATTAAAGCTGCTGAAATGGAAATAGACTTTTGATTGAATATCCCTTTCTGATTAAAAGGGAGGTGGTTTAGAGGCTATGAAGTTTAATTAAAAATGGCACTGGATTGAAAGTCAAGATCACAGCTATAATCCCAGCTCAATCTTCAACATATGACCTTAAGAAAGGTAGTTTCCCTAGGTCTTGGTTTACTCGACAGAAAATGAAGACAGGTAATATCTACACTATAGATCTGTAATGAAGATTGAAACAGATAATATATGTAGAAGTTGTTAGCAGAGAACTTAGCTTATAGAAAATATTTCAAAAATATTCCTTTCCTTGGCATAAGTGGTTTCATGTTTTACATGATAGGGTGCAATACAGTCAGGTTTGGTGTTTTTTTGGGTTTTTTTACATATCATATATATACTGGGCAAGCTGAATTGCAGAGTATGCTCGGACCCACCAAGAGCACTGGACAAAGGGAACAGATATGGAGAGAAGGTTATAAATCTACCTCCTGGGGAGCAGTAACCCACTGCTACTGCTAAGTGTGAAAAGGTCATGATGGATTCACACTTCATTCAGGCAAGTGTCTCTATATAAAGGAGTCTCATCAAGTGAATTAGGCAGGCTGGCCAAGGATTCCAGGAAATAATCAAGGTCAAGGCTATTAGGAATATGGTTCTAGGTGGTGAGTGCATTCAGAAGAGAACTGAGCCAGGGACTGAGCATCTGGTGAAAATACTGAGCAGGCTTCCAAAAGCCGGGCAGAGCATACCAAAGGCTTCCTTTCCTGGAAGACCAGGGGTATGCCTAACTCAAATTTATAACAGTTGGATCAAAGGTTTACATATTTTTCATTTTAATAGAGTCTACCAACTTTACCTCCTTAGGAATTTCACAAATTTACACTTCTATCAATGATTTGCCTTAAATTTGCAAATCAAAAGTATGTTTTCCAACTTTCTGATGTGACGGTGAAGACTTTGTATGTTGTGGTAGGCTGTTTGTCTGTCTAAAGGTATGATAGGTTGGGTCTTAGTTTCTCCCACTTTTAATATCCTGGTGCATCATACCTAGGAACTGTTGGGAAATGTTAACTTCAGGTTCACTCTGGGAGAACAAGTAGCCAAGAAAAGAAAGCATGGGCTCTGCATCCAAACACATGTGACTTCAAAACCCATTTACATAATTACTTAGCTGTGGACCTTTAGTAATTTATTTAGTTTCTCAGCTATAATTTCCTCTTTTGTAAATGGAATAATTGAATTGTGGGATTTACTGAAAATCTTATAAAGCATCTGCTATTTAGCATGTATATAAATTTTTTAAAAATTCTAAAAATTTTTTTAAAATTTAAACTTTTAAAAGAAATTATGATCCGATAAACATGTATTTGTGTGTGTGTGTGTGTTTCGTGCTAAAATGCTTCTTATCCTATTTGTGCATTCTTTTGGAGTTATGATATCTAAATTCCTTAATATAGAACAAGTTATGCCCTGGACATTGCATAAGCTGTGTGAAATGCATTTACTGATAATGTGTAATTAAATCAGTAAATTAGAATGTTATACCAATTAACTTGGCTTCCTTTAGGGTTTCATAATAGGTCCTAATTCCGACTTCTTTCACGATAACTCATCTAAAGCTTTTGAAAATGTTATATGGAAACAGAATGGTGAAAGTTTTACAGAGTCTCAACCCTTTCTCCCCTACCCTAGTTCATGACAGGATTCAATATTGGTAAAATATGCCTTATTTCCATTACCTATTTTTTCCTATTTTGTAAGACAACTGAAATTTCGCTTTTGCTTTCATTTTCTTCCCCCATTTTTGGGAGACTTGCCCATTTCCAACTTGCTGGGAGATTTAGCCCTAATCCTTCAAGTCGAAGTAGGAAAAAAAAAAATCCACATCCCAACTGAATCTTAATGTCTGGTGTTCTACAAAATTTGTTTAATTTCCTGGTATCCTTTGTGTCTATTTTGAGTCTCTTTTACTTCCTAGTACTTACCAGAAATCATGATTCTGTACTTATGTGTTTATTTCCTTTTTTTTTTTTTTATTAATTTTTATTAACATC
>CM053615.1:16166544-16239273 GCA_028646535.1 Procyon lotor
AGTCTAGGAGTCTCTTATGGTTTGTCTCCCTCCCCATCCCTTCCTGTTTCATTTCTCTCCCCCACCCCCCCAAACTCCTGCCTTGCCTATCAAGTTCTTCATATCAGAGAGATCATGTGATACTTGTCTTTCTCTGACTGACTTATTTCGCTTAGCATAATACCCTCCAGTTCCATCCACGTCGTTGCAAATGGCCAGAGGTTGCCTTTTCGCCGCTAGAATACATGTCCCATGTAGTTAGGGAACCTATTGCTTTATTTACCACCATACACCAATTTCAAAAATTGTAGTCAGCCTGTATTAGTTATAATTAAAACATATTTATTGAATGAATAAATGCATTCCCATACCTTCAGAAATATTTATGCCCCTCTTGGGAATAAATTACTTATCATATCATGAATGGTTTAGTTCAAAGTCTTTCTACAAGGTCTCCCTTTCTCCTTTCAAAATGTATTTTCCTAAAACCCAGCAAATTTTATTTCTTCTCTGGGCCAATGATTCCTTGTTTCATTTTTTCATGTTAGATAATTTCCACATTAATTAAAAAGCAACGAAACAAAATATTTTTGGTCTCAAAAGCATGAGCATATGATGCTTTTATTTTTGCACTACAGCTATTGGTAAAAATATAAGGCAATGTTTCAGTTCAATAGGTTTCTCTGACTGCCTGGTAAATGCAATCATTATTTTTTGGTACTCTCTGATGCATACAGAGAGAACAGAGCTTAAGAGCCTATCTTTAAAAACTCATTGTCTAATAGGATATAAAAATCAGTATGACAACTGTCAATTCTCCAAAAGACCAAGAGAAAATTCTGCTAATCCAGCAAAGCTAAGCTAATTAGATCTACTGCAATAAAGGGAAAATAAAACATTGGCAGAGTCTTTGTGGCACGTCAGAAGGGGAAAATCTGGGAAGTGGGTAATATTTGTAGAATTTCAGGCTACAAAAGGAGAAATTTTAAGTTGGGTCTTGCCAGGTGGGGATTGGACAGAGTTTATGACATGATTGCTTTGGATTGTCATGAACAGAGATGTGAGAGTCTTGAGGAAGGTACGATGGGTAAGCCTTTAGTCTTGGTAAGTAAGCTATTCTTGTTTGCTCATTGCCCTGTCTTTCAGAGTGAGTATTTCCTGGAGCAAGTACCTAAATTGACTTTGCTTATTCTCAATATTACTTGTTTATTATTATTTTTTACCTGTATTAATTTTTTCATTTTTACATTCAATTAATTAACATATAATGTATTATTGGTTTCTGAGGTAGAGGTCAGTGATTCATCAGTCTTATATGATACCCAGTGCTCTTTACATCCCGTGCCCTCCTCAGTGTCCATCACCCAGTTACCCCGTCCCCCCACCTTCCTCCCCTCTAGCAAGCCTCAGTTTGTTTCCTGTGCTTAAGAGGCTCTTATGGTTTGTCTCCCTCTCTGATTTTGTCTTGTTTTATTTTTTCCTCTCTTCCCCTATGATCCTCTGTTTCAACATATGTGTTGGGTGCCTCAAATTTTTCATTGCTCTGCACATGTCTGTGAATGACTGAAAATTGTCTTGAGTATTAATTTGGAGGATTACCAATAAATTTAGTGAGTGGTCAATGTCACAAATACAGAATCCATGAATAATGAGGATGAACAGTATGTTAGTGTGTTAAATAGTATGCTCCATTTCTCCTGGGCTCTTGTCAGTTTTCCTCATTCTTTTTCCTTTCTTCATAAAGATTGTATGATCTTTATTAGTCTAACTTCATGTTTACTGATTTGTTCTTCTTTCCACTCCCATATACTCTTGAGCTTCTCTAGCACATTTTTAAATTATTTTTATCTTTTCGCATTTTTTTTTCTACAGAACTCACATCACTCTTCTAGAAGTACTTCTGACCTGGTATTATTTAGTACAGATGTTATGACTACTTATAGTATCCTTGCATTTAAATACTTCTATCTCTTTCAAAAAACTTTTATTGTAACAGAGCATACATCATCATTTGTAATCTATTATGATTACGTCATGTTGGGAGATCATCTCTTCTAAGAGTTCCAGTCAAGAACTGAGACATGTCTTTTCTGCTTTCTTATTTCCATCCTTAATTGAGGTTTTGACCACAGTGTTAATAGGTAGTAAATGTGGGCATAGACAAAGAATAGAGACCCAGACCAGTCTCTTAATTTCTGGCCCTATTTTCCAGTCCTTTCCAAGCTCATTGCTATAATCTAGGAAATGTTCCCATCTCTCTCTTTGCTTTAGGAGGAGAAAACAGCTCTCATGTCACCAACCTGTACCTTTCCTATGTCTTGTTTTTGTTGTTTTTAAATAAAAGCTGTGTTAAATCCACAAGCCCTGGGCCTGAAACCCACAATGACTTGCTCTCTCAAAAATCACAGTGTTTTTATTTTCAATGAATTGTCTCTTCAGTGTTTTCATTAAACAAAACAAAGAATGTGGTTGTTTATCCCTGCCTGCCCTTAAGGGCAGGGTATATGGATAATATCCATGTCTGTATCCATATGACATATCCATACGACAGCTATATGGATAGCTGTCACTAGGGCCCAACCATTGGGAGTAGGAAGGGCAATGAGCACAAGGAAGCTTGAACAAAGACATGTCAAGTAACATCTCAAATATTATCATATTTCTCTAGAATTATTCAGCAAATCATATGATCTTTTTATGTGGGGGAGGACGACTGTGGGATGGTAGGATGGAGAGAGGGTGGCTGCTAGTAGAAGCTCACTTGGTTCCATTTTTCTATAAAAACCAAATGTAATTTAGATGAGAGTGAAGAATGAAGGAATGAGCTACTTTACTTTCATATGTTTTCTTTTAAAGTCATGATTTGTACAACCTCTTTTTCCGTAGCTCCTTTCAGAGTCTCCATTCCTAGATGAAGAGTCCAGAGTTTCCTCAACGTCTCTGACATGCCATGTTCATCTTTCACGCATTTCATAGAATGCTGTGGTTTTGCCCTCTTTGCATGAGTTTCAGTTAAACGTTGTCATCCCCTGCCTTTTCAAGGAGCTCTACTTGATTGCTTCATCCCTTATTTTTATTGTATCTAAAACATAAGCACCACCAGAGCAAAAAGGGCAACTTTCCGCTGCAAAAGAAGCCAAGATCTCATTATAAATTATTTTTATTAGAAAACAAAAGAGAATATTTTCCAAAAAGGTAAAATGAGAAAGTGCCCAAATTATTAATCATCCCTTTCCCAGATCAGAGCACCCATGAGTTCAAAAACCAAAAGGAAAGCTTGAGGATTATTGAATCTTGTCTGGGAAGATAATATCTCCGTATCTTCATTGATTAGTTTCTTCTGAAATTTCCAACTTCTTTTTTTAACTTAGCCAGTTTTTTTCTCTGTTCAGTGAATCAAAGAAGGGACAACAGAAACTGGGGTCAAATGGGTTGTCTCTTAACTTAAGATTTTCGAAAACCTGGATCCTTGTTGAAATAGAAATGGCTCAAGGCATAGACAAAGTATTTTGGATAATACTTTTTAGTAAGAGCAAAACATTTTTGCTGCCTGCTAAGAAAAAGGAGAGATTGAAAAGAATTCAACAAAAGACTGCTCAAACTTGAACTATCACACTCAAATTTCTAGCCAGTAGGTAAAGGTCTTTTTCTGTTAAGTTCTACATACAGCATTTCCTTACATCTCATTGACCAAAAGAACAAATAGCCATGCCTAGCTGGAAAAAAGGCTAGGGAATAAATACCATGTTTAGCTGGGTGGCACTGTCTGGTTGTTAAAAATTAGGTTTCTTATTAAGGAGTTCTTTTTGTATGTACCTCTTTTCTCTTTGATATCCTTTCCTAGGAACTCTAGCCATCTTCCCCCAGACTCTCAACACCAACTTTTCAACTCAGGGAATTGCCTGGGTTCTGCCTGAGTTTCCCCTCCCTACCTTACAACCTGGATTCTTCTTCAAGTCAGTAGGCTGTGGAAATTTTAGGGCTCACTTTATTTGTTTCTCATCTTAAAGGATCACTTCCCAGGGCACCTGGGTGGCTCAATTGTTAAGCGTCGGCCTTTGGCTCAGGTCATGAATCTGGAGTCCTGGGATCCAAACCCACATCAGGCTCCCTGCTAGGTGGGGAATCTGCTTCTCCCTCTCCCACTCCCCCTGCTTGTGTGTTCGTTCTCTCTCTCTCTCTTTCTGTCAAATAAATATATAAATAAATTTAAAAAAATTAAAGAGGATCACTTCCCTTCATTGCCTGATGCTTAGTATCTCAAAAAGCTTTGTTTCACATATTTCATTTCCTTTTATTGTTTGTGTGTTTCAGGTGGAAAAAGTTAATCAGGTCCCTGTTATTTTTTTCTTGGCTGGGAGTGAAAGTTCCCTACCCTATTCACCCCCCATTTATTATTGTATTCCATATCTTTCACCTACACAGTACTTTGCAAATTATTTTGGTATTCTTTGCAATTTGCTAGGATGTAAAATGGAATTGGCATATACATATTGGCATTGGCATATACACTTCCTGCAAGAGACAAAAGTGCTTTTGAATAGTCTCATCTCTAATTATTTCTCCCTGCCCACACAATTTGAGCCTAGAGGAGATGGGGATTAGTTCAAGAAGAGAATATATCTGGAAAAAAAAAAAAAGAGAGAGAGAGAGAGAGAATATATCTGGAGTGAAAGGGTATAAGGGTGTGAACCTAAGAAAGCAGTAAGCAATATCCCAAGTGAGACTGTGTTATAGAAAGGTCAAGGTACATGATGAACAGATTAGATTGGAGAACCCACTGGATAACACTCCTGTGGATTTTTGTCTAATTCACATTTGCACAATATTGTTTAGCAATGAATGCTTTATTATTAAAAGAGCAACCAAATTGAAGAGATTGGCAGTCGTGTTTTAGTTCTGGCATAAATATTTCAAGGTAGGTCATCTCGCATCTCCAAACCTGTTTCCTTTTTTTGTATATGGAAGGGAATAAACTACTTGATTTTTTCCATACTAAATTTCTATATTTTTGTGAATGTTTTTCTAGAAGTGGGTAACCACATTAAAGTTTCTACAGATGTCAGAAAGCCCCTTTATACCTGAGCTTTCCCCTCTCCTAATCCTTGCAATTCTTGCTTACACTCAATTTTCTGTATAAAACTTTAATTGTAACCTCCAGGGTTTGTGCAATCTGGAAAATTAAAAGAACTACATTCTAGCGAGTACTGGGTCTGTTGCACTTTCTCCCCTCCCTCAACTCAATTTTTTTTGCTAATGACAACAGAAAAGTGTCACAATAGAATTAGTGTCCACAATTGAAATGCAAAAGATTTCAGGATATAAATTGAGTTGAATATAAAACCTGGGTATTTTTCATTGATAAACTATTCTTTATAAACTTGGGGGGCATGATGTGCCTGAGTTTCAATCTTAAGGGTACACAACAGTTTTGTAGATATGAATTCTATTACTGCTATACTGTTTCTAATACATTTACAGAAGCAAAATGTCTTCCTACCACTAAACATCTACTTGCAAGTGAAGAGGGAACAAAAGCTCATAAAACTGCAATAAAATATTTATTTGTCTTCAGCAATAGGATTAATTTTATCACTGTAGATTTATGACCCCAGAAATTCATTGCTGGATATTTAATATATCAAAATAGCAGAACAAGGAGCTTGTATTAAGAAATGTGTTGTGAAACTTGTGATTTACCAGAGAGAACAGATTTCTTTTTTTTTTTTTCATGAGACTTAATAAAACAGCAGCAAAATTAAATTAGTTTGGCATAAAGTTTAATTGCCTGACAAAAACATTTGATAATGCTATTGCATTACTGTTTATGTACAACATATTTTGGACTTGTGGATCGTCCCCCCATCCCTCACTAGACCCTCAGACTGGAGGGGCTAATGATGGCGATAGGATTGCAATGTTAGTGTCTGGGAATCTTCCTTTTGATTGCTTTTTCCTATCCTAAAGAAGGAAAAATTCACTGTAATGATCTTTCCAAAAGGGAAAACAGGGCTTTATAGTTACTGCCCCCCCCCAATGCAATTCCTTTATGAAATGCCTTCTCTTCAGGAATTCCAGAGCTCTTCAGTGCTATAGTACCTTGAGATAGTGTGCTTTAGTGACATTCAGTTTATGCATCTGGGAGCTTTTTTTTTTATGATGGAAATAGCCTGATAGCAGAAAGTCATAAAAATACATAGTAAATCTACAACCTTCAAATTTTCTCTATTTTGAATCGTGGCTATTGCATTAGAATTACTCTCTTTTTGCTCACACTTTTTAAAAAATATTTTGAGCTCCTGTAAGAATTAGGTACAGACTTAGGAAAAAACACAGTCTCTTGGGATTGTAATGTGGGAACCAGACATCTTCATGTTCAAAAAGGTTAGAGGACTATAGTCTGGCAGAGGCAGAACAACTTCTGTCCCCATAATTCAGCTAGCACGGAATTTGAGAATAGAGCCACTAAATCGATGATGTGGCCATAGAGTTTACAACCAGAAACCATCTCAGTTCTTATCCATAAAGCTTATAACAGCTAACCTTCTCAGGAATTGCTTCATGATTTTCCAATCAGATGGGCCGTCCCTAAAGGGTGGCTGGGTCTGGATCACTGTCATAAAAAGTAATTAAGTAAAAATATATATCATAGAGGGGGAAAAGCCAACCGTTTCCTTCAGGTTTGATTTGAATGAAAAGAAAAAAAAAACTGGACTTATTTTATCTTTTCTATCCTAGTGTTTCCTGGGTTCCTGATAATTCACGTTTTTAAAGTATGCCATAAAGAAAACCATTTGCTTTCCTTTTCACATCTAATTTCCTCTCTTGTCCCATTTCACACTCTTGGTAGCAGGAGCATATGCAAATTGATGGAGTGTATCTGATGGAGGCCAGCATTTTCAAGATTTGGGATAAAATTTTTAAAGTGTTCAGTGCTCTTATTTCTACCCTCATCCCTGTTTATTAATTTTTTCTCTAGAGAAGATGATAAAGATATAGACAAAGTATAAACTTGACTCAGTAACATCTAGCAATTATGCTTTTGTGCATAAACCTTGCTGTGAGTGATTCATCAATAACCAATGATGAGATTTTTGTCTGGGGAATTCCAGTCAGAAGTTAAAAAAAAATATGAAGTCCATAAAACCTGCATGAGTTTATGGTCAAAAAAGAGATTATTAGGGTGGCTCAGTTGGTTAGGTGTCTGCTTTCAGCTCAGGTCATGATCCCAGAGTGCTGGGATCAAGTCGTACGTCAGATTCTATGCTGCGTAGGAAATCTGCTTCTCCCTCTGCCCCTCACCCGGCTTGTGCTCACTCCCCTCTTGATCTCTCTCTATCAAATAAATAAATAAAATCTTTTTAAAAAGAGAGAGATTATGAAATAACTTCAAGGTAACATGTTCACATGAGTGCTAATAGTCTATTTCTGTCCTCAGATCTTCATTAAAATGACCAAGAAATTTAATAATAGGGAAATAAATTTAATAATAGGGAAAAACTCATATCAACAGCTCTTACTGAAAGAAAAGATTACAAAAGTGCACCATATAAAAGAAAAATAATATTATACATTGTTAAAAAATATTCACAAAAGTTATAAATATATAAAGCACTCATTGAAATAAAAAAAAAGTAGGGGTGCCTGGGTGGCTCAGTGGGTTAAGCCTGTGCCTTCAGCTCAGGGTCCTGGGATGGAGCCCCACATCAGGCTCTCTGCTCAGCAGGGAGCCTGTTTCCCCCTTTCCCTCTGCCTGCCTCTCTGCCTACTTGTAATCTCTTTCTCTCTGTCAAATAAATAAATGAAATCTTTAAAAAAAATAAAAAAGATTTAAAAAAGTAGAGGTGGCAACATTAATGCCAAACAAGGTAAAATTCAATGCCAAACATATTAACTGAGCCCATAATGCTGTTTTATGGATGAAGGGCACAATATTCAAAGAAAATATAAAAACCTGTGCCCCTTGCATAAAAATAACCAACATCAAAATATGTAAGATATTAAAAATATTCAGTTGGTAGAAATCCAAAAGAAGCTGAAAGGAATACAATACTAATGGAAGACAAATACAGTGTTTATCATCCTGGAGATATCAGTAACACACAAAAATAAATTAATAAATTAAACAGTATCCTACAGAGATTAGCCTCTCTTTTCCAGCACTCATTAAACACTTGCAAAGATCTGGTTATGTATTAAACCAGATTATTTATTTAAAAATAAATGGAGGCTCCAAAACCTCGCAAAGTGTGCTGCCTTCGTAATGGATACCTTCTCTGACTATAATACAAGAAGAAAATAATAGCAAAAGAAAATGAACAATACTCAATAACTTGACTGTCTTCTGAGTTTTGCGGGATTATGTGATGACTCTATATGAGTATTTATTTGCATTTTCTTTCAGAGAATTTCTTAATATAAAACCATTCTCTCTGGCCATCCCTCTAGCATCATTTCCTACTTTTATAGGTAGTTAATAACATCTACATTGTTATTCTTTTTGGCCACTCTGTATCCAAATAGCTCTAGCTCTGGCAATGACTTACACCCCTAAGCCTGTCACATGCGCACTGAATAGCATATACCATTGCCAGTCCTAAAATGCCACTAAATTGTGTTTATTTATTCTTATGCATGTCCCTATTTTCAAAACCTTTTTTATTTTATAACATTTAAAAGTTAAACTGACAAGTTTTCTAAATAATTCTTATACCAAGAGAAAATACACACGTAAGTTATATAATATGTAGGAAAATGTCAGCAGTAAGACCTTGACATACCAAAATTTATGAGTGATTTCCAAAATTATACTCAGAGGATAATAAATGTCTCCATATGTTTTAAAAATTAAAGAAAAATAAAAATTTAAATTTTTTAGATTTTATTTAAGAAGTTACAAAAAGAGGGTGCCTGGGTGGCTCAGTGGGTTAAAGCCTCTGCCTTCGGCTCAGGTCATGATCTCAGGATCTCAGGGTCCTGGAATGGAGTCCCACATCGGGCTCTCTGCTCAGCAGGGAGCCTCTTCCTCCTCTCTCTCTGCCTGCCTCTCTGCCTACCTGTGATCTCTCTCGCTCTCTGTCAAATAAATAAATAAAAGAAGTTACAAAAAGAATATCTAAAATAAACCAGGGGTTGGCAAACTCTAGTCTTGGGGCCAATTTCAGCCCCACATCTGTTATGGTAAATAAGGTATTACTGGCACACAGCCATGCCCAATCATTTGTGGTAGAGCTGAATAGTTGTGACAGAGGCCATTTGGCCTGCAAAGCCATACAGCCCTTTACTATGTGGTCTTTATGGAAAAAATTTGCTAGCCCTTAATCTAAAGTATTAAGAAAAAAGGATTCTTAAATATAAAACTATAAACTAATAATTTGGGGGCAGAAAAGACTATAATTGGAAGACATATCAGTTGTTTTAGCATAGAAAATTATAAAATGTTTAAAACTTATTTTGTCAGCACTGTCTCAAACTAAAATATTGGGCAAAAAGTATAATAAAAAATACAGATTTTTTTGCATACAGGTAGAAAATTCTAAGAAAATATTGGTAAATCTAACTCAACAGTATATTTAACTATTAATAACTTTTAGCCAAGTTATGATTTATTCCAGGAATGTATAAATTATTTACTATAAGTAAATATGTTAATATTCCTAATCACATCCATAGCACAAAGTGAGAGGCCATATATAAATCTCAACAGATGTAGAAAAACAGTTGGCCTAGTTTTAATGATAGAAAAATATTACTCTAGAAATAGGAAGATACATTCTTATATGACAGCAACACTCAGTATTATTTTCATAGCTGAAAACATCAGAGATAATCTCACAAATATCGTAAGTAATATAAAAATGCCTTTTATTTTCATGACTATTTAAAGAAAAAAGTTTACAAAAAGTCCTAGCTGGTAGAATAGGACATGAAAAATTAAAAGAAGGAAAATAGAAAATTATTTTCTGATTATATGACTATTTCTTGAAAACAAGCTAAATTGGAAAATTAACATTAATATATTAATATGATCTGATTGGACCCCAATCAAGTTTCTTCGATTGGCAATGTTGAATTTACTTATCATGTCTCTTTATTTATCTTCAGTCTGGAGTAGTACCTCATTCTTTCCTTGTATTTCATATCATGACACTTCTGAAAATTACAGAGCACTTATTGTGCAGAATATCTCTTAATTTGGGAGTGTCTGGCGTTTCCTCGTATTACATTCAAGTTATGCATCTCTGGCTGGTCCAGGTTCCCTAGGTGCTCTCCTTACTGATAGGTTATTGCTATTCCCAGTTCCTTTCTCTTTGTGGAAAGGACTGCAGAGATTTTTAGGTGTGTATTCACACGCATTACTACATATCTACATATCTGTCTATCTATCTATCTATCTATCTATCTATCTATCTATCTATCTATCCTTCCATTATCTATTCTATCAGCAAACAATGAGCACACGCTGACACCTCCAAACAATCCACCACTGCAGAATTCATACTAGTTTCTCCCATTCTATATTTGTAGCTCCATTCTCCAATAATGAGATAACTGATTCCCATCACCCTTAATTTGCTGATGTGGTTCATCTCCCTGTATCAACCAAATCTCCCATTGTGGCTGTCATCCCCTACCCTGCAGATCCCTCTTTACCCCACCAGGGCTCTAACACTCTATACCTGGCCATCACCCTCCTTACCTTACCTGAACTCTAATGCCCCACACAGGGATATCCTACCCTGCAAAATCCTCCTTTATCCAGCCTAGGTTTCAACACCCCATGGCAGGCAGCCAACCTACACAAGTACCCACTTCCTCCCTATCCCAGTGGCACTGTGCCTGACTGTAGCAGGTTGTCCTTTCACAGATAGCCTCGTTACCCAGCTTAGGCTCTGCCGCCCTGCTCTGGAAAGCCCCTTTATACATCTGTCCTTCTCATTCTTCTTGGGTTTGGATATCCTGCTTGGGCCACTGGAGCCTCTACCTCACATCCCCCACATCGTAGCAAATGCCTACCTTTCTTCAGCCCATCAATATCTTTAAAGTTGTATTGTTCAAAAAGGGCAGGGAGGGGCACCTGGGTGGCTCAGTGGGTTAAAGCGTCTGCCTTCGGCTCAGGTCATGATCCCAGGGTCCTGGGATCCAGCCCCTCATCGGGCTCTCTGCTCAGCAGGGAGCCTGCTTCCCCCTCTCTCTCTGCCTGCCTCTCTGCCTACTTGTGATCTCTCTTTCTCTGTCAAATAAATAAAATCTTTAAAAAAAAAAAGCAGGGAAAGGAAAAGGAAGATGTCACCATGTTTCTTGAGAAAAGAAGGAAGCAAATGAAAAAGATCAATTTCTTACACTTTTCAATGATTTTAAGAGCTTAATTTCACAGAAAATTTATAATCTAAAATACAGAAAAAAAAGTGAATATTTTCCTTACAGGGTTTTAACATATAAAACCAAAGAACATACATTCAAAATCATGGCAAATAAAAAGAAGGAGAATATATTGTAAATGATGTTATAATAAATACTGCATAAAATTATTATTATCTAATGGTAAAAAAATACCAAATGGTAAAACAGGCATAACTTATCAGTGGAAATTCACTCATTAAAAAGTACAAACTACCAATAATGATGAAAGAAATGTTCAACCTCTCTAGCAAAAAAACTTAAAAAATAATAGTAGTAATAGACCATTTTTACTTTCAAAATGACATATTGAAATGAGAAACAATTAGAATGGTTGGCAAATATAGATGGTTTAATGCGCTGCTTGACAACATGTAAATTGAAGAAATATTTTTCAAGGAAAAATTTGTATCAAATATATTAAAAATATATATAACCTTTGAACTAGTAGCTACACTTCCAGGAATTAACTTTAGCAAATAATCAGGTGTGGACAAAGATTTATGATGTGTTTATTTCAATATTATTTAATATGGGGATAAAAATACTGTATGACATGATATATAAATTTAAAACAGGAATTTTTAAAAAACAGCCTTTAGTCTACAATAAGGAATTGGTTAAATGAACTGTGCTATATAAAAAGATGTAATGTTAAGTAATAAAATAATTCTTGAAAATCATAAAGTTACTTTATTACATGAAGAAAGTACAATACAAGATGATCAATAAAATACTCGATTCTTTTTTCTTCTAATTAAGTGATCTCTACACCCAACATGGAGCTTGAACTTACAATTCTAAAATCAAGAGTTGCATGCTCTACTGATTGAGCCAGCCAGTTGTCCCTACAATATGAGATTCTTTGCGTATATGTACATTGGTGCATTTTGTGTTTGTGTGTATGCAGTTGGATCTACATGTTGACATGGATATATTTAGAAGAAAATACACCAGCATGTTAACTATGATTTGCTTATGGTTTATTTCTATTCCTTTCTTTTTTTAAAGATTTTATTTATTTATTTATTTGACTGAGGGAGAGATAGCAAGAGAGGGAACACAAGCAGGGGGAGAGGGAGAGGGAGAAGCAGGCTCCCCACTGAGCAGGGAGCCCAATGGGAGGCCCCATCTCAAGACCCTGGGATCATGACTCCAGCCGAAGGCAGATGCCCAACGACTAAGCCAGCCAGGCACCCCTATTTCTACTCCTTTCTTTACCAGATTTTCTGCCATGAACATAGGTAACTACTGTATTCCTTTCCTATTGCTGCTTAAATTGTGACAAACTTGGTGACTTAAAATAATACCAAATATATTCTCTTACAGTGGAAGTCAAAAGTCCAGAATTGGTTTCATTGGCTAAAGCTAAGCTATCAGTAGGGTTCTACTATTCCTTGACTTGTGGCTATTTATATTCTTCTCTCTCTCCAGAACACCACTCTGTCTCTGCTTCCATCACCTATCACTTTCTCTGACTCACTGACCCTCCTATTAGGATGATGTGAGGATGATTACATCATTCTGGATTATCTAGTCCTGGGGATAATCCAGGTTTTTCTTCCAATCTGAAGATCCTTAGTCCAATCAGATCTGCAAAGTTTCTTTTGTTAAATAAAGTGATATTCCCAGGTTCCTGGGATCAGGACAGAATACAGATATATTTGGGGCCACTCTTCAGCTTACCTCAACTATTTCTATTATTAAGTTATTTACTACTGTAGAGATATATACTTTATTCTAGTGATCCTTGAAGAGGAAATGATTTTTTTAAGTGTTATGGAACATAATATATATTACTAGAATATACAGGACAGAAGAGGAAAAGATATATTCTGAGGAGCTCAATATACATTTTGGAATTTGTAGGAGTGATTTATAAGAACTAAGGACATAAATAGGCACTCATGACTGAGGAAAGAGATTTAGGAATTCCAACAACTAAGTTCTGAAATAACCGCTGCCCCCAAGAAGAAAACCATGGGGACTGTAACTAGTATTTTCCGGAGAGGTTCCATCAACCTCTGATGATACTTGTTATTTAGTAATATATGTCTGTGTCCAGCAAAATGGTCCCTGAAACAGATACTGAAAACTTAACATATGGCCAGTAACTAGACTTAACATATAAAGACAGTCCCCACTCAAAAATATCAGAATACATTGTTTGCTAGCAAAAATTTATATATAGCAGTGTTCACGACAACATTATATATAAGCACAAGAAACTGGAAACAATCTCACTGTACAACACTAGAGGAATTCACAAAAATTTATACAATATTATTATTTAGTGGGCTGTTGGAGAGCCCTAAAATCATAAATGTTATTATGTATTCATCCGTTATTCATTGCATCAGAGAACGCTGTTATAGTATTAAGGAAGCATACTATCTAGGTGCCAAAATACATACATTATGATCATAAACATGTTGAAAAAAATAAAAAGAAGCTAGAGGGAGTAGAAGCAATATTAAAATATGTATGGTGGATCCTTAGGATGGTGGAGTTATGTGACTATTACTTTTTGGAGTTTCCAATTCTGCCATTGTATATGCTATATTTTTATAATCAGAAAGGGAAAAAACACAATAAAAAGTATTGAATCGGCTTCCTGTAAATATTGATTCAGTTATTGGGCTAAGGGAAGTTTTACTACCTGGGAAGCTTTCATTTCTCCACTGTGCATCAGTCCGCGGGAGAAAAAAACATGCCACCCATTCTGTTTAGGGGCCCTGTGCAGGAGGGTGCACCATTAAATCCAGTAAGTGGAGTTGACGATCATTATCTGCTAGGTGACCCGAAGAGCGTGGAGACCTAGCAATTCTGGTTGAGTTCTACTTTACAAACATTAAAAGAAATCCATCCTCATCTCCCCAGTGGGAAATACAGCCCGAAAAAAGGGTTAGATCTGAAGAAAGATATATACAACAGATACTATCACACAACAGAAAATAAAAGGACTACGTGTTACAAATTCTTCAGTCTAAAAAGATACAACGTGACATAGTATGTTTCCCTCATCTATACAATGATATTTATGGGGTGATTGATATTTATCATCGATGCTTGCCCTAAACAGACAGTACATGCAAAACAGACTCACTCTTTTTTTCTTTATTGAGCTTTCATTAAAAATTGGTATAGTAATTCATTGTGCATTTACTTGTTTTTAGTCTTTTTTGGATTGAGCAGGACAACAATGCTTCGTGCTTGAGAATTCACAATAAAAATTTTGAAACCTCAAGCTATATCTGTTTATTCACAATTAAATAAATCAGCCTTTTAATCCTTTAATCTACTCTACAAACTAAATAATTAAGCTAGAACAGGGATTGTTCTGTCTGATTCAAAACATTTTGAGGTCAGAGTCTCAGAAGAGAGATTTTTCACATGTTTATTTGCTCTAATTCGCATAATTGGTATGTTAAAATGAACAAATTAGAAACAAGCAACCAGAGGGGGCTGGATTAGCAGGAGTCTTAAAAGCTTTGCAGCTTCTTCATATAATTATTGAGGAGGCATGTTTAATTAGTATAACACACATTAGTAACAAACATAGTCAAGGTCAGGAAATTAACCCTTTTACAATTTAAAGTTGGCATTTTAATTTTATAGTACTCTCAGCACAGCAGAAATGTTCATTTATTTCAATGTAGTATTCTGATTCTGCTATAACATTAAAATCACTCTTTTTGATATTATTGTAATCCACCAGTTTATAGGTAGGAAGATGAGATTTTAGTTTCTAGAGATATCTCTATAAGACTCTCATAAATGTGAAAGTTCAGTACTCAAAGGAATGAGGATGCACGTACAATTTCAAGTGACTGTGCTTTGCTAGCTGGACTCCTTCTGAGCCGAGTGAAAAATAGAATGGAAAGACTTACATAGTTGCTCCATTTCCTAATCCCACTTCTTGTACCTCAATTGAAAGGGGTTAAGAGCCCATTAAATTCTCTTCTTGGTCCATAAGCTTCTTTTCAGTACCTTTCCCAGGTTGCAAAGAAAATTTCCTGAAGGTTAGCCATTAAAGATTATTGTACTTCTGAAAATCCTTGACTTATGTCTTGAAACATGGGGTCATTTTAATTATCTATGGATGAAAGACAGTGGTTTGACTTCAACTAACTTTAGGTGTCTCTTATGATGTATAACATTGTAAGGTTTGGAAATACTGACTCGCTCATTGCAGGGTGAGAAATGCTGCATTTTTCTCAACTTTTAGATTTTATTTCTACCCTGTGTCGTTGATGGCTACAGATGCATCAGTTCTAATCTCTATAGATAAAGAAATGAGAATAAAAAACAGCCACAAATTTAAAAAGCAGGCTTATGGATATTATCCTTATAGTTTCCATAATGAAGGGAACTTCCCTTTAATTAAAGATGTCAAAATTCTTCTCAGTAATTATTATAAGAACTAGAGGATAAAGAAAGTGAGAAAGTGGTAGAGGTTGAAAGTACTTTGTGATCATTTATGTGTATGCCATCTATCATATTGAAGGGTGATACCTGATTTATGATCTCAATTTTTTTTTTAAGATTTTATTTATTTGAGAAAGCGTGCACACACACACACACGTGCACAAGCAGGGGGAGCAGCAGAGGGAGAGGGAGAAGCAGGCTCTCCACTGAGCAGGGAGCCAGATGTGGGGCTCAATCCCAGGACCTGATCATGACCCAGGATCATGACCTGAGCTGAAGGCAAATGCTTTCACGACTGAGCCACCCAGGCGCTCCCCAATCTCAAGCATTTTTTTTTAAAGATTTAATTTATTTATTTGACAGAGAGAGAGAGAGATCACAAGTAACCAAAGAGGCAGGCAGAAAGAGAGGGAGAAGCAGGCTCCCCGCCAAGCAGAGAGCCCAATGCGGGGCTCGATCCCAGGACCCTGAGATCATGACCTAAGCCAAAGGCAGAGGTTCAACCCACTGAGCCACTCAGGTGCCCCTATCTCACACATTTTTTAAAGATAGTTTTCAGATGCAAGAGAGATTGCCACCCTATTGATTGCACATTTCTATTAATCGCATATGCAATATATTTAATAAGGATGAAATTTTTATTTACCACTCAGCTGTCCCATGTTACTTGTGATTAATACTTGGTCTTTTCTATAGAAGTTGAAAATAAGCAGTCAGTGCAAGGTGAGTTGTGTAGAAGCATATGAACCAGAGAAGGCTTTCTCACATCTGAGGCTGGATTCTGTCATCGGGATGAATTTAGCAAAGCCCAGGGTCTTTGCTTCAGATCTGGGACTTGGAAACAATAAGTTTTTAGGAGGCTGACTATAATTTCTATTCTCAGGGAAAGACTCACGTTATACTAGCAAACACGAATAATGCATGAAAACAGAATGGCAAGTTATGAATGCAATGATAAATTAAAAATAAAGAAATTACAACATTCCATACCTCTTTAAACTATACTTCCTCTCCCTTTAGTCTGGCTTAATCTGGAGGTCTAAAGTAATCAGGATTCATGAGCTTTTGTGTATGTATATTATACCTCAACAAGATTCACAAAAACAAGAGCATGAAATCGGAAAAGAGCTAATCTGATGTTTAATGACAACATACGAATATAAACTGTAACCTAGCCATTCATTCACTCAATGAATATTTTTTTTGCATATGGATATTAGGTGCCAGGCTCTGTGCTGATCTCCAGAGTAGCCTATAAAAAGCCAAATGGATATCATCTTTTGGAACATGAAGTAGAAGCAAAATCAACGACAAAAATATGACTTTTCAAAGGATTAAGGTAAAATACACTGGATGCTAAGATGGAAAATAATATCCATTTGAGCATCTGCTTATTAGTTTAGTAAAATTGTCAATGAGGAGATAGCATCCAATCAGAGCAAGAAAGATATAAAGCAGCAAGCCATGTGAAAAGGAAATGATAACCATTCTAGGCCAGTAAATAAACCTAGAAGAGGTTTTGTGGTTAGAGGTTGTCTTATGTGAACAAGAGAGTCGTCTGTGATTCAAAGTAAATTTCACTTCCCTTTTATAAATCTATGACTCCTCCACCCTACCTCCCAATCACAGAAATGTACCTATCTATACAGTCCCCCCTTATTAATTCCATGACAGTCCTCCTTACATGTGCCCAGGAACAATTCTACTGACTTCTTTTCACCCAGCTGCCACGATGCCACAGCCAGAAGTAGTAGAAAAAACTGGTAAGATCACTCCACTGGGGTTGGCTAGCTCTCTTCAGTAACCATGGTTATAACCTCAGATCATGGCCACTAGAGAGGGGATCCTTTGCCCTCCTTGGCTCCATGCCTGGGGTATAGGCTTTTTTATTGCTCCACCTCAGTGTGAGACCAGATTAGTCCATTTGAATGTGGCTTTACTGAAGCTTAGGGATAATGGGAGAGATTTCAAACTATCACATAACTTCAGATCACCCTGGGGCCTCTTATAAGACCAATTATTGGCCTGGATCCCAGCCTAGCAATGTTCGTTGAGGGACAGTTTACCACTCAGTACCAGATCTGCTGTAGAACCTTCAAAGTCTTGAGGTTCAAGCCAAATTCCTTCCTAGCTCCAGGGGGAAAAATGGTGTCCCCCAGTCATAACCTCAGGCCTAATTCCGCAAGTCTTAATTCTCTATTCTAGGATTATCTCATGTCAGGATGATTAATAGCAGAAATCTATTCAACAGAGATGTGGTCTAGCTCGATTGTCCTTATTAAGCCAGATAATCACAGAATAATCTTACACTGTTAATACAGTTCCCAAAGCCTGTAGTTTTCAGGATTGTCAATTCTCATCTTTTATGCAATGATAGCCAAAATGACATGGCCAGAGACAGGAGAAAATTTGTATCCACAGACTAATTTAACTCTCACCTGGCCAGTGCTTTGATGTGCACTGCCGACTTTTACCTCTGGGTACACTACTCTTTCTACATTTTTATAGGTGACTAACTCTTGATTTTCTAGTGCTATCTTCTTTCTTCATATATATTACTAAAATAACTT
Source organism: Procyon lotor (assembly GCA_028646535.1). NCBI lineage: Eukaryota > Metazoa > Chordata > Mammalia > Carnivora > Procyonidae > Procyon > Procyon lotor. The sequence goes on from CM053615.1 coordinate 16,184,922, forward strand.
CACTGGTTAATGAGATTAGAGTCAAAATATACTGCACTAAGAGTCATTCTTTCACATTTAGGTAACTCTGCCTTTCTCTACCCCATTTTTAAGTTTTCTTTCCTTCTTTCCTTTCTTTCTTTCTTTCTTTCTTTCTTTCTTTCTTTCTTTCTTTCTTTCTTTCTTTCTTTCTTTCTTTCTTTCTTTCTTTCTTTCAGATTTATTTATTTATTTGACAGAGAGAGAGATCACAAGTAGGCAGAGAGGCAGGCAGAGAGAGAGGGGGAAGCAGGTTCCCTGCTGAGCAGAGAGCCCGATGCGGGGCTCGATCCCAGGACCCTGAGGTCTTGACCTGAGCCAAAGGCAGATGTTTAACCAACTGAGCCACCCAGGCGCCATCTCTGCTCCATTTCAAAAAATGTACTGATTCCATAGTTTAACTCTTAATTACTTCTCCTTTTCAAGTCCTCGGGATACCTCCTTGTTGCTGCCATGTAGGAACATCATCTTTCCTTCATAGAAGAAAAAAGACAATATTCTACAGAGTTTCTTGACTGAACAGTCATATAAATCCCCTTACATTTAATGGAAAGAGACTCAGGAATCAAGAGAATTAGGCAAACCAGCGCCACCACCCTTCACACTGTTTTTCAATTTCTAAAAAAGAATATTGAACTAAATGGTTTTAATTAACCATACATCCTGCTCCACAAATCTAAAAACCTACAAGATAAAATTTTTAGTCTTCAAGTATCCATTTGCAATAATTTGGAAAAAGTTTGAATGGCAGGACAATAAACTCAGTGTTTATTGAGTTTTTACATTACTAGCCTCAGTTTTTGTGGTTTAATGTTGTAGAAAGGATCAAATCATACTTCTTTTTCTCATCGCATATGATGCCATGTTTGGAAAATCCATGAAATCTCTGAAACCTAGAGACCAGGAATCTACATAGTAAATAATACAATAATGAGTGACTCCCAGAACTTTGGTAGTAATTCCTGAGGGCAAAGGACAATAGCTACAGGAATTGTCAGCTGTGATTTGGAGCTTTAATTTCAGAAATCCTAGATGCATATGTTTGGAAGGGACCTTAGAAATTTGGATGGATGGCCAGAGAAGACCTTTAGTTCCTGAACAATGAAAATGACTCTGTAATGATTTATGATTTTCTGGAAGTTACCTGAGGTGACTCTGTTTCATTTGGCAAAACAGTTGCTGGTCTTTCTTCTAAACTAGAGATCAAGATATAACTCTTGCAAAATTTCTCCAGTTATTTCAGTTTGTTCCAAAACTCTTTGATCCAACAAAGCTCTTTACTTGAAATACCTCAAAATAGCTGTAGTTCATGCTTGGAGTTGTAGCTCCCTGAAAGCTTGACCCACGTACTCTATCTTGCTGGGCTTTCAAAAGCTCCTGGAAACCACAAAGTATTGAACAACTGAATATTATGTGATTCTGGGTATTTAGAGCTGCTCTATTACTTATCAGCCCTGTGGTGAAACTTGAGCAAGTGGTGAAGCTTGTCTAAAGCCTTAGCTTCCTCATCTCTAAAGTCAGGAGGTTAGCACCAATGCGTATAATGTTATTATAAGAATTAGGTGAGTGGATGTGCAGTGACTGTGGTAAGCATTTAATAATAGAAAGAGCAACTTGAACTCTGTCCTTTAGGATGGTCTTAAAAAGTGTATAATCAATCAAACTAACACCTCTGTGGGATTATAAGATCCTTGGATAACAAAAAATCAATTCCCAGTTGACTAATTCTTATTTTTTTCCCATAGTTCTACTTTGGGAGAAGAGTAAAGAGATTCGGAAGGAAACAGGGATCAGCCACAAGAACGTTGTCCTCCAGGAGCTGGTGTCTTTGGCCGGGTGTGCTGTGTACTGGGAAGATGGTATCGAGAATCCTGCGATGCTGCTGTCACTCTGATGTTGGGACATGATCTCCAGCTAGCAGGAATGATCCTCTCTTGAGTGTGTAGCTCTGCTTTCCTCTATTTTTATTTTTCTTCTCTTTCTTCTCTCTTTTTAATGACCAAACTCTTTCTTTTGTTCTAGGTTTGTTTGTTTGCTTGCTTGCTTGCTTGTTTGTTTTTCTCTAGAGCTTACTAAATAAGATATGGATTTACACATCCAAATGGATTCATTCAAATCCCTGCCCTGCCCTTTGCCCAGTAGTTATTCAACCTTTCTGTAGATCAATGTACTCATCTGATATATAGAATATTAAAATATCTAATAATACATGTGAAAAACTGGCATATTATAATAAAAATATAATGAAAATCTATACATATATAATAAAAATATCTTTATCCACAAATATTGCAATGCCCAAAATATGAATATTCCACATTCGGTGAACCCAAGGCAATCTTGTGATATTTTCTCTGTGTGCCCAGTTTTCTTCTTTAAACTCCTTTTTTTTTTCTTCTTTACCTCCTTTACCTCTCTCTCTATGTCTCTTCCTATCTTTTATTGCTTCTTTCTCTACCCTCCCCCCCATCATCTGCTTTAAAGATCTCCTCTAGGAAGACTTTCTTGATTCTACAGGCAAGATTTAATCTGAATGCCCACTCTTTATTCTCCCATACTATTTTGTGAATACCTTTATCTTGGCACTTATCTTAATGAAAATTTCTATTTATACATGTCTTTAAAACACATACTGCAACCTATTTGAGAGTGATAATCATGGCCATTGTTGGCACATCTTAAATGTGTGTCATGGTAATTTTGGAGTGTTATCTGCCTTCCCCTCCTCCCCTTCTTACTTTCTTCTCCTACCTTGTCTCACTTTTCTACTTTCCCTTTGGCTTTTCTATTCTTGCTTTCTCTTTCCCATCACATCTGTCATTCTTGATTTATTCTCTTTCTGATTCCACAATTATGGCCAAGAAAAACTATCTTCAGTACCCCTGTGGCCTCCACTTTCCTTGCCCCCTTCATTTGCTGGTATCCACAAGTTCTTAGAAAATATTCTTGGTTGTCTTCTTCACTTCCTAGCATACCCATTTACTTCATGATCATTTCAGAACATTTGAAATGTAGTTGGGATTTTTCTTTTAAAAGATAATTTTCGTTAGTTTTCTTTTACTGTCGGCATAAGCCTTTGTTTTCCCCTCAGTTTGACTATGCTTAAATCTAGAAGCACCCTAACTCACTGATCCTTCTTACCTCCATATCCAGGCAAAAACTTAGTTCTTTTTAATACTTGAATATGTCAAAATGAATGAGAAATAATTCTGCCCAAGGTCACCAAAGAAAAGAGATGCCATAGGTAGAGATTTAGTCCAACTTTATACTAAACTCCAAGTTGGTTTGAGTGCTAAGTAGCCATTAACTCACTTAAATATGTCATAAGATGGAGCCCTTGGAACAAACTGACATGTTAATCCTGTAGAAACAGCCTCATTTCCCCATGTAGCTGACAAACTATATTCAACTAACTTAGGTTATTTAAAGTTAAGTTATTTAAATAACATGAATGATGGATTTCCCTTTGTATATAAATTGGGAGTTTCTAAAGGAGTGTTTCCCCTTGAAATAACTCTTGACTACTACCTCTCTTAGTCACTACAAAAGCAAAGGATGAATAAGGAACACACTTTCTCACCATCAGTGGAACTATTTTCCTGATATCCTACAAAATCTCAGAATTCTTAATCTAAAAGATAAATCTGCTAATATCTTATCCCTTATCTTTTGTCAGTATAAACTACCCAATCTATGAAGGTCTCAGTTTCCTCACCTGGGATATAAGGTGAAGAACTGGCTAATATCTGGGACCATTCCAACTTTAATATTCCCTGGATATGAGAGCTAAGCCAAACACAATGACTTGTTTAATAATTAAACTGGTCCTGTCAGAGATCAAACATTCATATCCATATATATTGCAGTGCATTGACTTTTTACAGTCCCCAAAGTAACAATACCTTCACACGTAATTAAGGTCACTGTGATATGGTTTTAGGATTTTCCTTTTTCTTAGGGAATGTAAATAGATGGGTTTCTTTCTCTGTCTCTTTAGTAATACAGGCCTTTCCTTATCTCTTGAATCTTAGAAGATGAGTAGGGTTTTAGCAAGTGGAGCTTAGGTGAGGCCTTCCATGTGTCAGGGACAAGGCTAGCAAAGGCAGAGTAAGGAATGGATTTGGAGAAGGGCGTGTGATTTTACATGGCGAGAGAAGTATTTCACAATCTCTGTCCTGCAGAACCCTGGTTTGAAATGATACAAATGTAGTTCTGAGGTGAAAGCATTTGGGAAAAGCTATATACCACACATCCCCTTCTGAGATTCAACTTATATGTTGTTGCAGTACAGACCCTGAGAAGTTTTGAATGAAAGGATTGATTTAATTGATTAAAGAAATTGACTTTCTTTAATTCAGTCTTACTCAAATCTACTTGACAAATAAACCCTTTTTCTCAGAGCAAACCTCCAGTTGACTAACGGAACTATGTTTTGTGGAAGGCCAGTTTGAGAAATGCTGACACAAGAACATAGGGTATTTCCCTGTTGGGATGGCCATATAATTTCTCCCCTCATAATACTTCACTATTTAATGCCCTAACATTTGTCACTTTGCAGGAATCAGGTTTTAGTCTTCAGCTTTTCTTTGACTCATTGTGCCCCTTAAGAAGCTCAAGAATTCTGGTGGCTTCCTCTCTCATGTGGTTACTGAGAACTCTGAAGCGTGTTTCGTGGCTCTGGGCACTGAGCATTCATTTCTTCTTGATTCCTTTCCTCTGACTTCAAACTTCTCGTGAATATGAGCTAACTGTTGTCTTAACCTCTAGTGTCAAAACCAGCTACCTCTCATGTTCACCATCCTATGGTTATCAGATGCAGTATTAAGTTTAAGGTGACATGTGTAAAAACATAGCTCAGGGATTGACACATAGCATATGCAAATCAATTTGTATTTCTTTTCTTTGTTCAAAGGTGTCCAAACACTGCCAAAGTTCTTAAAGTAGAGTCATCTAATTTATCCAGTTCATCCAACCATCCAAAGTTGATCTTTTTTTTTTACCCGTATTGCCCCTTATTTCCAATCGTGATATTCTATTCCACGGTGAGCACCCATGTATTTGACACCAGATCAAGGTATGGCTAGCACCCTAAAATGTCCTCTGTCACTTCTTCCCATTCTGTCTTCCCCAGAAATAACCCCTATTCTGACCTCTCTCACCATACGCCATATACATGGAAATACACAGCATGTATTCTTTTGTGTCTAGTATCTTGGCACATATCAAGTATATCAGTAGTTTATTTCTTTTATCGTATCCCCCTAATTATTTAAAACTGAACAGTGTCAAGACATGACTGATTTCTAAATATTATTACATTGACCTATACCTTCGGGGACTTTCTATGGTCTCTGTCTTTTTACTTACTTCCTCTCCAGTCTAATTCTCTCTCATGTAACCAACCTCTGCCAGTCTTGCTGCCATGATTCCCCAACACACACCACTGCCCTGGTCAGCCAGCTTGGCTCCTTGCTCCATAAACCACCTGTTCTCACTCCTGACACCACTTAGTCCCTGTCTTGAAGGCCTTTTGTTCTATGTCCTACATATCTGTTTAAGACTCATCTCAGACCCTATCCCTCCTAAGGAGACTTCTCAGAAATCAGTGCTTATTTTTTCATTCTTCTTTAATAAACTCCTATAGCAAGTGAAATCTGTGCCCCCTGATCTGGTAATTAATTACCCACTGTTCCCATCAATAAGTGTTTGCTTTCCATATGTGTTATATTGTTTACAAAAGCAAATTATAATGACTTGAACCAGAAATGATGCCATTTTCTTTTTTCAGTGCAAGTGTCTGTGATACTAAATTAAATGAAGCTGCTTTTCCCCCACTTCTCCTTCACCCTCAGCACTTGTCAAATATAAAGCACAAATAGAACTCATTGGTAAATAGGTTTTCCAGTCCTTGTTTTTGGGTCAAAGCTATACTTCCATAGTGCTAATGGTTACTCTCATTGTTGTCACAGAACTCAGGAATTAGCTAAATCATTACAAATTTAGAAACAGAGAAGATACTATAAGAAGACCAGATGGATATCACAAGCTTAGGCCCAAAGGAGAGGTGTTATGTGAATCATAGGTCAGTAGGGCTGATACTTAATGATTTGTTCCTCCAATTTTCCATTGTAATTAAGAAAGGAATATGCAAATATATTATTAATATTTAACAGTGTTGATAAAAAGGAAAAGAAGAGAGAGGGAGAAACTACTTTGAGGGCTTTGTGGAATTTACAAACAATTATGTTTGGAAGGGGAAAAACAAGAAACAAGGGCCACCAGCCCACAAATGAACTCAGAGAAGAGCTCATCTGGTATGCAAGTGGAGAGGCTTGCCCTACAGAATCTTAGAAAACCTCCACAACCTGAGCAGTGTTGACAGAAGGCAAATTTCTTGGGAAATGCTGCAAAAGCCTCACACAGAGAAAGCTGTCATGGTGTTCATCGTCTAGTTCCTCCTGATATGCACACATTTACTGGAGTAAAGTCAGGTCTTTGTCACATGGATTTCTTATTTAGGCAATTGGGTCAACTCAAAAAAAAAACCAACTTAGACTACCAGAGTAAACCAGGAGAAGAAAAGTAAAAAGAACTACTGACTCACCAGAAATTTTCCCCAATATACTTAGCCTCCCTGGTAACACATTACCTGCTTCCTACAGATAACACAGAGACTAGATAGAACAATCAGGTAAACAGGTCCCTAGAGAAATTGAATTAATACATAAAAGTAAAAACAAAACAAAACACTTTAAACATAAAGCTCTAAGTTTTGTTCCCAGGAAAAATTGAGGTGATAGTTCAATAATAAAATAAGATCAGGTGAGAGCTGAGAATATTTAGCAAAGCTGGATCAAGTAAGAGAACATCTGTTTGCAGGCATCAGAATGTTATAAAAAAGTAAAAGATGTATGGGCCAAACTCTGGAGAGAAGGGAAACCCAGGCAGAACTTACTATTTTGCATAGCTTTTCCTCCTAGGGTATTTGCTGATTCAAAACTTATAGCCTTGGGAGAGTAGGAGCAAGATGGTGTAGGAAAGGGAGACTGAGATATCATCAGGTCCCACCCAGAAGTTCAGCTAGATAGTTATTAAACCATTTTGAACACCTACAAACTCAACAAGAGATTGAAGAGAAGAAGAACAGCAATTCTAAAAACAGAAAAGCGACCACGTTGGAAGAGAGGATGTATGGATAAGTGAATCTGAGGTGATATACGGTAAGAGAGACCATGGGGGGAGGGGCCAGCTCCTGACAAGCGGGAGAGCAGTAGAGCACTGAATGGGGATTTTTAGAAGTCTGCTCCACTGAGGGACACCACTCCAGAGGCTAAGCAGGGGGTGGAGCCTTCATGGGCCAACATGGTCTCAGGACCCGCGGGGTCATAAAAAGACTAGGGGTGTCTGAGTGTGGCAGAGCTCCCAGGTATCAGAGGGAGGAAGCCAGCTACAGAGAGGAATCCTAGGGGTGGGATATCAGCTCAGTTTTACCCATAAACCAGAATCCGAGGCACAGTCGGGCCACTGCTCTTCCAGCAGGGACCCCCACAAGTAGCAGATCCAGGTATACTCACCTTCCTCCTCTGGGAGGAGCAGCATGGGAGTGCGTTGTAGGAATCTGCTGGGTTTGGAGACTCCAAATGGGGCCATGCGCCAGAGACAGAAATGCTCCATCACAGGCCAGGTGAGCTCGGAGTGGGGCCGGAGATGAGGGAGATGGGAGGGATTGACGGCTTTCCTCTGAGATTGCACTGAGGAGCGAGGCCCCTAGCTCTCTGCTCCTATGGGCCAGAGATTGGGAGGCCACCATTTTCATTCTTGTCCTCCAAAGTGGTACAGAAAGCATTCAGGGAACAAAAGCAACTGAGATGAAAACCGAGCAGACTGAAAAACAAATATTGTGAAAATGTCGATCCTACCTAAAGCAATCTATATATTTAATGTAATCACTATCAAAATACCATCAACTTTTTTCAAAAAAATGGAACAAATAATCCTAAAATTTATATGGAACCAGAAAAGACCCCAAATAGAGGAATGTTGAAATAGAAAACCAAAGCTGGCGGCATCACAATTCCAGACTTCAAGATCTATTACAAAGCTGTCATCATTAAGACAGTATGGTACTGGCACAAAAACAGACACATAGATCAATGGAACAGAACAGAGAGCCCAGGAATTGACCCTCAACTCTATGGTCAACTAATCTTTGACAAAGCAGGGAAGAATGTCCAGTGGAAAAAAGACAGTCAAAGAGACTGGTGTTGGGAAAATTGGACAGCCACATGCAGAAGAATGAAACTGGACCATTTCCTTACACCACACACAAAAATAGACTCAAAATGGAGAAAAGACCTCAATGTGAGACAGGAATCCATTCAAATCCTTGAGGAGAAAACAGGCAGCAACCTCTTCGACCTCAGCCACAGCAACTTCTTTCTAGAAACATCACCAAAGGCAAGGGAATCAAGGGCAAAAATGAACTATTAGGACTTCATCAAGATCAAAAGCTTTTGCACAGCAAAGGAAACAGTCAACAAAACCAAAAGACAACCCATGGAATGGGAGAAGATATTTGCCAGTGCCATATCAGATAAAGGGCTAGTGTCCAAAATCTATAAAGGACTTATCCAACTCAACACCCAAAGAACAAAGAACCCAATCAAGAAATGGGCAGAAGACATGAACAGACATTTCTGTAAAGAAGACATCCAAATGGCCAACAGACACATGAAAAAGTGCTCAAAATCACTCAGCATCGGGGGAATACAAATCAAAACTGCAGTGAGATACCACCTCATACCAGTCAGAATGGCTAAAATTAACCAGTCATGAAACGACAGATGTTGGCATGGATGCGGAGAAAGGGGAACCCTCCTACACTGTTGGTGGGAATGCAAGCTGGTGCAGCCACTCTGGAAAACAGTATGGAGGTTCCTCAAAAAGTTGAAACTAGAGCTACCCCATGACCCAGCAATAGCACTGCTGGGTATTTACCCTAAAGATACAAACGTAGTGATCCAAAGGGGCATGTGCTCCCAAATGATGTTTATAGCAGCAATGTCCACGATAGCCAAACTATGGAAAGAACCTAGATGTTGATTAACAGATGAATGGATAAAGATGTGTGTGTGTGTGTGTGTGTGTGTGTGTGTGTGTGTGTGTGTGTGTGTGTAATGGAATACTATGCAGCCATCAAAACCCCCCAAATCCTGCCATTTGCAACAACATGGATGGAACTACAGGGTATTATGCTAAGCAAAATAAGTCAATCAGAGAAAGACAGTTATCATATGATCGCTCTGATATGAGGAATTTGAGAGGCAGAGCGAGGGGTCATGAGGTGTAGAGAGGAAAAAAATGAAACAAAATGGAATTGTGGGGAGAGACAAACCATAAGAGACTCTTAATTTTGGGAAACAAACTGAGGGTTGATGGGGTGGGGGAAAAGGATAGGGTGGCTGGGTTATGGACATTGACGAGGGTATGTGCTATGATAAGTGCTGTGAATTGTGTAAGACTGATGACTCACAAACTTGTACCCCTGAAGCAAATAATACGTTATATGTTAATTTAAAAAAAGGATAATATGAGTGAAATTGCTCAGCATAGCAGTGCCCAAGGATGGCATTTTGTCTCCTTTATTGAGAAGGTGCAGCAGTTTTCTTAGATGATGTTTATTAGATTACTAATTTCCCTTCCTCTTTCCAGAAAATGTTCACTTTAATAGAAACTCAATAAATTCATATGGAAATCCAAAAACAAACAAACTTATAGCCTTGGGGCTGAGAAGCCAAGTAGTTTTTCGTCTTTTCAACAGTAAGCACAGAAGCCATGTGGCAAGAGCTGAAACAAAATTAACAACTAAGAAGACACTGACTGACAAGCAGGACTCACAGGGTCAGGGAAACAATGAAGGTTAAATCCCAACAAGTAAAAGAGTCCTTGGGAAAAGGGGGAGATCAGACTTTTAAGTGGTAATCCCAGGGGCCACATCCTTAATAGATCACCTGAATAAATCAGCCTTCACAAAGACAGAAGAGGAGCTTTAAGTGAGCTCAAACTGAGAATGAACTAAGGTCACCAGTTCCTGTAATAACTGACTGCCATAGCAAAAATTAATCTTCTCAAGGAAAAGGTAACAACTGGAATGTAAGAATATCTCGCATATCTCTATAGTTTTCTAAAATTGAGCCCAGTATTTTATATATATATATATATATTATATTCATAATATAAATATTCATATTTTATTTATATAATAAGTTATATAAATCATATACTATATAAATAAATATAAATATAATATATTCCATATTTACATTCACATTCATATTTGTATAAAATATATGTAAATCATATAAATAAGTTATATATCAAATAAAGTATAATTTATATGATATATATGATTTATTTAATGTGTGATTTCATAGGTTTCCTTTTAGTTTGGTTGATTGTTTCCTTCCCTATGCAGAAGGTTTTTATTTTGATGAAGTCCTAATATTTTATTTTTGCCTTTGTTTCTCTTGCCTCAGGAGACATATCTAGTAAGAATTTGCTGTAGCTGATGTCAAAGAGGTTACTGCCTGTAAGATTCTGATGCTTTCCTTAATCCATTTAGGTCTTTAATTCATTTCTTCCAGGTTGTCCAAATTGTTGTTATATAATTTTTCATAACATTCTCTTATAATTTGTATCTCTGTTGTATTGGTTGTGATCTCTCATCTCTCATTTCTGATTTTATTTACTTGGGTCCTTTCCTTTTCCTTTTTTCCTTTTCCTTTTTCCTTTTATTAGTTTTTTCAAAGAACCAGCTCCTGGTTTCATTGATTTGTTCTATTGCTTTTTTAGTTTCTGTATCTTTTATTTCTGCTGTAATCTTTATTATTTCTCTTCTTCTGCTGGTTTTAGGTTTTGTTTGTTGTTCTTTTTCTAGCCCCTTTAGGAGTAAGGTTAGGTTGTTTATTTGAGATTTTTCTTGTTTCTTGAGGTTAGGCTTGTATTGCTATATATTTTCCTCTTATGACTTCTTTTGCTGCATCTCAAAGGTTTGGGACCATCATGTTCCCATTTTCATTTGTTTCCACGTATTTTTTTCATTTCTTCTTTGATTTTTAGGTTAACCTATTCATTGTTTAGTAGCATGTTGTTAAACCCCATGTATTTGTGGTATCCCACATTTTTTCTTATACTTAACTTCAAGTTTCACAGCATTGTGGTCAGAAAATATGCATGACATAATCTCAGTCCTCTTGTACTTATTGAGGCCTGATTTGTGACCTAGTATGTAGTCTATCCTGGAGAATGACTCATATGCAACTTAAAAGAATATATATTCTGCTGCTTTAGGATAGAATGTTCTGAATATATTTATTAAGTCCATCTTGTACAGGGTGTCATTTGTTTCCTTATTGATTTTCTGCCTAGATGATCTGTCCATTGATGTAAGTGGGGTGTAAAAGTCCCCTACTGTTATTGTATTATTATCAATTATTCCTTTATGATGTTATTGTTTTATATATTTGGGTGCTTCCATATTGGAAGCATAAATACACTTGTTAGATATTCTTGTTGGATAGTCCTCTTTATTATGAAAGAGTGTCCTTCTTCATCTCTTATTACAGTTTTTGATTTAAATTCTAGTTTGTCAGGGTGCCTGGGTAGCTCAGTGGGTTAAAGCCTCTGCCTTCAGCTCAGGTCATGATCTCAGGGTCCTGGGATCGAACCCCACATCAGGCTCTCTGCTCAGTGGGGAGCCTACTTCCCCCTCTCTCTCTGCCTGCCTCTCTGCCTACTTGTGATCTCTCTCTTTCCGTCAAATAAATAAATAAATAAAATCTTTAAAAAATAATAAAATAAAATAAATTCTAGTTTGTCTAAGTATTGCTACTCTGGCTTTCTTTTGATGTCTATTTGCATGATAAATGTTTCTCCATCCCCTCATTTTCAGTCTTCAGGTGTCTTTGGGTCTAAAATGAGTCTGTTGTAGGCAGTGTATAAATGGGTCTTATTTTTTCATCCCTTCTGACACTCTGTGTCTTTTGATTGAAGCATTCAGTCCATTTTCATTCAGAGTAATTATTGATAGATATGCATTCAATGCCATTTTAATACTTGCTTGGTCATTGTTTCTAGAGATTTTTTTTTCCTGTTCCTTTCTAGTCTTTATCATTTTTGGTCTTTCGTCTCCATTCAAAGAGCCCCCTTTAATATTCTTGCAGGGCTGGTTTAGTGGTCATGAACTCCTTTAGTTCTTGTTTGTTCTGAATTCTGAATGATAACTTTGCTGGATAGAATATTCCTTGCTGCATATTTTTCCCATTTAGCATGTTGGATATATTATGCCACTCCCTTCTGGCTTGACAAATTTCTGTTGAGATATCTGCAGCTAGACGTATGGGCCTTCCCTTATAAGTTAGGAATTCTTTTGTCTTGCTGCTTTTAGGAGTTTTACTTTTATTGCTATATTTTGCAAATTTAATGACAATACCTCTTGGTTTGGGCCTGCTTTTGTTGATTTTGATGGGAGTTCTTTGTGTCTCCTGGATCTAGATGTCTCTTTCTTTCCCCAAATTAGAGAAGTTTTTGCTTACAATCTTCTAAAATAAATTTTCTGCCCCCCCATCTCCTTCCCTTCTTCTTCTCCTTCTTCCTCCTCCTCCTCCTCCTCCTCCTCCTCTTCTTCGTCTTCGTCGTCTTGTCGTCGTCGTCTTCTTCTTCTTCTTCTCCTTCTCCTTCTCCTTCTTCTTCTGGGACTCCTATAATACAAATGTTATTATGTTTGATAGGGTCACTAAGTTCTCTAAATCTATTCTCATGGTCCCTAATTCTCTTTTGTTCAGCTTCATTATTTTCCATTATTTTATCTCCTATATCTCTTATTTGTTCCTCTGTTTCTTCCATCCTTGTGGACATTGCATCCAGTCAGTTTCAAACCTCAGTTATTGCATTTTTTATTTCTGATTGATTGTTTTTTAATTTTATTATCTCTGTGGTAAGGGCCTCCATAAAGTCTTCATTCTTTTCTCAAACCCAGTGAGTATCCTTATGATTTTTACTTTAAATTCTCCAACAGGCATATTATATATATCTGCTTTGATTAGATCTCTGTCTATGACCTTATTTTGTTCTTTCTTTTGGAATGAATTCCTCTGTCGTGGCATTTTGTCTAAGCCTCTGTCTTCTTCTCACTGTTAGGAAAGCTGCTTATGTTTCCTGTTCCAGACAGTAATGCCTTGAAGGAGAGGCCATATAGTGTCCAGGACCTAGTGCTTCAGGGAGTGTCTCTGGTGTGTGCTGTGTGCACTCTGTTGCTGTCTTTTGGTTGCTCTATCCTTCAGGCCATTCATCTTTAGAAGTTCTCCTTGTCTGCAGTAGACAGTGTGTGGTCCTAGGCCAGAGAGTGGTGAGTTTCTAGTCTGCTTCTTGAATGAGACCTGATGCTACTTCCACTAGAACTGAAACCTTGTAGAACTCCCTGGTCTGGAGTTGTGATGTGTGTGGGGGATTCTGCTGGTCTTTTGTTGAAGGGGCCCACTGTGCTAATCCTTAGGCCCACTTGCCAGAGAAAAGCAGTGTCAGCAAGGCACAGGAGGGCAGGACTTCATGTAAGCAGGTTAGGCAGCCAGTGTGGATGCTGTGCTGTTTATGGAAGCTGGTTAATGCTGAGGGAAGGTAATGGGGGGGGGGGGGAATGTGCCTGTAGGCTCATTTGTCCCCAGAGAGAAACCTTTGCAAATGCCACCCCTCACAGACACATTCCAAGAAGAGTGAACAATATCTCCCTTATAAGCCTTAGTCATGTCTCAAATCACACCATCTGCCCCAAGGTTGTATGTCTGCCTTCTTTCCAGGAGTAAGGCGTTGCCCTCAAGACACTATTCCAGCCAAGTACACTGACATTTAAAACTTCATTCAGTCTTTGAGCCCTGCTGGTTGTGAAAATTCATAAAAATCAACCCCTCTTGTTTTCCCAGCCAATGGTTTTAGGGAAGTGTCCGGCATGTGCTTTTCTCTCTGTACTTCCATCTCGCCTTTTTCCATGAGTAGAGCTCTTTCCTCCATTTCTCCCCTCAAACCACATCTCCACACTTCCAACCTTCCTCCATGTGACCTCTTTTTTTCCTCTAGTTGTGCAGTTTGTTCTGTCAGTACTCAGGTCAATTTTATGGATATTCAGAATGATTTGCTAGTTATCTTGTTGTGCTCTATGGATGAGATGTGCATGGGGTCCTCCTATCATGCCACCATCTTAGATCCCTTTCTCCCAAAAACCTGAATATATATGATTTAATAAAAAATAGCAGATGGCCAATAAGCATATGAAAATATGCTACATATGTCATCAGCGAATTTTAAATTCAAATAATAATGGGATACCACTACGCACCTAGTCAAATGGCTAGAATCCAAAAACTGTAATACAAAAGCTGATAAAAATACAGAGCATCAGGAATCCACATTCATGACTAGTGAGAATGCAAAATGTTACAGCTACTTTGAAAGATGTTTGGCAGGGTTTTTTTTTTTTTGTGTGTGTGTGTGTGTGTGTTTTTTGTTTGTTTGTTTTTTTGTTTGTTTTACCAAACTAAACAATACTCTCACCATATCATCTAGTAATCATGCTCCTTGGAATTTACCCAAAGAAGCTGAGAAGTATGTCCATGTTAAAATCTACATGTGGATGTTGATAGCAGCTTTTTTTCATAATTGCCAAAGCTTAGAGTCAACTAAGATGTTTTTCTGTAGGTGAATGGATAAATAAACTGTGGTATATCCATACAAAGGAATAGCATACAGCAATACAAAGAAAAAACTGTCAGGCCATGAAAAGATATGGAAGAAGCTTCAGTGCATCTTGCAAAGGGAAAAAAGCCATCTGCGAAGGCTACGTCTCATATGATTCCAACTATATGAAGTTCATGGAAAGGTAAAACTATAGAGATGGTAAAAATATCAGTGATTGCCAGAGGTTGGGGGAAGAAGAGAGAGATTAGTAAGTATAGAACCAGAGTGGTGGGGGGTTGCTTTAGGACATTGAAACTACTGTGTGAGATATTGTAATGGTGGATACATGTAATTACACATTTGTCAAAACTTGTATAACGCACAAAACAATGAGTGATCTCTAAACTGTGCACTTTAAATTAATAATAATGTGGGGTTTTTTAAGATTTTATTTATTTGTCAGAGAGAGAGAACTGAAGCAGGCGGAGTGGCAAACAGAGGCAGAGAGAGAAGCAGGCTCCCCGCTGAGCAAGGAGCCCCACGTGGGACTCAATCCCAGGACCCTGAGATCATGACCTGGGCCAAAGGCAGCCACTCAACTGACTGAGCCACCCAGGCGTCCCAATAATAATGTATTAATACTGTTTCATTAACTATAACAAATGTATTGCCCTAGTGTTAGATGTTAATAATAGGGGAAGTTAGGTAGAGAGGTGAAGGGATATATGGAGACTCTGTACTTTCTGCTTAATTTTTCTGTAAACCAAAAACTGGTAAAAAAAAAAATAACCTAGTAATTTAAAAAAATTTGCTAGACTTACACACAAAACTTGCACATAAATACAACCTTGGTAGTAGTATTTCTGAGAGCTGAAAAGTGGAAATAACCAAATGTCCATTCACTGATGAATGGAAAAGTAAAACATGATATATCCATACTACGGAATATTATTCAGCCATCCAAAGAAATGAAGTACTGATATATATGCTATAGTGTGGATGAACCTTGAAAGAGTGCTATAAAAGGAGCTAGTCACAAAAGCCTATGTAGTATATGATTCCATATGTATGAAATGTACGCAATAGGTAAATCTATAGAGATAGAAAGTATATTAGTGGTTGTCTAGGATCGGGGAAAATGGGGAATGAGTCACTACCAATAGGTTTCATTTTCTTTTGGAGGAAGAGGTGATTAAAAATGTGGCAATAGACTGGCAATAGATGAACATCATATTAAATTGTACAATTAAATTGTATGGAAAGTAAATTATATCTCAATGAAGTTATTATTCAAAAACCATGATTAATGTACCCAAGAAAGTCCAGGGACAACATATGCATTTTAAGTGAAATTATCAATGAAAACCACCAAAGCAAAATTCTAGAATTAAAAAAGCAGTAGTGGAAACAAAGCACTCAGTTGCTTGGCTTAATATTACATTAGTCAAACACAAGAAAGGATTACTAAAGTCAATTAAAAAAATAACCAAACTAAAATTTGGAGGAAAAAAATGATATAAAATAGAGAAATAAGTGTGCAAGACCCACAGAGTATATATAAAATACTGTGACTTGCTAGGCCCAAATTATGAGGGGTAGGGCAGGGACATGCAATGTACCTAAATCATAAGAACTTCTCCTAAGGAAAAACAGGGTTCCAATGCCAGAAGTAGAAGGAATAAATTACAAAGAAAAAAATAGTAAACTATAATCTAGATACTCTAATAAATACAATAGGCTCCATGGTTTTGTAATCTAGTACAAACAGTAGGGAAATTATGTGATACATGGTACAGGGTGCTTAATATTACTAAGGAAAAAATGTCCTGGGGAGGAAGTTTATTTAATTTTACAATTTTTTAGAGTCTATATATAAGTGGTACCATGTAGTATTTGTTTTTCTCTATCTGGCTTATTTCACTTAGCATAATACCCTCCAGTTTGATCCATGTTGTTGCAATAGGATTTCCATCTTTTCTCAGGTTGAAAAATATTCTATTGTATATCTATATACCACATTTTCTTTATCCTTTCATCTGTCTGTGGACACCTACGTTGTTTCCATTCCTCAGTTGTTGTGAATAATGCTGCAGTGAACGTGGGAGTACAGATAACATTTCAAGTAATGATTATGAAACCCTTGAATAATGTAGGGGTTAGAGGACCCCAGTGCTCTGTGCAATCGAAAAATCCATGTATAACTTTAGACTCCCCCCAAAACTTAACTATTCATAGCCTACTATTGACTGGAATCCTTACTGATAACATAAACAGTCAACTATTACATAATTCACAGGTTATATGTATTATATACTGTATTCTTACAATAAAGTAAGCTAGAGAAAAGAAAACGTTATTAAGAAAATCATAAGAAAGAAAATATTTTTACAGTACTTCACTGTAAAATATCTACATATAAGGGGACTTGAATAGTTCAAACTTGTGGTTTTCAAGGGTCAACTGTATACCCAGAAGCAGGAGAAAGACTTTAAGACACAAACTGACCATGTATAAAAGACGTTGTAGGAATGGAAAACTCTGGACACCTAGAAAGGGGAACTATGAAGTGTTTGAAAGGACCATGGTGCTAAGTTATATATTGTTTAAATTATGACATTTCAGTAAGCCTGTGTATGAAGACTTGCTTATTTTTCTGGATTTGAATAGACTACAAAGGAGTCCTGCTAAGTTTTTGACCAACACCAAAAAAAGAGTAGAAATACTGTTTCTTTTATGATGGAACTGAAGGAAAAGCAAGCCTTATAAACAGCATGAAGACCTACTAAAATTTTCCTTGATGATAGTGCTAATTCAGGAGAAGGATCTATCTAAGGCCATAGACCAATTTTGAGAGCAAAATAAGGCTGCCGAGTCTTCACCCAGTGTATGAGATTAAGTTTTAATGGCATATGATGAAGTGGCTATGTCACGGCTGGCAGAGCTGGTTGAGTTGTTGAAAATGGCTCTCGAAGGAATTGGACAGTAGACATAGAAAAAGAACACGGTAAATCCAAAAGAATAAAAGGACAAAATTAATAAGCAGAAAAGCTAAAACAGAGAAGAAAAACTGTAACCTTGACAAATAAAACCAAAGCCTTGTTCTTTAAAAAGACCATTGAAATAAGCAATATTTGATAAATGTGATAGAGATGTGATTAGCCATAAAACAGAGATTTTTTTTTAAGTTACAAAAGACTACCATGCTAACTTTATCCAACACATTTGAAAATCTAGACAAAGTGGATGACTATTGAATAAATTGTATGTAGCCAATATTGACTTATATTTTGAGTAGAAAATACAAACAGCTTTCTGAAATTAGAAAGCATAATCAGAGATCTACACCTTAGAGGGACATTGATTGCTTTCCAATTCGTTAAAAAAAAAGCTAGAAGGACACTAACACAAAAATTAGACATGGAAAATATACCAAAAAAAGCAATTAGAGGTTGCTAGAGTACATTCTTTTAAGCTCTTAGGTTCTAATTAATAGTAACAAATGGATTCCAGCAACATATTGAAAAAAATATGTCATTATGATCAAGTATGACTTGTCACCATAAAGCAGATTTGTAAAAGTGAAATAGTAATTGGAAGGAAAGGAGAAATGTCCATATCCAAAATATACCCCAAAGTTTTAAAAATATAAAAAGCTGTGGTGGTACATCAATATATCACTGAACCAGAAGAGGAACCCACACATTTGTGGGAAATAAAATATAGGAAAAATAAAGTACAGGCTGTCCTCATTTGTGGAACTGCTAAAATGATCAGGCAAGCTGATCTGTTTAAAGTGATCCTAATGAGAAAAATAGGACTGTTCCATGACCTTAAACATTTCCTGACAAAACATTAGGAACTCTCTTCCTATTGGTTATAAAGATATAGGCAAATTTTAAAAATAGAAAACTTACTGTTTAGTGAATATACCACAATGAAAACATTAGAAATACTTAGAGTTAACACAGTTTATTCCATTGTAAATGTCTCATGGTTCTTTCAGTTTCTGGTCCAGCATGTAAGGAGCTTGGAAGTCACAACTTTGTCCTAACAAGCAAATACCTGAACAAACTGAAAATCAACAATTCTTCTTAAATTTGTTAGGAGAGTGGGATCACAAGGGCAAATCACTGTCCACTAAATTGGAGAGGCAAACAGGCAGATACAGAGAAGGACAACTTACTGGAGCAGAAACCCAGGAGCAGAAATCTACAGAAACCAGTACAGAAGTAGGAAAACCTGAACTAGAATTGGCACATTGCTGGAGGTTTACTGTAAAAAAGAATCTGTTAGTTAAAACTCCAGGGAAGCCTCCATACTTCGGTGAGTTTTCCTTCTTGGAGCTCTACCAGAGTCATTTTGAAGATCAGAGAAAAATCCCCTTAGGGTTCCAGCAGGGGGAGGAGAAAAAGCACAATTTTGAAATACATTGGAGTGTTCAGTCACTCTTACGGCTTGTCCTCAGGAGGAACTGTTTTGGCAGAGGCCTAACCTCTTGGGGTTTTGTCAAAGTCTAACTGAGCTAGAGGAAGGGAAATACCCAACTCCAGCCCTGTCCAGCCATTCTGTCCCTACCAGCAAGTGGGGGAAAAAACAGAGAGGCACTTGTGAAGAGCATAGCTCAGGGGCACAGGCTTACAACAAGACCGAAATCTATTTGTAGGACTCTAGACCATTTCCATGTCCCCACATCATAACATCACATCATTAAAGACTTATTTACTGCAGTTAATTTCATCCAGTGCATCAAGTCTGGATTTTTAAATGATGGAAAATGGAATCATATAAAATGCTTAATTAGCACTACAAATGGCAGAAAAAGAGTGGCATACAAAAATAGGAAGAAAATGGGGCACCTGGGTGGCTCAGTGGGTTAAACATCTGCCTTCCACTCCAGTCATGATCCTGGGGTCCTGGGATTGAGTCCTGAGTCGGGCTTCCTGCTCAGACGAGAGCCTGCTTCTCCCTCTCCTTCTGCCTGCTGCTCCGCCTGCTTGTGCTCTCTCTCTCTCTCTCTCTCTGTCAAGTAAATGAATAAAATCTTAAAAAAAAAAATAAAAGGGAAGAAAGAACAAGGGCAACAAATACAAATCAGTAACAAATATAGGAGATATTAATTCAATTATATCAATAACCACTTTAAATTGCAATAGTCTAAACATATCAATTAAAAGAGGGAGATTATCAGAGAGGATCAAAAATAAGATCTAACCATAAGGCACCTACTTTAAATACAAAAATACATATAGCTTAAAAGTAAATGGGTGGAAAAAAAATATACCATGCTAACACGAATCAGTGTGAGTAGCTATATTAATTTCAGACCAAAGACTTCAGGACAAAGAGAAGTATCAGGCAAAAAGAGAGATACTATATAACAATAAAGGGATTGATTCTCCAAGGAGGTATAACAATTCTTAATGTGTATATACCAAACAACAAAGCATCCAACTTTGTGAGAAAAAAACTGATAAAAATGTAAGGAGAAAGAGATGAATCCATGATGATAGCTGGAGATTTCTCTGTCCCTTCATTGTAAATGGGTAGATCCAGCAGGCATAAGAACATAGCTGAATTCCACAATACCATCGACCAATGGATATAACAAATATCTATAGGCCACCTCATTTAACAACAACAGAATACACATCTCAAGCTCATGTGGAATATACACCAAAACAAAACCACATTTTGGGTCCTAAAACACAACATGACAAATTTAAAACAGCAGAAATCATAATGTCTCTCTCGGACCACACTGAAACTAAGAATCAAGAACAAATAGATAGCTAGAAAATCCCCAGATACTTGGGAGATTAAACAACACACTTCTAAATACATATATGGGTCCAAAAATATCTCAAGAGAAATTTTAAAATGTTTTGAACGAAATGAAAATGAGAACAGATCAAAACTTGTGGGATGCAGCAAAAACAAAACATAGGGGGAAATTTATAGCATTGAATGCATAATTTAAAAAGAAGAAAGATATAAAAAATCAATCACCTAAGCTTCTACCTCAGGAAACTAGGAAAAGAAGATCAAATACAACTCAAAGTAAGCAGAAAAAAAGAAACAGTAAAAATCAGAGCAAAAAATCAGAGAAATTGAAAAAAGGAAATCAATAAAGTCAACAAAACCAAAATCTAATTCTTTGAAAAGATAAATAAAATTAAAAAGACTCTAGCCAGGTTAACGAGAGAGAGAGGGAGAGGTGATAAATTATTAATATCAGAAATGGAGGAAAGGATACCATCAAAGCATATCCCATCGACATTAGAAAGACTACTGTGAGCAACTCTATGACACAGACCAATTCCTTTAAAGATACAATCTGTGAAACCCACACAAAGAGAAATAGATAATCTGAATAAGCCTACATTTATTTTCAAAATTGAATCAATAATTAATAACTTTCAAAACAGAAAACACCAGGCCCAGTTAATCAGTGTTTACTGATTAACTCTACCATTTGAGGAAGTAATTTTACCAAGTCTCCACAATATCTTTCACAGGATTAAAGCAGGGGAATACTTCCTAACTCATTCTATGAGGCTAGCACAACCCTAACATCATACTTAATGGTGAGAAACTAAAATCTTTCCTGCTAAGATTGGGAACAAGGCAAGGCTGTTTCCTCTTAACACTGCCTCTCAACATTATACTGGAAATTCTCACTAGTGCAATGAGCCAAGAAAAGGAAGTGAAATGAGTACAGATTGAAAAGGAGAAACTAAAACTGTCTTTGTTTTTGCAAATGACATGACTGTCTATGTAAAAAAAATCAGAAAAATATCAAAAACCTTCTGAAACTAAGTGATTATAGGAAAGTTGCTCCATACCTGTTAGAAACTCCAGAATCCACAACCCATGATATCAGATGCTGACTAATGACAGGAATGTGGAGCAAAACAAATTCTCCTTTGTTCTTGGTGTGAATGCAAAATGGTACAACCACTTTGGAAGATAGTTTGGTGGTTTTATATGAAGCTAAAACAAATAAACAAACAAAAAGCAGAATCAGACCTATAAATAAAGAGAACAAATTGATGGTTGCCACAGGGAAGGGGGGTGGGCATATGGACAAAATGTGTGACAGGGAGTGGGAAATACAGGCTTCCAGTCATGGAATGAATTAAGTCACAAGAACAAAAGTAAAACAGAAGATATAGCCAATGATACTGTAATAATGTTGTATGGTGACAGGTGGTAACCACACTTGTGAACACAGAATAACTCTAGAGATGTTGAGTCACTATGTTATACACCTGAAACTAAAGTAATCTCCTGGGTCAACTATACTCAAATTAAAAAAAAAAATTAAAAAGAACAACTAAACATACTTTTGCCATGTGACCTAGCAATTGCTCTCCTTGGTTACCAAAAGGAGTTGAAAAGTTGAGTCCACATAAAAACCTGCATAAGGATGTAGATAGGAGCTTTAATTGCCAACACTTGTTATCAACCAGGGTATACTTCAGTGGGTGAATGGATGGATATCTGTGGTACATCCAGACCCTGGAATATTTATTCAGGGTTAAAATAAAATGGGCTCTCAAGCCATGAAAAAATATGGAAGAAACTTAAATGCATATGGTTGGGTGAAAGAAACCAATCTAAAAGACTACATATGGCATGATTCCTACTCAATGATGTATTGGAATAGACCAAAATGTGGAGATGGTAAAAAGAACGGTAGTTTTCCAGAGATTAGGGTCAAGGAAAGGACGAATAGGTAGAGCCGAGAGGATTTTTAGGGCAGGGAAACTACTCTATATAATACTCTAGAGGTAGATATATGTTATTGGACATTTGTCCCAACCCATGGAATGTAGGACACCAAGAATGAATCAAGGTGACTGTCCACTCTGAGCCATAATAATCTTTCAATGTAAGCTCCTCAATTGTAACAAATACACCAATCTGGTGTTTCAGGAAGTTGACACTGCTTATGAGGGGACAAAAGATATAGTAGAGGTGAACTCTCTACTTTCTACTCAATTTTGTTGTGAACGTAAAACCACTCTAAAAGGTAGAGTCTGTCTTAAAGGAGAAAAGAAAATACTTCGCAAGATTAGTTTGCACGGTGCTTGCCCTCCTCTTGCTATGTAGTTTACAACAAAGAGGAAGAACCTTTTCTGTGTCGTGGCATTCCGAGTTTGTTATAGGTTTCTAACATTTCATCCTTCGTGCTTTCAGTGTGGGGAGATATATCTGAAAGTCTTCAATGGGAAGCTTTTGGCTGATGTCATTTGTGCTCAAGACATCTTCATGCTTTCATCTTGACCACTCTCCTCAGGTACTGATTTTGCCTTGACTAGATAGCTTTGTCTGCGTATTTACTCTCACTGTGCCTATAGATTCAACATTGCCAGAGGCAGCTATCTCTATGATGGTCCCTTCACATTCTATGAGAATTTCACCTCCAGCGCTTGTCTTTGTTGCCTCTCAATCCCGAATCGCAATTACCCTGCTTTGTGATCTGTGATGTGGACATTCACTAGGATGACAAGGAGGCAGTAGAATGACATGTTTTGCTGTCTGTGTGTGACCTGAATAACCTGCCCAGTGAGCCAGCCCTGGCAGACCGTGAAAGAAGTGACCGTTGGTCACGACGCACATCTGTTACCTATGTGGTGATTTGAGTTCTGAGGACCTAGCTGTGAGGTTTGTACTTTAGGTACTTTCTTTTCTTTTATTTTTAAAGATTTTATTTATTTGACAGAGAGAAATACAGCGAGAGAGGGAATACAAGCAGAGGGAATGGTAGCGGGAGAAGCAGGCTCCCTGCTGCGCAGAGAGCCCAATGCGGGGCTCGATCCCAGGACTCTGGGATCATGACCTGAGCTGAAGGCAGACGCTTAACGACTGAGCCACCCAGGCACCCCACTTTCTTTTTCTTTTTTTTTTTTTTAAAGATTTTTATTTATTTCACAGAGAAGAGAGATCACAAGTAGGCAGATAGGCAGGCAGAGAGAGGAGGGGGAAGCAAGCTCCCTGCTGAGCAGAGAGCCCGATGCAGGGCTCCATTCCAGGATCCTGAGATCTTGACCTGAGCCGAAGGCAGAGGCTTTAACCCACTGAGCCACCCAGGCGCCCCCTTTAGGTACTTTCTAACCCTGAATATATGGTGGTAACTGAAATGTGAATTGCATTGTTTCGGGACTGGGATTATTATTATTATTATTTTAAAAGATTTTATTTATGTATTTATTTGACAGAGAGAGAGGGAGATCACAAGTAGGCAGAGAGAGAGGGGGAAGCAGGCTCCCCCCTGAGCAGAGAGCCTGATGCGGGGCTCGATCCCAGGACCCCAAGATCACGACCTGAGTCTAAGGCAGAGGCTTTAACCCACTGAGCCACCCAGGTGACCGGACTGGGATTATTTAACTAAATCATGGCCCGGCAATTTGTGCAGAGATGTACTGTGCAGGGCGAGGACAGCCTGTAGAGCAGGCATTTGGTAATATTTTATTGTAAGAAAATAATACGTAGAAGAATGTAAGGTAGGATGAGAAATACTTTTTTTTTTTAAGATTTTATTTATTTATTTGAGAGAGAGAGCATGAGAAGGGGGAGGGTCCAAGGGAGAAGCAGCCACCCTGCTGAGCAGGGAGCCCAATGCAGTACTCAATTCTGGGACCCCAGGATTGTGACCTGAGCCGGAGGCAGTTGCTTAACCAACTGAGCCACCCAGATGCCCAAGAAATATGGTTCTTGTTACGATGAAGTCTTACCCTAAGCAGAACGGTAAAGTGAGATGTCAGAAAGAAAAAGACGGTGGATTTGACTTTGTAAACCTTGAAAAATTCTAGATTTGGCAAAAGCAAATATGGCAAATGGTAATATACATGGCAAAAGGTAATATAAACAGAGTTAAAAGATAAATGACAAACTAGGAAATATGAGCATCTGGCCAAGAATTTGGCCAACTATTCCTTGCCGCACAACAATATAAGGATGGGAAATCCCAGGGAGTCGAACTTCATGAGTCAATAACTGAGAGATTCATCTCAATTTTTCATGGTGCGGACTTCATTTTATGGAATGCAGAATACCTTCCAATAGAAAAGGCAGAGTATTGCCAGTGTAATCCAGATCCTGTGCAATGCCGTAGAGAAATGTTGACTAACTGTGTGATAGATGAATCTGTTTTCTGTTCTATAAGAAAAGAACAATTAACAGAATGTTTATTTCTCCCGGGGCAGAATTCCACTATTGTCTCTGCACCACTGAGCTTTGCAAAACATCAAAACACACAGTCTCTAGCAAATCACACTTAAACAATCAAGAGGGAAAGAAATGGAAAAGCTAATGAACTTGCCAATTACCCTTGTAGCCCCAGCTCCCGAGAATCAGAATGATGGGAAATACTTGATGTCAGGCAGGGAGACTTTATGGGGCAGAGAGATTCAAAAGAAGCAGACTAGGGAAGAGTGGCTCTGATAATCCACCAAGGTTGAATTATTTAGATTCTCAACTGGGAAATGTTGATTAAGAAATGAGAGGATACAGGCAGGAACAGCTCCTGAAATTGTGCCTAAATACCTCAAATATTCCTCAGGAATCCCGCGGACAACTGTGTCAGAGTGGAGCTGACAAATGGAGTATAATAAGCACAGAGATCATGCCCTTGTCAGCCAGCATACGGAGAGCATTACTGATCCTCAGCAAATCATTACTGATCCTCAGAAAAATGTACTGTGACTGGGTCTAAAACCTGACTGGAATTTTCCATAGATG
Organism: Procyon lotor; assembly: GCA_028646535.1. Lineage (NCBI taxonomy): Eukaryota > Metazoa > Chordata > Mammalia > Carnivora > Procyonidae > Procyon > Procyon lotor. Next base: position 16,210,410 of record CM053615.1, read on the forward strand.
TGTGATATTGGAGATGGGCTTGCAGCTGCACTTGCCAAATCACCTTTGCAAAGCACAGGAGGTCACGGCCAGAGAAGCAGAGACTGCTCTGCTCTTTCTCAAGCAGAAAAGGATTTTCAAGGTGCCAAGTTTTCTCCCACAAAGGATGGGGATAGCCATGGATTAGTGATTAGTATAAGTATATGATCCCCCGGCTAATTTCAGTCTTGAAGTTGGGGTATAAGGTCTCAGCTGCTGGGTGATCAGTCACAATCCCTGGGAACAGGTGCTTAATCAGGATTGGATAGGATGCATTCAGGCTTGGGTACCTGGCAGCTGGTACTAGATCGTTCTCTCTCCTCCACGAGTCCCTCACACTTTTGCATCTGTGGTTTTTGTTTTGTTGTTTAAGTATAGGAAGTAGTTTGATAACACTGTTTGGTGACATTTTGGATTAAAAAAATTAAATTAAAAAAATTTAAAAAATTAAAAAAATTAAATTAAAAAAATTTAAAAAAGACCTCCATTACCAAGTGCAAACTGAACAATAAATACTTTCTCTTAGTAAGCCTGAATGGCAGTTTTCTTTACTCTTGCTCTGGGCAGCGTTCATAAATACACCAGTGAAAAAGGAGACAGTACATAGCCTTTTTATCCAATGTGGTCTTGAAACATGTGACTCTTTTTTTTTTTTAAGATTTTATTTATTTGTTAAAGAGAGAGAGAGATATGGAGAGAGCGTGAGCTAAGGGGAGCGGCAGAGGGAGAGGAAGAAGCAGACTTCTTGCTGAGTGGGGAGCCTGATGTGGGGCTTGATCCAGGAACTTGGGATCATGACCTGAGCCAAAGGCAGACACTTAACCGACTAAGCTACCCCAGCACCCCAAAACGTGTGTCTCTTAACCAAGCATACACACACTGTGGTTAAGAATACAGGTTAACTGTGGTTAAGTGTGTCCTAAAACCAGCACGCCAGAAATTAAATTGTCACTCTGAAGCATGGCAAGGCCTTTTTTTTCCTGCATCTTAGAAAAATAGTAGTATCTACCTTATGAAAGGCTGAACAATCCCCTTGCTCCAAAATATCCATTTTGGAGCAAACCTGAGAATATCAACTTTAATGGCAAGAGGAATCTGGCAGATGGGATTGTTAAGGATCTTAAGAGGGAGATAGTATTTTGGATTATTTGATGGACCCTGAAAGTAATCCCAAGTGTTCTTCTAAGAGAAGGGGAGAAGATTTTACTACAAAGACAATTTGTCGATGAAGCAGGGATCAGATTGATGTGGCCGAAAGCCAAGGAATTCTGGCAGCCACCAGAAGTGAGTAAAGGCAAGGAATGGATTCTCCCTTAGAGCTTCTAGAGGGAGCACAGCCCTGTCAACCCCTGATTTCAGCCTAGTGAAAGTGTTTTCAGACCTCTGACTTCCAGAACTGTAAGAGGATAAATGTGTTTTAAGCCACTGAGTTTGGTGCCATAGGGAACTCATCCACCAGAGGAACTGTTACTCCAGATAAAACATGTGACTGGAAATGCACTTAGCAATGTGTCTAATGCACAGTGGGGCTGCTGTAAATGTATATCACTTTTGGAAATGGAGGCTTTGATTTTGAGGGTTCATCGAAACCAGTACAATGGTCACTATTTTTCTCCATGTTCATCCTGGTAAAAATGCCTAGACGTCTGGTAGGAAGATCTCTGTCCTCTCCCGCAAGCTCCCTCTTCTCCTACTACTTAGAAGGGAAAGATTCCTTTTCTTCACTTAAAGTCACCTTATTTTCCTTTCTATTTTTTTTTTCATTACTCTTCATTCAACCAGTCTTTCTGAACTTTAAAGAAAACAAAGGCATTTCTCAATGGATTCAAGGACTGCCTGAGATTAACATCCAACCAGATTCTTATTGTTTCTAGGTTTTATTACCAGCAATTTCTGAACTTAGCTCTGCCTCAGTTTCTGCTGATTCATTTTCTCATTTCTCTCTTCTGCTTTGAGATCATTCTTGTCAACTCAGTCCTCTTCCTAAGCCCAGGTTATAAGAAGGTAGCACAGCCAAGTGATAAAAGTCTGGATGGTCTGATTTTAAACCCTGGGTTTTGTTACCTATTCACTGTGTGACATTGGACAAGCTATTTAAACCCCTCTCATTTCCCCCCAAAAAGGGGATATGAGTAATACCTACTTTTAGGGTTGCTATTATAAGGATTCAGTGAGTTAATATCTGCTAAGTATTTAAAACAGTTCTTGTCATAGTGTCAGCACTACAAATGTGTTTGTTAGCAATGATGAATGCAAATTCCAAGCATAGAACTTTCTCAACTTTCTGCCATAACTTTGAGAGATATATATTTGGTGAAATCAATGAAAGTCTTTTCAAGGGAAATAGAAAGATATTTCTATCCAGAAAAATATTTTTTTAAATTTTATTTATTTGAGAGAGAGAGAACATAAATGAGGTGAAGGTCAGAGAAGCAGACCTCCTGCTTAGCAGGGAGCCTGATACAGGACTAGATCCCAGGACTTCGGGATCATGACCTGAGCCAAAGGCAGGTGTCTAACCGACTGAGCCACCCAGGCACCCTGGAAAAATATTTTTTGATTGTCCATGTGGCTAACTTAGGTATTTCACCACAGCCAGTGTTTCCAAATTTCTATATGACAGCCTGGACTAGTCCAATGGAAAACTAGGAACTGAACTTCTGTTTTAAACCCTTTGCTGAATTCAAGGCCTCCTACCCCCATCTCTTATCTGTAAACTTTCATTTGTCCTCCATTTTATGAAAATATACTTCTAAGCCTTTGAAGTCAAGCTGAGCATGGATTTAACACAAAGGCACTATTTACATCAGAGATAAGTTTTCAGGCGAGGTTTTGTCTTAGTTTGATGCCCTCTTCACACCTGTAGCCTCAGACAAAATCAGGAGATCCTTGTCAGGGCTCTAATTCTTAGCACCTATTTGATTCTGCCCGCCTCAGTTTTCCTATCTGGAAGAGGTATCTGAGGACAACACTCTTATCTTGGGGACTGCTAAAAAGAACATTTCTAGCTTTGTCTCAGGTGAAGTATGGTCTGCTGCCCGGAAGTCCGGTTACATCACATCATTCTGGGATTGCAGCAGTGATTGGGTCAGGAAGGGCCTGTGCAGGCTCATCACACCCAGGTATTTTCTAGGTCTCTAAAATGAATATATTTAGGGCATGAGAGATGTGCACCCATGAGTCTGAACCACTGGAATTTTTTTACAGGCTACCTTTTAGCTCTTGAGAAATATGTGTAGGGAAAATGTCCTGCTTATTACTAACCAAAGTTGTTGCCCAAAATGCTATACAAAATTTTTAATCTTATAAAATGTATGGGGCCTTTGATGAGCTCTCACTTAAGGCCTAAACCAGTATTTGGTACAATATGGAAAGTGGACTGTTTGCATCATAATTAGCCTAAGTACTGATTGAAATCCAGATTGTTGTTTCTGCCACAAAACTACAAAATTAGGGTGGTGGGGCCAGAATTAATGGATTTTTCATAGCTAGTGATTAGTGAGCATTTCTAGCCTAGCCTAAAAGTAGTTTGAGTGGCCCCTTTGGCCCCCTTTCTCCTAGGATCATATCCTTACTTTGGTCTTGTAGCTTCCAAACTCAGAAGGAGAGGGGCAAGGGTTCTAGGAAAGGAACTGACCAAGTAAACAATATTGAGTTTGAAAATATTTTATTAATGTGCAAATGGTGCAAGGATAAAAAAAGAGGGAAAAATTAAAATTTTAGGAGAATAATTAAAAATATAGGAGAAAATAATTGAAGTATCAAGCAAACTAGAAAAAGCATGCTTTTAAGGGGTGCCTGAGTGGCTCATTCAGTTAACTGTCCACCTACAGCTCAGGTCATGATCCCAGGGTCCTGAGATTGAGCCCCACACTGGGCTCCCTGCTCAGCAGGGAGTCTGCTTCTCCTTCTCCCTCAGCCTGTACTATTTCTCTCTGTCAAATAAACAAAATCTTTAAAAAATATATAGCATGATTTTAAACAATGGATACCTAAGACAAGTAGGAGCACCATAATGATAGAGTAGAAAATACAATCCTACCATACTGTTTTCCCCAGGACTAAGCAATATTTAGTCAATACAGTTTATTGGTTTTCAACTCTTAGAGCCAAGCTGTGGATAAAACAGAACACTTTGCTATAATTGTATGGCAAAATGTAAATGCTAACAGCACAAACGAAAGCAAACATGTTATTGACAGAAAGTGAGCTATACAAGGGGAAAGGCAAGGCAGAGCAGCCATGGGGCAGAGTCTCATGCATAGAGAAAATCATGTGATTAGGGTGAAAGTTAATGATGTAAGAAATAAATAATAGCTACTATTTCTTGAGCTCTCCTGTGTGGTTAGACACTAAAGGCTGCAAGTGTATTATTATCTGCATTATCACAAGCAACCCCATAAGGTAGGATGTGATTCTGATTCAAGTGGCCCATCACCCGAACCAGTGCTTTTAGCCCTATGCTGTCACTTCCCTCACCAATAAAGCCAGCAGAATCACGTTAAGTTACTTACAAAATGGAAGCAACAAAATTAATATGAGGTCTTGGAAAGGAAGAGGTAGGGAAAACAGTGGGAGTGGAATTTATCTTCCTCCATCATGTTAGGGTAGTGAAACCATTGTCTAAAATGGGTACAACATGAGGCAGCAGGATAGGCACGATGTTTAGAATTATCGGGGTGACACCAAAGTAGCAAAAACCTGTCTCTGGAGAGGAGATCTTGAGAGAGAAGTGTTTCACTTCAATATCATTCAAGTTGCTATTATGCCTATGTATTATTTTCATAAAAATAAAATGTCTCTTTAAGAAATTGCCTCTACTGTGTCGGTGCATCAAAACATGAAATTCAAAATCATCTTTATCTCTATCACAGATTTGTTAACTGTTTGCCTTATCAGGATATTACTTTTAGCATGAAGGCTTTAAGGGAAAAAAAAAAGTCAAGAAGCATGAATTTTTAAAAGTTGTACCTGATAACATTACCAGGCATGGCTGAGAGAGGGTACAGGACTATTAGAAGCAAACTGGATTTCAACCCTACTTCTGAGAGGCAGTCTGACTACAAAGGACAGGAGATTCTTTGCAGCCAGGGAGCAGGAGCTTTGATCCTCTGGAACTGTAATAAACAACTTAGAGTAAATGAATCAGGCAGCAGGGTGCCTGGAGGGGGCCGGCAGCCTCTGTGTGCTGGTGTTCTTTGTTTTTACAGGGCTAATCTCATAAATTTTGCACTAGGCTTAGTGCTGTACATTTTTAAGCTCAGTTATATTTTTCCACGTGTTTACTTCATAAAGGTGGGCATGTTCGTGCTCCTGTTAAAATGGGATATCCTATTTGAATTGCCTGGTGAAGGCAACTAAAGCATTATTGCCTCAGGAACTCATTAAGCATGCATATATATGTATATACCCTATCTCCATCCATCTTTTGGGGTATCTATCTATCTATCTATCTATCTATCTATCTACCTATCTATTATCTGTGCATCTATCCTTGTTTGTAGAATAACAACAACATGGTTTATAAATTACTTCCTTACCTTATTTTATCTTAGCCTTCCAAAAATCTTGCAAGGTAAATAGGCTATGGGAAAAAAAAGCAATGAGTCCGCTGAGACACTTGAAGGTTGGGTCTACCATTTGTCATTGCACAACCAATAAATGGTGTAGGGAATTCAACCCACATCTTCTCTGTCCTCCTCTCTTCCCTCCCTTGGCTGACTCTATGCCAGCCACATTAATCTATAACTGCTCCCTGACAGTATCAGGTACCCTTCCTCTGGGTCTTTGCAACGAACATTCCTATTATCAGGAATGCTTTTCCCTCAGATATTTGATTCATTCACCTCCCTCTAGCCTGTTCAAATTCCACTTAGTGAGACTTATCCTGTCCACTGCCTACAATCTCGATGTTCCATATACTTCTTTATTCTCCACAGCAATTGTAATTGGCTAACCTACCAGATAACTTACATGTCTGTATTTTTCTCCCCTCCAGCTAGAAATTAGGCTCCACAAAGTTAGGAATTTTGCCTTTATTAAGTTTCGTGGAGATCCACAAAAGTTTAGGGTCAGCCAGAACTGGGCACGATTCTAACATATATGATTTGATGCCTTATAGTGATGTAGATCTGAGCTGGGCTGATTATTGAAGAGGATCTTTTCAACTGCATTTAAGCAGCAGTGATAAATTCTAAGTAAACTGAAATTTACAACAATTACAGAGCAGGCACACGCTCTGTCTCCATTTGTTCCTCCAGGCTCAAATCTATCCTCTCTGGGTGAAGAGGGAACATGGACGAATGACTGGCCCAAGTCTAAACTAAATAAGAAGGCACACAAGAAAACATTTAAACATTTTTAAAAGCTAAAATCATAGAGAGTGGCTTCCTTTAACCCATCAGAGGTTATCCCGCCGCTAGTGAGGTCAGAGTTGGGGGAGAGGAGTAAGAGGGAAGAACAGAGTAAAGAGGGAAGAGGGCAGGGTGAGTCACCTCATCTCTCCCTCCTCTGAACCTTATTTCCTCCTGGATTGTCATCCCTTACACTCAAATGCAGATTTCAGGAGTCAGCACTAGCAGTATAGCTACTTCCATATCCCAGTCACTGAGATACAGAAAATTTTGCATAGTTAAGTCTGGTTCAACACATCACCACTCATGTAGGTTAATTCTTTCTCCATGGTTGGGACAAAAAGACACATGAGTAAAGCCAGATTAATAAGAACAAAGTTTTATAGATATATAAGAATATGTACATAATCTGGGAAAGATAAGAGTCCATTGAGGCAAATAGGTAGGGGGAAAAGGAAGTCTTTGTAGACAGCAGTGGCATCCTGCCAGTTCCAGGACTAGGGAAAACTGGTGCAGAGCTTCGGTCAGCCAAGTTAATGTCAAGCCAGGGGTGGCACACACAGTTGATGATTCTTCTCTTCTCCCTCCCTGGAACTTCTCGAATCTGGTGTCGTTCTTAACTGGGCTCATGTGCCCTCACCTTCCAACACACATACACCCCTGAAGGGTTCCTCCTTCTGACTTGTAGGAAGAGAACAGGTTAAGTTTCACTAAAAGGGGCTGAGCCCCTTTCTGGCACAGCAAAGTCCATTTACTGTTCCAAATCATTTGCAGAGGAATATATGTTCCATATTTGTTGAGACTCACGACAAAAGGAACTTGGTAGTTCCTATGAAGCCCTAAGCAGGTTATGAAGGTGACTCAGCTCTGCCCAGGGCATAGGAACAGTGGGCCGGGACCCTCCAAACACATTACTGGCTTCTCCAAAGTCAGAGGAGTACCCTAACTAGGGGCAGGCCCACGTGTTCCGAGTGGAGATTTCTAAAATTTCATGGCGCTATCCCCCGTTGTGCCATCAGTGCTGTGGTTGGGGGAGCTCCATGTGGTCTGTGTGAGTGGGGGACCATTAGTGTTTCCAGTCCTAGTAGATGTGGTGCTGATTCCCATAGCACCACCTGTGTTAGTGCTAGGTAGGATCCAAGTGTTCTGAGGGCAGCTGCTGAGATGGAGGGCTGCCATCATAGATACGATGTCTTCTTCATCCGTACCACCTGTGTTTGCATCAGGCGGGCCACAGTTATACTGATGTAAAGCAGGAATACCAGATTTTCCAGTCTTGGGGATGATTTTGTTCCTATCCTTTATACCGCCTGTGTGCTGGGCAGGTGGGGCCCAGGTGCTTGGAGGGAAGAGGGAACTAGTAGTGGGTTGAAGCACAGAGCTGGTGCTGGTACTTGCAACTACAACAGAGGTCGTGTGGCCAGGCAAGCCCCAGGTGTTCTGTAAGGGGTAAACACACATGTTTTTTGACACATTTCTCTTCTCTTTGGGGGTGGCTTTTCCATCTGGAGCAGGTTTTTTTTGTTTGGATGAGCCCTGGGTGCACTTATGGGTGGTGGGCACACTAGAGCCTCCAACAGTGGGAACAGTGTTGTCCTTCCCCACAACTGTACTGCCCGTGCTTTGGGTGGGTCGGCCCCTCATGCTCAGATTTAAGGGGGACACACACATGTCTCTTGATACATCTTTCTTCCCCGTGGTGGTGGCTTTTCCACCTGGAACAGACTTTTTCTGTTTGGATGAGCCCTGGGTGCCCTTATGGGTGGTGGGGACACTAAAACCTCCAATAGTGGGAACAGTGTTGTCCTTTCCCACAACTGTACTGGATGTGCTTTGGGCAGGTTGGCCCCTCGTGCTCAGATTTAAGGGGGACACACACACGTCTCTTGACATATCTCTCTTCCCCGTGGTGGTTTTTCCACCTGGAGTAGGTTTTCTTTGTTTGGATGAGCCCCGGGTACACTTAAAGGTAACAGGCACACTAGAGCCTCCAACGGTGGGAATAGTGTTGTCCTTTCCCACAATCGTAATGCCCGTGCTTTGGGCGAGTCGGCTCTTGGTGCTCTGATTAAGGTCTCCTGACCCATTTCTCTTCTCTTTGGTGGCGGGTTTTCCACCTGGAGCAGGTTTTCTTTGTTTGGATGAGCCCTGGGTACACTTAAGGGTACTGGGCACACTAGAGCCTCCAATGGTGGGATCAGTGTTGTGGTTTCCCACTACCGCACCACCTGTGGTTTGGACCGGTTGGCCCCAGGTGCCTGGATTTACAGTGAAACCAGAAGCCTGTCCAAATACCGGGACAGTACTTGCCCCTCCTACAGCAGTAGCCTTGTTGTCTTGAGATAGAGCCTGGGTTATTTGACCAAAAAGAGGAGCAGAAGTGGTGCTGGGTGCCCCCTGCTGTCCTGCCCCAAAGCTGAATGCTCCAGATACCTGTGAGTGAGTGGGGCCTGGGACAGACCCACCAAATCCAGAGCTCCCACCGTTCATGGGGGCTGCAGGTCCTGTAAATACACATAGGCCTGGAGGAGTAAGTATAATCAGGGAGCTACTGACCACAGCACTGGACATCCCAGTGGCAACTGCACAGCCAGTAGTGGTAGATATGCCAACGGGGAGAGTACCTGTTTTGTCACCAAAGGCCTTCTGGTTGTTGACAGTGGTGCCAAATGCAGAGGCTGCAAGGCCTAATCGCATGATCCCGTCTTTAGATGGTTGGGCTGCAAGTGCAGTTGGGCCTGTGGCTTGTGTTGGGGCTACCGGTTTTCCCAACAGGTAGGAACTGCCAGGCTGCTGCCCATTCTGGTTCCTAAATATGGGCCGAGAGGTGATTCCTGGGGCAGAGTGGTAAGGAGTTGAGGTTTGTGTGATGGCTGACTTTGCAGGTAAATTGGTAGAGTTACGGGCCACAGCAGTGCTGCTACTGGGTGGTGTGTTATAGAACAGGAACTGGCTTGCCTTGGACTGAGGGGGAGAATGAAAGATAATGGCCTGCGAAGGAGGTGTGGTATCCATTGCATCGGGGTCCGAGTGATGTCGGCAGTTTGCAGAGGTGCTGCCTACTTGAGTGGTGGTGGTTCCAGAATTCATGAGTAAGCCAGTGGAGATACCAGCAGTGGGAAGAAAGGCTGTCTGCTGTTGCCCAGCAAGGGTCCCTTGTGTAGGCTGAGGGATGATGTTGGGGCTAAAGTGTTGATTAAGAACTGCGGTGGGGCAGGCGGCCTTTGATTTTGATGGGCTGGTGAAGACTGAAAACCTTGCAGAGTGCTTCTGCTTCCTACTGCAATGACACTGGGATAATGAAGGAGAGCTCATCCCGGGGCCTAGGGGAGATCTGAAAATGACAGCGTGAGAAGGAGGAGTCGTGTCCATGTCAATGATATCAGAATTTGAAGTATGATCCGATGTCAGATTTGTAGATGCCTTGGCTATGATGGCAGGAGGAACTGCCTGAGAAGTTATATCTTGAACAACAAAAACAGGGCTATTTGGGGAAGGGACTAGAAGAAGGGTGGGTGAGGAAAGAGGAGGAGAATCTATACACATAGGGGTTGGGGATTCTCCTTTGCAGGAGGGTGGCTGTAATGAGAAGGCTGAGGTGTTAGGTGTGGAGGGGTCAGAAATAGGTGTTATAGTGATGACTGGATGAAGAGGGTCTCCGTTCTTAAGTGGAATTTCCCCAGTGGGACTGGAACTGAGGGGAGGAAGAGAATCGGTAGGAACAGCAAGAGTAGGAGCTACATATCCTTTTTCCTGATCAATATTTTCTGTTGGGGAGGATGAAGGAACAGATGGGAATGGAGGCCTGGCAGATAGGTCAGCCAAGTCGGTGGTAGGAACAGGGACCTGCGGAGTGTGAATGGCCAGGGGCAGGGAGTCTGTAGTCTCTGAGGCAAGTAGGGAGGAGGAAGGGGCAGGCTGAGCGGCCCAGCAGGCTGCTAGGATCTCTGCTCCGTCCTCCAAGATCTTATTCCTCTGACCCTCGGTATTCTTCAGAGTGCCCAGGTTTTTGTCAATAGCTATGCAAGGAAGCTTAGGAGGTGGCGGCAACTCGCCTCTATCCCACTGTAGTGGGATTGGTGATGGCAGAGGCACAAAAAGTGGCATGGATATTTTCCTTTTGCAGGGCCTACTGGTGGCAGATACTGGTGGAAAAGAGTACTCTGGTGAGAGGCCTGAAGGCTTATCACCCTCTATTTCCTTCCTTGTTAGGTCTGGTATGCTCTGGATAGGCTGATGGTTTTCGGCCACCACTTCCTTTGTTAATCGCTCCTGCAGCAAGGGGCAGCTTGAGGTCGAATTGGAGAGCACTGCTGTGTCTCTATCAGGCTTTTGAAGAGGAACAAGATCACCAGCAGGACCATGTGAGGAGGTGAAAACAGGGCCTTCAGAGGGGGAGCTCACCAGAGATATCTGAGTGTTTTCCCCTAAGCTGTCTCCTGAAGGATTGGGAGATAGGTCCACAGGTGCAGGGCTGCATTGGTGGGAAGTGAACAGTCCACCGGTCTCCAGGGGCTTGGATGTCAATAGTATATCCCCACTGCTATGGGGGGCCCTGTTCCCATCATCCTGTCCTCTGGTCTCTACAAAATCTTCTATCCCTTCTCTAGGCACTTCTTGGACCTCCTCCCCCATCTTCTTTGGGGAGGATGAGGGGAGGTAACTGGATGGTTCTGGCTTCACAGCCTTCTCTGTCTGCTGAGGTAGCGAACGCAGGACAGTGAATCTGTGTCCTAGAGGAGGGATCCTCACAGTTCTCGAGGGTCCGAACATCATGGAATTACGAGAAGACAGCACAGGTTTTTTCGGAGGGTCCTTCCAGTTGACCAAGGGGAGGAGGCCCAGCGGGGAACACAGGGCCTGAGGGATCGGATATCGTCTTTTTGGCTCCACGTGAAAGCTCGCTGGTAAAGGTCCACGATCCCGGTGGAATGGCCTGCGCCCAGGGCAGCGGGCAAGTGCAGGAACAGCAGGGTGGTCCCGGACAGGATGGGCGGCTGCGCAGGCAGGAGTGACCAGCGGGCGACATCGGCCTGGCAGGGGACGGCGGCGGGGCGGGGGACGAAACTTACAAAGCAGATTGCCCATGTAGAGCTTGTAGTGTGCCGAACGATCGCGAGATAGGAGTATAAAACCCGGAGAGAGCCTCCTGAGCTTCTGACTCCTCTCGAGGTCAAGCAGGCACTGAGCAACCCAGCCTGGCGCTTGTGACGTGTCCCTGGAACACGTCACAGAGAAGGGCGGCGCATGCCCAGCGCGGGAAGTGAACACGCCAGAGGTCAAAGGGCGAGGCCTCAGAGCCCCGCCCACCAGCCGCCTGCGCCTGGACTTCCCCCTGCAGTTGGGAGTTGGTTAGCCCCAATATGGCCTCCTCGGGGCGACTGTGGGGGACTGTGTGGGCCTGCGGTGGCTCCCGCGCCCTTCAGCATCTGGGTGTGTGTTGCCAGCCCTTGCCCTCCGAGCAAGCCAAACAAGCCGAGCACGGGAGCTGCCCAACGCTGCGAGGGGGTGGCCCTCTGCCGCTGCCTGAGGGAACTTCCCTGCTTCCCTGTAAGGCCTGGAGGCAGGCCACCGGTGTCACTTGCCAGGTGGCAGAGGTTTCTGAGCAGACTCCAAATCCTGACCTGACCAGATGCTGCATCCTGTGACTTCCCTTTCTGGTAGGTAAGTTTTTCTTTCTTTTTAGGAATTTGGCAAGGGTCACACAGTCGGTAATGTCTTAGCCGGGATTCGAACGCAGCCCAAATGATCCCGGAGCTCTAACTTTGGAGTGCGTGTTAGCATTTTTTTTTTTAAATTTTTACTTTTCGTAGTTCTTAGGTTACTTAGCACAGTGCTGTACTTATGAGCACAGGCACTGTCCAGTATGAAATCTTCTTTTGTTCAAATTGATCAGGGACCACCCTGGATTCTCAGCTCAGAAGATGGGGGTCATGGACCACCAGTTGTCAGCATTGCACCATCCCGCAATTGTAATTCAGCCTTGCAGACCTGATTTGGTCTTTGGTCTACTTTGAAGGATCCAGATATGCAAGAGTATATGTAAAGATTTAATGTAAATATATAAAGATTGTATTTCAGATAAATTGTGACCTACCTGAAAGGAATGCACCAGTGGATTATTCCTTATGGATTAGAAGCTAGTTTTTGTCTGGCCTTCTAACAATGTGTCTAGTAAGGCATCTCATTCATGTCTAGAAAGCAAATACATCATTTATTGCAAGTTAATAGTGGAGCAATGTACTGGATTAAAGCAAGATCAAGACCATTTGGTCATTGTGAATATGCCAACCAGGTTCACTCACATTGTTGGCACATAAATGTAATTCTAGAAATTCTTATGCCCAAGAGGGAGACATACTCTTAGGAGGCTGGCAAGGTTTAGGAGCTGTAAAATCTGAGACAGATTTTAAAAAATCCTGCCCTACACGTGGCTTTACCTAGTTTGAATCTTGTTTCTTTGGCTTCATTTTTTTTTTTTAAGATTTTATATATTTATTTGTCAGAGAGAATGAGCACAAACAGGGGCAGCAGCAGGCAGAGGGAGAACCAGCCTTGCACTGAGCAAGGAGCCCATTGTGGGGCTCCATCCCAGGACCCTGGGATTATGATCGGAGTTGAAGGCAGACGCTTAACTGACTGAGCCATCCAGGCAACCTTTTGGCTTACTTCACTGAAGTGTTTTCTCTCATGGGGCTGATGTTGCACATTACAAACATGACATGCAAAAGTTTCAGAACCAAGAATCATACTGATCAGTAAACAAAATATATACACATTTTAAAGTTTTGTATATATATATATTTTTATATTTAATATAGCATTGGACATGATTCATATGTTACAAAGTTAGTTTTAGAGCTCTGTTGGTGAGATTCCTTTTACAGTATGTTAGAGCAAATTTGGGCTTCTGTCCCCAACAAACTTGGAGGTTGATAGGACACAAAAGGTCTCACTCAGACCCACATTCTGTTTGAAAAAAAAGGAGAAATACTATAAGCCCTTTGTGACCTCTCTAGGAGCAGAAATGATTTACAGCTATGACATTTAGCCGTAATTCCTTGATATCATTTGAGAAGAATTCAATAAGGAACAATTTCTTGATTTTTTTTTTTAACAGAAATAGCAAGTTTGTACAAATTTTGGGCAAAGATTTCTTATAGGAACTCTGAAAAAGGTGGTCACATCAGACATATTTGAAAACAGTAAATTGCAGTCGTATTATTTCTATCTTTTTTTCCCCCCAAGGAGGAAGAATTAAACATATGATGACTGTTAGGACTTCAGGACAATAAAAGGAAATTTGGACAAGGATACTCCAGAAAAATCTACCTCTTATTTTTTCTTGTCAAATGGGAATAGGGACAAGGTGCTTTTTTTGAAATATAGATCATTCTCTTACTTGTCCTTGTAAGACAAAATAATTTAGATGGCAAGTGGTTTTTCCGAGATAATATGGCTTGGCAGAAGCAAACATGTTGAGACAGAATTTGTCAAGGTAAAATTTTTTTAAATGATTAATTATTAATAAAAATATTTTAATAATAACAGGTATTTATGAAGTTGCCAGAAAGATTACTTCTTGTTTACAATTTTTTTATCAAATATGTTTCTTTTATTTTTTCCCCCAAATGCATTTATTTTATTTTTTCAGTGTTACAGATTAATTGTTCATGCACCACAACCAGTGCTCCATGCAGTACATGCCTTCCTCAGTACCCACCACCAGGCTCGCCCAACCTCCCACCTTCTCCCTTCCAAAACCCTCAGTTTGTTGCTCAGAGTCCACAGTTTCTCATGGTTCATCGCACCCTCCGATTTCCACCCATTCACCCCTCCCTTCCTTCTCACAGTGCCCTCCATGTTTTTCCTTATGCTCCACACGCAAGTAAGACCATAAGATAATTGACTCTCTCCACTTGACTTAATTTCACTCCGCATAATCTCTTCCAGTCCCGTCCATGTTGATACAAAAGTTGGGTATTCATCCTTTCTGATGGAGGCATAATATTCCATTGTATATATGGACCATATCTTCTTTATTCACTCGTCTGTTGAAGGGCATCTTGGTTCTTTCCACAGTTTGGCGATTGTGGCCATTGCTGCTATGAACATTGGGGTACATGTGGCCCTTCCTTGTATTTTGAACTGCATCTGCTTCTTTGGGGTAAATACCCAGTAGTGCAATTGCAGGGTTTGTTTGACAATTTTTATTTTATTTTATTTTTTTAATTTTTAAAATTTTTAATTTTTTTTGTTTGACAATTTTTAAAGCAGTAATCTTCAGTAATGGCAAATTGAAGCCATGGGTGGGCAGCCTTGGATGGAATTTGTAGTGGTGACAATGAACCATAGCTAATAAGCTGTGTTTGACCACTCATTCCCTTTCCTTTGTCTTGCTCACCAACAATCTATTGTAATTCATACAGAGTGATATGGAGGGCAGACTCAGTGATTCATGGAGCTCATTAAATGAACTTTTATTCTGAACTTTTGTCTTTGTTTTCAGCCCCTCTTCTCTGTTCTCTTTATTATAACCAAGGCTCAGCAGAAGTAAATTGGCTTTGTGCAGCCCTTTCTCAGGGTGGTCTTTTCTTGATCAGTCTGTTCATCACTTCTACATTTCACTTTTTGCCTTCTAGAAATGTATCAGTCTTTTTGTGGTTGATGACTTCCACAGTCTCTTGGCTTTGATTGGTATTAATTTTGGCATTTCTATACTTTGATTAAATATGGTTTCAAAAGGAACAAAGTAAATATGGTTTATTTGTGGGTTTATTTCTGCCATCTTGAACTGAACATACCTGTTGATTTTAGCATCCAACATTTCCATAGGGAAAAACAAACACCCAACCTCAGCATTCACAGATGTAACATTCAAGATTTCAACTTTTCTTGAGAAATCAGTAAGGATTTAGGGTGTAGTAATTTCTTTCTTTTTTTTAAAATTAAAGATTTTAATTTTTTTTTTTTTTATTTATTTGACAGAGATTACAAGTAGGCAGAGAGGCAGGCAGAGAGACAGAGGGGGAAGCAGGCTCTCCCTGGAGCAGAGAGCCCGATGTGGGCTTGATCCCAGGACCCTGAGATTATGACCTGAGCCGAAGGCAGAGGCTTAACTCACTGAGCCACCCAGGCACCCCAGGATGTAGTAATTTCTAATGGGAAAATAAACCTATTTCATGGAGTTGATTTGAGGATTAAATAAGATAATGAACATGAAAATGCTTTGTAAAGTTTAAAGTTCTATAGAAACGTTTTTTATTATTTTTTGTGTTTCACTTTGCCTAAAAGTTGTTTATGACATTGCTTATGTGAGAAAATGCCTTCTAGGTTACTGTTTTCAAAAACAGACTGTATTTTTCAATAGCTCAATGGAAATGACATTGTTTTTGAAGGTTAGGGGTAAAGACACAAATGTTCCTTGACACCTGTATAACTTTATAATATTTTTAGCAAATAATGTACTCATGTATTCCTTCTTCCAGTTTTGTCGAGGACCTACTACCAGCCAGATGTTTTATATCAGGTGCTAGAAAACATTTTTCAAGTTTTAAATATTTTGAGCTTTGTGGGCCATGTACAATTTCTGTGGCCTCTTCTCCTTCAACAACCTTTCAAAATGTACGAACCATTATTACCTCATAGATCATACAAAAACAGGCTGAAAGCCTGATTTGACCTGTGGACTGTTATTTGCTAACCTTTATATCTTCCCAGAGTAGAAGGTACATCTTTGGGTAATTCACTTCTTTATTTTTTTTTTAAGGTTTTATTTATTTATTTGAGAGAGAGAGAGCACAAGCAAGGGGAGAGGCAGAGGGAGAGGGAGAAGCAGACTCCCTGCTGAGTGTGGGGGGTGGGGTAGGGGTGAGAGGTGGGAGTGAGGCTCGCTTCATCCCTGGACTCTGGGATCAAGACCTGAGCCAAAGGCAGATGCTTAATTGACTTAGCCACCCAGATGCCTCAGTAATTCACTTCTTTTAAACCAATCTTTGGTCTTCCTGATCTTGTCTTTATTCCCCTTCAGCCTCTAATATGGCATCCAGAGAACTTCTATTAAAACATAATTCAGATCATATCACTTAAATCTCTTTAGCTGCTCACTCAAGGCAAAAAAAAAATCCTCAGAATGCCTCTACAGCCCTAGCAATATAGGCCTCCAACTTCCTTTCTGAGTTCTTCCTTCTCCTCTCTACTTTGTTTGCTCTGTCCTCCACACACTGACATTCTGTTCCTTGACTGTTCCAGGTACATTTTTGCCTCTGCTTTCCATCTGACTGTTGCCTCTGCTTGTAACATTCGGTCCCCAAATATGTACATTGCTGTCTTCCACATTCACCTTTATTCTTTCTTAAATTTCATCTTCCCCAGGGGCAACTGATATGGCTCACTTGATTAGGCATCTGACTCTTGATTTCAGCTCAGGTCATGATCTTAGGGTTATGAGATCCAGTCCCATGTCAGGCCCCTGCTTGGTGGTCTACTTGTCCCTCTCCCTCCCCCAACTCTTGCATGTACTCTCTGTCAAATAAACTCATTTAAAAAAAACCAAACAAACCGAAAAGCTTAATTTTTTTTATCTTCCCCATAAAGTTTTCATTGATTACTTAATTTCAGATTACAGCCTCTTCCCATCAACTAACAATATTCATCTCCCTTCCCTGCTTTCTAGTTGGCTTTAGCACTTACCTGACATGCTAGTTATTTTATCCTTTTATTTAATTCTTATTTATGTTTATACTTAAGTTTATATATTTGTTTCTTTATTTTTACCCCCCCCCCCGCTAGAGAGAGGGGATATTCATCTGTGTTGTTCACTGCTATATTCCCTGAACATATCTATAAAACATACTGAAGAACAGTGCCTGAAATCTGGTAAAGGATCAATAAATTTTCTTGACTGAATGAATAATTGTATACATAAATTAATGAACAAATCTCCAGGGTTTCTGAATTGAGGATTGATGCTAAGAGGCAGGTGAATTGTTGGGACAAGGTACTGCAAGAAGCAGTATTTGTAGTTCTCTGACAACTAACCTAAAACACAGGTTTTTGTTAATTTAAGTATTTCTATTGGAAGCACTGGGAAATAGTTTGGGGACACACATCATCAAGATTTTTATAGTGCATTCAGTAAAGTTATTTTTCAAGTGTATACAAATATCACTGAAAATATATGCATTCATATATACCTCTATTACTTTAATACTTTATAAGAGCCCTACAAAGTAGGGATGGCAAATATTAATATCCTTCTTTTATGATGTACTTACTTTGCTCAAGGTTACATAATAATTTAGTTACAAATGTCAAACTAGACTCAAAGTTTTTGAGTCTATCCTCCCTAGAAACTCATGACAAGACCCACAAAAATTCATTTAGCATCCAATGATGGCCACACTACAGACTTATTTATGGGCCATCCATTTTAACGAAGAAGTGAGTTAGCTTATACAAGCCAAAGTATATTGTTTTGTCCTCCTTTGATATTAGTAATGGAAAAAGTGGGCTCTGACACCTTTAGGATGGTCTGAGACCATCATATCTGCATTATAGGCATGTGGATGTTTAGCCAGGATGTCTTTCTCTGCCACTCAGAATAATTCCCATAATATATAGTGATATGTATTGAAACAGATAAGGGTCTTTGGGTAATTAGAAGTTCTTCAGCATGGTTTTTTGAGGAACCTTGCGTATAAAATGAAAATAGTTGGTTTGGGCATTTGTAGCTATGAAGAATTAAATTGGACCTTAATTTTGACAGTAAATGAAATGAGCTTATTTTATCTCTGCCGCCTCCCATATACCTTTCTCCAACCTCTGTTTTGTGCTTGGAAAAACTTAGAAATTAAAAATCAAGATTAAAATATGACAACATAAGTGATACCTGAGATATTTTGTTAGCTTACATGAGCATGCAGAATTAAATATGACCTAGTTCAAATGTTTATTTTAATTTAATGTTATATATTGGGGTGAAACCTCCAAGGTGCCAGGAAATGGGAACTCACTGATCCTATTTGGAACTATAGCCCATACATATCTTTAGTTACCAGTTCTGCTCTTTCTATAGAAACATCTTCGGTACAACTGTTTTGTATGTGCCTGGTATATATATCTCATTTAGTTTTAAGAATTTTCCAGATACTTCTTAATGTGCAGTATTCCAATTCCAATCTCGCCAAGTCCTGTAACAGCTACATAGAATGGAGCTTTGGTTCCTCTGTATTATTCAGAACCCAATAAAAGAATAATGGTATGGCTGATAACAGGGTTCTTGTCCCAGATGGACTATAAAATAATTGTGTCCCTTTGGGAAACTCAATTATTTTGGGTCCTTTTCCTTTTCTTTGTTTTGAAAGAGTTGTACTAGATGATTCAAAATGGCATGTGCACTCTTTGAGTAATATTTTAGATGATACCAGTATTCTAAACAAATGAAGACAACTACACATGAAACTGTACAACACATTTTTAGAGCTGCCTCGATTTTATAAATAAGATGACAGAACACAGCAGAAGTAGATGATTTAACCAGAGGCTCCAAAGTAGATGGAACTAAACCACCAGTCTCCTTTTTTCCTGAAGCTCATTTAGCCAAAACATAGGCTTCTGAATATCAATCTGTGAAGCATATTATCAGTATGTTCAAGGGAGGCTATTCTTAAGGGAATTCCAATTAATGGCAAGAAGTTTGAAATTCTTTTTTTTTTTTTTTTTTAAAGATTTTATTTATTTGACAGAGAGAAACACAGCGAGAGAGGGAACACAAGCAGAGGGAATGGTAGCGGGAGAAGCAGGCTCCCTGCCGCGCAGAGAGCCCGATGCGGGGCTCGATCCCAGGACCCTGGTATCTGACCTGGGCCGAAGGCAGACGCTTAACGACTGAGCCACCCAGGCGCCCCAAGAAGTTTGAAATTCTTACAAGGTCATATGATCTTGTGAGATTTACAATTCTGTTTTCATGTCAAGCAAGTCCTATCAGTGCCAGGTAATCATCGTAATTTCTGGTTGCTTCTGTGAACTAAAACACCGAATCTCTTGAGGTTTTCTTCTTGCTATCTGAAATTTATGCCTAATAAGGCTTTTTTAGAGAGTAGATTCAGCCTTGTTTGGTTCACGTAAGAAAGAATTCAGTGAATCGGTGTGGAGGTTAAGCCCATCTTCTCAGAGTGGTATTGAGCTCCTGATAAAATATAATTGTTGTTAGACAAATTTCCTCAAAATAGAAAAGTAGTTATCTCAGATTTCTAATACCAAATAAGTATTTTTACATTTTCCTATAATACATGTATTTATTGTGCCTACTAGGTATGATATATACATATAATGGAATATTATTCACCCTTAAAAAGTAATGACATTCTGATACATGCTACAACATGGATGAACCTTGAAAAATTATGCTAAGTGAAGTAAGCCAGTTACAAAAGGGCAAATATTATATGATTCTACCTAGCTGAGATATTTAGAATACGCAAATATTAGGAACAGAAAGTCAAATAGTGGTTTCTAAGAGTTGGGCTGAGTGGCTATTGGGATGTTGCTGTCTTTATGGGTATGGAGTTTCATTTTGGGATGATAAAAAAAGTACTGGAGATGGATGGTCATGATGGTTATACAACTTTGTGAATGCACTTAATGCCACTGAAGTGTATATTTAAATTTTTATGTTATGTGCATTTTGCCACCATAAAAGAAAGACTAAATGTGATTGAAGCACAGTTTTTATATACAACACAAAAGCATGATCCATGAAAGAAAAAAATTGATAATGTGGACTTTATTAAATTTTAAAATGTCCATTCTGTGAAAGACAATGTTCAAAGAATGGAAAGGCAAGCACCTGGCTAGGAGAATATATTTTTAAAACACATATCTAAAGATAGATATGCATGCAGAATATTCAAAGAAGTAGTAAAACAACAGCAACAACAACGACAACAACAACTTCACAATAAGAAAATAAACTCCCCAAATCAATTAAAAGGAAAAGGCAGTATGAGTAGACACCTTAGTGGATCATATATATAAATGAGAAATAAGCATATAAAAATCACTCAACATTGGGGAATTATTAGAAAACGATATGCGATGTGCATTAGAGAAAAACAAATCTAAACACCAATGGGATACTCCACCCATCTAATAAAATGGCTGAAATACCAAAAACTGACAATACCACTTGCTGGTAAGGATGTGGAACAACTGGGAATCCTATTCATTGCTGATGGGAATTCAAAGGGTACAACCTCTTGAGAAGACTTCTTGCCAGGAAAAAAAAAAATAAAAACAATAAAATAAAATTTTATATTATGTATATTTTATAATAAGATAAAGGTTAAATGTGTGATTGGAACTAAAGCAAAAAACTTCAAGAAAAGAAGTCATGGAAGGATGATAGAGACAAAGACAATGAACCATTTCTTAATGACTGAACAGTTATTAACACTAAGATATCAAAACCAACAAATTGTGAATAATAACTGAAAGCCAGATCCTCAGATAATTTAATCCTTGAGAAAAGACCATGGAAATAAAAAGGATAAGAGAACTCAGAGCCATCACCAGTTAATTCCAATGGACTTGATCACTGAAATAGCAGTCCTGTCTTTGCAACTTTTAAAAACTCTTTGTATGTTGTTTTATGAATAAGAACATTTTAAGCAGAATGTTAAGATTATCATTGTTTGTACTTTTCTATTGACTTCTTATCACTAAATTTGAATTCATCATCAAACACACTGGGTTCTCCCCCTGAATATCTTTTCATTTGTTTTCTGTTTTTTATGGCAGGTCCTTAATATTTCTGACAAGATTTACCAATTCTGTTTTCTTCCCCCTTGAATGGGTCCTCAAAGTTCCATTAAGATTGTCTTGCAAAAATGCAGATGTGGTCTATCAGTTGAGTTATTATCAGTGGCTTTCTGTTTACAGAGATTCATGACACCCAGTTTATGTAATCATTATTCCTGCTATTCCCCAATTGACTTTCCTGGATTACGTGAATAGTTGACTATATTGGAATATTTTTTCCACTATTTTATACATTCCTACCTTATACCTCTTATTTATTTCTATGTATTTCTTTTGACTAATCCAGGAAAAGCAGATGTGAAATGGAGCTAGGCCACAGAGCATATTTGCTGGAATAGTAAAGAAATGATATATATTTTTGGTAAGAAAGTCCTGAAGCATGCAGGTCTACATTCTCCCTCTGAGTCATGTAGAGGGGATCTGCTTCCAAAGAGTTTTATTAGCAGCTAATCAGGATGTTTTTGCACAAGGCTCCTGATTAGCTATTTAGTGTACTAAGAGTAAATCAGGGTTAAAGTAGTTTCTGATTTGTTTTACATTGTAAATGTGTTGTTTTTTTTTTTTTTTTAAATGCTGGGATGGGGGTGGAGAGTACCAAATGTTCCTTCCCCACTCCTGATAATTTAGTCATGTCAGGAGAGCTGATCATTTCAACTCTGCTTCTTTATTTACTCTGCCCCTAAGGTGGTCAAATGGCGTTTACGGAAAGTTTAGGAAGAATTAGCTCTGGGCATGCTTGCCTTGACTAATTCTGTTCTCTTCCTTGAGAGTGTGCGTGGATGTCTTCTGTTTTTCCCATCCTGTGTATTACTAGTTGGTAATCTGCCCAATTCTGGAGTTCAGTTACAGGGCCATTTAGCTCTCATTCAGACTGGGTTCTCAAACCTGGGTTATCAATAAAAGTAAAAGGAGTATTTCAGTCTCTGTCTTTCCTCTTTTATTTCCTAACCTACTGCAGACCTAGATGTGATAAGGTTGTTGTACTTTATTAGGATCATTGAAAGATGCTCACATTTGGTGCATTACCTGGGAACACTGAGAAATAAAAAGGAGCAGAAGTTTGGGAAGTAAAATGTCTATGTGGGAAGTGTCTTGGTACTGCCAGAGAAGATGGTTTTGTGCCTTGGTCTTTCTTAGGTGGTAGGACACTGTGACCTTTGAAATAGTTTGAACACATTTAGGTTAGGTCAGACAGTTTTGTGTAGTAAACCACTAAGACCTGGGAATGGTTTAATGCCTGCTATATTAGTTCCCTGTGGCTGCCATAAAAATGACCACAAACTTGGTGGTTTAAACAACAGAAGGATCCTCTCTTATGGTTCTGGAGGCCAAAAATCTGAAATCAAGGTGTCAGAGCTGTACAGATGTTCTAGGGGAGAATCCATTCTGTACCTCTTTTAGCTTCTAATGGTTGCTAGCTTCCTTGGCTTATGACCATATGACCATATCACTCAGTCTCTGACTTTGTCTACATATCACCTTCTCTTCTATGTACTCACATCTTCCCTTTTTTCTGCCTCAAATCTCCCCCTGTCCTTGTGTAAGGATACTTGCAATTTATTGTATTCAGGTATTCAGGGACCATCTGGATAATACAGGATGAAAACCGCATCTCAAAATCTTTAACTTAATGATACCTACAAAGACCTTTTTTTTTCCACACGTATTTCAAGGACGAGGATATGGACCTGGGGGGTCCTATTTTAGGGGCCTTTATTCAACCCACTCGAGCAGGCATAAGATACTTTGATTTTGGCTGATGACTGCATGGAGAGTGGTAGTTTCTGTAGTTACTTAAGCAAAGGTCTGGCTTAAGGAAGGGGGCCTCAGGGAATTGCAGGTGGCTGAGCAAATGACTAGAGCAGAGTAAAGAAGATATCTTTACACACTGGACTTTAGGGTGCCCAAAAGTTTACAGGGCAGGGAAGTCTGAGGCAGTTGCCCACCTTAGCTTACTTTTCAGTATGGCTTTCAATATGGCTTGATTGAGACAGAGACTCAATTGTCAGGAGAAGTTTTATAAGACTTGTCAGTATTGACATATATGGCTTGTCATAGGCTCAAGTGACTCCATTTACTGTGTGGACCTGTTGTCTCTGGATTTGTCAAATATGTATGAGAAAGAAATGTTCTCTAAGAGGTGGCCTTCTACAGTCTAAACAGTTCATAGCAGGAGGCAGCAAAAATGGCCACAGTGTCACAGGAATGTAAAACATGTACTTCAGGGACTGCAGATGCAATGCCATTAGATAGAACACCTAATCAGTTCAGTACTGCAGTGTGAGCAACAGGGGGATCAGAGAGGAAGTGCCTGTGTATGATCGATGCACAGTGCTGTGCACTCTATGTTGCAAATTCACAGTACCAAATGAACCTCAGGCTGAAAGAATCCTCCTTGTTCTAAGTTCACAGGTCAACAATATCAGATAAATAGCAAAGATTAGTGAGCCTCCCAGGGAGGCTAAAATCAAAGAGACTTTATCTTTCTCTCCAATGACGCTGAGTTTCTGCTATGTTCTCTGGGCACATTCTGTACTGGATTCTGGGAACACGAATTTGCCTAGGTTAAATGTTCCAGGGATTGGGAATTGGCTTGGTTTCTTTGTGTTCTGGTTGTGAGGCTAGTTCTGAAAAATCAAGTTTTCTTATTAACACTATAGCCTCATTAAAGGCTTGGTTCATGAGAGTCAGCTAAGGCCCTGAGAGGCCCATACGCGTGTCAGTGAGGGAAGTCAAACCTACAGATTCCAGAAGCAGCCCTTGATCCCGCTCAGGCACTGAGAACCTTGCCACTGAGAATGAACCAAACAAGACAATTGGGAGAATTATTTATGAATATTTAGAACTTGGGCTTTTAATTCACAATAGCGAAGAAACATGATTTCAAAATTGGGCTTTAACACTTTGAGATCTTCATATGTAAGAGGGTTTTTATCTGTGTCCTCTAATTTCTCCCTGAAGAATTTGATAATGGCAAGAGTTTACTTTCAAGTTTGGGATATCTCTGTGATTCTCAGATTGTATTACTGGAATGACTTTAGATATTGAATCTTAATTTGTCATTTAACGTCATCAAATTTCTGTAGTTCATTATAATTTAGGATGGCTGCTAGAATATGAGGTTGGTTTTCACAGTGGATATGAATAGCTTTGGAATTAATTTAATTAATGCAATTTCTCACCCATATCAGAGACTTCTGGGATGAAAATCTAACTTGTCTATCATTGATACTTAAGGGCATATTTCAGTGGGTTAAGTAAAAGGAGGGGAGAGTTGGTGAACATTTTTCTTCATTTCTAAGGTATCTCCCATGGGAAAGGAATTTGATTAGTATAACTTTGACCTACCTGCCCTTTTATTATACTTTTTTTATACTGATGCTGGGTAGGTGAAGTGGCCTACTTGACTGTTAGAGATGAGAAGAGTAACAGACCATGCTTTGCTCAGTTCTTTTCTTCATCTTGGGAGTAAGACAAACGTTCCCTGCTCCCGTGTGCTGCATGGGCATGGGTCTTACATAGGCATGTCCTTCTGTCACATGGGTTTATCTAGAACCATCTTGCTACAACAGAGTGGGTAAATGTAGTGCAGTCTAGAGTGCAAGGAATAGACTCAGTGGCTCTCTGTTAAGCCAAGTTTTCTAAATAGGTGCTGTCATTTAAAAGGTGACATCATGTGTGGGTCCCAGCAAAATGAAAGTGTGCGGCTCCTTGTTTAAAATGCGAGGAAAAAGTGTTATTAAAAAGCATTTAGACTGGGGGCCTCTTGGTAGCTCAGTCAGTTAAGTGTCCAACTTTGATTTTGGCTCAGGTCATGATCTCAGTGTCCTGAGAGCCCTGTGTCAGGCTCCCTGCTTGGCAAGGAGTCTGCTGGAGATTCTCTCCCTTTCTCTCCTTTTGCCCCTCCCTTCCCTCTAAAAAAAAAAAAAAAAGGCATTTAGATGGTTGAATAGTGCCCACTCCTCAAAAGTCTTGTCCACTTGGAACCTGTGAATGTGACCAAAGACATTTTTTTTTCAGATGCAGTCAAGTTGAGATGAGGCCATACTAGATTAGGGTGAGCTTTAAATCCAGGGCCTTTTGTTCTTACACAGAGAAGAATTTAGAGACACACATAGACAAATAGAAGGAAGATGGCCATGTCACAATAGATGCAAAGATTGAGATGATGCAGTATTGCTGCCAAGAACACCAAGGATTTCGAACAACCACCAGAAGCTGGAGGAGGCAAAGGATTCTCTTCTAGATCCTACCAAGGGGCATGGACCTGCTGACCCCTTGATTTGGGATTTCAAGCTTCCCGAACTGTGAAAGAATAAAATTCTGTTGTTTAAGCCACCCAGTGTGTAGTACTTTGTTATGGCAGCCCTAGGAGCTTAATACAGTATTTAAATATAAAGTTTTCCCCTTTTTTTCTGTACTCCCTCTCAACTTGTCATGGTGGTTTTTTTCCTTATTTTGCTACTTAATATTTATCTAAATAAAAATTTAAATTATTATGACTTACCATTCCTCTATCATGTAATGCCGATTTTACATGCAAATATGGGAATATTTATCTCATATGCAAAATCACTTGAAAAATTACACAATTCCTATTTTGGAGATTCTATTTATTCATTCATTCATTCATTTGTTTGTTTATTTGAGAGAGAGAGAGTGCACGTGAGGAAGCATGCATGAGAGCAGAGGAAGGGCAGAGAGGGAGGGAGAAGGAGAGAATCTCAAGCCAGTTCCATGCTGAGTATGGAGCCTGACATGGAGCTCAGTCTCACAACCCTGAGATCATGAGAGCCAAAACCAAGAGTTGAATGCTCAACTGACTGAGCCACCCAGGTGCCCCACACAAATCCTATTCTGTAGTTTGCATATGTATGCATATTTATTTTTTAAAACAGGACAGTGGAAATCCGGTACAAACTAACTCACCTGTTTTTATTTAATTTCTTGATAAGTGCACATTCTACCTTCCCTCAGGTTACTGATGAGTAAGGAAGGACTAAAAGGAAAAGGAACTATCGATTGCCCTCTTTTGTCTTTTCCATGTATGTTATCCTTCTCAGCATAGGTAGTTGGCTAATACTGGGAAGTAACACAAGTAAGAAAGGATGGGATAGGATTCTTTGCTTCTTAAAAAAATAATTACTTCCTTTCTGCATTAAAAGTAACTTTTGGTTCTGAGGTGCCTGGGTGGCTCAGTCGGTTAAGCACAGTTAAGTACAGGACGCTTGATTTTGACTCAGGTCATGATCTCAGGGTCATGAGCTCAAACTCCACGTTGGGGTCCATGCTGGGTAGTGGAGCCTGCTTAGGGTTCTATCGCTCCCTCTTTCTCTGTCCCCCACTCCCTCTCCCTCTCTAAATAATAATAATAATATAATAATAATAATAATACTTTTTTTAAAGTAACTTTTGGTTTATGTGGAAAGTGTGGCCTCTCAGGACTGTTGACACCATTTATTCAGTTGTAGATGTGACCATGAACACAGAATTCTGGTGTGCCCAAAATGCATAGGAACTCAGACTCCACATGAGAACGAAATAAATATATTATGGAAGCCACATGATAAGCAGGTAAAACTATCTATGAATGTGGCTGCAGGAATGGTGACAGACACACATTGCATGTTATCGCCTCTGCTCACATGCTGTGTTATCCCATTAGCTTCATACACAAAACACTAGTTTAAAGATAGATACAATTATTAAGAATTTCAAGACAGCAACAGCAGAGCAACCATTCTAAGCGTAGGGTCTGGGCATCTACATGTTATCTCATAAAACCAATCCTGAGTGTCTTTTCAGTTGGAAAAAATGCATAACATAAAATCGCCCCTCTTAAGTTTTTAAGTATATAGTATAGTTAATTATATGTACATCAT
Source organism: Procyon lotor (assembly GCA_028646535.1). NCBI lineage: Eukaryota > Metazoa > Chordata > Mammalia > Carnivora > Procyonidae > Procyon > Procyon lotor. The sequence goes on from CM053615.1 coordinate 16,237,483, forward strand.
TGTATAACAGATCCCTAGAACTTTTTCATCTTCAAACTGTATACCCATTGAACAGTAACTCCCCATTTCTTCCTCCCCTGAATTCCTGGCAGCCAGCATTCTACTTTCTGCTTCTATGAGTTTAACCACTTTTTATACCTCATGTGGGTGGTATTTGTCCTTTTGAGACTGGCTTATTTTACTTAGCATAATGTCCTCTAGGTTCATTCTTGTTGTAATATGTGGCAGGATTTCCTTCTTTTTAAAGGCTGAATAATATTCTATCATACACACACACTCACACACACACACACACACACACACCATATTTTATTTATCACTTCATCTGTCAATAAACTTATAGGTTGTTAAACCTCTTGCATATTGTGAATAACGCTATGATATACTGGGAATACAAATATCTCTTTATGATCCTGGTTTTAGTTCTTTTGTATAAACACCTAGAAGTATAATTCCTGGATCATTTGTTAGTTTATTTTTAATTTTTGAGGAAATTCTATACTGTTTTCCATAGTGGATGTATCAGTTGACATCCTCACCAATAGTTTACAAGGGTTTCAATTTCTCCACATCTTCACCAACCTTTGTTATTTGCTGTTTTGTTTTGATCATGACCATCCTAACAAATCTGAGGTGATATCTCATTGTAGTTTTGATTTACATTCTACTGATGAGTAGTGATGCTCAGCATTTTTTCATGTGCTTATTGGCCGTTTGTATATCTTCTTAGGAGAAATGTCTATTCAATTCCTTTGTCCGATTTTAAAATCAGGTTATTTGTGTCTGTGGGTTTTTTATCTTGATATTGAAGTGCAGAAATTCCTTATATATTATATATTTTGAATAATAACCCAAATATTTTCTCCTATTCTGTAGTTTGATGTAGTCCCAGTTGTCTATATTTGCTTTTTTTACCTGTGCTTTTGATGTCATATCTAAGACCAATATTATGAAGCTTTCTCCCTTATTTTGTACTTCAAGGAATTTTATAATTGTAGATCTTATGTGTAAGCTTTTCATCCATTTTGAATTGACTTTTGCGTATGGCATAAAATAAGGGTCAAATCTTACTATTTTCCATGTGGGTATTTAATTTTTCCCACACCATTTGTTGAAGAGTTGATCCTTTCCCCATTGTACATTCTTGGTACACTTGTCAAAGATTATTTGACTATATACACATGGATTTACTTCTGGACTCTACTGTTCCATTGGTCTTTGTCTGTCTTTATGGCAATACCATACTGTGTTGATGACTAGCTTTGTAATGTGTTTTGAAATCAGGAACTGTGAAGTCTCCATTTGTATGTGTGTGAAATCTTTATGGTTTCTACATATATGATCATGTGATCTATGAACAGATAATTTTATTTCTTCCTTTCTGATTTAGATGCCTCATATTTCTTTTTCTTTTCTTTATTTTTTTAGTTTTTATTAATATATAATGTATTATTTGCCCCAGGGTACATGTCTGTGAATCATCAGGCTTACACATTTCACAGCACTTAACAGCACATACCCTCCCCAATGTCCACACCCCAACCACCCTATCCCTACCCCGCCCCCCGCCCCCGGCCACCCTTAGTTCGTTTCTTGAGTCTAGGAGTCTCTTATGGTTTGTCTCCCTCCCCATCCCTTCCTGTTTCATTTCTCTCCCCCACCCCCCAGACTCCCACCTTGCCTCTCAAATTCTTCATATTAGAGAGATCATGTGATACTTGTCTTTCTCTGACTGACTTATTTCGCTTAGCATAATACCCTCCAGTTTCATCCACGTCGTTGCAAATGGCC
>CM053615.1:16239773-16250059 GCA_028646535.1 Procyon lotor
GAGCTGCCTACCGTGGGGTCCCCACTTGAAGTGCGGCAGCCCTATATGGACTGTATGTCTCAGTTCCTATAGTCCAAGGTAGGCCTATGCGGCGTTGCGCGGCTCCTTCTCTGCCGCCGGCTTCTCCACCCCAATACCTGGGAGCTCTGCCGCACTCAGGCTCCCCTGGTCCCTCGGTGACCCCATGGGTCCTGAAACCACACTGTTCCCGCGAGGGCTGAAACCCCGGTTAGCCTCCGGAGCGATGTCCCTCAGCAAAGCAAACTAGAAGTTCCGGATTTTGTGCTTCGTGGCTCTGGGGCTGCTGGGAGCCGGCCCCTCCCCCCGGGCTCTCTCTTCCGTCGCTTTAAATTCACTTTTTCCACTCCTACCTTTCTGAAAGTGGTCGATTTTCTGCTCCTAGAATTGCTGTTCTTATTCTCTTCTCTCTCCTGTTGTGTTTGCCTGCTTTGGGAGTGGGTTTCTGCCTCTTTAGCTGGACTTCTGGGACCCAGAGCTTTCTGTTCGTCCTACACCTCCGCCATTTTGCCAAGACCCCTCTCACTATTTTTTTTTCTTAAAGATTTTATTTATTTATTTGAGAGAGAAAGAGAGAGATCGATCACAAGTAGACAGAGAGGCAGGCAGAGAGGGAGAGAGAGGAAAGCAGGCTCCCCACCAAGTAGAGAGCCTGATATGGAGCTCAATTCCAGGACCCTGAGATCATGACCTGAGCCAAAGGCAGAGGCTTTAACCCACTGAGCCACTCAGGTGCCCCTGTTTTTCACTATTGAATATAATATTAGCTATGAGCTTTTCACACATGGCCTTTGTTCTGTTAAGGTAATTTCCTTCTATTCCTAATTTAAGGAGTGTTTTTATTTTTATTTTTTTATTTTTATTTTTTTTTAAAATATTTTATTTATTTGACAGAGAGAAACACAGTGAGAGAGGGAACACAAGCAGAGGGAGTGGTAGCGGGAGAAGCAGGCTTCCTGCCGAGCAAGGAGCCCGATGCGGGGCTCGATCCTAGGACCCTGGGATCATGACCTGAGCCGAAGGCAGTCGCTTAATGACTGAGCCACCCAGGCACCCCAAGGAGTGTTTTTATTATGAAAGGGTGTTGAATTTTTCTGTATCTATTGAGATTCTTATATGATTTTTATACTTTGTTGTATGAATCTGATGTATCACATTTATTGAATTTTATATGTTGAACCACTCCTGCATCCCTGGGATAAATTCCACTTGGACATGGTGTATGATCCTTTAACTGTGCTGTTGAATTTGATTTTCTAGTATGTTGTTGAGGTTTTGTACATCAATATTCATAAGGCATATTGGCCTGCAGTTTTTTTTTCTTGTAGCATCTTTGTCTGGTTTTGGTATCAGAGCAATGCTGACCTCATAATTGAGTTTAGAAGTTTTCCTTCCTCAATTTTTTGGAAGACCTTGAGAAGGATTAGTATTCATTCTCCTTAAAATGTGCAGTAGAATTCAGCAGTGAAACCTTCTCGTTCTGAGTTTTTCTTTTGTTGGGAAATTTTTAATTACTCATTCAAATTTTCTATTTCTTCATTATTTACTCTTGGTAAGTTGCTAGGACGTTATCCATTTCTTCAGGGTATTCCAGTTTGTTACTGTGCATTTTTCTTAGTACTATTAGTAGTACTATTAATAGTATTTAGTACTATTTCTTAGTACTATACCTTATAATCATTTTTATTTCTACAGCATCAGTTGTAATATCTCCTCTTTCATTTCTGATTTTTATTCAAATCCTCTTTTTTCTTAGTCTAGCTAAAGGTTTATCATTTTTTATTATCTTTTAAGAAACTAGTTTTGTTGATTTTATTATTTTTTTATTCTCTGTTCATGTTGCATTGAATTTTTAATCTCTATCTCATTTATTTCTGTTCTAATATTTATTATTTTCTTCTGCTAACTTTGAGCTTAGTTTAACGTTCTCCTGTTTCCTTGAAGTGTAAAGTTAGGTTGCTTGAGATCTTTTTTAACGTGGACATTTATCGCTATATACTTCCCTCTCTGTACTGCTTTTGCTACATCCTGTAATTTTTGATATGTTCTTTTTTTATTTTTAATTGTCTTGAGATATTTTCTAATTTTCCTTTTGTTTTATTCTTTGACCTGTTGGCTGTTCAAGAGGGTTTCGTTTAATTTTCACATACTGTGAATTTTCCAGTTTTTCTTCTGTTATTGATTTCTGGTTTTATTCTATTATGGTCAGGAAAGATACTTGATATGACTTTAGTCTTCTTAAATTTAAGTCTTCTTTTATGATCCTACCCTGGAGAATGTTCTGTGGCACTTGGCTTTGGGGTGACATATATGTGTATGTCTCTTAGGCCCATTTGGTCTACAGTGTTGTTCCCTATTGATCAACAGGACCAATATTTTTTCCTATTGATCTGTCTGGTTATCCTATACATTATTGAAAGTGGTATTGAAATCCCCTACCAATATTGTATTGCTGTCTGTTTTTCCCTCAGTTCTATCAATGTGTGCTTCATATATTTGGATGCTTGTATGCTTAGTGCATTTGTATTTATAATTGTTATCTCTTCTTCGTGAATTAACCTTTTTACCATTATATTCTTTGTGATGGTTTTGGCACATGTCTATTTTGTCTGGTATAAGTATGCCAGCACTAGCATCCCAACCCATCCCTCCACATGTTCTCCTTTTGGAATGTCTTTTTCAGTCTTCTCACTTTCAAGCTCTGTGTGTTCTTAAATCTGCATGACATTTCGACCTCCATCTTTAGATGTTCATTTTATTTCTCAACTTTTCAGAGTCTGAGAAGGGTATTGTGCTCTTTAGTGTTTACCATTTTGAAGAATTCAACACAATGTTTCCCTTAAGCTGAACCTCTTTTCTTTCCCACCTCTGAACTTGAATTTCACTTATTAGCTATCTTATTCTCTTGGAACTTAGCAGACAAGGTTTAAATGATAAGCCTTCTTAAAGGAGGACAATGTGCTTATTAAACTCAACTCTGGTTTGTTGTGTCTTATTCCGTAGGAATCACATTAAATTTTTGGTTCTTAGCACTGGTGAGAATATTTCTAAAGTGGAATCTGAGCCTGATATTCAGGTTCATTAGACCATGAATTAAGGATTTTAATAGAGGAATAGGCTGGTCTGTTCTAGAGGAAAAATTTCTCAGAGTGTGACTTTTGGAGTGCCTGCATTAGGCTTATCCTCACTGAGTCATTGAGTGTCTTCTCCACAACTAAACTGTAAGCTTCTTATAGACAGGAACATTTTTTTACAGCTCTTTTCCTCATCCCCCACCCCCCAAAAAACAACAAACCATACCTAGAATAGAAGTTGCCTTCCATGTACCTGTGTCAGTTTATTTTAAACAACATAAGTGCATGCATGTTTCCACTTCTCTCTGAGAAATGAGGCTACATTCCACAAGATTCAAAAATCAATCTTTTAAATCTTTGTGAACCCATAGATCTATACATAGTTGGCATAACTGTCCTCCTTCTACACAACTCTTAAAATGATCAGATCAAAGTATGGTCATTAATAGTTTTTAAGTACAAAGACATAATAAGGAAAGGGAAAGAAATTGCTTCTCAAAGGAACTTCTTCCACTAAAGTGAAGACTAAAGGTCAAAAAGTCAAATTAATGTGGGATTTTTCACTATTTTAAGTGATAAAAAATACAAGAACCATTACAGTACTGATTGCTGTTATCATCTTTTCAATTTTCATTACAGTTGTTTATATTATTTTCATGAGATTTCAGTGGTTATTGCAGTTTTTATAATAGTCAAATTAAAAAAACAAAATCTCTTGAAATACCAATACAAAGAAAAATGAGTCAGAACATGAAAAATGTTTTAGACAAGTTGACAACATATATTCTTTACTCATTTCTCTTTTTGAGAGTAGTTCCATCTTATTCACACCCACATGTACAATACACTGAATAAAATACAATCACCCTATAGTGATAAAAAAGAAAGACAAGGTGCTTCCAGAAAACTATTCTCTATTACTCCTACTTTCTTAGTGCATTTGGCAAATAACAGCATTTTGAAATATTCTCTAAATTTTTATATTGTTATTTTATAATGATTTGCCTATTTATCCCAATGTAAGTTTTACAAACATTTGTAGAAATGTATTATTTAAACATTTAGTATTTGAATATTCCTATCTATTCTCTCTTTTCTCCCTTGCCCCCTATGATGATCTTTTAGATAGATCACACGAGGCCCTTATTTACTCCCCACATTCTACAGCCCATGCACATGTAAAATAGCTTTTTGGGACAGATTAATGTGAATTTTTTTTATTTAAAGATTTTATTTATTTATTTGACAAAGAGGAGAGAGTTATTTATTTGACAGAGAGGAGAGAGATCACAAGTAGGCAGAGAGGCAGGCAGAGAGAGAGGGGGAAGCAGGCTCCCTCCTGAGCAGAGAGCCCGATGCGGGGCTCTATCCCAGGACCCTGAGATCATGACCTGAGCTGAAGGCAGAGGCTTTAACCCACTGAGCCACCCAGGTGTCCTGGGGAAGAATGTATTATAACTAAGAGTCAGATACAATAGGTCAATTGAACAGAATGTAGATCACAGAAATAGATGCATACATAGAGGGATCATGGATTTTCAGCAAAGATACAAACCCAATTCAGGAGAGAAAGGATAGTCTTTTTTTTTTTTTTTTTAAAGATTTGTATTTATTTATTTGACAGAAAGAGTGAGAGAAAGCACAAGCAAGGGGAGCAGTAGGCAGAGGGAGAAGCAGGCTCCCAACTGAGCAGGGATCCCAACATGGGGCTTAATGAAGGAACTCCTCAGGGATCATGACCTGAGCCAAAGGCAGACACTTAACCACAGAGCTACTCAGGTTTCCTATGAGGGAGGATAGTTTTTTTGACAGGCGGCACTAGAAGCATGTAGTGCTTGCATATTGAGCATAGATTGCCATACGTAGAAGGATGAACTTTGCTCCTTATGCCATATGAAGAATGAACTCAAAATAGATCACAGCATAAATCTGTAAAACTTCTAAGTGAAAGCATGGGACAAAATCTTGTGAACTTGGGTTAGGAAGGATTTCCTAGAGATGAAACCCAAAACAAGATCCATAAAAGAAAAAAAAAAATAAACTATGTAGGTTTTGTTAGAATTCAAAACTCCTGCTCTTTGAAAGACATTATTAAAATAATGAAAGGAAAGCCATGGACTGGTAGAAAACATTTGCAAATCATATATCTGAAAATATTTATAATACCAGGAACTCTCAAAAGTCTGTATGAAGAAGTTTTTAAAAGCTAGAAACATGGGAAAAAATATTGGAAAGAGATTTTGCCAAAGAGACATACATGGATGGTAAATAAGCACATGAAGTTGCTCAGTGTCATCAGTTGTTAGCTGAATGAAAATTGAACCACTCTACATCTATTGAGTGGCTAAAATTTAAAAGTCTGGGGGCTCCTGGGTGGTTCAGTCCGTTAAGCATCTGTCTTCTGCTCGGGTCCTGATCCCAATGTCCTGGGATTGAACCCCGCATCGGGCTCCCTGCTCCAAAGGGAGCCCGCTTCTCTCTCATTTCTCCCCTTCCCCTGCTTGTGCTGCTCTCCCTCTCACTCTCTCTCTCAAAAATAAAAAAAAAAAAAAAAGTCTGACTATACCAAGTATTGGTGAGGAAGCATAGGAAATGTAGGAAATGGAACTCTGATACACTGCTAGAGGGAAGGAAAATGGTATAATCACTTCAGAAAACTGTGGCAGTTTCTTTAGAAGTTAAACATGCACCCACCACATGATCCAGCCCTTCAACTCCTATTTATTCGATAAAAATTAAAGTATATGTTCATACAGAGACTTGTACATGAATGTTCATAATATCCTTATTTTTAATAGCTAGATATTATACCACCTCAAGCATCCATCAACAGGTGAACGAACATGCATACTGTGGCACACTCATACAACGGGATACTACTCAGCAAAACAAAGGAATAGACTATTTATATGCACAAAAATATGGATTAGTCACAAAATAAATACACTGAGTGAAAGAAAGCAGGCAAAAGATTCCATACTACAAGAATCAATTCACATAAATTTCTAGAAAATGCAAGCACATCTGTAATGATAGAAGGCAGATCACTGGTCACCTGGGGATATGGAAAAGGATGGGGAAGAGTAGAAGAGGGTTATGAATGGGCACAAAGAAACTTTTGTGGGTAATGGATATGTCCATTTTATTGATTGTATGATGTTTTCATGGGTATGTGCATATTTTGGAACTTTATCAAATTGTGTACTTTAGGGGCACCTGTGTGTCTCAGTCAGTTAAGCATCTCCCTTCAGCTCAGGTCATGATTCCAGGGTCCTGGGATCAAGTCCTTTGCTCAGCAGTAGGCCTGCTTCTTCCTCTTCCTCTGTCTCCCCTGCTTGTGCGCGCTCTCTCTCTCCCCCTCTCTCAGTAAAGAAGTAAAATCTAAAAAAGAATTCTGTACTTTGTTCAGTGTATTGTGTGTCAATTATATTTTTACAAGGTCATTTAAAAAGTCAAGAACAAAAGTTTGTCTTAACAAAACTGGTCTGAACAGAACAGTCTGGTCTATCAGCTGAATTTTTGTGTATTTTATTTCCTTTAAAGTATATATCCCAATTCTTGTGAGAGATGGGGCTCTTAATAAAAGGTAATAAAACAGTATTCATTGATATCACAGCGGTAGTTTTGATACCCTCTCGTAATGTGTTACAGAAAAGGAGAAAATGAAATTTTCCCCACATCCGCCAGAACACCAGTGGCTTCCTTGCACTGGAGGAACAGAGCCCCACTCTTGAAGGCGCACGTCCATGTCTCAGGTGGCAGAGATTCCCAGTGATGCTGGTGGCATCTGGTGATAAATGGTTTGCCTGTGGCTGCTGGTGACTGTGGCAAGATGCCTTCTCGTAGCTTCATGCATGTGGAGACTATGTAAACATAGCTGGAGCAGGAACGGGAGAAAACTAGAAGTTCCCTCATGGAAATTGAGAGATTTTCCTGGTGTCACTTTGGTAAACATGGCTTATGCACAAATTATCATTTTTCAAAGATAAATGTAATTCTGATGATTGTAGGATAAAAATGCTTAATTGAGCCCTAAATTATTGCCATCAAATATCTTGGATTTAGGAAACTTCTCTGGATTGATTAAAGACAAATCGTTAACCACTAGCAGAAGGCCATCATGCATAATAAACTCCCACATCTCAAGGGAAATTCTCTTAATTTGTTATGTTTAATTGATATTTCCAGTGATTTCAAAAAGAGGGATACATAAAAATGCCCTCATTCTCAAATAATTGGGAGATTAGAAACTATACTGGTAATCCTAAACCTCGTATTTGAAATGCTTCCAGATTTAAGCCTTTTGAAGTGCTGTGTTTTCTCAACTGCTTTTTAAAAATCTATACATATTATTATTTAATATTCTTTGAATCACAACTCTCCTACAGGGTATGAATATGCCAAAACAGATAAGAACATCTATTTTCAACGGGCTTTCTATTTCAAGTTTAATAGGCTCCCAAAGTTTATATAACAGAGTCCCAAGCTGTTGCAAAGTTTTGACAAGCATGTTTCTCAGCAGTTATGGGATTTATGTTTGGTGGCTTTTAGTGAAGATAAAGCAAAGAAAATTTACTGAATTCCGAAGTAACCAGTGGTGCGGCTTCTTACTAATATTCTTAGTAGTGGTAAATGCTTCTTCTCACTGTTCTGCCTTAGCATTCTTCATGTTTTTTTCTTCCTCCAGAGACTCCTTCTCCAACTTAAAGACAGAAGTTTGTGTTTAATCATTAGAATCTGGATTATCACTTTCCCCTTTTCTGACTCCTCTGTACTGCTCGATTCACTTTGGCATGTTTAAGTTTTGTTCCTCCGGTAATATCAGACTGCATCTTAAGGAGGGGCATGTGATTCAGCTGAAGATACTTGTGTGTGCAGTAAGCTGAAGCTGCTTAGGTACCTGCATCCAACTGTTTTATGTGTTTTTATTGGTGACTTTTCAGAGCTTGGATAACACTGTTGAACTTTTACTGAGTAGGATCCCCTGGCTGCCTAAATCATTCACCTGATAATCCTGATTCTCATACGTAGAGAGAAAGTTGTTACGGGTCCAATAGAGTTCTCCTGCAGGAAGCCAGTGTTGAGCAGGTCCCTGGAGAGCACAGAGATTCACAGCAAGTGATCAGGGGTGGCAGGGAGAGTTATGGCTGCAAAGTACTCCCATCCTGGATGAAGCATGCCTTAATTGTCAGTGACAGGCATCAGTTGTCCTACCCTCCTCCTTCCTGTGTTAGTAAACACATGAGTTAAGTGATGTTTTGTGTGCATGGGCTCCCAGTCCTCTAGAACTCTGCTTCCTCAACATAGTCATATATTGCAGTGTTCCTGTCTCAAAGAGGATTATATTTTAGATGAGAAAGTGGAAGAAATAGTTCACGTAAACTCTGCAGCTAAGGCTATAAAATATAGGTAAACAAGATGCTTCTTTAGGGAATATATGTTTTTTAAACTGTCTTAAGACCTATCAGCCCTTTACTCCCCCAATGTGAATTATTTTTAGGCAGATGTCAAGTTGTATAGTGTCTTGCAGATTTTTCCTTTAAAATTACCTACTCTCCTTCCTCCTGGATTGACACATTTTACTGAGCCCCAAAATTCTTGTTTTGTTCCTAATAAGCCCCATGCAACAGCAGCTACCTCCAAAGTCCTCTGACCAGGAAAGTTTTAGGGATATGTTGTTTTGGCTTCTTTCTTGTTAGTGTTGTTGCTTTATAGTATGTCCTACTGATTCACAGGGAAGAACCTAGACTGGTAGAAGACCTGATTACCTGGCTGGCTTCTTAGCTGGGTGATTTGCTTACTGTGTTTGGAATTTAGTTACCTCATGTGGGAAAAAGGGAATAAGGGGAATGGGAATGAGAACACCAGGCCTGCCTACCATAAATGGTTATTTTGAAGGTGAAATGAAATAGTGCACTTACGAATATTTTGAAGATTGTTATATTCTGTAGGAACACACAGTATCATTACTGCTGCTTTACTCTATTACTGTTACTGTTACCACTCTGCTAATAATAGCACTGGATAAGGTGCTGCCCAAAAGCTCTCCTCATTTTATTTAGTGAGTCTGACTTGCTTTGCACAAGGTAATATTGCACTTTTTATGTCTTAATTTTTGTCTAGGAGCCAGTTTCCACTCGAATTTTTATTTTGTAAGTAATTGTGGATTAAGACCTGATTAGAGAACAAAAAGAGAAAATAGTATTTAAATTGAAGGAACAAAAGAGAAACAAAATCAAAAAGTGCATAAATTATGCAGTCCTGCTGGAGGAATTATCGGTTTTTATTGTCTGTTTATTTTAGACAATGGTCCTGTATGAGATTAAGCATTTAACATATTTATTGTGATTTTGACACTCAGAGGGATCGACTCAGCCTCTGTTCATCTGAGGAAGATAAAATGCACACTGGGCGGAAACTTTTGTGAGGCTCTATCTGTGAAAATCATAACATTGCTCAAACCCCATGTACACTCAAAATCTCTGTAACACGTTTTGTTAGAAGTAAATAGATTCCTGGCAGTTCTGTGCCTGAAATTTCTGAGCAGCTTGACACTCCGGTTTATCCCTGGAGGGCATTATTAGTCACTCTATTATAAAAAAAATGCAGAGATAATACGTGTGTCTATATAGTATGCATGCTGAGTAATAACCAAGAGGAATGGAATATTTTCACAGGCTGCTAATGGGGAAGCTTTGCTCTCTTGTAGTTCCACACCAGCCACGCCTGTGGGCTTTTTGCTGCCCTGTCACCGCAGCATCATCTGCGAGGCCTAATGGGAAACTGATTCCATGCTTAGCATTTGCTTGCCCAGGCACAGATAAATGAAAGAGAGAGGCAGGCCTCAGTGGGTGGATTTTCATCCAGACAGATGATCAAGTAGGTCTACAACACCTGAGTTCTAGCAGGACCGGGTAGCTGAGGAGCAGGCAGGGGAAGAGGTCACTAGTTCAGGGTCAGGGGCTTGAGTCAACTGAGACCACACAGCTAGGCCTACTGGAGGCCACTGCTAGGCCATGACAAGGAATAAAGACCTTCCTTTAAAAATCAAATGAAACAGGAAGGGATGGGGAGGGAGACAAACCATAAGAGACTCCTAGACTCAAGAAATGAACTAAGGGTGGCCGGGGGGGGGGTAGTGGGGTAGGGATAGGGTGGCTGGGTTGGGGACAATGGGGAGGGTATGTGCTATTA
>CM053615.1:16250159-16352659 GCA_028646535.1 Procyon lotor
TTGTCCCAGTGAAAAGCTGTAAGTGATTCCAAGCTCTGGACGTCACTGCTCACCTGGTATCTGTGACTAATATGGTGGATGGGGGGGTGACTAGGTGGCTCAGTCGTTAAGCGTCTGCCTTCGGCTCAGGTCATGATCCCAGGGTCCTGGGATCGAGCCCCGCATCGGGCTCCTTGCTCGGCAGGAAGCCTGCTTCTCCCGCTACCATTCCCTCTGCTTGTGTTCCCTCTCTCGCTGTGTTTCTCTCTGTCAAATAAATAAAATCTTAAAAAAAAAAAATATGGTGGATGGGGCTCAGGGAACCATTTCCTTTTACATTGTTGAGCAATAACGTAATGTAAGGATCTGTTGTTTTTCTTGCAAAATTAAAAAAGATGCGTATTTCACAAAAGGTATTTGGCTTTACAGAAAAATGAAGGAACAGTTGCTTGAGACTCAAGGAATAAGAATGTTCACTTCTATGAGAGGCTGACATCTGCAGATAGCCTCCCCCACTTGCACCTCCCATCCCAAAATATGCCACCTCCTGGTCAGTCCGAAGCTCTACTGGCACTCTCATAAGGAGGTTTTTCATTACCCAGTCCAACACCCCATTCAATTATTAAAGAATGCCCTGTTATATTTATTACAGAGGCAGGTGATATTGCTGCCAATTGTCGATTTTCGGTTTCCTGTGGTTGATTTTCATGCATGAGGAACACACAGCTGCTGGGTGGGTGCCAGTGCTCCATCAATCTCTCCAGGCTGCCTCGACCTCAGGATATGTAAGAGTAGTGGATAAATTGGAAGATCAATGACTTGTCCCTCCTGCCGCACCAGCTGCTATTGAGAAATTAATATGAGGATCACTATAAATAAAAGATAAAAGATGATATGGCTTACAGTGTAAAATATTAAGGCTGGACACAATGTGCCAGAGGAATCTAAACCAAAAGCTAAGCAAATTAACCCTGTAAGGGCCTTCCACCACCTTTCTGGAAATCCAGTTTGAGAAAGAGATCATGTTGTAATGTGATAAGGATCTCTTACTAGATAAAGAAAGCCATGGAACACTAATGAAATAGTGTTCCTTCTCTTGGGGTTTTAAGGACTGGAAGAGATTGCAGAGATCATTTACCCCAGACACCTCATTTTTCATGAGGAATCTGAAGACCAGAGAACTAAGTGATTTGCTTGCATATTTGCAGCTAGCTGGTGACAGAGTTGCTCATGGACCCGGTTCCAATGTTCAATCCTTTTTTTTATCAAGCTTTCTTCTATCAGGACGACTTTTAATAAAATCCTCATTTTTGTGTTCTCTAGGGCTCTCTTAAAAGAGCACTAATTTGTAATCATGCCAGAAGCAGTAAAAGATGATGGTATTTCTTAATATGCACTTAAGACCAAAGATCTATGTGCAGCACAATAATAATGTTTGACAGGTATCATTTACAGAGCACCTTTGATTCGGAGACAACACAGAGGACATTATCCATGTTTCTCCCGAGGGCGATGAAATGGAACAAGTCATCAGACTCAAAACTATATGCAGAGCCCAAGAAAGAGTTTAATGAAGAACAGGAAAAGTGCTGGTTCTAACAGGAGAATACTGGTTGTGGAGGAAATTGAGGCCCTAAGGGGAGCATCTTGTCCATAACATGGGAGCCGAAGTTGAAGAGTCCCGGGTCGGTGTTGTTTCAGGCTGAAAGTCAAAATTCGGCAGCTGGCACCATGGGTGTGTGTTAATCTGGGTGGCTCCACCCCAAAGTGGCTCTGAAGCCCTGGGGTCCCGGTTTCAAGTTCCACTCCGCCCCTGCTGGCAGCACATGACATGAGAAATGGGACATTGGTTGCCAGACCGCTCAGTTCTGTGTATACCTTGATTTGCAGTTCCTTCTGGCTGCTTCTCAGGACAACTAGATGGGATTCAGATTCCTCAAAATGCAATTATGAATCTATTGGCCTTGACTCTGGGTTCTACCCACGAATTCATTTGTCTTTGGCAGAGAGCATTTAATTTCTCATCTCCTACGTCACTGAAGCCTCTCTTCAGAGCCTCTCCTCACTCTCACCTGTTAATAATCAGAAGTCAGCTACATGAAACATTCAGGTCAGGCTCCATAGCTTCTGAAGACAATGCGCTTTAAAAAAGAATAGTGGGATGCTGATTTTATTTAAAGCCAAGTCACCTGCTGGGTGACAAAGGCTGATTCTCTCTTTAGCAGGTTAAAAAGAATGCCCAATCTGAAATTCTTGCTTTTAAATACAAAAAACAACAAACAATGAACAAAACAAAACAAAATTACTGTCAGTGCTGTTTCTTAAGGGTCAAAAAGTATGCATTATAAAAAGAGAGAAAAAAATTGGAGATCAATGCCAGCTCTCCCTGAAGTAGCTGCCTCAGTTGAGAAATGAATATGAAGATCACTATAAATAAAAGATTAAAGATGATGTGGCTTTTGGAGAAAAATATGAAGCAGTCACAATGTGATGTATCAAGCTTAACCAAATTAGCCCCCTGGGATAAACAGGGACTTGGGTTTTTGTTGCATGTGAAAAATGAACTAGTATTAAAAAAATAAGCTTATATATGAAGGGAGTCATCCAGGGGCTCAAAAAGGAGAATTTGGTTTCTTTCCTTTTAGGTAGTCTCTCTTAGACACCTGCACAAGATTTGGAAAATGCTTTCCCTTGGGCAACAACAAAAAAAGAGCAATCACTCAGCATTCTGCAAAGATGCACCAACTGATCTTATTGGTTGATGTGGTAGCTGGAAGCTATGTGTAGGGGATGGAGTTATTTTTTGCATTTTAATCTGTAAGCTTTGCTCAGGAAATATGCTTTCTATTAGGATGTACACAAATCATTTTTCTAATATACCATTCATTAGATTAATGTTAGTATTAGACCTTTGTAGAGTGCATATGTGTCTTGGGCATTTTTCCAGAAATGCATTATGTAACACATGGATTTCCAATTCATAATTGCAAAGGTTTTAAAACCTGAGGTTCAGAGGAGACTTCAGAAATAGGCTAGCTGCAATGAATTTTTCACTCCTGTGTCTAACTAGTCTCCCCAAATTGTGTCTCTTTTCCAGGAAATGAGATCAAAATAAAAATAAAATCTCGGTCTAGTTGAAGCAATTATTTTGATCTGTTGAGATAGATAGCCAGAGTTTTTGTTTAAGTCTGCTGGGTATAGACTCCTTTTCCTGCAGGCTCTGACCTTCTCTCTAACCCTGAAAGAATGTAGATGGGTTGGGTGACTCACATTCACTTTTAGAGCAGTGAGCTGAATTATTTAGCATAAGCAATGGGAAAAGTGGAGGAGTAAGTGGGGAGAAATAATTTTAAGTTATATCTTTAGCTGGAGGAAAATTGGCCTACCTACACAAGAGTAAATATGGCATATGCAATGATTCAAATACTCAAAGATGTCTGTTTTAGCAATAAAGACTAGATCTGGACACAATCCCTGGCATAGTCAGACATACACCTGCACGTTCACTATATCAAAAGAACCACAGAAGTGTGTTGAAAACTGCTTAAGTGAGAGACATAAACACAACTACAGATGAACGGACAGGAATTTAAGACTAAATGCTGGTCTGCTGGCAAAGCAGTCAGCAGGGTAAGCTCCAGCCAATTTTCAATTGTGAGACACTAGGTTCACATTGCAGACATGCTAGAATGTTTGTTCTTCCCTGCCCAATCTTTTAGGGAGGATATTAAACACCCCTGTTAAATGTCTGCAAGTAATTGTCAAAGTGAAGCTTTTGAAAATGATGGCTGTGATCTTTAATAAGGTTGTGCCCTTGTCAGGAGTCTCAGAATTTCCAATGTAATTTCAAATCAGCAATTTTTTTGGATGATATACGTGTCTAACTCACTGCGAGAAATATCCACATATATTGAAGTTAGAGACCAGCTGGCAGAAATGTTTGGTTATCTCCTGACCTAACCATTTAGCTTCTTTTTGTTCCTTGGTTCTGGTTAAGCTAGGTCTTGCCTCAGAGGCTTTGCTCCTGTCATTTTCATTTTTCTGGATTATTTCTAGAAAGTTTTCTATAAATGGCTCCTTTCTGTTCCTTGGCACTCATTCCTTAAAAATATTTTTGTCTTGATTATCCTAGTAGCCTAACTTAGTCACAATTTATCTTACTACTTTATTTCCTTCACAGCACTTACTAATTTTTCAAGAACAGTAATGGGATAATAAAAATAACACTTATCTATTTTGTCTCTTTGCATTTAGGTGAACTTCTTCCTAAAGAACGCAAGCTCCACAATGGCTGGGATTGTGTTACCTTTCTTATTCCTCGTTCTATACCAGCCTTGGAACAGTGTCTGACGTAGTCATTCAAGGTTTGTTGATTGAGTATGTAAAGAATATTATGAGTACATGAATGGACTTGGAATTATTTGAGGTCACTCTTAATGATGGGTTGGGTTAGTGATTAAATTACAACTGTAGGTCTTAGAGCTGGAAGTGTTATTATTCATAGCTGGGGCAAAACTCTCCCTTCTGTAGCATCTCTGACAGATGATCAACCAGTCTGTGCTTGAACAACTGTGTATGAAAGATATAACTGTGATACTGTCTTCTTTGGCTTCAGACACATTGCAGCCTTCTATGGCAGTCTGTTCCCTGCTATACAGCTATGATTAGGAGAAAACTCTTTGATTTATCCAGAATCTTCTCTCAGTCCTCTCACCTTTTGCTCCCTGTTCTAGTTCCTAGGGAACAGATAGGACAATGTTTCCCCTAAGTTACAGCCTTTAGGTTTGTATGCCTCCTTATAAAAAAATTAGGGCAATGCTACGGCAAAATTCACCTTGATTGTCTCCCATTTATTCCCACGTTTCTTGTTAGTATTTAGAGATAATTTGTTTTAACAGTCTACCTTATATTTGAGGGAATATAGAAATAAAAGAGATCTAAGGGTTATGCCAGAAGCAATCAGTCATATTTTAACTTGTCTTTAATGTATTCTGTGCTGGTGCTATGGGGAATTGAGCGGTGTAGTCACAGAATTATTGCCATTGCTTGAAAAATCTATTCCTAGTGAAAGATAATGGTAACTTGGGAAGCTCTGCCTGATGGGGAAGGTGTCAGGCACATCTTAGAGTTCTGAGTATTTCTCAAACAGTTGTGATACAAACATCTCTCCTTCTCCTTTTTTGGTGTGTTCAACTAGTCAACAAAAAGCACACCTCATATTCCTAAAATATTGATGTCTTAGTTGACATTCTTTTGGGTCTTATAAGACCAACACATGTGCCTGATAGTGTAGAGTTACTCAGAGCCTAAATATTTGGGTCCCACTGAAAGCCATTGTCGCATGTCTGTTCACCAATATGTATGAAATGGAGAAAATAACAATCCTGGCCTGTGGATCAAGGTAAGCCAAAATTCCTTTCATTTTTGCTCTGACAAATCAGTACAGAGGTATAAGATAACTGAAAACAGCCTTGCAAGTTTTGATAGAAATCTTAAGTGGGATGTAGAGAACATATGACAAAAGTAACAGCAAGTAAGTACTGCTGGGAAACTTTTTCAAAAATAGTCAATACAATAATAATTATAGGAACGACAATAAGAAGATCAATTTTAAGAGATTTAGAATGGCAGCTAGTTCTAAGCATGCTACATGTGTTAATTCCATGCCACAGCCTTAAGAGAGGGGCGCAGTTATTACCTTATTCTTCAAATGAGGAAATGAGACACAGAAGTTAAGTAACAGTACTGAGGTCCCACCGCTAAAGAAGTGGTGGAGTTGAGAAAAAGACCCTGCAAAACAATTTCAGAGCTGATGTTCTGAACCAGTAGGTTATATACCCTAGGCAATATTTATACATTTTGAAATCACTTTATAAGTACTCTCTTGACCTTTGACGTGCACAGGGAATACCCAGAGAAATAGGCATTGTAATTGTCTTGATTTTCTTTAACAACAGGCCGTTAACTTTCTGAAATGGAATATTCTTCCCAACTTCTTAAAAATCCAACCTACAATTCAAAAATGAAGGGCTAACAAAAATAAATGTATTGGAAATTGAATTCTAGAGCGCAAATGAAAGAATATAGCCATGTAAAAAAAAAAGAGACAAAGCAGAAACCGGACCCCTAAACTCTATGATGAAGCTCACATTCTTAGGTAAAGAGGCAGTTAGTACTTCCTTAATACCATGTTCACAGAAACCATGAGTCTCCTTCATCACGATTCTCTGTCTGCTCCTACCAGGGTCATCTCCCTCTTGGAGTCTCTAAGTTTCTATAAAATGAGGGAGCTGGAACAAGGTTAGCTCTTATAACCCAGCTCTTAACACTCTGTGTGTCTGTGAGTCTAGGTCGATGCTGAATGTCTTTATCATGACAGGTTATTTTGTTCTTAACTATTCCTTTTCTGATTTTTCTGTAATTTTTAATACATAGCAGAAAAGAAAGAAAAAACAAGCTGAAAGTAACTGACACACTAACTCTAACGTTCCATTCTCATTTCACTGCCAGTTCAGCAGAACACCTTCTGTAGAATTCTGATGCAGACTGTGAAAACACATTGTAAGAGTTCCAGAGTCTTTCCCACATGTGGTTGTCCTCTGTTTTCCACCAGCTGCACTATCATGGACTGTCATCTGCAAATCCATCAAAAGAAAATTAAGTAATAGAATATCAGGGATCTTGGGGCACCTGGGTAGCTGATGGGTTGAAGCCTCTGCCTTCGGCTCAGGTCCTGATCTCGGGGTCCTGGGATCGAGCCCTGCATCGGGCTCTCTGCTCGGCGGGGAGCCTGTTTCCCCTTCTCTCTCTGCCTGTCTCTCTGCCTATGTCTTCTCTCTATGTCAAATAAATAAATAAAATCTTTAAAAAAAAAAAAAAAGAACATCAAGGGTCTTGGAAGAAGAAATCCTTGAACTGATCCTTACTGTGTGAAACTTCAGCCATATACAAAAATCAGCATTAAAGGTTAAACATTAAAGGCAGTGCATTCCTGTGAATAGAGGGAGAACATAACACAAATAATATACACATCTATGTATAATAATATATATGTGTGATATATGTGTGTACGTATACACACATATACATATTTGGTCTTGAAATTATTCAGAGATATTAATTGGGTTAATTTGGGGAGCAATAAGAGCATTGTTTGTTTTTTTTTTTCCCCCTTACAGAGAACCTTATTCTTTGAGAGACATATTTGGACACACATATATACTCCTGCTGGGTTCTTATATATTCAGTTGATTCTAGCCATTCTTCCAGTTCATTTCCTCGTATATTTATTCTAGGATTAGTTCTTTTTGGACAGGATTTTATCTCTATAGCAGTAACTTGTGTCATGACCCCAAAGTATTCAGGCTTGTTTTTGGCATCTGGTGGGGAAGGTGACCAGTTGTACAGCAGGAGAATTACAAGGTGAACCTGAAAGTGAGAATTAGGTCTTAATTCCAAAGGAAAAAGAGAAGGATGGCAGTGAAATCCACTGGAGTAAAAGACCTCTCAGGAAAATCAGTTTTAGGATGATTCATTGGTTAATGGTTGCCTTCATTTTACCAGTTATTTGAATTTATAAAGTATCCCTGAGGAACTGTATCACTCTGTCATAGGATCTATATAACCATAGCTTTATCTTCCTAGAATTAGTTGGTGATAATATGCATCGAGAATGGGAACCATGATTCCATGTCTCCCCCAAATTGAAGACACTCATTAGGGTACAGGTTTAAGCCAAACTGCAAATGATTTATTCATACTGTACCAACCGAGGCTGTATCCCACCATTCTTATTTGTTAAAGGACCTAGCATGGTTGACTTTGAGTAGAAAAAATCAGCATACTGACAAAGTACTTTAAAACTTTTTGAACAAAGTTCAGTGTTCACCTACCAAAAGCAGAGCAACTCATTTAGTGTTGTGGGAAATAATGTTCTTACTTTTTCATTGCCACTAAAGGAATTTTAACATTTGTTGGCTATATCGCCCATAGAATGCCATTCTTACACTTATTCATAACAGGACCTCTTTTTTTAAAATGCAAACTCATATAACAAGCCTCAAAATAAATACACAGTGCTTTTAGGAGTCACATGGTTTAAGTTTCTCAGATGTGGACTCAGACTTGCATCCCAAGTATTGCGATCTGGGCTTGTCAAATTACTTCCTCGCAACCGAGAAAAAATTATTCATCTGAATTTAAAGTCTGATTAAATATATGTGATAGTGGTTGATAAAGCCGGCTAGCATAGCAGCTTAGTGTATATGTTCAGGAGCTGGGCAATCAGGGTTTGAATTTTACCTCTACTGCTATAGCTGTGCGATCATTGGCAAGTCATTTAACCTCTCTGTGCCTAAATTTCTTCACCTGGAACTGAGCTTCTTCATTGATGGTCATAAAGAAACATAACAATCTCAGAGGGTTAATGTAAGGAATAAATGATAAGCAAATTTCTTAATACCTTAAATCAATGCATGGCTTATAAAATAATTTTTAAATGCTGATAAGTATTAGTAAAACAATATCCCCATATTGTTTATTAGATCGTCTCAAAATAATAATAACAGGGGCATGTTATTCCAGTAGTTTTATTTTTTGGTCACATAGATTAGAATAATTTCATCTTTAACAGGAAACAAAGAGGAAAAACAGGTTCTTAACCTGGTTAAGGGACTCAAGTCACATAATTCAGAAATGTTTCTAAACTAATGGCATCTGCTTTGAATCTGTCCTAGCCAGAGAAAGTTTATTGTCCCACTTAAGTGGCAGCTTTATATTTGTGTGGCATTAAAAAAAAAAAAGATAAATGCTAGATAAGATACATGTCCTTCGGTGTAGTCATGCCACATGTAGTGGAAAATTATCCCTGCCGGGTTCAATCGTTGTGATCCAGAGCCTGTCAATGCCTATTATCAGAAGCAGGAAGCATAAGAACCATATGTGTTTGCCATTAGGTCGATCTACAGCATTGATACTGTCAATCAGCCTCTGAGAGCACCCTCCCTGTGAATAACCCCCTACGTTCTTTGAGCATGCTCAGATGGAGTCTACCATCCATGTGGTAGAAGTTAACTTTCTTTATAAGAGTGTATACAAATAGAAGGGTGAAATTAACAAATATTGACCAAGTTCTTGGCTGTACAAATTAGGGAAATAGTTAAATAATAGAAGTATGAAAAATCAGGCAAATGCTTATTTGGCATGAGCACAATAAAGCTGTTCCTTGGTAAGAAACAAAAAAAGTTTGCCAAAAATGAAAGCCCCGAGTAGTGCTACTGTGGCTTGACCGCAGTATCACAACAAATAAACACACACACATGCACACAGGCACAGACAAAGCCCTCTTGCACCAATGCCCCAAAGTACTTCAGTGGGTCTTTGGAATGAGCAAAGTAGGTTGATAGGTACCCTTTATAAGCTGGGTCTACCAAACAGACCTGGTTACTAAGAGAGTAAGAAGAGAATAGCTCTTTTTTTTAAAAGATTTTATTTATGTATTTGACATAGAGAGAGATCACAAGTAGGCAGAGAGGCAGACAAAGAGAAGGGAAAGCAGGCTCCCCACTGAGCAGAAAGCCCGATATGGGGCTCAATCCCAGGACCCGAAATCATGACCTGAGCCAAAGGCAGAGGCTTTAACCCACTGAGCCATCCAGGCACCCAGAGAAGAGGATAGTTCTGATAACATGAGTAATTGAATGCTCAAAGGAGTTCTCAGATAATGAGGAGTTCTCAGATAATCCACTAATCCAAATTAGTGGATTAAAAATAAGCCAGATTGTACATGTTTTTTCCTTGTTTACTACAGTCGAGAACAAATGTAGAAGTACAAAGCTTCAGGGTTCTTAAAACCTGGGAAGAACACTCTCATATACTTCTTTGTTTTAGGACTGTATTGCCCAAAATCATTGAGCTATTTTCACTGACTGTTCTACAGGACAGAAGGCATTTTCTGTTAATTAGCAAAAATATTTTGCAAGTATCTCTGGACAGAAGTTTCAAGACATAGCTTGGAAATGTGAACTTCAGTTGTTTTTCGAATAATTTTCCTTTTACTTTAAAATTAAGTTATTTGTAATACTTACCAAAGGAAACAACAGAAAGAAGCAAAATGTAGTAAATCTATTAAAAAAGATGATTTTTTCCAGCAAAAAATATGAAAATATATCCTTAAAAATTTCATTATCATGAAAGTTATATAGTCCCAAGAAATGGAAATATTCTATATTGATGTTGAAAAAGGTATTCAAGGGACTAAAGTCATATACAGACACACATACACACACAGAAATTGAGAAGATGAATGAGATACCACTCAGAATCCCCTTTTCTGAATAGGTAAACAGAGCTCATCATGAGAAAGGCCTATTTTTTTAAAATTTTATTTTATTTTTTTCAGTATTCCAAGATTCATCGTTCATACACCATACCCAGTGCTCCATGCAATACATGCCCTCCTCAATACCCACCACCAGGCTCACCCAACCCTTCTTCCCCTCCCCTCCAAAACCCTCAGTTTGTTTCTCAGAGTGCACAGTCTCTCATGTTTTGTTTCTCCCTCAAGAAGGGCTGACCTGTACCAGACACCAATTCCAAGAACTCTAATTCTTTTTTTTTTTTTTTAAGATTTATTTATTTGACAGAGAGAGAGAGAGAGAGAGAGAGATCACAAGCAGGCAGAGAGGCAGGCAGAGAGAGAGGGGTAAGCAGGCTCCCCCCTGAGCAGATAGCCTGATGCGGGGCTCGATCCCAGAACCCTGAGGTCATGACCTGAGCCAAAGGCAGAAGCTCTAACCCACTGAGCCACCCAGGCGCCCCAGAACTCTAATTCTTTATGTAAACAAATAAGTAAATAAGTAGGTAAGTAAGGATGAAAAGAAGGAAAGGAATAAAGAGAATCAGAACCAAGAAAACCCAAGGAAAATTGTGTGATAGCAACAAAGTGTACAAACAATAAAACAGACTCCAGGAAACAGGAATAATTCAGGGAACCAAATATAATTAAGTCAAAAATAAAATAAGGCAAATTTATTAATTCGCATTGTGAAAAAATAGGGAAAAGAGTAAGTGAAGAAATGTCAACTTAAAGTATATACATATGTATGTACATGCATACATATATAAATTCTTACATATGTAAGTGTATATTTTAGTATATGTTAATATATTTATATATAATATATAATATGTATTTCATATATACATATATACTAAAATATTAAAAGGATGGATAATAAAGAAAATGTAGTATTGGTATAATAGGCATTCTAAGACTAAAGAAGACAGATAATGAGAGAGTGTTACATTAGTTTTCTGTTGCTGAATTAACAAGTTACCTCAAACTTAGTGACTCAAAGCAACACAAATTTATTATCTTATGATTCCATGCATTAGAAGTCCAGCACATGTCCCACTGGGCTAAAATCAAGTTGTCAGTAGGGCTGCATTCCCTTTTGGAGACTCTAGGGGTCCAAAAGACTCTAGGGACTCTCCATTTCTTTGCCTTTTCCAGTTTCTAGAGACTGCCTTCATTCCTAGACTCATCGTCCCTTTCTTCATCTTCAAATCCAGCAATGACAACCTGAGTCTTCCCTTCATCACATCACTCTGACCTCTCTTTCGTTGTCATATCTTTGAGTCTTCTGATTCTGTGTTTTAAGGAGGCTGATGATGACCTTGGGTCCACCTTTATGTTCCAAGACAATCTTATTTTAAGGTTAGATGATAGCAGCCTTAATTTCTCCAACTTTAATTCCTCTTTGCCGTTTAACCTAACATATTCTCAGGTTCTTGGAGTTGGCCATGGGTATCTTTGAGAGGATGGTGGGGAGTGATTCAGCCTGCACAGGTAGAAATAATCAAATAATCAAAGAAGGATTTTATTTTATTTTATTTTTTTTGTTGGTTGTTGTTATTTTTCAATGAAAGATTTTTTTAAAAATCATTCAGACCTTAAGTAAATATGGTTCTTTAGTTTACAAAGTTGTATTAAGTACAGAGAAGGTTTAAATGGTGAAAATTATTTACCAAGGCCTCATTCTGCTGGATATTGAGTTGATCAAAGAAAAAGAGAAAAACATAAAAGTTTCTAGAAGGAAAAAAGTAAAGATTATATACAAAGCAACAAAAAATGATATTAAAGTTGGATTTCTCACTGGTATTAGATAGTATAAGAAAATAAAACAGAGCTACCAAATTTTGATGAAAAATGGTTTTAATTATAATATACAAGTAGCAAAGTTATAACTTGAATGTGAGGATAAAATAAAAAGTTTTGTACCTACAAGGATGTAAAAAAAATTATATACAGGTCACTCAAACTAAATGAAAGAAATTTCTCAAGTATTTGAACATAATAAAAAAGAGACTCAAGAAGGTGAATATCATGACACATAAAAAAAGAAGTCAAATATATTAGTTACAGAAAACTAAAAGAAACTGTATAACATGAAGATGTGCTACTCTTTTTTTTTTTTTTTTAAAGATTTTATTTATTTGACAGCAAGAGACATAGCAAGACAGGGAACACAAGCAGGGGTAGTGGGAGAGGGAGAGGCAGGCTTCCTGCTGAGCAGGGAGCCTGATGAGGCTCCATCCCAGGACCCTGGGATCATGACCTGAGCCGAAGGCAGTCATGGCTTCGTGACTGAGCCACCCAAGTGCTCCCAAATGTGTTATTCTTTATTTATAGAAAATTTTCCCTGAGGAGCTCTATTTCTGTAATGTAAGCTTACACTTCTTTTCAGTTGGGTCTTACCATACTACTTGGTTGTGAATAATATGTGATATATTACATATATAATAAAACATAATTTTAATATGTATCATATAATACATAATATATATCAAAATATATAATGTACATTATGTATATTATTTATGTGAAATAGAATATATG
Source organism: Procyon lotor (assembly GCA_028646535.1). Taxonomy (NCBI): domain Eukaryota; kingdom Metazoa; phylum Chordata; class Mammalia; order Carnivora; family Procyonidae; genus Procyon; species Procyon lotor. The sequence continues at coordinate 16,263,037 of CM053615.1, forward strand.
TTGTGAAACGTAGATACCTAGAGTTCACAGGACATAATAACAGAGAGCAGCAAGTTACAGACAGAAAGACCACTAAAGATCTGCAAAGGGTCCCCCCTTGAATTTTTTTTTTTAAGATTTTATTTATTGACACAAAGTGAGGGAGCACAAGCAGGCAGAGCAGCAGAGGGAGAGGGAGAATCAGGCTCCCCATCAAGCAGGGAGCCCCATGCGGGGCTTGATCCCAAGACCCCGGGATCACAACCTGAGCAGAAGGCAGTCACCTAACCAGCTAAGCCACCCAGGCAACCCCCGCCCTTGAATTCTCAGCTTTGTGCTGATAAGCATATGTGTGTGAGGAAAGCACCAAAGTCAAGGAAAAAACAATCTGAAAGGATTAGAAGAAACAACAACCTTTAATCAGAGTGAAAAACCTCATGATTTAATATTTTAGCTAACAGGCAAAGACTTTTATATGGGACATAAAAGAAATAACCAATTATACATGTTATAAAAGAAACCACTTTAACTGTAAGGCATAAATAATTTAAAAGTAAATGGATGAAGAAAAAAAGTATACTATGCTAATATTAATCAGAAAAAAGCTGGAGTGGCTATGTTAATATTAAACAAAGCAAATTTTAGTGCAGAAAATATTACTAGGTATAAATAGAATCATTTCATAAAGATAAAGTTTCAATTCATTAAAAGAACAAAGTAATTCTAAATGTTTATGCATCTAATATCAGTTTCAAAATATATAAGGCAAACACTGATAGAATTACAAGAAGTAGACAAATCTATGAGAACTCTAAAACATTGTTTTCATGAGATAACCACCATATACTTATCAGAATGTATGTGATTAAAAGTATTGCCCAGCATGTATTGCATGGGGCACTGGGTGTGGTGCATAAACAATGAATCTTGGAATACACACACACACACACACACACACACACACACACACACACACACGCAAAGTATTGACCACAATGAAGAACTAAATTAATGGAGAGATAGTCCATATTCATGGAAAGGAACACTCAATATTGTCAAGATGTCACTTCTCAATTTGATCTAAAGATTCAGTGCAATTCCATTTAAAATCCCAGCAGATTACTTTGTAGATGTCCACAAACAGATTCTAAAATTTATATAGAGAAGCAATAGACACAGAATAGACAACACAATATTAAAAGAGGACTGACACTATCTGACTTCAAGACTTAATATAAGGGTTCAGTAATCAAGATAGTGTGGTATTGGTGAAAGAATAAATAAATAGATCAGTCGAACAGAATAGAGAGCCCAGATAAAGACCCACATACATATAGTTAATTGATCTTTGACAAAGGAGCAAGGACAACCAATGCAGCAAAGGTAGTCTCTTTAACAGATGGTCCTGGAACAACTGGATATCCACATGTGAAAACGATTAACCAGGCACAGATCTTAGACCCTTCAGAAAGATAAATTCAAAATGGATTATAGACATAAATGTAAAGTGCAAAATTATAAAATAACAGGAGAAAATCTAGATGATCTTGGGCATGTCACTGGCTTTTAAGATATAATACCAAATACACAGTCCATAAAAGAAAAAATTGATAAGGTGGACTTCATTAAAATTAAAAACTTTTGCTCCATGAAAGACACTATCAAAAGAATGAGAAGACAGGCTACAGACTGACAGAAAATATTTGCAAAAGATATATCTGATGAGGACTACTATCCAGAATATACAAAGAACTCATTAAACTTAACAATAGCAAAACCAACCTAATTCACAAGTGGGCAAAAGGCCTGAACCTCACCAAAGAAGATGTAAAGATGGCAAATAAGCTTATGAAAAGATGCCTCATACCATGTATTATCAGGGAAGTGCAAATTAAAACAACAGGGTGCATATAGTAATATGCCTATTAGAGTGGCCAAAATCCAAAACACCAACATCATCAAATAATACTGAGGATGTGAAGCAACAGGAACTCTGATGCATTGCTTGTGGTAATGTAAAATGGAGGACAGTTTGAAAGTTTCTTACAAATTAAGGATACTCTTAACTAAACAATTCAGCAGTTATGCGTCTTGGTATTTACCGAAAGAATTTGAAAAATTATAGCCACACAGAAACCTACATAGAAATGTTTATGCGGCTTTGTTCATAATTGCCAAAACTTGAGAGCAACCAAGATGTCCTTCAGCAAGAGAATGGATAAATAAACTAGGGCACAACCAGACAGTGAATATTATTCAGCACTAAAAAGAAACAAACTATCAAGCTATAACAAAGACATTAAAGAACCTTAAATACATATTAGTAAGTAAAAGAAGCCAATCTCAGAAGACAGCATACTATATGATTCCAACTATATGACATTCCGGAAAAGGGTAAAACTTTGAAGACAGTATATAAAAATCAGTGGTTGGCAAGGGTGGGATAGAGGGAAAGGATGACTGTAAAAAGATTAGTGGTTTCCAGGGGTTAAAAGGAGGGGGAGGGAAAAATAGAATACAGAAGATTTTTAGGGCCTTGAAACTACTCTGTACGATACTATAATATGGATACATACTGTTATACAGTTGTCCAAACCTACTGATGTACAACGCCAGGAGGGAACCCTAATGTATACTATGGACTTTGGATGATAGTGATGTTTTGGATGACAATAATTTAGGTTGGATGATAATAATTAATGAACCTAAATTATTATCAGCTATAGCAAATATATCACTCTGGTGGGGGATGTTGATGATGGGGGAGACTATGCATGTGTGGAGGTATAAGGTATATGGGAAATGGCTGTACCTTCCATTCAATTATGCTGTGAGACAAAAAGGGGTCTAAAAAAATAAATTATATTAAAAGAAAGAGCAATCAAGCACAATTTTAGAATGTAAAACTTATACTACTCATAAAATACTGTACACTTATATAAACAAAATCAATCTATAATTCATAACCCATTATTATTAGATATAATGTTAAGATACTGAGGCAGTACAGAGAGCTAACAAAACATTAAATATACAGGAAGAATGCAGAGCAAATCTGTATGTCTACATTGTGTAGGAATTTTGTGATTTTATTTTTCAACACCATTAACCTATCCATAGAATTAGAATTAATCAGCTTTTCTTCTGGGAAAATTCTCTCTACTTGATTTCCAGAATGCCACACATTTCTGGGATTCCTCCCAGTTTTCTGGCACCCACAACCCCCTTAGTCTCCCTTGCTGTTCCCAACTCATGTCTTCAGTCTCTAAATGTTGGGCTGTTCCTGGCTCTTTTCTTGCATTCCATCCTTTTCTTTCCACATTTAAATTCTTGTCGTGATCTCATCCAATCTCATAGCTCAGAATATTAACAGTAATAATTCTCAACTTTTTGTCTCTAGCCCAGACTTCACTCCTGAACTCAAGTCTCATATATCTTACTGATTACTTGATATCACTACTTTGTCATTTAATAGGCATTTAGAGTCTAATATGCCCTCTAAACAAATAAACACCTAGCCACACATGTTCTTCCCATAGACTTTCTAAAATAGAAAAGAGCAGTTAGTTGCATTCTACCAGGTATTCAGTTACAAAATGTTGTGACTTATCTTTGACTTTTTTCTTTCTCCTTTCACATCCAATGCACCAGCAAAATGTGTCAGTTCTATCTTTGAAATATTGCTAGAATTTGACAATTTGTCACTACTTCCACTATTACTACCAGGATTAAGCTTTCATTGTCTCCCACCTTGATTATTATCCTTTCTGAAATCTGTTCTCAACACTGTGACCAGATAACCTTTTGAGAATAAGAGTCAGATAAATTATGTGACTTCAGTGTCTTCCCCTCTCACTCAAAGTCAAAGCTGAAGTCTGTACAATGCTGTGCAAAATCCTACATGATTACTCTCCATGTTTATACTTGACCTCATCTCCTCTATCTCTCCCTTTTGCTCACACTGTTCCAGACACAGTGTACTCCTTGTGTACTCCAAAAATAGAGTAGGCAAACATTTTCACTTGATATTCTCTTTGCAGAGAATGATATGATTGCAATGAATTGATATGCTTTTCAGTACCTACATAACTTGTTCACTTACTTGTTTAGGTCTCTTCTCAAATGTCACCATCATTAGACCTACATGGTTTTTCTGTCTAACTTGCAGCCCCACTAATATTCCCTCCCTTCCTAGAAGCTTCCCTTCTGATGTAGAATCAGTTAAATTAATGAATGGAGTGAGCAATATCTGACTTTAAAAGTAAAACGTCAGCTGTGAACACTTGTTGAGGAAAGAGGTCATTGGGGTATATATAAAAGAATTAGAAGTTTAGGCCTTACAAATCACTATTCATTCCCTCAGGGTTCTGCTGTGGTGAATAAAGAGCACAATGAGATAGAACTAATAGTTTAAATTTATTAGGATCACAAAAATTCTATAATCAAAATGTGATGAAAATTGTATCTGAGGATCTTAAAAAAATATTAGCCAATTGAATCTAAAAAGTATTAAAAACAAAAACAAAAACAAAACTGGGGCGCCTGGGTGGCTCAGGGGTTAAAGCCTCTGCCTTTGGCTCAGGTCATGATCTCAGGGTCCTGGGGTTGAGCCCCACATCAGGCTCTCTGCTCAGCAGGGAGCCTGCTTCCCCCTCTCTCTCTGTCTTCCTATCTGTCTACTTGTGATCTCTCTCTGTGTGTCAAATAAATAAAATCTTAAAAAAACAAAAACAAAACAAATGGGATTTGTTTCAGCTATGCAAGGCTAGTTTAACATTCAAAAATCAATGTAATTCATCACATCAAAAGAAAAATCACATGACCATATCAATGCATGCGGAAAAGCCATTTGACAAAATCCTGTACTCATTCATGGTAAACACTCAGTAAATTAGGAAGAGGGGGAACTTTCTTAACTTGATAAAGACTGAAAAACCCTACAACTAACATCATATTTAATGGAGAGCAATTTAAAAGCTTTCCCCACTGAGATTCAGAACAAGGTAAGGATGTCCTCATTTATTCTTTTCAACATTGTACTGGAAGTCCTTGCTAATGCGATAAGGCAAGAAAAGGAAATAAATAGTGTACAAATTATGAAAAAAGACATAAAACTGTTCATAGATGACATGATCATCTATATAGAAAATCTTAAAGAATTGGCAAAAAAACCCTCGTGGAACTAATAAGAGATGGTAACCAGGTTGCAGGATCCAAGGTTAATACACAAAAGGCGATTGCTTTTCTGTATGCCAACAATGAACGAGTGGAGTTTGAAATAAAAACACACCATCTTCATTAGCACCCCAAAAATGAAGAACTTTAAATACTTTAGTATAAATCTAATAAAATATGTACAAGGAAAACTGCAAAACTCTGATGAATGAAATCAAAGTGTAAGTAAATTGAGAGATATTCCATGTTCATGAATAAGGAGACTCAATATAGTCAAAATGTCAACAGTTTTTTTTTTAAAGATTTTATTTATTAGACAAAGAGAGAGATCACAAGCAGGCAGAGAGGCAGGTGGAGAGAGAGGGGGAAGCAGGCTCCCTGCTGAGCAAAGAGCCTAATGCAAGGCTCGATCCCAGGACCCCGAGATCATGATCTGAGCCGAAGGCAGAGGCTTTAACCCACTGAGCCACACACGTGCCCCTGAATTTAAATTATAGTAAATTACATAGCTGCCTATGAGTAAACAGATACCTTCTAATTTATTACACGTACCTGAATGCCTCCAGATTATATTCTTTTTTCACACTCCCTGCTGAACAGAGAGCCTGCTTTTCTGCTTCTCTCTCTGCCTGCCTTTCTGCCTCTGTCAAATAAATAAATAAAATCTTAAAAAAAAAAATTCAGAGCTGACACATATTAAAAACTGAACTAAAATGGCTAACATGTTTTATTTTTCTTTGTATTTCTAGATTTAAAATAATGGGAGAGTAATATAGAATGCAACATTTTTAAAAACCTGTAACGACTCACATTTCCTATCTCTAATTAAAACAAAATACTCTGTGGAATACCTTTCCATCATTTACCCAGTTTCATTAATTCTGAGTACTGAAGTTAATTTAAATTCACTCTTATAAAATGAGTTCAGTATCAGCTTTTTTTCTCTGTTGGCATACTCAGTGAGACTTACAAGTAGTTATCTGCTAGGTGGTAAACAGTAAACAGTCTTGGCTATTACAAATAATCTTAGCCAATAAATGTTATTTATGTTCCATTTAGGAATAAAGATGTTAATCAGAGATCACAAAAGGATCTTTTTGTTAAAGCTAAAAGCAGTTCTGTGATTAGTTGCATATGCAAATCTTACCCAATTTCTTTCTCTTCTCTGACAGTTGTGTAGAAAGAAAACTAGATACAAGAATGCAAGCTAAATCCACTATAAATGAAACTGCACTATAGCCCCTATATCTTCAGTGATTTCTAGATAATTTCTATGCTTAAGCCTTCATTCTCTCCTTTCCTCCTAAATAGAATTTTAAGAAGTTAGCCAAGATGTAATGAGAACAACTGATTTAGACTTAGGGGATTTGAAGCCAAATTCCAAATTTGCATTTTTGATCATTTAGGAAAGTTCCTTAACTGCTATACTGAGCCTCAGTTTCCACATTTGTTAGAGGGTAAACATAGCTGTTAACATGACTTTTGTGAGGATTAAGATGCTGATACATATGGAAATGCCTGTCATTCTGATTGGATATTTTTTAAATGTTGACTAAAACTTAAATAGATGAACACAAAAAGAAACAGACAAAAATGAAATTATCATTTCGTTACCCAGGCAAACCTCTGTGGTCTGCTGATATGAAAATTGGCTTTTCTTTTCTTTTCTTTAAGAAAGAGAAAGAGGGAGAGAGCAAGCCCAAGTGTACACATGTAGGGATGGGGGGATGGGTAGAGGGAGAGGAAGAGAATCGTAAGCAGACTCCCTGCTCAGCACATAGCCCACACAGGGCTTGGCCTCAGGACCCTGAGGTCATGATCTGAGCCAAAATCAAGAGGTGGCCTCTGAACCTTTAAGTAGTTTTCTCTGTCCTGGTTTCTGAACACTTCCTTAAGCTGCTTTTGGAGTAGAGAAGGACATTTCAGGAAATTTTATTCAAATTCTTTATGCCTTGACTTTAGGAAAGAAGATTAGTAGATGTGCTGAGTTCTGCCAGGTCAGAATGTTGGAGTATTCTGTCTTCCTCCTTCTAGAGAGCGACTAACAGTTGGTATGGCATAAGCCTATCTTTGCTTTGATTGTGGTTAGTATATTTGTCTGCTAGATTTCTAAAATATTTTTAGTGTTCGTTTATTTAGACTGAGAGGATTGTGGGCTATATTTTTAAAAGGTTAGCCCTCCCTTCATTTTGGAAGACCTTTTAAATTGTGATGTTGCATAATAGATAGTTCATGTACTCTGGACTCCGTATTTTATTTTTTAGCTTTTATCCTCAGTCTCTAGACCAACCATGGAAAGAATAAAAGGAATTCTGACACAGAGGTATTTCCCTTGTACAGTGTAGAGAAATGAGGAAAATGAAATATGGACAATTTTTTTGCTCCTCTTTTTTTGTCAGGTACCTCAGCTAGTCACCTCACTTTGTTTTTCCAGCGTGGCCTCAGAAAGACTATAATTTGATTGATTCCACAGTGTTGGAATAGTTGATTACTAGGAGGAACCAAGATCTAGACAACCCTATATAGAGGCCACTTGGAATTATATTCAAAAGGGCTGGTCCCAGGGCTCCTGGGTGGCTCAGTGGGTTGAGGCCTCTGCCTTTGGCTGGGGTCATGATTTCAGGGTCCTGGGATGGAGCCTCGCATTGGGCTCTCTGCTCAGTGGGGAGAGCCTGCCCCTGCCCCCTCCCTGCCTCTTTGCCTACTTACGATCTCTCTCTCTCTCTCTGTCAAATAAAGAAAATCTTAAAAAAAAAAAAAAAAAAAAGGATGGTCCAGGCAGTCTTCTCACTAACATTGTTAAATAGTTCCTGATACCTAAGATAATGGACCTGTGTTCAGTTGCAACAGAAGAGGATATTTACCCCAGAGCATCCATCTTTTTCTGTGTATTTTTAATGCCTAGTGGGAATATCTTGAATAACCTCCTACGTTCATGTTTTTTCTTTAATTTTACTTATAAAATTGTGACAGTTTTTAATGCAAAGAAGGAGAACTTTGAAAATTAATTAGGAAGACATTCTGAGTAGTCTGAGGTTCAGGGTAATTTGACAGAAAAAAATTCTGAATAGTAAAATAATAAAGCCAGTACACTTGGCTCTTGTGCCACTTTATTTTTTTTATTTTTATTTTTTTTTTAAATTTTATTTATTATTTGACAGAGAGAGTAGGCAGGCAGGCAGGGGGGTGGGAAGCAGGCTCCCCGCTGAGCAGAGAGCCCGATGCGGGGCTCAATCCCAGGACCCTGAGATCATGACCCGAGCTGAAGGCAGAGGCCTCAACCCACTGAGCCACCCAGGTGCCCCTCTTGTGCCACTTTATGTTTGAGTTTCTCTTACTTGAAATTAGAAGATACTGTATGACCTAGAAAAGAGACTGATAATTATTAATAATCTGCTTGCTACTTAGCCCATTGAAGACCATTTTGATTAATTATTTGAAAGTCATGGGATGGAATCTCCACGATCTAACTTTTCAACAAGTAGAGTTGCAACATAAAGCTATGACTCAAAAAGGAAATTTGAAATGACTGGTTCATTTTGGCATCCCAATCCAGGTGTGTGTTGGTAAAATGAGATGCCTTTAAGTCAATTGGGTGGTCTACAATATAATTTTTTAAAGATGGGAAGCTGAAAGACACTATTGCCAAACAAAGCATCTGTAGTGTTGGCATCTATCTTTGAGCGTCTTTCATTTTCCCAAGAGGTGCAAGCGATAAGAAGAAGTAGGCGAGAAATCCACTTGAATAAAGCTTTTCAAAATGGGCAGAACAGAAAGCATTCCCAGAGGCAGGTCAAGTTCAACCCAAGAACAACTCTCTCAGTGCTTTCACAACTAGTTAATATACAAGACCAATAATACCTCAGCTCTCAAATCAGTGCTGAAATCCAGCAGAAGGTTGTTAATATTGATATGGTTAATATACATCAAACAGGATTCCTTTAATTTTCTGAATCGAAAAATTCTCCACAGTGTTGACATTTCTTTACTGAACTCCCAGGATTGTTTGGTTTCAAAGGCTGTTGGGCTCAAGACGCATTTTGTTTTAAATAATCCTTCATAAAAAATTCAGCTTTCAGTCTAATATGATTGAAACTCAGCTTGAGTGTGTTTTATAATGCATTGAACTGGAAAGACTATGGGCACTGAATTATTCAAAACATGGTAGGCGAAGGAGTGATATGTTCTCATGTGGGGAGGAGGTGATCAAAGAAATCAGTGAGACTTGATATGTCTTGTTATCTCATTTTATTTACCTTTTAGAACTCCTCCAAATATTAGAGGAAAGAAATCAATATCAATTTTCACCTCTGTCACGTTCCACACTTCAATTATTAATGAATGTCAAATTTGACCACAGTTCTTTCTACCACCTGCTCTGCAATAATATTTCTGAGCCTTTATTAAAAATGTAAAATTGTCATTGAATTTCCAAATATGATTCTCCAGTGGCTAATTCGGCTTGTTTTATTAATAAGCGGGTTCTGATGAGTAATACTAATTTAATATGCCTGCATGTAAGATTAAACTATAAATTATTCCTGCTGAAGGTGATGAGATATGACTGCTATGTGGTTGTTGGGCAATAACTTTCCTGAATTAACTCTCCAAGCACAAAATTGTTGGAAGAAACCATTACTTCATCTTGTAAACCTTACATTATGTTGTATGTTTAGCAGAACATGCACAAACACACACAAACACATGGGAATGAGTGAAAAAAGTACATATGCATACTGTGCATGCTTAGATGAATTTCCAAATAGAATTCTCCAGAAAGAACTTTACTAATGATTTGCATTTTTATAGTGTATTAATTTTATACATACTAAAATACTGCATGAAATCACTTACCATTTTGTTACTCGTGCAATCTTTGAATTTTGAGATGCTAAATATAAATTGAAACAATTATTAGAGTCCTGGGCCATGAAAAAATCTTCTAAATTACAAAGAACCTTGTGATTAGAGGTCAACGCTGCCACGGCATACTTCCTTGCTCCAGAGGCCATTATAATACCCCCTTAACGATAGAATGTTCCTATCAAGAAACTAGCTATCTTTTATTTATACTAAAAGGAGAGAACAGTGGGGGTGCTGTGGCTTGGTGAGTACATGAGACTTTCTCTGCTTTGTACAATAAGCCACAAACAATACATAAAATATCCCCAGGCCTTTTGTCTTTTGTACCAAGTTCTTTCATATAGTGCTCCTGATCAATTACACTTAAATCAACAAGAGTTGCTTGAACATTTGACAGTTGTGTTCTCCATACACCTACCATACCCTAAAGCACATTTGAGAGTTACTGAGATAAAACTGATTCAAAAAATACTGCCTCCAAATTTTTTCAGGTGGCATCAATGAAGTTAGAGGGAAAAAATTTCACCTTTGTTTCCTGGCCTGCCAATCTAAGGCCAGGCAAGCGTAAACCTTTATAGCAAAATGTAAGTAGTGTCTAGGTGATAATTTGGTTTCCATGGTCTTTATAAAAAGTAAATGGAGGGGTGCCTCAGTGGCTCAGTGGGTTAAAGCCTCTGCCTTAGGCTCAGGTCATGATCTCAGGGACATGGGATCAAGCCCATTATTGGGCTCTGCTTAGCAGGGAGCCTGCTCCTCCGCCCCTCTCTCTGCCTTCCTCTCTGCCTACTTGTGATCTCTCTCTCTCTGTCAAATAAATAAAATCTTAAAAAAAAAGTAAATGGAGACTTTACTTTCTTGTAATCCTTTTTTCAAAGGGTAAATTCAGTTTATCCATAAGAGATGATGAAAATTAGGATCTTTTAACATTTTATCAATTGCTTAGCAATTTTTTGTTGACTGGATGGAATACACACACACACACACACACACACACACACACACACATATACACCTATCTGTAGTACTATTCACAGTCCTAAAACTTTTGCATTTCCTTTACCTACCAAGACTAAACAGTGGTTTGATCTCTAAATATAATAAGCATCAGGTCACAGCCAGCAGAATCATAACATATTTTATTTGATATCAGAATGAATTCATTGTTCTGATATAAAGAGGGGAATACCTTTATTTTTTCTCCTCTTTCTTGCATACAGTTATTGCATCCTGGAGAGGGGGTTTTTCTTTTCTAAAGGAGAAATGTTCACTTTTGTTAATGTGGAAAATGATAATATTAGTAGGCAAAGCCAAGTACTGTTTTTATTCAGCTGAATTCACATTTCCAGAGATGATTCAAGGTTTAATAGGATTTCCTCTACCACTCCAAAATCTGAAAATAAGCTTCTCACTAAGTTTCTTGATAGCCCATTACCTATTCTGTGGCAGGGCAATTCAAAATTCAAAATACTGTGCTTCTCTAATGTCTTCTTTGATTTATTAATCAATGGACAACTATTAAGAGAATCTTATCATTGCTTAGAAAACTTAAGAAAACTTTCATTGCTTGGTGAAACTTAATGTAGCTCCCCTTATGTAGACTAACTTTGAAGTTTAGTTTCAGAGGATTTTGTGAATGCACCAAGGAGAGACGACCAGGGTTATCCTTTTCCCACAGGCCCATGATGAATATTTGCTCAATAAATACATAAAAATAAATAAACAAACAAACAAATAAATAAATAGTACAGGAGAGACACTTGGCAGATGATTGACATTACTGGGTCACGATGAATATTTGCTCAATGAAAATACAAATAAATAAGTAAGTAAATAAATAAATAATACAGGAGAGACACTTGGCAGATAATCGACATTAGTGGGTGATAGTAATGCCCACACTCAACTGTGATCAAACACTACGAAGTATCCTTCTAAGGATAAACTTATTACAAATGAGAAGGGAAAATTCAGTCATGAGGATACTTCTAGTTTCAGCTCTGACAAGCAAAAAACTTGAAAGTTATCATTTTGTCATTGTGAGATAAAGCTGGACAAACTGACTTTTCTTGGATCCATCAGACAACTAAGTTTGCAGGATAAATTGCCACTCTAGAATCTGAAGAAACAGATGAATCTAGAAAGTCACAGCTAAGATCTGCTTATCTAGAGCAGAAGTGGCTAGTGCCATAACACATAAACGGTAATTTTGAAAAATTGCTGGAGGCTGAGTTTGGACTAGCACGAGAGGGAGAAACTGGTGGCTGCAGTCTTTGGAGGTCCACCCCATACTTCTTTACCTCTGGGAATTCCACTAGGTTCTTCCAATGAATGAAGATCAGAGGAAAATGTTCTCATGGTTCTGGCAGCAGAGGGGAAGATGAACCGTTATCATATATATCTGGAGATGTTTCCATAGCTAAGGCCCATTCTTTAAGACAAAGACTTTGTCAGAGCCTCAACAGTTGGGAGAAGGGCCTTTCTCCACTCCCAATAGCCTTCTCTCTCGCCTAAGGAGAAGGGACTCACAGACAACAGGAGTCAGAGTTTTAAGGAAATAGAAACACTGCAGCCAGAGAAGAGAGTAAGCAGTGGAGGTTAAAATAAAACAAAACAAAAAGCCTATATCACTGGATATATGCTGGTGAAGGTCATAGCCCAGAGACACAGGCCTAATGAAAGATTGAGATTCAATCATAAGGCTATAGAACACCCCCTCCCCTTCACACCTTAACACTGCATCAGCAGGCTCTGGTGTAATAAGGATGGATTACAGCTGAAAGAGCGGCAAGGCACACTGCCTCTGAGGGAGAGTTCTCAAGGAAGGCCAAGGTCTGTAACTGGGAGAGAAAACTGAGGACACTAAGTTTAGAGTTTTTGGCAGCTACAACTACAGCAAATGTTAAAACACAGCCCAACTTCTAGCCAGATTAGCATAAATTCTCACCCCAAAGGCCCATTTACCTCAGTTCCTATTCCTCCATACAGCATGTTCTGTTTCAATAAATAATTACAAGACATACCAAAATGCAGGGAAAAGACCAGTAAGAAGAGACAAAGCAAGCATTAGAAACAGACTCAGGATACCAATATTGGAACTATCAGGGAATTTAAAATAACTATGATTAATGTGGTAAGAGTTCTAATGGGAAAAGTAGACAGTATTCAAGAAGGGATGAGTGATATAAGCAGAGAAATGGAAACTCTAAGAAGGAATCCAAGGAAATGCCAGAAATGAAAATAACAATTATAGGAATGAAGAATGCCTTTGATGATCTCTTCATGAGACTTCACACAGCCAAGGAAGGAATCAGTGAGTTTGAAGATTTGTCAATAGGAATTTCCCAAACCAAAACATAACTGTAAAATACTCATAATCGTAATACCAGAAGAAGAGAGAGGAACCGATGAAATATTTGAAGTAAAAATGGCCAAAGTACTTCCAAATTTAATGAAAGACATAGATACAGGGAACTTAGACAACATTAAGCAGGATTTAAAAAAAAAAAAAAGCCAAAACATACCTTGTCATTTCATATTTAAACTGCTGAAAAAATTAAAGACATTCTTGAAGGAAGCCAAAGGGTTAAAAAACACTTTATATAGCACAGGGGAGGTGGAAAAAACACTGTATATAGCACAGGAGAAAATCTGGTTTTACTCCCCATCTTGGGGTCGTTGTCTGAGGCCCTATTAAACAGACTGACCAGAGGATCCTGGCTGGCTCTGCATGCGACTCTTGATCTCAGGGTTATGCGTTCCAGCCCTACATGGAGAGGTGTAGAGGTTACTTAAAAATGAGTCTTTAAAAAAATATTTACTTACTTATTTTAGAGAGAAATAGCACGAGCCGGTGGCGGCAGAGGGGCAGGGTGGGCAGAGGGAGAGGGAGAAAGAAGCTCAAGCAGACTCTGTGCTAAGTGTGGAGCCTGACGTAGGGCTCCATTTCATGACCCTGAGATCATGGCCTGAGCTGAAACAAAGAGCTGGACGCTTAACTGACTGTGTCACCCAGGTGTCCCTTAAAAATAAAATCTTAAAAAGAAATAGACTGACAAAAGGCAAATTAGCAAGGAAAAGACGAAGAAGTGTATTAACATGTGCATGGGTCATAATACATGGGAGTATTCAGTGATTAGTAAGCCAAAGGGGTGGTTGGAACTTGAGTATATATAGCGTCTTACCAAAAACCCCCAAAGTTTTAGAGAAATGACAAGACAAAGGAAAAGGACTTTGAGTTTCTAGGGCAGCATGTTGTGGGAAGGTAAATTTTTGGGGAAGCTAATGATAGATAAAGACTAGTTAGTAAAGTTTGTTAGGTAGATTCCTCTGGTGAAATCTCTGGGTCTATAGTTGTCTTTGATGATTAACCTGTCTTTCCTGGTGGGCAGGGAGGGAGGGTGTTGAAGGGGGGGTTGGGGACCTTTATAAATTTATGTCCTGCTTTCAGACAAATGGGGGAGGGAAGAGAGCTTTTCTTAATCTCCTTCTTCTCAATTACCATCAGCTTCATATAATCCTATGACAAAGTGGCATGTTTTGGAGGAGCATATTCTGCTCCCCTTCAGGAGGAGAAAGGAGAAAAATTACGGGGGACTTCTCAAAAACTTTGCAGGAAAGGAAAGAATGGAGTCACATATTTAGAGTGTTGAAAGAAAAAACAAACAACAAACAAACAAGGATCAACCTTGAGTTCTTTATCCAGAGAAATTATCCTTCAAAAATAAAGGAGAAATAAAGATTTTCTCCAACAGAAATTTTGAGGGAATTCATCAGCTGACTTGTCCTATGAGAAATACTCAAAGACGTTCTTTGAGAGAAGAAAAATCAGAAACTCCGATCTATGTAAAGCAAGAGGAGCATTGAAGAAGAAATAAATGAAGATAAAATACACATTTTTTTTCTTAATTGATCTAAAAGAGAACTGTTCAAAGTAATAACAACAATGTATCGGATCATGAAAAGAATTAAGGTACTTCTGTTTAAAGCACCTGCACTATAATTGAAGCATTATAGTGTTACTTGAACCCAGACTTAGATTAGTTAAAAATGTATATTGCAAATTCTAGGGTAACCACTAAGGTATTTTTTTAAGAAATATAATTGATACACTAAGAGGAGATAAAATAGAATTATAAAACATGCCCAGAGAAGGCAGAAAAAGAGAGGGAAATTCAATTGTGCAAAAAGAGATTGGAGAAATAAAAATTTTTAAATAAGAACAAAAGCAAGTTGAATAGGGAAGATGTAGAATCAGAGTTAAAAATTCATTTCCTTTCTTATGTTTTCTTTTGAGAGTCTTTCAGATTATATGATATCTTACTCTTTTGTTCTCTTGCCTCACAAGATGGGGTGTAAGACTCAGTCATCCACAAAATAATTTGTGATCTTTTGATCAGAAACCTTATGAAAACAAGTAGCATTATTTTGATGCAGTTGCTGGCTCTGGAGTGGGGAGAGTGTAAGAGACACCGAAAAATTGGAAGGAGGAAAAGAAAAGAAAGAAAATTGGAAGAAGGCAGGATCTATAAAATTAATGCTAAAGAGAACAAAACCTATGTCCACTTAAAACACGTGTAGTTAGGAAATGGAAATCCACACAAGCTAGTTATTTAATCTTTGCACTGGCAAACTTCAAACATGACTGTTTTCCATTCATTTGCCTGACTGGTAGACTGAATAGAATCATAGACTATCTCATTCTGTTGAAACCACTGAACTGGTTGTTCGTGTGGACTCAAGCACGATTTAAGTTGCTTGAGTGCTTATCCAAGTCCCAGAGGGTGGGGGTTTGAAGGAGAGAATAGCAGAGGGCAAGGCTAGGAAAGGGAATCCCACAGCGTTGCTGGAGCTGTGGGCCAGAATAAACAATGTGCTGTGACCTATTTAGCAAATGAAAACGCAAACCAGAGAAAGCGGCCAAGGTCTGGGACACACATCCCCTCCTGCTGAGATGATTTGGGATGTTCAGAACAAGAAAATGAATAGCTCGCAAGAGGGAGTTTCCTTGAACTCCCCTGGGCAATAAATCACTGACTATAGTGAAGTTTCTGCTTTTCTAAAACTTCGTTAAATAAATGGCAGCGGCAAGCTGGGGTTTGGTTTATATGTCGTTTCTTTTTTTAGACTAAAGGCAAATCTGATGAAGAATTCTTCCCCGGGCAGGCCTGTTTATGTTTAAGCCTAGATTGCCTTCTTCTCTGCCTGTCTCCCAAGGTCACCAGAAGGCTCTTAAACCAGACTCAACTTCAGACGCATCCTGGTGAAACCCTTGGACTTGATGCTTATTTCACAATGTGCGTTTTCTGGGTGATTTTGTCCAGAAGACATTGCATTTTATTCAGGGCTCTCCAGAAAGGAGAGGAAAGACTCAAATTCTATAGCCCAACACCGTGGACAAAGGACCTCAGGATAAAGTAAAGAAGATAGTTTGGGTGGATTTCTATTCATCTGCCTATCTGCCTATTCATCTGTTTATCATCTGTGTGTATCATGCTCCTAAATCTCGTAACATATGCATAGAGTAATAGTCATCAGAAAATGCATTCGAAGTGTTCTTAGGAGATGAAGTTATTTAAAAAAAGGAGATGAAATTATAGATGATAATTTTCTTCTTTATATTTTGTTGAGATTTTCAAATTTCTAACAATTTGATAGCAGTGATGTCCAATAGAAATAGAAATATCTGAACCATATATATTGTTTTAAATATTCTAAAAAAAGAAGCAGGTAAATTAATTTAAATAATATAATTTATATAAGTTAATGTCCAAAAAACTATCATTTTAGTATGTAATCTACACAAAGTTATTATTTTCAATTTTTTAACCAAGTCTTCAAAATCTGGTGTGTATTTTACACTTACAGCACCTTTCCTTCAGAATTCCCGTATTGCCAGGAACTCCTGGCTACTCTATAGTACAGTGTAGTTCGACAAGAAAAATAACAAACTTTATATGTATAGAATCATATAAGTATGCTTATATCATATACAAATGCATACACACAGAGAATAATAATTGAGCATGACAGAAATAATGTAGACATATGTTTGCTTAGCTGTTTTATGGGATCCTGATAATTTATGTCAAATGTTATTGGATAGTAAAAAAAAAAAAGTATATATATTCTTGCAAAATCAAAGAAACTTGGAAACTTCAGGATATTCAAAATTAAATACCCCTCTTTTTTTTTAAACTATAGAACTTGTCATAACTTTAATATGCTAGTGGGCTTTATAATAAGAGAGGAATAGGTTGTACTACCAGATTTCATGAACTTAGAGACAAGAGCCCTTTTCTTTTTCATGAAATATCTTGCAGGGCAGTTGAACAGTTTTCACAACTCTAATGTAGAAAAGTTAGTAAATGAAAGAACTATAAAAATAGACAGGGTATTGGTATTGAAATGCTATAGTTCATTGGGAATATTGTGATTGTGATTGTGTGTGATTCCCAGAGTATACAATATATTCCCTTAATAATTCCTCCTCTTCCTAATATTAGCACACTTGCTGTTTTAGCTTCACAATAGTTCTGGGATGCAATGCAAAATAAGTGAAGTAGAGATTATTGTTTCTATGTTACCTAGGATGGCAAAAGGGTCTCTACATGCTAAGGGCCTGTTGTCAACATTGTTAATTATTTGCAGAATTGGGAATTTCTGAATTTAGAATTTATGTATCCCAGTTTCAGAAGTTTTTTCTTGAACTATATTAATTTTTCTAGATCCTCATTGTAATGTTTATATTGATATAAATTCAATCCAGTGGCTCAATAGTAGAATGGGGCATTGCTCTTATTCTGTTACCCAGATGACGCCTTAATTAGATAATAAAATGCGTTTAGCTTCTGAGAAAACCACAAGCTGCTTGTCTTTAATTTTATGTAGGACTTCTTGTACCATTAGTAATTGTTCCTCTTCCCCTCTTTTTTTTTCCCCCTACAAATACTCTTGATCTGTGATCCTCCTTTTTCTCAGAGAGGGTAAGCAGAAATAAAATGCAGAGCCTTAAAGAAGCTCAAAACTCAAACTAAAAATATATTCTGGGACTAAGAAAGCAGGCATAAATAGAAAGATATTCATTATATTATCATATTTTCAAACAGTATGATTTTACGAAAAGATGTCATTTGGGAGCGTTTGACTGTCCTAAGGTCAGTACAACCAAGACAGGAGTCTTGTTTGCCCAGGGGAGTGAAGTGAGCCAAGTCAGGAAGTTGTCCTACTACAGACAGATAGAAATGACATCTGAAGTGATCATTTTAAATGTAAGTGTGCATTAATTTGCATTTAGCAACAGCTGCCCCTGAACCGTGCCAGGGATGAGCTGGAAATGTTGACACAAAATGAACAAACCTTTTAGAGTCTCTAAAATTAAGGAAGAGTTTTATTCAAGCCCGAGTTAGGACAGCTGCTTGGGAAACATGCTCTTCGCAGGGAAGAAAGTGCTCTGGAGAATGAATACTTTTTACAGGGTTATATACTTTTTTACATCTTGTAAAAGCTCAAAAGATTATAGATTAGCAGGTAGGCAAGAATCACGAGTTTTACCATGAAGGAATGCAGGGAGTAGGAACTCTGATCAATATCTCAAGGACAAGATGGGTTTCCTTTAGGCTACTCATTCACAAAGCAGATGTACAATGCATGCATGACAGGCCATAAATCAGGCTTTTGCTTTGAACAAAGTTTTGTACAGTCAAGCTGCCTTAGAAAGAAATAAAAAATGGCTTCTCTTGTATATTAGGCTTTTAGAGAGTTTTTTTTCTCATCCAAAAGAACATTAAAGATCAACTGGACAGTTCCTTGGGAAAAAAAATTAATTATAATTATTTCTTGAGTTCCTTTCAGCTTTTAATTTGTTTTTTTTTCCACATTCATCTAAACTTAAATGAGACTATATTCATTTGGTTGGGTTTTTGAGATTCAGATACTGATTTTATATTTGAAGACATATATGTTCTTGATTCTAAAGAATATGTTAATTGTTTAAGAATTGAAAAATATAGGGAAAAAAATAAAAAGTACCCAATCCCCATCTTCCTTAGTTGATGGGTATTATTTGATATTAAACACCATAGTCTTTTGAACACCGACACACATACAGAGAGACACATTGGAAAAAAACAATGTTGTATCTTGCTTATTTCAATGAATATCAGTGACATTAATATTTTAGTGACAATAATTTTTATGACATTATTTTTGAAAAATATGTCTAATGAAAGCTGTATAGCTTTTCAACATAATTGGACCATATTTTATTTAACCATTTTATGATTATTACATAATTTCAAAATTTTCACTTTTTATAACTAATACTGCATCAGACATCCTTTTATTTGTCCCTATTGATTCATATATATTTTTAAATAAATGCCAAAAGACAGGAACTCCTGCATTTGCCAATACCAAACATGTGAACTTTCACCGATTTTAGTATCTGTGATCATTAATTGTATGTGTCAGTCTGGCTCTTTTAAAGGATACCCAGACAGCTGGTAAAACATTATTTCTAGGTGTGTTTGTGAGGATGTTTTCCGCGAGAGATTCGCATTTGAATCAGGAAACTGAATAAGGAAGATTGCCCTCCTCAATATGAGTGGGTATCAGCCTATCTGAGGGCCCAGATTGAACAATGAGTCAGAGAGAGGGTATTCAATCTCTTCCTGAGCTGGGATGCCCATTTTCTTCTGTGTTCAGACACTGGAACTCCTGTTCTGGGCCTTCAGACTAAAGACTGAACAATACCACTTGCTTTCTTGCTTATCCAGGTTATCGAGGGCACATTGTTGCATACTTAACCTCTAGAACCACATGAACCAATTCGCATAAATCTCCACTTATTTATCTCTACATACCCTATTGTTCTGTTTTGCTGGAGAACTCTGACTAATATACCATCCTGTTTTGCAGAGGAGCTTCCACTTTACCTGTGGAAGGTCTCCACTACATCCCTCCGCTTCGGTCCTGTTCTTTCCCACCTCCTACCTTTTCTTTTTCAGTTGCTTTTCTCTCACTTGTCAGCCTTTCTCTCTCAAATATGCCCTTCCCGGTAGTTTCTGAGATGTGCTTAATTCATTCCTCCAAAAATAAAGACAAAGCAAAAACGAAAAATTCTCACATCAACCACGAGTCCAACTCTAGCTACTATGGACTAGCTGACTCTCTCTTCTGAATTCCACTGAAAAAGCCGTACTTTGGTAAAACCACTGTCTAGTTTTATTTATCTTCATCTTATTTGTTGAATAGTGTCTCTTTCTGTTGAGCCCCTTTCCTCCCTTATCACCCAAAAAATGCACTTTTGGTTTTTCTCCAACCCTTCTAACCTTCTAACTGTAATCACTCTGTCCCACATGCAAAATTCTAACTGGCATTAAATGCTGGAATTCCTGAGGGCTTAGTGCTAGGCTTTCTTCTCATTTAATAGTCTTTTCCCATTCTCACTCATATCTACATCTTCATTTACTACCTATATGCAGATGACTCACATTTCTCTCCTTAGGCCAGAGTTCCTTTCTGAATACCTATCTACTTGACATCAACTTTTCAATGACACAAAGGAAAATTACTCTTAACCAGTATAAAACGAACGCATTAGTGTCCCCTGCACACACATATACCCAAGACCTTCATAAGCATTTTGTATCTCAGTGAATGACACCATCATGCATCCATTTAGAATGTCCAAAAATTGAGGATCCCGTCTCCTTTTTCATCATTCATTTAGAACCTCTGTTACCGATACCATATGCTAAATATCTCTCTAATTTGTCTACTCTTTCTCACATCTTGATTTGAATACCTGTGACATCACATCTGTATTATTATACTTTCATGATCACATTTTTCCAGTTTGTCCTCCATACTACACTCAAGAGTGATCTGTAAGAAACACAAGTGTGATCATGACACCAACCTGCTTAGAAGTCTTCAATGACTTCCCATTTTTAGGATTAAATTGAAGCTCTTTAACAATGCCTACACAGTATCCTTGATGATTCTGTTTTTCTTGTCCTGTATTACACTACATTTCCCAATCTCTCTGATCTAGTGGCTCTGGATCAGGGTCTTATACTCCCCACTTCCAGGCCTGTGAACTTGAACTTGCTGTTGCTTTCACCAGGCATTTCATCTAGTTTGTGACCATTTTGTCCTTCAGACAATAATTCAAATATCACTTCTTTAAGCGTCTTTAAGCCAAATCCCTAATTAATTATTTCAGAGAAGCAATACATCTCATAGGGCTTATCATAGTTGTAGTTACTACATTTATTAGAGTGACTATTTGTATCTACTTCAAAACAAACTATACCTGGACAGAGTTCTATCTAATATGTTTCCTTCATTTAGCTAAAACCAGCATGTTGCCTACAATGGTTGATATGATATTTGGAGTACATGAATAAAAAACCCTAGGGCCATGTGGGTGGTTCAGTCAGTTAAGCATCTGACTCTTGATTTCAGCTCAGGTCATGATCTCAGGGCTGTGAGACTGAGCTGTACTTGGGGCTCTGTGATTAGCAGGGAGTCTGCTTAGGTTTCTCTCCCTTTCTTTCTCCCCCTCCCCAGGCTAGTGCATGTGAAAGCATGTGCTCACACACACACACTCACACACACACACACACACACACTCTCTCTCTCTTTCTAAAAGAAATAAATCTTTAAAAAAAAAAATCCTAAAAGTGGGGGCTATTTAACCAAAGGATATGAATGTGTTGGGGCTCATGATATGCATTATCAGCTTGGTTTTTCAGAAACTTTGAGGCAATTTACTGATTCAATTTTTTAAGGATAATGGAAGGATAGTTTTATGCAGTAAAACAAACTGTGCGAAGTGTTCAGAGTGTAAAAGTCATTCTGGCAGGTGGCTCAGTAGGTTAAAGCCTCTGCCTTTGGCTCAGGTCATGATCTCGTGGTCCTAGGATCGATCCCTGCATGGGGCTCTCTGCTCATCGGGGAGCCTACTTCCGCCACCTCTCTCTGCCTGCCTCTTTGCCTACTTGTGATCTCTCTCTCTCTCTGTCAAGTAAATAAATAAAATCTTTAAAAAAAAAGTCATTCCGGCAGGTAATCCAGGTGTGATAGTCCTTGCTGCTATTCTCACAAATCCCTGGACATTTAAAGCCAGCAAACAATGCATAAATAAAAGATTTAAAATGGAAAGGGACCTCATAGTTTGCTCAAGTCAGTGATAACTTGCCAGACACTATGGAATATTTTGACTCTGGTTTTCAAAACAGTATATTGAAAAGTTACTGTTTTTATCTAGTTATTCCCTGTGGCACAGCAAAGTGTTTTAAATCAAGGGTTGCAAATATCTTTTATTTCACACAAAAACTAATAATTGCTAATGATGCTTATAATTCTGTGTTTAGGGGAATTCTGAGGCTCTTTGGGAAGTGTCTTCTTTGGGCAAGAGAGATAAGAATCAACATGCAAATACCAAGATTTGCCGTCCTTTTGTTTAAGTCCTTTGAGATGAATGATCTGTTTTTCCTTTTTAATATATTCCTGGGTGTCTCATATTGTTGGGGATTGGTTTGGCCATGATTGGTATTTTTAATTTCCTAAAAATTATTTCGACGAGAATATACCTAAAAATTTTGTTATAAATCTGTTGTTACAGACTCTGCCATGTTAAATGATTTGTTTTAAAATCAGTGATATGATTTACATTTCCTTCCTCCTCCCTTATCACACAAATATGTGGTCCCTATTTTGAAATAAAGTACATATAAATAGTGTAAGTAAGGAAAGGTAATTGCCTTTCTATAATGCAGCTATCCACTTTTCACAGTGTGGTGTATAATTCAAGACTTGTAATGGCTAAAGGTCAAACATTTTTATTTGCTTCATTTTTATAATAAAAGATTTCTAGAAGTCAGATTATTATTTAAAAAAAAAAGATTTGGCTGAGTTCTAGGTAAAGCCAGAAGTTTTGTATGTTATTGTTTTGGATATAGACCAGTTTTTAGACATATAAGGGAGAAATAATTAGCAAATGTATTATTCAAATTTCTGTTTTCAATTAAAAATATCTTAGGCATTGGTCAGGGGTGGCAGCATATGAAGGTGATAATATCCTGGTGAGAAATATAAGGTTTGTCTAAACACATTTACTTTTGAATACTAGATCTGTCAATGCTGGTGAACACTAAGTTTTATTTTATAAGTGATTATTCAGATCACTCAGGTGATCAAAGCTATACCTTCAGGTTAAGAACACCACTGGTTGCAAAAATATAAGGACAATTCTTCCATATTAATTTTTGTAGTAAAGATTAATGCATCCATCACCTTTGGCTATGACTTTTTTTTTTTTTTTTTTGAGAGGGAGAGGGTGGAAATGGGGAGAGGGAGAGAGAGAACCTCAAGTAGTCCCCATGCCTAGTGCAGAGCCCAATGTGGAGCTTGATCCAAAGAACCTGAGATCATGACCTGAGCCAAAATCAATAGTCTGGTGCTTAACCAACTGAGCCACGTAGGTGCCCCTGGCTGTGACATTTTTAAATGAAGATAGTTAAATATAATGAGATGGGAGTTTTGGGGGACACTGCTCTTCATCGTGACTTTCAGTTATAAATAATATATATTTTTAAAGATTTTATTTATTTATTTGACAGAGAGAGATAGCAAGAGAGGGAGCACAAACAGGGGGAGTGGGAGAGGGAGAAGCAGGCTTCCCACTGAGCAGGGAGCCTAATGCGGGTCTTAATCCCAGGGCCCTGGGGTCATGACCCAAGCCAAAGGCAGATGCTTAAGGACTGAGCCATCCAGGTGCCTCCATTTTGATTCATTTTTGCAAATATTCTGGTGTTTCCATTGCTCAGAGCCAGTAACATAGGGTAGAGACTCAGGAACAAAGTTCGGGGTCTTAAGTCTCTATGTACTATAAGGATCCTCTGGCTGCCCTAGAGGAAACTTCCTTGATAAACTGAGCATGGCTAGCAGTTGAACTTGAAAGCTCATAGTAGTGTTCTCTCACCCATCAGCTATAAGCACATCCATTTTCAGTGGCTTCTCTTTTCCTCTGAAGGAATTTCTCTTTTTCCTCTGTTCACGCTCTTGGTTGCAGCACCTACTTTCCATTGATTTACAAGCAGATGGTGGCAAATAAATCTGTAGAAACTGACAATTAACCTTTCTTAATGAGAGAATGGTTGACCAATACTTGCACACTGACTCACATCACAATTTATTGTTTCTAATTGTTTTTATTCTGACTTTCAAGGCACCTAAGAGTTAGTTCTTGTGCTAGTATATTCAAACTTAGCATCCTACCATAACTCTGCAGTTATAAATAATATTTCCCAACAATATTTCATGTTGTGTACCATTTTTTTTACATATTATTTTTATATATGTAATTATACCTGCCTGAAATTGCTATTGGCCACTCTTTTTCCATATTGTGATATGAAAGGTTTATCTAGCTATTTTATATTGCTTTTCTACTTGTATTACTGTTTGAACTGATCATGCTCTGTTAGTCTATTTCACCATAGCCTTATTATTGGCTCCTTTAGATACATATGGTGTATCTCCCCAAGGGCCTCACATAAGGCAAATAAAAGTAGGTAACTATAGCTTGATTTTTTTTTTTTAATTTTCCTAAATCACACAGCCCTGCTCAAAGTCTCCATTAAATAAATTGAAGAAAAATGGTCACAGCTTTTCAAAATACATGATTATTCATGGTATATTTTTCCAAACCAACCTTTTTCTGATAGGTCTGAGAACATTATAAGACCGAAACATGCTCATTGGTACTGTGGTGGCTGGTTGGACTCCAGCAAGGTAATGTGCTTACTGTTCCTCTCTTGTCCATATTGATAATCGTGATTGAACCAGTCCTGTTGTACCTTGGGCATGGAGAGCTGAACTTACCAAAGTGTATTCCAGTTAGTTTTGGGTGTGCAGGTACATGTGTGGGTGAGTGTATATTGGAAAGACGTTAGTGGCCGTCTAGGCAGAGAATGTTGGGGAAAAAAAGAGATTGCATTGTTTCATATACCATCAAGTAAATCTGACTGTTGGAACATTAACAAAATTAGTTTTGCTCCTTCAGTTGGCATAAAGAAGTGATTCTCATGTTTCTCCATGAATTTTTTTTTTCCGTAAATGCGGCAGTGGTGTTGGTTTGTTGTTGGATGCACACAACAGTGTTAGGAATGGCATTCTGAAAAAGCGTCCACTTGTTATAACTACACAACAGCTACCCTCTTGTCTGTGGTTGAATTTTAGTATCTTTCACCATAAATTGCCATTGGTAATCAAAGAGGAGAGCAGTTTGCATCTCAAAAAAACAACTCACTGTTGTTGAGCTCCAATACAGGAGCTTACATTATGCTCCGTATCTCTTAGATATATTAACCAGAGTAATTTTGGCGACATGTGGATATCCATTATTATCTTACTTTCCCTCGTCACCACTAATTCATCCTTCATTTCACCTAAAAAGGGCACCTTTGGGCTAATATGCAGATGAGAAAGAAAGATTTGAGCAACTCTTTCTCAATCTTTTGGTTAATTCTCACACTATGAGAACTCAGTGATGCTTGAAATATAGCTGGGGTGGAGGTGTGGTGGAGAGCAGGGGTGTCCTTTCTTTATAATGAATAAAAGTGTGGTTACTCCGGGAATTGGATTTTCACAGGCCTTGAAGGCTGGGCTGAAACCTCACTTTATGCATTGTTAGCAGACGAGTTTCATGCCAATGTCTCCTACATAAATACCAATTGAGCTTTGTTGAAATTGGCCACAAGTATATTTCATTCCATTATATGTATAATAGGAACAATGAAAAATCTTTCTCCTTCTTAGGCTTTTCTATTGCTGATCTAAAATACCTGGGAAAAAGCCTATCTAAATCTAACCATCTAATCTAAGAAAAGATTGGTCTCTTTTACTAGTTTAATAAGGGCAGTTTCGGTGTTCACTGATGCTGAGCCACCGTAATGATGTTAAAGGAGGGATGTGATATCAACAGGAAAATGGTGCATATACATACACTTGCACACACACACATATATGAATGTATATAAATCTTAGCTCCTGTCTTGAGAGGAGACCTCCCTTGTCCCATCCCTTTTTAAAGGACCCCTCTGTGAAATCAGATGGATAAATAGAAAGATATAAATCTCTATCACGGCTGCTGTGTCTACATATAAATAGCACGTGTCAGTGATATGTGTGGTGTGTGTGCTTGCATGTATGAATTAGTGTATTCACTAATTCATTACTTTTGTGAAAGAAAGAATGACTTTCCTACCCTTGGCTATATTATTTTTAAGTACCAATGAGTTTCCCAGTGACGAAATGACCGTAAAAAGCTGAGAGAAAGAGAGAGAGTTGCTTTTGTAACATTTGCAAACCTATGTCTTGGTGTGTTTACCTTTTTGGTATATATCTTCTTTATGAAATGTGGGCAAAAAGTTCACCTTTTGTCGCATGCCCGTGTTCATAAGTTGGACAAAATTATTCCTTCTTTATCAAGAATGTGATTTGCATATTCCCTTCTGAGAGGCTCCTCAGAGTGCAGAAGTGACTTCATGATAGGACTTGGTGTTGGGCCTGGTGCAGCACGGAGATGTTGATTCCTTATAGACACCAGAGGGAATGATTTCTTTTGATACCTTAGAGATTATTTGATGAGGAATTATTAAAACCAAACAGTTAGTTAAATCCCTCAGAGTGAACTTCAGCTCCCTTTGACTTGTGAACCTCTCCTCGAGCTCAGAAAATTCCTCTAATGTGGATAATTACACTGATGGCTGGCCTGAGAAAATAGGCCACTGAAATGGGCTTTGTGTGATTCCGTTAATTGCTGCTGTAGACAAGCAGCCTGGCCCTTTATTCATGCCTCGCAAACCTTTCATCAAATGAGTAGATTATTTCTAATGCATATTAGATAGGATGAACTCATCTTCCAAGAAGGGCATTAATATCTGGTGTCTTTTTTTTTTTTTTCCCCTTTCATTCTTTTGCCTCACTGAAAGAACTCACCTTAAGTGCAACTTCAGCTTCGGGTTGGTTTTGCTAGAGATGCTAACAGCCAAGTAACAAAGCAATTTATTGGCTTACGGGTTCTTATTTGATGCCAGTTGTGGTTACACCATGTCAAATAAAAATAATTGCTAATATGGTGGCATATGTATTTTTACCAAGGTCATTTTACATAAGTATTGGACATGTAGCTTTTGCTTTAAGATCTAGAGAAACACTAATGGTTAAAAACAGCACACTCTCAAGTCAGAGGTCAAGGTTGAAATCATAAAAAAGAAAAAAATAGTATATTAAAGCTTGGGCACACATATTATACCACTTCCTGCTCCAGAGAGGACTGAACAAGCGTGACAATGAAATGATCTTTCTCACTGAGAGGAAATATGACTCTCTTTGGAAGATAGCGTCTGACTAACAAAACGTAACTGATGGCAGTAAGAATAGTAGAGGTTATAAGGTCTGCAGGTCCTAATGCTCTCATGATTTTCTAAATTGAAGCCACGGGTTATTTTTGTGATCCGGGCTTCTCATGATAAGACAGAGTTATACATTTCTTTGTTTGTTCACCTGTATGCCTTTGACCCAATGGTACACAAAGCAGCTGTCAGGAGCAGCTGGAATTAGATTCCTCTCTTTACTCTGCATAACAGTAGGCAGCTGCTAAAGGTACACCAAGCAAAGAGAAAAGATGACTGAGCTCCATGATAATTGATTAGAAATGTTAAATCTCAGAAACAACTGCAATCTCATTTACTTCTTTAGATTTTTATGCCGTAAGTTTTTCAGACATACAGAATTACTCGTATTTTCCTCCAAACTGGGAGGAGATGAGGAGAGGGGTTAGGAGGACCTTGCATAAGGAGGGTCAAGGAGAGGAAGATGGGAGGGGGAAAAGTAGCCAAAAAGAAATTTGGTAGCAAATTTTGGAGTCCTGATGCCAACAGAGATAGGTTTCAAAGTTTTTTAAGGCTGCAATTCTTGCTCTTTAAGAAGAGATGGAGAAGAATATAAGCTGAATTACACCGTGTGCACATTTATATTAACATTAAATGTGTGTGTGTTGTTTATAACCATAGTGGTTATTTTTATTTTTATTATTTATTATTAACATATAATGTATTATTTGCTCCAGGGTAAATGTCTGAGTCATCAGGCTTACACATTTCACAGCACTTACCATAGCACATACCCTCCCCAATATCCATAACCCAGCCATCCTACCCCTATCCCCCCACCCCCCAGCAACCTTCAGTTTGTTTCGTTAGTTATAACCGTAGTGTTGAAGCACAAGTAATCTAGGTAAACTTAGAGTTTACCATAGATGAATGAAAACGTTTCTAATTCATAAGTTAAGTATCACCAAACGTCAGAGTTCACATATATTTAAACAAAAATATTTGAATACAGAAATGCTCATGTATACAGTTTACAGCACAATTATGCTATAAATGCAATTATCAAAATGATTATTATAAATAAACTTTTGTATATTTGTTTTAAAAAGTGGGAAATATAATTTTTGTATGTTTAATTTTAGAAATTTACCAGAAATAAAAAGACCTAGTTGATGTCCTGAAAAAAAATAAATGACTGGTTTCATACTTCACAGCTAATCCACAATGAAAATTATATGCACAGGCTGAAAAGGCCTCATGACTGCTGATGGTTTGGTGGTAAGGTAAAATTTTCAGGGACCAAATCGTCACAGGTTGGGTGACGTTATTTCCTAGGGGATAAGTGGTGGTAAAATTTGTGAACTTGCTGTTATACTCAGACTTGCCAAAAACCATTGCTCTGTCTCCCATGCCAGTCAACTAGAGTCAAGAACATTTTGTCTTCAGCCTTGTAAGACCTTGAGAATTAACTTGGAAAAATTGAACCAAGGCGATAATATTTTCCTAAGTTATAGAATCTAAAAAAGCAGTGTAAATTATTTTAGAGCTAATTGTAAAGCTCACTGGGTTAGAGAGCCCAGAAATAGACTCAAATACAAATGGGGTCCATTAAAGTCAGTAAAAGGGTGATCCTTGAAATCAGTAGTAAAAAATGAATTCTTCATAAATCATTATTGGAACTGGACCAACACTCCGGAACAATGCCTCACTCTTTACAACATGAAACATTCCAGCTAGGTAAAAAATGCAAAGGTAAAAGCTAAAGGCAGAATATACTAGAAAAACCATGGAGGATTTTTAAGAGGCTTGCAGGATGGGCCTTTATGACATTACATAATACATAAAATCTAAAAACCTGTAAAGAAAGAATTGCCAATTAAATAAAAGAAATGCACATAATGTGCCTGACATCTATTAGAAACTCTATTATAGTAGATAAAACAGGTCTAGAGTCTAGATTCAATCAGCCTGAAAAGTGGAGAGGCCACAAATGTAGACTCTATTACATTTAATTACCACTTAAAAATGAAAGTTGAGTTGCTGTAGGCTCTAATGTCCATGTGTTTGTGCATTTGTGGATAATGTACAAAGTTTGTGTATATATGTGTACACATATTTGTGTATGATATTTCAATCACTCTTCATCCACCTTCAGCTTCTAAGTTGGTCAAGTTTACTCACTAATTCAACATATATTTATTGGAAGCTTTCTATGTTCTAGACACTGTTTTAGGTGCTGGACTACACAGCACCAAACAACAACCCCAGCTCTCATGGTCCTTTTATTCTGATAATAATAAATCACTTTTACTAATAGGTGCTGTAACTTCATAACAGAGGTAGGCCTGCCTTCCTTTAGTTTCCCTCCCTGATAGTCTTAGAATTAACTAAAGACAGTTTTATATATATGCCTGAATTGTTCCTTCATTTTTGTTCCCCTCTCGCACAGTTCCCACTGATGCCCACTGCCCACCCTTGTCCCTGCCCCCATGCCCTGTCTACAGGAAAGGATATCTGTGTCAGGACTGCCTTCTGATACTTGCAAAAAGCAGAACTTTGAGATAACTGTTTTATCTTGGATTCCACCAAAAGGTTTAAGACAAGAATATGGATACAGGGAGTTTATTTGGGAGCTGATCTCAGAAAGCATAATAAAGAAAGCGCTGAAGTAAAACAGGCAAGGGAGGCAAGTCACTAAAAGGTCCATTGAAGGGTTGCTCTATGATGTAATGAATGTGCATGAGTGGGCAACAGGGGTGCACTCCCCTTGAGGACCCTCTGGAACTGGGTGAAATGTACCTCAGAGTTAGCCAACTGAGGGCAAGGAAACATGCTGCAGGACAAAGATAATGACCTCCAGGAGAGAGATGCAGGAAACCATTCGCATCTTCTGCAGGGATCCATCCATGTCAACAGAAGACATTTGAATTGGGCTGCAGGGGAATGTGGGTCATTCACAGAGCAGAGCAGCAACAGAGCCTCACTGTTCCATGACCATGCTGAAGAGCAATGACCTCCTCTTTCCAATACTGTGTGTCTCACATTATCTTTCGAGTACCAAAGCAATGTAGCTTGGTCCTTTTGCTTCAGAGAGCCTCAGATGAAAATAAGGCTCTCTCTCCTGAGGATGCAAGAGGAGTCCCCTGGGCTGGACACAGGGACTCCTTTCTCCCATCACAGTTTTTTTCCAGCCTGCTAATGTGAAAAACAAACAGTTTTTGGATAAAAAAAAAAAAAAAAAAAAAAGAGGGAGGAACCTTATTGAATTATGTTCCTTGTGCTTCTGCTGTTGTGTGATGAATATATCTAGGTAAAATGCTTGCATACAAACTTAGGATAGAAATTGGACCCCAGTGCGTGTGTGAATGTGTGTGTGTGTGTGTACACCCCATATGTGGAAGCTAAAAAATTATAAGGTGAATAAAACCCTACTCTATCTTAGCATTAAAAATTGAGAAAAAACACCAAACTGTAATCCATAACAGATGCCATTTCTCTGAAAGCTAATGCACTGTAAATGATTTCTTTCTTGGGAGAATTTTTTATACTGAGTAAAGCTTAAAAATGAGAACTTTAGTTGTTGGCTGCTGCATAATGGTTTGACCTAAGGCACCCACTTAATTTATGATTTTCATTGAAATTTTTGAATTTCTGCTTTCTGAAGGAGGCAGCATGAATAGCTTTCCGGAATTTTTAGTATAATTTTTCTTGAACGCTTCTGTGTACTCTAGCTCTCCATTCAGAGTGAAGAGCAATCTCAGGAAAAGAGACCTGTTGGCCAGAAGACCACACTTGCCGATTGCTCACCAAGCCATCCAAGAGTACTGGAGATCCGGAGTACTCAAGACTTCCTTGCAGGCAGATCCCAGGCATGCAAAAGGAGAAAAGAAAGCCACAGTGCTAATGGTTAGCATGATGTCTCCTGTGACAGGAGGAGTTTGTAGGTCAGTGGGATTCCAGTCTGTGAATTTGGCTTCTGGGCCTTCTTTGGCATTCCTTTGGTCTCAGACAGGGAATTCATTTCTTGTTCTCTGAGAAAAGCAACCCTAAAAGGAGAAGCCGAATAAACTCCACAAAAAAAGGAATCTGCAGCCATTCAATATTATTGGAACATCTCATTTGTCTTTCTTTTGAAAGCAATTAACCCAACAGACACTCAGAATTTCCATCTGAGGTAGAGCGTGTTGTTAAAAATGACATCTCTGTGACCCTGAATTCGGAATGTGTTTCAGAGGCAAAGATGCCAAGTGATTGTCATTCCCAGAGAGAGAAATATGCAGCAAAAAAAGTGACTGAGAGGGTTTCAAAATCAGACCAATGTGAAAGCTTTGGAGGTGAATCAAGGGAGTTTAGTTTTGTTTTGGAGAATGACAGCCATTATTCAAACCAAAAATAAAATAGTTCTGTTCACTAACGGTGCTAATACACTGTCAGAGTATATGGTATAGTCATATATAGTTTATGTGTCAGGTAATGGATTCAATTAAAGACTGTGAATTCTTATAGCTCATGTTAATTTCCATGACAGCATCACATCTTTTTTGTTTATAATTATAAATTGTATTTTGGCTTTTATTGCTCACTCTAATTGTTCATATTATTGGCCATCTCAAATGCTGCAGATACCTGGATGTTTCCTCTGTCCCATCTTATCTCTAACCACCCTTCCTCTGCCTCACCATCCTGCAGATGAGTTCTTTATATAAATTCGTTGGACAAACCAGTTTTCCTGTTTTTGCTTGTGGTGTTTTATCTAAGTAGAATAAACTTTCCTCTGTATCGAATGGTTTTTTATATTTTGTTTCAGTTCAAATATCACCTTCTCAGAGGCTTTTCTCATCAATCAATAGCATACCCCATCTAGCTGATATTTTAGCACCCATGTTTGTTGTACTTATACGCATCTAGGCATACATTTTTGTATGTACTTTTTTATTGTCAGTCTCGTCAAGTACATTGCTTGCTTTTGGGGAGCAGGATCCATGCTTAACTCATTTTGTGCTACAGAGTCCCACAGTGTCTGCTGTATGCTTAACCGTTAAAAAAAAATAAATCAGTGGCTAACATCATTTTAACTGTCCTCTAACTTGTGTTCTCTTAAGTCCTGTTGCATGCAGTTCTGGGCTATAATCATGGTGTCCTCAGTCCCTTAGGTGTAGCTATTACTTGATGAGTTAGCATTGGCACCAAATCCTGCATATATTTGTCATCAGTCCAGATTCTGCTAATAGAAGAAATAAGAAAACAGGTGCCAAGAAGAAACTTTGCTTTATGAAACTTCCTGGATCATGATCCTGTCAAGATATGAGAGCAAAAAGCAGACGAAAGAGTCACAAAGGAAAAATTTGGGTCTTGATGGTAGTGATCCAGAGAACTGGTTCCTTGGCTGACTTTGAAATCTTGTCATGTTGCTTCATGTCCCTGTCCATGCTTCCTATTTGTGTGTTGGATCCTTCTCATGAGTTTTATTTTTGGCTGTCCTTCCCTGCTCACCCGCAGGCTTATTGAACTCTAGACTTGTTATTAATCCTTAACTTTTAAAGATGAATTATTCTGGGTATTCTGACCTCAATATCCGGATTTCCTCAGTAAGCATTTTGTGTTTCTATGTTTTTTTTTCTTAATCCTGTCTCCTTTGATGTTGTTTATGAATATTTTTTCTCTTGATCCTGACACAATTTGATAATCTTTTAATTTTTTATTCACCACAATAAGAATTTGTTATATACAATGTAGTTTTAAGCATGTAAAAATTAGATGAGGATGGTTGGAAATTTCTTCTCATTTTAAGGAGTGTATAATATTCTGGAACCAGTATTTTAGTGAAAGAAAGGTAAATATAGATAGAGTGATGGGATAATGGATAGACAGAAAAATAGATAAGCCTGTACAAAGATAACCCAATAAATAGATAAACTGATATATATAGTATATAGGCACATGAAGGAAAGAAGGAAGGGAGGAAGGAAGGCAGGGTGCCTGGGTGGCTCATTCAGTTAAGCATCTGGCTTCGGCTCGGGTCATGATCTCAGGGTCCTGGGATCGAGGCCCACATTGGGCTCCTTGCTCAGTGGGAAGCCTGCTTCTCAGTGGGAAGCCCTCTGCCTGCTTCTCCCTTCTGCTTGTGCTCTCACTTTCTCTTTCTGAGAAATAAAATCTTTAAAAGAAAAAAAGAATAAAATGAAAAGGAGGTCTTCAGCAAAGAGGGCAACTTTTAGTCTACTGAATTTGAAACTGGTTATCTGGCTCAGAAGTAATATTTCATCAGCATCAGGAGAGAGTTTACACTTATAGGTGCAAAGATGCAAACACATGAGGTAGAGGGCAGAATCATAGGGAACAAAGACATTTTACAGAGGACTCAGCAAAGCAAATATTAACAAAAGGAATCAATAAGAATTTTAAAAGATGTAGGAAGGCCAAGAGAGGTGGGGGACCAAGATTAGATGTTTGAACTTGTCAAGCCAAAGACCACCTATGTTTTTGAGGAAGTCATTTTGGTAGAATGATGGTGGTTGAAATTATAAAAGAGGGAGGGAGTTGCAAGAGAGGCGATGATGACAATTGGCGGTAAAGGTTATTGAATACTCTCTGAACATATGTCACAAGAGGTAAGAAGCAAACAGGATGAACAAGGTTCAGTAAGGATATGAGTAGGATCTTTGTTGCTGTCCTAGGCCTATGTGTACATAAAGCTCAAAAATTATGTAGACCTATATTTTTAAAAGCAGCTAGTACTGTTCCAGGGATTGAGTCAATAAATAGGTGGGTTAATTGACATTAATATTGGCCTAGTTCTAATTGAATTTATCGATAGAGTTAGGTTAAAGGGCATTGCAACAATCTTAGATTTCCTTCAGAGAGATTTCTGAGCAAAGAATATGGTTCACATAATAACTCGGCTTTTCATAGCACACTTTTTTCTTTCTTTTTTTGGAAAAGCTTGCTAGGTCTCATGTTATTTTTCTATAAAATAGAGGAAATGGTACCAACCTGTAGTATTGAAGTAAGAATTAGATGTATTAGTGCATCTTGAAAGCATTTTGTAAATGGCAGATTATTGTAACAATTACTGCTAATAAAATACTGGTGAGAAAATATGACTAGACATGGAATTTTCTTTTTAGAAGTAATTTTTGAACTCCAAATATTTCCCAGTTGCATTTATTCAGTATTTATAGACCACTCAAATCATGCTAGGTGCAATGTAGGACACAGAGGTCAACCTAGCTTCTCCCCAGTGGATTTACAATCTGCCATGATGCTAGCCAAGTTTTGTAATTTTATGCTCAATTAACATCTGGTTAGAACTTGTTCAGTTAACAAAGTGCTTGCCTCTGAAGATAAATCATGGACTCTTTCGCTACAGCTTGGAATCTTTCTGATTCGGGATGCTTTCTGAACATAAAGACATTCTTTTCCTTCCAACTTCGCATCATCCAACTGGGTTCCTACTGTGAAGTGTCATTATGATGGCAGTTCCCACTGAGAGAAGCACCAGTCCCACTAACTGAATGGGGTGATTGAAGCAAACAGTCATTTTTGATCACTGCTTTTAAAATGTGCCTTTTACAAAAATCTATGAGTGTATCTTCATGTAATTAATATTTATTTAACCACAATGATTTTTTTTTAATGAAATCTACCTTTAAAGATTGTTTGCTTGCAAGTGCCCCCAAAAAAACTTAGGAAAAAAAATTGCCCTCATCTACGCAAAATATGCCTTCCCAACACTAACACACAGCTCATTTTAGTGAAAATTAGAAAAGGCAGGCAAATTATTTGGCATTCTGTAATTAAAAAGAAATTGACTACTTTAAATACCTTTTAATTAGGTTATGGTGATACTTAGGAAATCAAATGTCTACTGTTTTTTAAAATAATACACAGAATTGGTGTAAGAACTTCTGATGCTTTGTTTCAATGATTGCACATACAGTCTCCTTGATCATGAAAAATAGAGGTAGAGATTTGACAATCAGATGTAAAGAGCTGGGAGGATTTTTAAGGTCTAATAAATTCTCTTTGATCATAATAATGTCCAGAATTATTTTTTTCAAAACTTGGACTAAGGGAGGAAATTGGTTAATGAAATGTGAAGTATATCAGACAATGTAGGTCTGATTGGTAATTCTGTTAACCTTGCATTCTAAAAGAGGCGATGCTGCTAACTTAAGGAGACATTCCTTTTTTGAACTATTCTTTTTTCTTTATTAGCATTGACAACATTTGTTCTTCTGGTTCTTTTTGTTCATGGAAATATCATGGGATTCATTACTGAGGCATGTTCTGCCTTTGGTATTAGCTGTTATGGCTGATCTCTTCACAAGAATATTATTCAGTGTAACCTATGATGACAGTCTCTTCTTTTTTGATATTACTTTAGGGATTTCTTCCATGAAATGATCTTCTTATCATAATGGATGTTTTGTTCTTTTTGATGCCCCATAACCTCTGCATCTTTTATTTATCATGTTTTTGATTATGCCTCAAAAACTAGAAAAATGTCAAGAAATGGGCAAGTATATCACAAGTTTTGGATATATTCCCCCTTCCATTCCTCTTATAATGCTTTGTAACTCAATGGAATTTTCAGTGCTAAAGGATGCAGCCTTTTAAAAAGCATTAATACAATTAATCACAGAACACCTGCACTTATGACATCAAGCTTATGGTTTTCATATTTCCGTATTTTCTGCTTTCGGCTAAGTTGTCTCAGGTTAATCCTATAAGAGGCAAGTATTGCCAATCAAATTGTGTTATTTGCTTCCAAATATGTATATTTTTCCATGTATCTATTGCCTATCTCCATATGGAGTGCAATAAGATGGAGCGAGAAAGCATGGTAAAAATAGGATTTGGTGTTATCATGACCAGATGGGAAGGGGCAGGGACCTGGTCTACTATGCAAGCACACTTGTCTTCACTTTGTCACTGTGTTCAGCACTTACATGTGGCAAAGCAAAGACAGGGTCATCTCGATTCACTGTTAATTAAATGTTTTGGCTGGAAACCATTTCTCCATATGGTAGACTACACCAGCTTGAAGTCAGTGCTTCAGATTTGGCCACAGAAAACAGCTGCCCACAAACATTTGTAGTGACTCACAAGCAGTCTCAAAGAATTTCAGTTTAACGCAGGAGATCTTTGGCTTTTCTGAAGCATGATGATAACCTCAAATACGCATCTGCCCAAACTATAGCAGATGTAAAAAACTCAGAAGAAAAATGGAAAAATGGAAACGTATCCAGTATAGGCCATGGAATACATTTGGCTCACATTCAGAAATACACAAGTGATGTCAAGGCAGTACATTTGGTAGCCCTGGATTATAAATATTTATCTCATAAGCCATAATTTTTTTTTTTTAAGTTTGAGCTTGAAGTGCTGTAGTCAAGTCCATGGGTGAAGATAGTCATTTTCAAGAGATATCACTTGGGGATGTAAAAAAAAAAAAATTAAAAGTTCCAGAAAGCTTGAGGATGGTGTATGAATCACAAATCACTCTGATTCTCCCCAGCTTCTTTTGGGTGGAGAAGTAAAGGCTCATCCATTTTAATGACTCATTAGAACACCCAAGGGTTGATGAAAGACAATTGCTTTGCAGCTGTTTAAAGTTTATTTGCATATGGTAGTGCTGGGTGCTTAGCCTCTGCTTCTGCCCTCTTACCAAGTAATCCAGTTCAGCAAGGTCACCTGACCTGCTCTCCTCATGTGTCCATACTTAAAACTAAAAGCTTTACTAACAGACAACATGGGCCTTAAGAGCCCCCTCGTATTTACACACAGTCGGAGTCCACCCCAACAGTGTTTCAGTTGGGCTTTCCTTTACCTTCCCATATGGAATGGACCATCTTAAACTAATCCCTGGCATTTTTAGGGTGATGCTTTATTGGGATTGTCTGGTATGCACATCTGGTTCTTTCTTTTTGCTTCTTTGTATTTTCTACAGTTGCTTTTGAACTCTTAGATTTCATATTCACAATTTAAGAATCTATTACTTGTCTAATTGCCTGCCTATGCTCATTGCAATCTTGTTATAAAGGGTAGTGTGTTCTTAACCAACAGGACAACTTTTTCCTTTGATGATAAAGTTGAACAGTGAAAGAATTATCTTCCTTTTGTAATGCCCCCGATTTCGAATCCAAGAGACCACTGAGGAAACGATACTGATGCAAACGCACGAGGGTTTATTTGCAAGCTCGAGCTTGGGCCCAAGTATATCCGACACAGCGGGGTCAGGTCTTGGACCCTTAGGTCAAAGGGCTTAACAGTTTTATAGGGGCCAGTGGTCACACAGAAAGTTGCATAGTCATGCCGGTTCACACGCAGGTGGTCAATGAGATTGTAACACACGTGGAAAGTTGCGTGGTCATTGTCGGTCCACACACAGGTGGCCAATGAGATTGTAACACACGCGGAATGTTGCATAGTCATGTTGGTCCACACGCAGGTGGCCAATGAGATTGTAACACAAGCGGAAATTTGCATAGTCATGTTGGTCCATACGCAGGTGGCCAATTGAATTACAATTTACCCTATAGTAACCATTTGAACTAGCCTATTACTCTGGTCTGAATTGGCGCGCAAGTTTGGCAGGTAAGGTAAATGAACTAGCCTATTACTCTAGTCGCAAGTTTGGCGGGCAAGAGGCGGGGTTTACATCCTGTGGTGGTTAGGGGTTCCGCATTCCTATCGGCTAACTCAAACTGGTTCAAGGACTAGCTAGGCAATGTTCTGACATTCTGTGACCTTTCTCAGGAGCAGGTCGTGTAGGGGTTATAGACAAGATGACAGGTGTAACACAAAATGAAGCTAGCCTTGTTCTGCTCTCACTTTTAAAACAGCCTAGCAGACATTACTTAAAATATGTCAGACTGGGTGCATTTTCAGAAATGGGGAGTCATTTTTCTGCTAAAGCTTCCATTCATGATCTCTCTTTTTCAAAAACGAGCAAAGTAGTAAACCCTTGACAACATCCTTATGAAAGCCACTAAAACATAAGAACAATAAATCATACTCTAATCCTGTTGAAGGAAATTTATGCCAAAATTACCAAGGGATGATATGTTTTTAAGAATACATGTGGTATAAAACAACCAGCATTGGGAAGATTTTTGCTGTCAGCCTGCAGTCACTTAAGCAGCTTAGGCTTTACCCTTTTGACATTTAGGTATCCCCAGTTGGAAAAGAGAAATCACAGTTACTACCATATAATTAGCTTTACATCATAAACATTCTTTATAACATTTCAAAGAATTTTAGTGAAACAGAGAATACAGCCTATCTCCATAGCTTATTTAAGCCTTTTCCTATAAGCTTTTATGTTGCAAAAAAAAGAAACAAATACTAGTGCTATGTACTTAAAGTTCTACCAGTTACCTTGTCCTGTCATCTTATTGAAATATTTAATTCAGAAATATTTTTCTGTCAAGGATTGATTGTAGTTGTTTTAAATAGAGGTTAAGGATTAAAGTGGTTACACTGATTCATCTACTAGCATGGTTAGCAATAAAACATGTTAGCTATTAATTTTATCGGAGAATTGACAAATATGGAATTCATGTAAATCAAATATATATTCAGTAACTGACTTGCGGTTTAACTTAAATATGATTGAATAAAATTGGCAGCATTAACAGGCTTGGGCAGAAATACGTTTTTAGAGCTACCCTAAAACATAAGAATCTAATTTCTGATATGTTTCTAATTTATTATTTAAATTGAATTTTCCACCCTTGAGCTAATTCATTTATAGCTTATTTTGGAACATTTTGCTCAGTGCAACCTTCTAAAAAGGAATGTTTACCATGCTTTCCTTTTTTTCTCTGCCAGAGATGAATATTTAAAAAGTTAGAATATGAAATGTTATATAATTTGATGGGAACATTGAGCCAAACTCAAAAATGGAATGTAACAGATATATAGATTTCTCATCTATATAATTTTAACAAATAAACACTTTGTTTTATTGTTCATTTACAGCAAAATGTAGTAGATCATTGTATCATCTTTCGTATTGAAGATATACCCAAACAATTCAGTTGATTATGATCAAGCCTGTTTATCTACTCTTAAATTTGAACAAATATATTTTACTCAAATTTCTTTTTTTAGGATGTTTTCTTCTTAACACAGATATGGTGTTTTTGAAAGTTGCCCGGTTGATAGCTCTGTTGAATGAAAGCCTCTATTTATCCACAGATGAACTTGTGCTGTGGGGTGCAACAAAGCATAATTACCAAATTTCTGTACTCAGGGAGGTATGTTTGCTTCTCTGCACATGCAATGTTAGCAAATCCACTTATAGCCACTGGGGGTTACATAGCTGTAAAGAGAAAACTGGCTCATTACAGTATTGTACACAACAGTTGCTCTATTAGCTCCCCAGGTCAGGAGCAAAGGGCAGGACATTGGAAACCGGAGCCCTAGGCTGGTGAGCACCTTTTAGATGACAGCTAAATTTCTCATGCCACTATTTTGTGCTCCTTGAAAATTTTCATCTACAGGTAAAATGTAAACACCGCTATAAACAACATTTTACAGATGGTCAACCTACTGTAAGAGAATAAAAGTTTCCCAGCAAAATTGCTAAAACTAAGAATTAATCCCCTCCTCTAACTGCTACTGTTATTTATTTTATAATGTTTGAACAACAAGAAACATCTTACTCATTGTAAACAAAACATTCTAATTGAATTATTCATGAGGGAAGCACCATAATATGTGGTAGCATCAAATATCTACTTAAGGACACTGAAAGACCCTCTGAACTATAGAAATAGGTCCCCCCCAAAAAAGAAATAGGTCCGCATTCCAAAATTTCAGTTTCAAGTAACTCAGCCCTCATGTAGTAAGGGCCAAGTATGGACAATGCACTGTGCTTTGTGGCATAATCTCCAAGAACTCAGGGAGTAATGGATTAACTTAAGTAAATAAAAAACCAAATTAGATTGGAAAGCAAGATAATTCAGTGAGTCATATAATGCATCTATATATTTATCTATGGGATTATTCTGCATATGTCTGTTTGTAATTGCATAGAATGGAAAATTCCCCTTCGGGGATTTTGACACAGACAGAAGTTAACATTTGTGATCTGTCTTTTTTTTTTTTTTTTTTTTTTTACATTTGTGATCTGTCTTAAAAGAGCTGAATTTAACAGTCATTTCTTTGTGGTTGGTAAACGTACATTTGAGAGAGTCATTCTGTACCATTCATTAAGCTATCAGTAATTTTTGTTTCTGTGCCTGAAATGGATCTGTATGGCAGACTATTTCAACAGAACATCGAGTGGTAAACCATCAACATATCTGGCGCAATGACAATACATAAGATTACCTTTATCAAACCTCACTGAGCTGTACATTGAAGGTTTGCACATTGCTCTGTATATTAAATTTAACTGAGAAAATGAAAAAGATAGGTAAATATTGAACTCTAGTTAATGACATGCATGCTGAAGTATTTAGGAGGTGGTATACCAATGTCTGAAACTTACTTTGAAATGCATACAAAAATAAGATGGTAGTCTGAGGGATAGATGTATGATAAAGCAAGTATACTGAAATGTAAATTGTGAAATATAGGTGATGGGTATTCACTATGAATTTTTTCAGTTTTTCTTTTTGTTTGATGATTTTCATAATGAAACATTGCTAAAGAGATACCAATATAAATATTTTGTGTATTCTATCTCAATAGCTTGGTCTGGCTAGGATCTAGGAAAAATATTTTTTTTTTAAAGATTTTATTTATTTATTTGACAGAGAGAGGGAGATCACAAGTAGGCAGAGAGGCAGGCGGAGAGAGAGGAGGAAGCAGGCTCCCCGCCGAGTAGAGAGCCCAATGTGGGGCTCAACCCCAGGACCCTGAGACCACAACCTGAGCCCAAGGCAGAGGCTCAACCCACTGAGCCACCCAGACACCCAGGAAAAATATTTTTTTTAAAACTTTGTAATCATTTTTAGTCTTAATGCTAAATTTTAATATTGCATAATATTAATAAGTCTCATTCTTGTATATAGCATTTTCCCATAACCCAGAATATAAATACTATAATGGAATAAACCTTCATAATTCCTCTTGTAGTCAATGAAATCTATGTATGATATTTGTATCTTCATAATATATTTATATATATTCATTTATATTTTCATAAGCTTTCCTAGTAACTGTTTTACTACATGAAGTACTCTCTATGTATCCCTAAGAATTTTATAAAATATGAGAGACTAGGTATACTTTTTTCTTTTAGAAGCTACACAGAATGTTATTGAAGAGGTTATTTTAAGGGGTGCCTGCGTGGCTTAGTCAGTTAAGCATAGGACTCAATATTGGCTCAGGTCATGATCTTGGGGTTTTGAGATCTAGCCTCGCTAGGCCTCCTTGGTCAGCAGCAGCAATCTGCTTGAGATTCTCCTCTCCCTCTGCCCCTCCCTCTGCTCGTGCTCTCTCCAAGAATATATAAATCAATCCATAGAAAAAAGAAGAAGGTAATTTTAAAAGTGGATTTGCTAGACAAAGCTTGTGTTTCCCAGCAGGAAATGTTGCTCAGGCTTAGTTTTGTTTTGTTTTGTTTTTTAATTTGATAAATTCTTTTGGATCAATTTGCATCAAAATTTGGCTTCTTCTAAGTCAAGACTCTCAATCTTAGGTCTAGCTTCAAATAAAAAGAATCAAATATTAGTATAGGAGAATCAATTTATTGATTAACCTAATTGTAATGGTCAAACCTGGATCATAAGGGTAATGGGGAGACGTTTGATGAGGTGAGGCTGATGACAAGAAGGTTGGTTGGGCTCTAGATGAGCCTTTCTTGCCTCAGTGCTAGTGACAGCATTGCCTAAGGTGGACACTGGTGTTCCCTTACCCTCTAAGTGGGATGTTCTGAAGAAGACGGAGTCACATAGGTAGAGCTGCATAACCTCTGGGTGCTCTCCTCTAAAGAACATTCAGGGGATGATTTAGCAGTGAAACTAGGGATTTTGAAGTATATGAAAAAGTTCACCATATTGTCCAAGGATGTAGATATTTATCGTTGAAAAAAATAGTTATTATTGTAACTCAGGTTCACAGGTTATGTTCCTTTTCAATTTGAACCCCATCTTTTTGGGTCTTTATGAAGGCTTCATTACTTACATAGGCATGGTGGATTAAACCACTGGCCATTGGTCATGGATTCAACCTTCTTCCCCTCTCTCTGTGGAGGTCAGGGAGTGGGACCAAAAATTCCAGCCTAAGCACATTGTTGATTTTCTTAGCCATTAGCCTCCATCCTCAGGTGTGGCCCACAAGTGGCCTCATTAGCATAATAAAAGATACTTTTTGTAGCTCTCAGCACTTAAGAAATTCCAAGTGTTTTAGGAACTCTGTGCCAGAAATATATAATTCTTACTATAAATCACAATATCACAGTATCTTTTCAAGAAGTGCTTTAACCACACCCAAATGGGTGATGATGAGTTTGCTTTTAAAGCAAGGGCCTTTTAGTATACATTTCGGTTTCTATATACGTGAATTTTTGTAGCTACACTTTTGTTATCAATTTATAATTTCATAGCATTATAAAAATGAACATTGTAGGATGTTGAATTTTTGGAATTTATTTTGATGCTTTTTCTGAGAATTATTCTATGAATGACTTCTGTGAATGTAACACGGATGCTAGAAAATGACGTGTATTTTCTCTAAAGTGTAAAATCATTCTCTCTCTCTCTGGGATTGAGTATGTGGGTAAGTGTATATGAAATATCATTATAAAACTTTTCTGTTTATTCTTTATAATGGCTTTGTTGTTTTTCTGCTTTCATCGATATTCTGTCGATGTCAAATTCTGCTCTTGTTTTATTTGAGCTTATTATGTCCCGTATATCTTTTTCCATCTTTCTTTGATTTAAATTTCTCTTATTGACAACCTATTCCTGAATTTTGGTTTTTATCTAAGGGGGGAATCTTTCTTTATTTGAGTTAAATTCTCATTACTTTTATATCAGAGCTTGTTTCTGCTATCTTATACATTCTATTTAACGTAAGTTTTTACTTCTCATT
Organism: Procyon lotor; assembly: GCA_028646535.1. NCBI lineage: Eukaryota > Metazoa > Chordata > Mammalia > Carnivora > Procyonidae > Procyon > Procyon lotor. The sequence continues at coordinate 16,306,506 of CM053615.1, forward strand.
TTCTATTTGCCAGCACTAACTGCGCTTCTGCTGATCTGGCAACTGTGTTCCATTTCTGTTCAACTAGTAGTCACCCCTATCATAACAAGACTCACCTTGTTGACTTTTTCTTCTCAGTTTCTAAAGTTCTCAGAACATATGCCTTGCTTTCAAACTGATAATACCTTGGCGTACTTTCATATCCCTCCAATTTTTCCCTCTCATTGGAGTTTTAGTTCTGAATTTTCGTGGGTGTACTATTTTACCTTATTTTTAGTTATTGCTGATTTATGGAATCATACGTCTACTGAGATATTTTTTCAACCTGACTCTCTATAAGTAACCTCCAAGATTCGTGTCAACTTTTTTGGGTGCCATTCTTCCAAAAGTGCTTGAAAGTGGAGAATTGTTTTTTATTTCATTTTTGGCTTATTATTCATATGTTGATGATAAACTTATTTCACTTTTAAATGATAGTGCAACTAGAGATGAAATTGCAGATAGGTTCAAAGTTCTTTTATATTTATTGTCAGCAGTATGCAAATAATTTTCTATGCCTTTTTCATTTACAGTATTCTTTAGGTATGTACAATATTTTTGCTTCCTGGATGCTTTCAGAATTTTCTACTTGTATTTGATATTTTTAAAATTGTACTTAACTGTGTGTGTGTGTGTGTGTTACCCTATCCTGTTGGGTGTTTTAAAAACTCTTCCAACTGGAGATCTTAAGACTTTAATTCTGAAAAATTATCTGACATCATTTTTCAAATATTTTTACCTTTCAAGATTATATTTCCTTCTGCTCCTCTGGCAGGTTTTTAAAGTAGGTATAAAAACATGTACTTCATGGGGCGCCTGGGTGGCTCAGTCGTTAAGCGTCTGCCTTCGGCCCAGGTCAGATCCCAGGGTCCTGGGATCGAGCCCCGCATCAGGCTCCCTGCTCTGCAGGAAGCCTGCTTCTCCCGCTGCCATTCCCTCTGCTTGTGTTCCCTCTCTCGCTGTGTTTCTCTCTATCAAATAAATAAAATTTAAAAAAAAAAACAAAAAAAAACCATGTACTTCATGCCTATCTCTTTTCCTCTTTCATTCATTATTTCCATCTCTTTATCCCAGATGTGTTTGGAAGAATTTTTTGACATGATGTATCATGTTACATCATGTCAGTTAGTAGTGCAGCATTTAGTAGTGCATTTACTCGCTGGAAACATTCTTCTATTCAGTACCTCCATGGAGTTCTTTATTTCAACAATTACACATATTTGTCACATCTGGTAGTTCTACTTGGTTCCTTTTTTTTTTTTTGAAGTACAACTGCTTTTCGTTTTGTTTTATATCTTCACCCTTTTTATCTCTGTAAAAGCAGTTATTATGCTTAAGTTATGTTAATTATTCTCTCTGGTCCATTAATTCAGTGTTCTCTGGTGTGGATTATTCAGTTCGTTATTTTTCTTTCGTGATGCTTGGGTCTAAATGTCTAATAATGTTTAAATGTCTAAAGTCTAAAAAATGTCTAAATAATCTAAATGTCTAAATATCTAAACAAATAGGTGTTTGTTTTACAGATAAACACAGTGCATACACAGAGGCTCATATATTCTTGAGATTTTTCATTTAATCAGGTTTTTTTTTTTTTAATTTTCAGTTATTATCTGTTATTATCAGTTACAATTGCCTTGGCTGGTCCTACATATTTGGAGGCAAGCAAAAGCCCAGGATCCTCATATATTCTTATAGATGAATTTAAGGAGCAAATTTGAGGTTGCATCTCAGGGAGTGTAGTTTGTGATGTTTGTAATCTTGACTGCTTGCTTTACCTGTTCATTTTACCTACCCTATGACCCACATATATTCTTCAGGAAATGGAATTTATGGAGTGAGGTTTGAGAAGATAATGGGGCACCAACAGCCTGGTCTTTGTTATATTTTTTCATCCCACCTAGTCTTCAATATTCTTCTGAAGTTAATCTGGTTTTCAAATAATTCTCATTGGCTTTGCTGTTTCTTTTTTTTTTTTTTTGGCTTTGCTGTTTCTTGACCTTCTATGTAAAGGTTAGGCACTTATTATCCCAAGGTCAAATAAGGAAGAGAAAAAGACACAGCTAGGATACTTTCTCTAAGAAAGCTCCTACCTATGGTGTTTTGCTATCTTTGTTTCTATGTTGACAATATTCTCCACTTAGACACCCAACCTTCTGTATCTCTGAATATTTCTACTATGTATTTAATTCTAATTAAAAAGAAAAAAAGATCATTCCCCCTTTTGCCTTTGCTTATAGCCAGAGTTGACCACCACATCCAGAAATCATGTGTGAAATTCAGAGATTTAAAAAACTTCGTTTTGCTTATCTCCCACCGTTAATTTTCCTGTCTTTGTGTTTACTTATTTTTACAAATATACTGAAAGCCAAGATCATATTGAATTGGTTAAAACAAGATTTAAAAAAAATAATTGGTATTCTAAAGGCCATTCATAATTAAATTTGGAAGTAGAAATAGTGGGAAGTCAATTGCCATCACTAGGATCAAAGAGACAAGGGAGAAAGGAAATTACTAGAACCCAGTGAGAATTGGAAACATGGAAGAGGGACCACCAAGTGGGAAAGTGCCATCATGAAGGGATATAGCTTCTGCCAGAATGCACTGAATTTAGGGAGGGAGTGAGGAAACGATGCACCTCTATTCTCCTCTTCCACACACCTATCTCCTGCCCGTGACAACTCTTGGCTGAACTCAGATAGAAATCAAAATGGAAAAGGAGTCTGGAGAAATAGTCCACAGAGGCAATGTTTTAGAGGTTGGGACAGGTCAGAGAAAGTTGAAAAATAGATGTGGGAAGAGGGTAAACTTAGTATTACCAGCATTCCATCCTCTCTGTACTTATATTCTGCCACTGTGACTTTGCACATTTCAAAATAAATTGCTGCATTGGAGAATTCTGGTAACTGTCATAGATGCCATCGCCTTCGCCCCTTATCTCCCTGGAAAATGTCTTTTTGTCCTGTAACACTTCCCTCTATCGGTAGCATCTTCATGAAAATCTCCCTTATCCTATTCCTGAGGTCATTGATCTCACATATTTAGTACTTTACAAATATCGCCTTTGCCTTAATTAATTATTGACTTTTTATTCTTCCTTTCATCTCCAGAACATCCTTTGTCATCTTTTTGTCCCTGGCGGCCTCAAATTATTACTGGCAGATGATGAGTGCCCAGAAAATTTGTGATAAATGAATAAAAGAGGAATTGAGTGGGTTTGAGAGAGTATTAGCTCCACAAGAAAAGGAAGGGGTGGGTAAGTGGATCACAAGCATACAGGAAATTGAAAAATAAATAATAGTATATAATTGAGGACAACTTAGAAAACTTAAAGTCAAGATGAAACCCAGAATTGGGCTAAAACTTAAGTGAAAACAGAATTCCACAAAACAAAAAAATAAACACAAAAAAATCCAAATCATACATTAAAAATATATGCTATCCAAATAAAGTTTAGAAGTATTCTCTGTAATTGGCACACACACAAAAATTAATTAAAAATAGCTTTTCTTAAGGTGCTGAGAAAAGGATATTAAAGTCAATTCCTTTGGTTTTTTTGGTTTCAGCAAATTTTTTTCATTATATTTTCTAAATTGAGGGTAAAGTGAGGTTGGCACCATTTCAAAAATTTGTACCCATATTTTGTCTTAGCAGCCAAACAAAGTTTACATTTAAACTTGGTATTTGTCTATAGTTAATAGGAAGGAAAGAACATATGCTGTTGTTTAAGGGCTCTAGTGAATAATTTTCCCTTATTTCTAAAATTATAACTGGTATTTAAAGACTGACCCACTCATTTAAAGTTTAGATAACTCAAGGCAGATTTTAGAAGTATTTCTTCACACTCAAGATTATTAAATATGAAAGAACATATGTCCATTGAAAATTCATAGTACTCATTTTACTAAAAATCATTTTATATAGTCCAGCCAAGACAGTACAACACTTTGCTAATTTGATAGTAGTTCATTTAAATAGCTACTGCTTTCTGCACAGGAAAGAAAGAGAGGGGAGGAGAGAGAGAATAAAGAAAGAAAAATTAAAGAAAAAATGAGTTTTAATAGGTTTTATTATTAGTATTCAGGTATGGTAAGGCCAACAGGTAAGACTGCTGCCATTGAAAAAGTCATTTACTCCTGAATCTCAGCAGTAGGAGGCACGTCATAGCACAGCACAGCCACACAGGGAAGCACTGGGTCGGTCAGGAGGCAGAGACAGGTGGCAGGGTAAACAGATTTAGGATTGGCTAGTCTGAATAATTTCAGTGAGCATTTCTGGGGAATAGAGACTGTTCATAGTTGTCTAGTACCTGGCCGGGGGATGATAAGGGAAAGTGGGTAATGGACCTGCAAATATTGCAAGCCTGATAAAAGACACTGTTGGAGGTACAGGCTCTGGACTGGTTGGTTTGCATTTGAAAGGCATGCTCTGGATGGGTTGTTTACTATCTCTAGGAATTGCTTAACCCTGGGATCAGCTGACTCCCTCTGGGGTCTGCAAGGCCCCAGATCAAAGCGTCAGAATACAGAAGATAAGATCTGGTTATATAAGAAGGAAGGAAGCAAGGAAGGAGTTTTGTTTCATAATTCAGTCAGTGCATAGAATAGGAGAAACAATAAATTGATATCCAAGTTGGAGAAAGGATTTCTGTCATTCTTTTTCACTTTGTTCTTATTAATAGAAGTGGTTTGTGGTATTAAGAGCTCTGACTTTGGATTCAGAAGGAACTGGGTGAGAAGTCTGGCATTTAACACTAGCATTGTGATCTTTCTGTGAGCTTTATATTCCTATAATGTAAAGATAAAAGTATCTTCTTTAAAGGGTTGTAAGATTTGGAAGTAGTAATGTGTACATAGTATATTAAATAAATACTAGCTGCTTTTCTTTTAATTTCTGTTACCTAAATACTCATTGCTAATGCCCACCAGATACAGTTGATGAAATCATGTGTTAGCTTTTCAAGTGATGCTATATTATTACACATCGAAGAAAAGGGTGGCATATGTCTTACATTGCACCTAAAAATGTTTTAATATGTCTTACATATAAAGGAAGGGAGGGAGGGAGGAAAGCAGGGAGGATGGAAAGAAGATAGGAAGGAAGGAAGGAAGGGAGGAAAGGAAGAAGAAAGAGAGAGAACAAATGAAGAGCAATTGAGTAAACATTTCTTTTAGAATTCTGAAAAACGACTAACAAAAATGTGTACTATTTTGTCCATAAATATTTAATAAAATTGTTGCCAAATAAAAATAATAGTAATTTAGTATAGAATGTTTCAGCATAGAAAAACCTCAAATACTAATATATTTGTAATTTAAAGTACAAGATTCTCTGAGCCATGAATTCATAGAAATTGATTTGCAAACTTCAATTAATGACCTTGGTTATTTGTCAATAAGAAGGGAGAGAGGTTATGTGAGTGCAAGTAAATTAACCTTTCATTCCATACTCTACTGACTTCTTCCACACTGACAAGTAATCAAGATTGTTTGACAGAAACAGCAAGTTGTTTAGCCTCTCAGCTCTTCTGCCACTAAAATATGATGTCAGATAATTTGTTCCTGTTTAGTTCTAGCTTGATTACTTCTGGTTCCTTGAGATTTGAATTGATGAAGTTTTACTTTAGTTACATGGCAGTGTTAATAAATGCTGTCATGTTTATTAATGAGATGCCAAAATTGTATTGTTATATTTAGAGGACAGAGTCAAGTTCATGTAACTTAAAGTAGTTGAATGTGATAAAAGGTTAATTAGACTTCATGACCTGTTTAGAATATGTCTTAGGTCTCAATATCAAGATAACTTTCAATGCAAAATACCAAAACCCAGAATTAATTTATAAGATAACTATATAATAGTCTGTCCTTTAAATAGTAAATAGTTCTAACAGCTCCTAAAGAAATTTTCTATATTTAAAAACAAAAACAAAAAATAAAAACAAAGCAACAGATCTCCCAAGGTCAGCCATGTCAGTATTTCCCTTGATCTAATTGTGAACTTATTAAACAGATATTTTACACACACAATATTCCTAAGATTTCAAATTGTTTCTATTGAAGGAAGACTCCTTAGTGAGAGTTTGCTACAAATTTCTCAAGATGCATAACATGTGGTTTTAAAATGCAGTGGAATCAGTGAATAGCAGAATATGTGCAGCAGAAAATTTCTCATTCATCATAAGTCATTTTTGGCTAGAGATAAAAATATTATTACCCTGAAAGACAAGGCAGAGCAACATCCAATGACTAATGACAATTTTCATAGGTAAAAATAAACCCACATAACTGAAGCTTCTGCCATATTGAAATCATAATATAATATTTTTTTCAAATGAAAGACGTCACTGGGAACTTTAATTTTTTTTTTTTTTATTTTCCTGGCAAACAAAATGTAAGATAAATCCATACCTAAACATATCTGGTTGGAATTTTTCAAACTTCTTTGAAAGAAATTTGTGGTGGGCTTCTAGTTTTTAAAAAGTATTAAATTAATTTTGAAAAATCAGATTTGGAAACAAAATGAAATCAGAGTATTCAGGATGGAGAGCTGTGCATAGGTTATAGTGATAATTAGCATCCAAAAATTTCTTACCTTTATGGGATATAGAGAAATAACTTAAAAATGGGTACAACATTTTTATTGAATAGAAGCCACCATGGGCTCCCTAATGTTACTATTCTGACTTGGTAGTCATATTTAGAAGAATAACCACCTACTTAAAAATAATAGCAGACATGTGAAAACTACTATGAATAAGAGACTTCTTTCTCATGTAATTGAGCACTCTCCTTTTACTGATATCTCCACAGTAACTGTGCAGATTATTGTGTATCATGTGAATTTCTCCTTGAGTGAGATTTGATAGTTTGGTCCTTTAAGAAATTTGTTCATTTCATTTAGGTTGCTGAACTTATGGCCCTAGATTGCTTATAGTATTCCTTTGTCCTTTAAATATCTCTAGGGTCTGTAGTGATGTCTCTTCATTTATTCCTGATATTTTTAATTTGTATTTTCTCTCCTTTTTTCTTGGGCAGTCTAGTGAGAAATGTATCAGCTTTATTGAACTTTTCAAAGCACCAACCTTTTGTTTGATGGCTTCTCTTTCATTCTCAAATCAATTTCATTGATTTCTACTTTTGTTTTTATTATCTTTCCTTCCCTTTGCTTTTAGTAATTTGTCCTTCTATATTTAGGTTTTTGTTTTGTTTTTAGGAGGAAACTTACTTAGACCATTCCTTTGAGATATTTTCTCTTTTCTACCTTAAGTATTAAATACTATAAATTTTCCTCTAAGAACTGCTTTAGCTAGATCACAAAAAAATTTTAAAGATTTATTTATTTGAGAGAGAGACACAGAGAGAGAGTGGAAGGGAGGTGTTGAGGGAGAAAGTCTCAAGCAGACTCCACGCTGAATGCAGAGCCCTAAGTGGGGCTCAGTCTCAGAACCCTGAGATCATGACCTGAGCCAAAACCAAGAGTCAGATGCTTAACCCACTGCACCACCAAGGCACCCCTATATCATCAGATTTTTTATGTTGTCTTTTCATTTTCATTCAATTCAAAATATTTTCTAACTTCCCTTGTGACTTTTGAAACATTGATTATTGAGAAATATGATGTATATTTTTCAAATATTTAGAGATTTTCTAGATATCTTTCTGTAATTTATTTCTAATTTAATTCCATGATAGCCACCACACAGAGACAAGAGACTCCTTCCCAATTCATGGGCTGGATGTTGAAGCTGATGATGCCACACACACTGAAAGAATTTGGAAGCAAATTTATTACTTACAAAAGGAATTCATGGAAGAGCAGGTCAAGTGCAATCTGATTCATAATGGCAAGAGCATAAGAGTATTTGTGGTGTGATGGCTTGGTTTTAGCTCTAGCTAAGGGTGGTTCTGGGGTGAGGGTTTCTTCCTATTCTGGATTTGTGTGCTTTCGACTTTGTGTGGGCACCAGGAAGACTAATGGATTTTTTTTTTTTTTTTTTGTATTTACTTCCCCATATATAGGGCAAGGGGGGAAGGGAAGGTATGTGGCTTAAAAGCTATCATTGGTCAAAGATCAAAAATGGAGTCAGACCTCTTACTACAATTCACCCCAATGTTTGATTGATGATGGAAATGTGCCATGTTTCATTCCACTGAATTTGAATTTGTTTAGGCATAATTTTAGAAGCCATATGCTTCTAAATGTATGTATGTAAACTACAATGAAAATGAGGAGACCTTGGACAGACGTGTGTATCCAAATGTTTTAGGCAGTTGTTGAGAGCCAAGAAGGAGTGTTGGAATATTTGCTCATAAAACTGAGTGGTATTATTATTATTTTTTTTAAAGATTTTTTATTTATTTGACAGAGAGATCACAAGTAGGCAGAGAGGCAGGCAGAGAGAGAGAGGAGGAAGCAAGCTCCCTGCTGAGCAGCGAGCCCGATGCGAGGCTTGATCCCAGGATCCTGAGATCATGACCTGGGTCGAAGGCAGAGGCTTAACCCGCTGAGCCACCCAGGCGCCCCTGGGTGGTATTATTTTTTTTTTTCCTGGGTGGTATTATTAACAAACTTACCTTGTTTTGTTTTTTTGGGTTATTTGAGCATCTTTTCCCATAATTCCTATTCACATGTAGCCAGAGATACCTTTAAGGAAGCAGACTGACCAATAGATTGGCTCAGGCTAGGCAATTATCAGCAGCTGAGGCCACCAGGAAGCATTGTCCCTCAGTGAGGTCATCTAAAGGATTGGCAGTTTGGTGCATGTGTTTAGAGGCCATTTTGGATATTTCTTGGTTAGTATTAATGATATATATTTTCTGACTGGAATATGGGTACCTAGGGCAGTGTCAATGACTCACAAGACTGGAAGTAGGGCAAGTATAATATGTAGGATTATACCTTTGTATTTACTAAGGTTGGGAAAGAAACAAATGAACAAACAAAAACCAAACAAAAAGCCACGGAGATCCCCAAAGCTAAATTGGTTGATATATTGTTCAGTTCCTCTATATCCTAATTGATTTTCTGTGTATTTGTTGATTATTGAGAAGGATGTTGAAGTCTTCAACAATAATTGTGGCTTTCTCCTTTTTTCCAGTTTTAGAAATTTTCGCTCTATGTATTATACAGTTCTGGTGTTAGATATATACATCTTTAGAATGGTTATATTTTTTTGGCAAGTTGAACCTTTATCATTATGTAATATTATTCTTTATTCATAGTAATGTTTCTTGTTCTTAAATCTACTTTGATATTATTTTGGGGGTCTGTTTGTATGTGTGTTGATGATTACTTTGGTTGGTGTTTTCTGAGGTCTGGGAACTGTGGTTAGTTTCTTGATTATTTTGGAAAATTCTCAACTCTCATCTCTTCAAATAATTTTGTCTACCCCTTTCTATCTTTTCTTTTGCAATTCTAGTAACAAGGGTGTTGGAACATTGTATATTGTCCCACAATACTTACATACTGTACTAGGCTTTTCTTTTCTTTTTTCTTAAAGATTTCTATTGACATATTTTCAAGTTCACTAATTATTTCCTTGGCTTCATGAAATCTACTAATGAGTCTATGGATGGCATTCTTCATCTTTGTTACTATGAATTCCATGTCAGTTATATTTTTATTCCATTATATCTTATGGGTTTTTTTTTTTTTTTAGATCTTTTAACCTATTAATCATAGATATTTTAAATTCCTTGTCCAACAGTTGAAACATTAGAATCATATCTGAGTCTGGTTGTGTGTATTGCTCTTGACATTGTGTGTGTTCTTTTTTCCTTGATTCTTTGTATGTCTTCTAATATTTGGTAGAAAGCTGAACATTTAAGACAGTAGAAACTGCGATAATTAGTATTTATGGCTAAAAAAGGCATATCTTTTATTTTATTTTATTTTTTTTGCCAGGACTTTATTGAAACAGTGCATTAATGTAGTTAAGATTTGAGTTAGTTTTGGGTTTCGTTGTTGATATAGCTATCCTAGCGCACCCTAGTTTTCACATTCCTCTAGTATAATCTTGCATGTAAGATGTAGGTTGGTTGGCAAGAGGTTTTGTTTTGTTCTCAGTGTTTCCTCCCTCAACTTTTGGTATTTCCTCTGTACCTGTCCCTCAGAGAAGAGCAATTTCCTTGCTCTTGATACTTCTCTACTAGTAACTTACATGGTGTGCATGTACCACAGCCAAACAAGTGTATACTTCCCATCTTTCCCTGAAGACTTTCCTCTTCCCTTGGATTTCAAGTTAATTGTTTGCCTGACAACCCCAGCTGTTTCATGGTTTTAGTAGGAGTTTCGATTTTTCAGGTTATAACTTTTTATTATAAGAATAGGAATGTTTCTATTTCAACAATTTAGGAGGGAATCAGAAGTCAAACATATTTTTAAAAATTGAATGCATTTCATCAATCTCTGATAAAAAAAAACTTACCATATTTTTTTGAGATACAGTCCAAATAGTATTAAACCTTCTAAATAGTATGTCCTGAGTCTAGAATTTATATCATAACTCTGGGTACCACTTAACTGCATAAGAAGTTCTTTTTAAAAAGTTTTTTATTTGAGTATAGTAGGCATACAGTGTTACATTAGTTTCAGCTGTACAACATGTTGACTCACCAAGTTTATACATTATGCTGTGCTCCAATCTGTTACCATTCAATGCTATGACCATATCATTGACTATATTCCTTATGCTGTGCCTTCTTAGTTCTTCTGGAGCTGGAAGCTTGTGTTTCCCACTACACTTCACCCATTTTGCTTATCCTTCCACCCATCTGGCAACCTTAAGTTTATTCTCTATGTATAAAGTCTGATTCTGCTTTTGTTTATTCATTTTTTTTTCTTTTCTTTTTTTTTTTAGGGTCCATGTATGAATCAAATCAAATGGTATTTATCTTTTTCAGTCTAAGGAAGATTTGCACATGCATGCATGTGCACACACATACACACATAGACACACACACACACTGGAATATTACACAGCCATAAAAAGGATGAAATTGTGCCATTTACAACATTGTGGATGGACCTAGAGAGTATTATGCTGAGAGAACTTTTTTTTTTTAAGATTTTATTTATTTATTTGACAGAGATAGAGAGAGATCACAAGTAGGCAGAGAGGCAGGCAGAGAGGGAGGGGGAAGCAGGCTCCCCGCTGAGCCAGATGCAGGGCTCGATCCCAGGACCCTGAGATCATGACCTGAGCTGAAGGCAGAGGCTTTAACCCACTGAGCCACCCAGGCACCCCTGAGAGAACTTTTCTTAATGACTCTTTTTTCTGAATTTACTTGGTACCATACTGAAAGGAGACATTGACTATCCTACCAGAATTTTATTTTATTTTATTTATCTTATTTTATCTTATTTTATTTTTATTTTTATTTTATTTTGAGAGAGAGTGTGTGTGCAAGCTGGGGGGAGGGGGACAGAGAAGGAGAAGGAGTTAGAGAATCTCAAGCAGGCTCCACACTCAGCATGGAGCCAGATACAGGGCTCAGTCTCGTGACCTGAGTTGAAATCAAGAGTAAGATGCTTAATTGAGCCACCCAGTGCCTCAGAATTTTATTTCAGTTTAACAAATAGTGAGACTATATTCTGTGAGCGGCTCTGTGAAAGTTGGCAGTTCAGGTAAGGAGGTGATATTTAGTTCTTTTCTTTTCTTTTCTTTTCTTTTCTTTTCTTTTCTTTTCTCTTCTTTTCTTTCTTTTTTTTTTTTTACACAAGCAGGCAGAGAGGCAGGCAGAGAGAGAGGAGGTAGCAGGCTCTCTCCCGATCAAAAAGCCTGATGCGGGGCTCGATGCCAGGACTCTGAGATCATGACCTGAGCCGAAGGCAGAGGCTTTAACCCACTGAGCCACCCAGGTGCCCCTATTTTCTAAACATAATAGAGATTTAAACTATAAATATATTTATTTTCCTAGCTTCATAGATAAAATGAATGCTGAATAAGTGGTTTACCAAAGCTCATTTAAATACTTGGTAAGATGGACTTCAGTGAGAAAGCTTATATTTTTCAGGTTACATGTGGGGATCTCCTCTGCCAGTAGCAACTTTGAGACCCAGAAATCTTTCTATATCAACTCCTTCAACATCAAATGCACATGACACACAGTGGTGGGACCTTGAGCCCATGCACATACTAGACAAAATTATTCCCCTAGTCTAAGTTAGTATTGGCACTTGACCCCACTAAACCAATCATTCATTATCTCGGTCCCTGAAATTTGGAATTGGATTGCTGGGAATTCTCCTTTGACATTTAACTCTGGATCTTGGAGAATATGTATTATGGCTCTTAGAAGAAATAGGTAGGATAGTTTACTAACAGACAGTATTGTTTTTCTTAAATTCATTTAAAGGAAATTTTCTGATGCTTTCAGAAACCAAAAGGGGTGTTTTACTAATGTGTTAATGTTCTTTGTCATAGCAGTCATTGATTAGAAATCAATGCCGCAACAGTAAATTATGAGACAATGTGTATGAAAAGAAAAATAAATAGATTTTAATTGATGAAATCCTAAGAGGTTATTAAAAATAAGAAAGAGAGGTAGAAAGGGGCAAAATCCTTTAAAAGAAAATATAATAGGTAATACAGAGGGCTGTTATTGTCCTACTTCTATTTGTCTAGCCATCCTAAACCTTTTGATGGGCACATCTACTCTTAAAGCTCGGAAAACAGGAAAAACAGTGAGATTATTTAAGTCTCTTCTTACTCCATTCACCTCTTCATGTTTTAGAGGCTATAACAATTGGCTATGATTGAAATCTTTAGAGGCTACAGGAACAATAACCAAATACAATGACAATGTACATAATGGGCATAAAAGAAACATCATTTTTAAGTTTTCATGTGATTTGAATTGAGATGTTAATACTAATCATCTGCTTTTATAAAAGGTTTGTTTGGATCTTTTTTTGTCTATTTTTTCTTTCCCCAGTGAATGTTGTTTTCTTTTCATTACTGTGGATGTTTTATGAGTTGTGATTTATTTGTGTATGCTAGATTTGATTTATTTCTGTGATACTCTACAGTTTTTAAAAATCTGATTAAAAAATGAGGTTTGGGATATAAAATCTATGCTCTGTATTGTCAGTTCCCCCACCAATCTTTGATGACCTTGGCCAAACAAAGGTCTAATGGTATTCACTTATGTTCTGCTATCACATGTAATTTGGTACCACTCTGTTTTATTCTAGAGACAGAACAATTCTCATTCTTTATTGTCTACCTCATATTTTGCAGTTTCTATTCCTCAACACCAACAGTTCTCCTAAGATGACTTGTTTGAGGCAAAGAAAGGACAAAAGTACTCCAGCTTTCTGAAATAATTTATGTACAGATAAGATAAAGAGATAAAAGATAGATATGGCAGCCAAGGCACGTTGTTTTTAATGATACACTGTTATTTTTCTGTACCTTTAACCCATGTAGTTTTCCTTCTAGCCAGAAGTAAAGGAATCATTCACAAGGAAAGGGGGAAAATATGCAGCATCAAGTCCTCTTGGTAAATCCATCAAAGATTAGGAGAGGGCAATTTCAAGAAAATTTGCATGTGAGCAGAAACATTTCCATTAGAGAGACAGTCATATATGCGTTTATATAAAGCCTGTATCTATGATAATTAATATCCACAGGAAGATGAGAGTAAGAAAGATTTTTTTTAATAAGTTTTTTTTTTTAAAGATTTTATTTATTTATTTGACAGAGAGAGATCACAAGTAGGCAGAGAGGCCGGTAGAGAGAGAGAGAGGAGGAAGCAGACTCCTCCCTGCTGAGCAAAAAGCCAGATGATGATGGGGAGCTGGATCCCAGGACCCTAAGATCATTACCAGAGCTGAAGGCAGAGGCTTATTAACCCATTGGCCCACCCAGGTGCCCGAGCAATGAAAATTTGAAATTGAAAAACATGATCTCATTGACCTTAGGACCAAAAATAATGAAATAATTAGATGCAAAGCTAACAAAAAATACAACGACATATACAAAGAAAGCTACAAAATTCTGATGAAAGCTACAAAACTCTGATGAAAGCAACCAAAGAAGATCTGACTAAGTGCAGAGATGGGTCTATATTTATGAATAGGAATACTCAATATTGTTAACATTTCAGTTCTTCCAAACTTGACCTATAGATTCAATATACTTCCATTCAAAATTTCAGCAAGTTCTTTTGTGGCTATTAATAAACTGATTCTAAAATTTATATGGGAAGTCAAAGGACTCAGAGTAGACAACACAGTACTAATGAAGAACCAAGTCAGGGGACTGACACCAACCAACTTTGCAGCTTAATATATAGCTCCAACAACTAATACAGTGCAGGATTAGTGAACGAATAGACAAACAGATCAATGAAACAGAATGGAGAGGCCAGGGGGGACTTTTAGGATAGTGGAACTATTCTGTATGAAACCATAATGGTGGATATATGACATTATGCATTTGGCAAAACCTGTAAAACTGTACAAAGGTGAACCTTGATGTAAACTGTGCACTTTAAGAACTGAAATAATGGATTGATATTATTTAATTAATTGTTATGAATGTATCACACTGATGGAATACATTAATAATAGAAGAAATTGTGGTGGGGGACATATGGCAACTCTGTATCTGCTCAGTTTTTTTCCTATAAATCTAACACTGTTCTTATTAAATCTAACACAGCCTATTAATTAAAAAAAATGTGAGGGCATAAACCAGAAATGTGGGGGTTGTTCGTAATACCTTTCTCTCCATATTCACTCTCCATCCAATCAGTCCAAGGATTCAATGTCCTAAATCACTTTCAAATTCATTTGCTTTTTCTTTTTAACTCTGTTGCCATTTTTGGCACAGATCATCATTATCTCTATATGGATTTTATAGCATCTTCCCAGCTGGTCTCACTTGCCTATGTTCAGTGTTCCAAATCATTATTTAAAATGTTGGCATTTTAAATGGTATTTCTTTAAGACGAAACATATCATGTCATTACACTGCTTAAAACTCTTTTTTTAAACTCTTTTTAAATTCACATTCAATTATCCAATATATAATACATCATTCGTTTTAGATGTAGTGTTCAATGATTCATCAGTTGCATATAATACCCGGTGCTCATCACATCACGTGCCTTTCTTAATGTCCATCACCCAGTTACCCCATCCCCCACCTACTTCCCCTTCTGTGACCTTCAGTTTGTTTCCTAGAATCAAGAGTCTCTCATGGTTTGTCTCCCTCTCTGATTTCTTCCCATTCAGTCTTCCCTCCCTTCCCCTATGATCCTCTGCACTGTTTCTTATATTATCATATTATTTCATTCATATGTGGAATATACTGCTTAAAACTTCACTGGATTTCTGTTTGCAACCTTCTTTCCATATCTTATAAGAACCTTTATTATCTAGACATTATTTATCTTTCAGTTATTTTCTCTGATTTCATTCTTTCTTGCCTTCTAGACTCGACTTACACTGAACTTTGCATAGTACTACCAGTGCGGTACTCTTTTTATTTATTTGTTTGTTTGTTTGTTAATTAATTAAATATTTTATTTATTTATTTGACACAGAGAGAGATCACAAGTAGGCAGAAAGGCAGGCAGAGAGAGAGGGGGAAGTAGGCTCCCTGTCGAGCAGAGAGCCTGATGCAGGCCTCCATCCCAGGACCCTGAAATCATGACCTGAGCTGAAGGCAGAGGCTTTAACCCACTGAGCCACCCCAGGCACCCCCAGTGCTGTAGTCTTTATGGTCTTCAGTCTTAATATCTGATGATTCTACTGCTTGAATACTTCCCTTGCCTTTTTTTTTTTTTGGCCTACTTATGTTTTATCTTTTGGAATTTAGCTGAGATATTACACCTCCTAGGAATCTTTCTACTCCTCACAAATTGAGCTAAATATTCCTCCTGAGTTACCTCAAATTTTCCTTAATGTGATATGCAAACTTTTTGCTTTCTTCTTAATATCTACATTTGATCATTACTTCTGGGAAGACAGTCACATTTATATTTTGCATAGGTCTTCCTAGAACCTGTAGTAAAACAGACTCTCCATTACATTCTTTTAAAAAACAAAAAAAATAAAAAAAAATTATTAAAAAAAAACAAAAAAAGAAACCACTTTGAATCAGTCCTAATAATGTCTCACAGTTGAATTCATGGCATTAATGAAAAGATAGCCCCAAATACACCCCCACACCCACACACACACGTATACACATATATATATGTTAATTGGGTGAGTCTAATGGAAGAAAAGTAATATGAACAAAAAGAATTGGATCAAGGATTATAATATTGAGTTCTTCTGATTTCCCAGGATATTCCTTAATATGTTGGTTTTATTGATATATAATTCACTCATTTAGATTATACAACTCAGTGGTTCTTAGTATATTCAGAGTTGTGCAACCACCATGCAATCAGTTGTAGTACATTTGCACTTCCATCCTTTAGCCTCATCCCTCAATTTCTCAGGTCCCCCAGGCTCTAGGCAACCACTAACCTACTTTCTGTCTTTATAAATATGCCTATCTTGGATGTTTCATATAAATGGAATCATGTAATACATGGTCCCAAATGCCTGGCTTCTTTCACTTGGCATAATGTTTGCAAGTTTCCTCCATGTTGTTCAAGTAATTTTTGATAGTTTTAGTTATGGATCTTGGAAGTTTTCAATAACAGAGCGAGCCAAAATATATCCAAATCAAACCTAATCCATTATTTGAAACAACTTTGAATATCATAATTGACATTCATCCTACTGGCCAATGTACATTTTACCAAATATATTTTATATGAGCAAGTTCAAAGTTTATTACCAGTTATGAAGAACTTTATTCTTTAGACTAGCTTTAGACTTCTTTAGACTTACCCCCCAAAAAAATTTGGGGTTTTGCAAAGGTACATTATATGCTATAAATAAGATGTACATTTTTGTTCTTTGGAGTTTACTTGAGTATACCATGGAATAGAATAATAATAACAAAAAGATTGTGTTGATTCTGTAAATATATCTGTAGTTATTGAAACTATTTAAATGTGTATCTCAGGAATATTATTTCACTGAACCTTACCCCCTTATAGAAAGAATTCAGCATGCTTCTGAAAACATAAAGGCTGCCTTTGTTTGACATAATTTGTGTTATCTTCTTCATAGATAGTGATGGATGGTGATAGTTCATAGTTGGTGATTCCTACTTCAATACCAACTTCTTAGTTGGTGATGAAAACATAGGGAATGGTTTTAAAATACTGATGAAATACACATTTATACTTTAGAGCACTTGTGAACAGTTGATTTACTGCTGATAAAAAAAATATTAACAGCTCTAGTTTGCTTCATTATGTGTGCAATAAGGTAGCTAATGTTCTTTTCCTTCCTTTTGTAGAAATGGTAAATGAAGATTTGCATTCAGGATAGAGCTTCCTCTTGGGGAAGCAATAGAAGCCTAGACTGACATTCCCCAAGCCCCAAACCTTGTTAAAAGTGGTTTCAGTACTGGGGACCTAATGCACTGATTGCTTCCCTAGAAGGAGTCTCCTTGCTTGCTCCATTTGGTCCTATTACAGAAGGTCTAATTACATCTATTATGCTGTTCAGTTTCACAGAAGGTTGGGGAAGGAAATTAGGGGTATTAGGGAATGGGATTAGGGGCGTGTGACACACATACACACACACACACACACATAGTGGGTTTTAAGAAATGAACTGATGACCAAACTAGAGTATTTGCGAGATTGTATCTAAACTATAGAGTGTGTTACTGTAACAAGACAAAATGGAGATAGTTCCAATTCTATATGATTGCTCAGGCAACAGGGAACCAATTACACTGTCAAAATCTGAGATACTGAAGCTTAAAAGCCCCAGAGGACTTTTTGCAACTTTTTTTTTGTCATCAGTAAAATAGATTGTTACTGGCAAGTAACACTTTTTTTTTTTATCCTGTTGTAAAGTGTCACTTGCATTCTGAGCTCCCCAAAACCTTTCTGAACACATTCTTTGCCTGCACAGTGCACATAGTATATGCTTATGCTATGCTTTTGTATAGCCTAGAAGAAGACTGTTATCATGGCCTAATAGAGCTCAAAATGGAAAGGGAGAGGGGGTAGAAGGGAGGCTCATTATTTTTTAAATGGCTTCGCTTTTCCCATAGGAATCCTATAGATCCCACTTAGCAGAAGCTCATTCTAGCACTGATTAAGTGGGAAATACACAGAATCTCAAAAGGTCAGACCTATAATCAGCTGTCCTCAGGGGTTGATATGGGAAACTTCTTAATCCAACTTGAATTTATTGCCATTTTATAACAAAGTGCAGCAGATGATATGACATTAAAAAAAGGCATATATATATATATGTCTTACATATTTATATATATGCAAATTCAGATATGTGTGCATATGTGTGTGTGTAATGGAAAGTTGCCTACCTAAACTAACAGTAATGTGGTTTACCTGAATTATTTGATTTCTTAGGCAATCTTCCCTAAGTGTTTTTTTACTTATGTTATTGATTTATTTTATATTCTTAGAGACTTTGAAATTATAACAAGTTAAGTTTACGTGGAAATGGCCTTGTGTTTATAAGAAACAGTTCACGAATTATAGATTCTAAAGGAGTATGACTAAAAAAAAGTATGTAGAAGAAACAGGATAATAGAAAAGGAAGAAAACAAACACAATTCTTAATGTGTTTCCAAACTGCGTGCAAGCCTGTGATAAACACTTCTTTGTGGGAAGAATATACTTGTGGAACCGAATGACTTAAGCTGGACAAAGCTTGGTTTCTTGTCTCTTAAAATACATTTTTACTTATTTTAGTGAAGAATTATTAGTCAATATTTCATTAAAAAAATGACTTTGGTCAAAAGCTGAAGGATTTTTGCTCATCACACCTTAAAATGGCATCTCTATTTATGTCCTCACATAAATTTGTAGTCATTTCTATCACCTTTATGCTGAGAGCAGCACCCAAATACAAAATGTTAAACCAGTCATGAACCTTCGTGCTTGCTTATCTGTGTGGAAGAAAATAGATTGTTCTCCTCTCCTCTCCTTGTTCCAAGTAGTTATTAAGTTAAGCCTGGAAGAAAATTGACCTTGGAGTTGTCTTGAGTTGTGAGATTGAGAAAAGGTGTGAAGGCTTTTCATTAAAACATGACTCCATTCTCCTAGTTCCTGGGAGACAAGTGATGTCAAGGAAGTGGTATAAGAGGTAGAGTGGCCTGTCTTTTCCCTACATGAGTGGCTTTTTCTTTTCTGGGCTCATGAAAATGCTGTCATTCCTATCTCTTCCTTCTTCGTGGAAAAGAGTAAGAAAGGAAGAAGGAGAGACTCCAGAGTTCAGAGGAGGTGTTTCCTGCTTCTGTTGACGGGAAAGCTGGCAGACCACACGCAGCAAGTGGAGACAATGGATGTTTCTGTCTCTTTGTAGTTCTGAATAGGTCACAGTGAGTCATGTGACTCCTCTGTTGGTGAAAGACAGAGCACAGCAGCTAGGAAAGGGGGGCGGGTCATTGAGAAGGGGGGAGCTGCTCCCAGGAGACAGGAACACAGTACTGATTGCACCATTGGAGATGGTAGAAGGGATTGGCTAGGAGCACAAGGCATGATTCATGTTGCTGGACTTGAATCTCACCATATGGTCCTGGGAAACTTAGTTAGCTTTTCTGGGCCTCTCTTGTCTTGTGTACCACAGGGGGATAATACTTGTAGCTGTTTCAAAGGTTTAGAGGCAGGGGAGAATTAAGTGAAATGATGCGTAAAGATTGATGAGCAGAGTGACCAGCACTTAGTAAGTGCACATTAGAAGTCAGCTGCTGATCCTGTTTATGTTGGGACATTATGAAAGGTGGTAAAAATTCTTCTTGTCTTAATCAACAATGATGGTGATGAGAAAGTGTGACTGGGTGTGTTTGCCAAGAGGCACACATGTTTTGCCTAATTGACTCAAATACGTCAAATATTTTGCTCTACTCTGGGATGTCCCTATAAGGAAATAATTAACTGATGACGAAGAGGAACAGGTTGATTGAGATGTCTGTGTAGATTACGACGTAGAAGTGTGTGGGGCACTTCCATTCCTAACCAAGTGAGGACTGGCTTCTAATGGGAAGATGATCTTGAGCTGAAACAAACACTTTGAAACTGTTCAAACGTCCAAGCAACGTACTAGTTTTACTTAAACATGCACAGAATTTTCAAGAGTTCCATGGTTCTGAAATGAGCTGAAGAATTTTGGATACTGGCTACAGTTGGTTAACCTAGTCCTATTGCAAGGTGTTATTGAAAAGTCCTCCACAAATATCCCAGTCACCCTAAAAGGTACAAAGATTCAACTATACTCTTCATTGGCAATCTTTTGTATCTAACTGATGGTGGAGATCAGTTATTTTAAAAAGCTATAAAAAATATCAACAGATCAAATAAAATTCTTTTTATGTTACTATTTTTGCCCTGAAAAAATAATTATCTGTGTGTACAGTGTGGGCAGACTGGGAATCTTAAATCAGCATTAATTTTACCAGATAGGGAAAATATAATGCACATTTTCTCTAATCTGTGCCAATTAGGACAATCATTTGAGGAATCAGCGTTTATGAATAATCAATAAATTATTAAATTGCATTTTCATATGTTCTGAAAGAGACTTTTAGTTGTAAAAAGTAAAGAGCACAATAGGCTTTTGTTATTTTTTTAATAAAGAAATAAATTACTTAAATACCATTCTCCTTCATTTTAATGTATTATATTAAGCATAAGCATAATATATCATAAGCAAGTCTTAATTTTCATGTTTATTGAAAGCCCACTATGGAATAAGCACTGTTCTGAATACTGGGATTTAATGGTGAATATGCCTTATGAGATCTTATTTGCCTTTTCTCTTAATGGAGGAAGACAATATTTTTATAAAGGAGTCAACAATGTTGGTTCCAATTGCGATAAAGGAAATCCAGTGGGCTTGGAAGTGCTGCTTTAGGGAAGGGTTTTTTAAAGCGCTATTTGAGCGGAAACATGAAGAATGGAAGGATGCTGGTCATGCAAGGAAACTGTCACCTGTAAAAAGCTCAGTGTGTCTGGAGGATGAAAAGGTGCTGAGCATGGCTGGAACATAGAAAGGAGAGGGAGAATAGTACCTGAGGCATTGCTACTAGGAGGCAGGGCTAGATCAAGTAGGCACTGGAAGCCATGGCAAGGTTTAGAATTTATTTATTTATATATTTTTAAAAGATTTTATTTATTTGACAGAGAGAGAGAGATCACAAGTAGGCAGAGAGGCAGGCAGGCAGAGAGGGGGAAGCAGGCTCCCTGCTGAGCAGAGAGCCCAATGTGGGGCTCGATCCCAGGACCCTGAGATCATGACCTGAGCCGAAGGCAGAGGCTTAACCCACTGAGCCACTCAGGCTCCCCAAGGTTTAGAATTTAGAAGCCACCGACGTGTGTGTGTGTGTGTGTGTGTGTGTGTGTGTGTGTGTGTGTGTGTGTGTAAAAGAGAGACGAGGTACAGGGAGAGAGACAGATTCAGTTGGGACAAATGAATTATTGGTTTTCATTTTTTTTACCCTCATTTTTGCATACACACAGAACTACACATAACTGAAGATCCTAAGAGATGGGAAAACTGCACGTTTTAGGTGACATTCCTCTCTTAAAGCAACCGTGCTACTTAAGAGATAGAGTTTTCACACACATCCATATGCACACACACCACTTATCTTTATATTCCCTTCTATAAGCAGGACATGACCTTGCCTAATTTACATTTGAAATGAACAATTTAATTGTGGGATGAACAATGGACTGTGGAAAGACAAGACTGGAAGCAGGGGAACCAATTAAGAGGACACTGTAGTATCCTCAGGAAGAGATGGTGGTGGCCTAAAATAAGGTGGGGGCTGGGAAGATAGTGCCATATATATAAAGCTGTGTGTGTGTGTGTGTGTGTGTGTGTAGTTTATTTTGGAGGTAGAGTCAATAGGACTCATGATGGATTGAATGTAGGGGTTGGGTCACAGGAAAATTAATGTGGGTTGTGGTACAAAATAGGCAGGGAGCTGGTGGGTGTTTAACATGACAGACCTTTGCTGCAGCACAATACTCTGGCCTTCCATAAATCACTGTAGCATGCAACATCAGGAATTCAGAAAGACCAAAAACCTCCATTAGCACTGAACCATAGCATCTCTATAATAGACATATTTAACAAAATGACATTAGTGCTATTCATTTTTCTTGTTATGCATATTTGAGAAAGCAGGCGGGATCAAAATAGTACATATGGTGGGATCACATTGTTACTGAGAGTACAGGAGGAAAAGCGAAGCAAGAACAGACTGTTTTACAGAGGTGAGGGGCAAGTGCACTCCCTGTTCCCTCAAACCCTCACATTTGCTGTGCTGTCTTCTATTCTGGGCTGTAGCATGATGTCTGATAGAGTACGTTCACTGCTGTGGCTCGGGAGAGAGGGCAGCTGATGTTTGCTCTGCGGCAGTGTTTTTGAAATGATGGGCATGACTTTCTAGTGGGGAATAGAATAAAATTAGTGAGAATTGACTAGCACTGGAAAAAAAAGTTTAATAGAAACATCATAGGGGCATCTGGGTGGCTCAGCCGGTTAAGCATCGGACTCCTAATTTTAGCTTGGATCTTGATCTCAGCAGGCCCCACATAAAATAATAATAATAATAATAATAAATTTTTTAAAATTGAAAACATTATAGTGCCTTTTCTAGTGTTTTGTGAATTCCTTGTTTGTATTTCATTTATATCTATATGTCTAGAACTATATATCTATGTAGCTCTATCTAGTGTTTCTAGATATCTAGTTTCTATATATAGATATGTAAATCTATATATAGACATAGTTTGTAGATATCTATCTATCTATATGGATGGTTGAATGTGTCACAGTGCAAAATGGATTCATTATGTTAAAAAGAAAACTACAGGCCCAAAATGGAGTCACTCATGTTAGGACCTCCATATCAGCAAACCAAGACTTAATCTTAACTGCAGTTTCAACCCTACCACCACCCCCAGAAGTTAACCTTTATCCAATCAACCTGGAATTTCTTGGTTAACACTGGGAAATTTATTGATAGATCCTTTCTGTTCTGCTTCAGAGGATAGCCTTGCCTCAAACAATGGATTCTTTGCTAATAACTTCCTTCCCCCTCTCCTTTTCTACCTTTAAAAACTTTTCCTTTTTTGCAGCTAGGTAGAGTTCCTTTTGATTTACTAGATGGGATGCTACCTGATCATGAATTGTTTAATAAAGCCATTTAAGTCTTCAAATTCACTTGGTTGAATTTTGTTGTTTAACAATTGCAACGAGTCTAGGTTAAAAAGGAGAAATAGAAAGCTACTGCTCTCAGGTATATTCTCTCTGGGAAATCCCCAGTTTCTTGCCTCAATGTAACTTTTCAAAGATGTGGAATAGGTTTATTTGCTTAAACTCATCCACGTTGCATCTTTATGTCAGGCAGACATGGATGAATTGAACAGACATTTGAGATCAATTACTTGGTGGATGGTGGGTCTTGGAAAAGAAGCAGGAAACATAAAACCTACCAAGAGACTAAGGACATCAGATGAAAACAACAGCGCCCCACACCAGTTCTCAGAGGAATGTTATCATTTGGGGAGGGGTTGACAAAATGGAGAGTGGAGGGAGGGTTTTACCTATGAGGTAAATTTTGCCTAAGTATGCCAGTTCTGCCTCTGTCCACCTTTGAAGACTCAACGTTGTGAATGGGAGACTCATACTGACATCCAAAGAATTTCTAGATGGGCAATAAAAATGCCTCCTCTTCTTGATGGAAAATTCAAAAAATTAGAAATGTCACTACATTATTTGTAGTTGTGCATCCTCATTCCCCTGGCCAAACCTCATTTATTGGATTTGCACCATAGACAATGCCTGCACCTGATTTCTTCATGTCACCGACAGACAAACCTTGTAAGATTGCTGACTGGTCAGAACAAAGCCAAATTGTCAGGGGTGCCTAGGTGGCTCAGTGGGTTTAAGCCTCTGCCTTCGGCTCAGGTCATGATCTCGGGGTCCTGGGATTGAGCCCCGCATTGGGCTCTCTGCTCAGCGGGGAGCCTGCTTCCCCCTCTCTCTCTGCCTGCCTCTCTGCCTACCTGTGATCTCTTTCCCTCTGTCAAATAAGTAAATAAAATCTTAAAAAAAAAAAAAAAAGAACAAAGCCAAATTGTGTCAAGCAAGAACAAAAAGAAAGAAGCCCTTCTAATTACAGACTGAACAAGTGTCCTTCATCTTTCCTGGCAGTAACAAGGGAAAGGTTTAGAAGTTTTAGAGCAAATCAAAAAGCCGTTTGATTTTTCCAAACACCTGCCCAGGGCACTTCTTTCCAACAGAAGTAGTTGCAGAGGATAGGGCTTCAAGCACCCGTTCCCTGTTTTCACCCTTTCCTCTCTCAGGCTTTGGTCTCATAGGGTGGTGCAAGGCACGAGTGCTTATCTTGTGGGGCCCACCCTGAGGGTGCTGTGATGTGCTTGGTTATGTGATACTTGTGATGCATAGTACTGATAGACGGAAGAAATATAATAATATACAAAACATTGTGATATATGATAAAAACATTCCTTATTTTTCTTTCCAGAATTCCTTAAATTCTATTCTAAAAGGGACTTTGCCAGATAATTCTAAACCCTGGAGTTGAGACCATTGTTGACTTGTAAAAAACTTTTCTTAGTGAGGGATAATGGCTATAAATATCCATTTTGTGCTTCCTATTATTTCTAAGTAAACCTCTGCCACTTTTTAAGTTAGATTCAGAGAGGGGTACCTGGATGGCTCAGTCAGTTAAGCCTCTGACTCTTGGTTTGGGCTCAGGTCATGATCTCAGAGTCGTGTGGTCAAGCCCCGCATCTGCCTCTGTGCTCAGCCCCAAGCCTGCTTGAGATTCTCTCTGCACACCCTCCCCCCCAAATAAATCTTTAAAAAAAATGAAAGCAGCAATGCTTTTTGTTAGATTCAGAGAGAATAGTGTGGTACGGTTATTGGAATCAGTCTAAGGGAGGAAAGTGTTGAGTCTCTTAATTAGTGAATATCAAACATAAAATCCAGGCCATATGCATAGTTGTAGGTGTTGCAGTTTAAAAGGGACATCAACAGACTGGAATGTGCTCAGAAAAGGGGAAATGGGACAGTTTACACATTCCTGATCTGGGAAACAAATTATGTGAGAAACAATGAACACAAAATAAGCATTCATTTATTCAAGAGGAAAGTAACAGCTTTTATATTGCTGGCACTAGGCTGAAGTCTGAAGAGACAGCTAAAGCCTCTTAAGAAAGTTTAGTAAAAGGAAAAGAGAAGCTTATGGGGAAATGTGAACATGGTCATCATATATTTTTAGCACATTTATGTGGAAAGAAGATA
This sequence comes from Procyon lotor, assembly GCA_028646535.1. Lineage (NCBI taxonomy): Eukaryota > Metazoa > Chordata > Mammalia > Carnivora > Procyonidae > Procyon > Procyon lotor. The sequence continues at coordinate 16,331,916 of CM053615.1, forward strand.
GATTAAACTTATTCATGTCTCCATTTCTTTATTTGCTGAAAGAGGAGGAGGGTGGGGAGAGAGAGTTTGACCAAATTGGTGCTTTTCAGCAGGAGTGGCCCAGATTTTGTGAGGTCGAATGCTTACATAATTTGAGGACCCTCTTTAAGAAAAGAAAAGAAAATTAGGTGTTTATTGAGGATGTAAACTATGCCACGGCAAGTTATTATGTTTAAAAAATTAGCAAATACTAGAAATATCCTAAAGTCCAAAGGGGGGGAAACATGCCATTAACGTTCTCACTGGTTAACTGCCTGACACATGTCTATGATACTTTTTAGCCTACATCTTGGACTGCAGACTCTTTAGCAAGTCTTCATGTTACAACATATTGTAATATACATTTCTATTAGTTATATAGAGAGAAAACAGAAAGGTAGAATAGGAAGATGCTCAGTCTTCTTGCTAGCATAGTTGATGAGTGTTTTTAATTATTGATAGTTTAGAAACGTTTCCACAAAGCAGACTTTGACACTGTACATCTCAAACCTCTTTTTTCCACCACTACCACAGACTTCTAGTGCAAATGAGTTCCTTCCAGATAGGTCTGACTTTGATTTATGGATTTCTTCCATGGAGCCCTGGTGCTTCTATAGAAATACCGTAGGTAGCTCTTGAGTGGCTCTTCCCCACCAGGCACAGATCAGGTGGTGGAGAGTGTTCCTGCTCAAGTTTTGACTAGAGAAGCTCTGCCCTCCCCAGCTTTATAAAATGGACTTCCACAGGGTAGCCAGGGAAGACTGCCTTTGGTGCAGGCACTAAAGTGACTCTAAAATAGTACTAGGAAAAAGTCAGCCTGCTTTTTATTATCATCCTGTGTCAGCAATTCTGAATAATGTCAGTGAAAAAATAGTCTTCCACCAAAAAGCTTTTGTTGGTCTGAGTTGAAAATAATTCTTGCAGTTACTCTTAGGTTTTAATGATAGATATGTAAGCCTCCGATTGGCATGTTTTTATTATATACTGCAATAAACATTGTATTCTGCATGGAAGCTAATTTGGAAAGCTCCCAGCCTCCAAAACACACCGACTGTTCCAGGAATTGGTTTCTAGAGTAAGTTCCTAATGGTTCTGAACCATTCATGCTTGCCTTGGTCACAGTCTTTAGTCACTGTGGGATTACAGATTGCTGCCACGAAACAGTAGATTTGAAATAAACAATGTTGGTAGGGTGATTGCAAAGTCCAAGAACCAGAGCTTGAGCCCCAGCAGTTTTGTCATTCTATCTGACCACTTGGAGATTTGTTTGAGTTTAAATTATAAAGCTGTGAAGCTGATTACAAATTGAAAGTTTGACTTAGTGCACTCAGGCTGCTGTAACAAAATACCACAGACTGGGTGGCTTATAAACAACTCGTATTCTTTCCTCACCATTCGGGTGGCTGACAGTCCAGGATCGTGGCACCAGCAGACTCAGTGTTTAAAGAGAAACTCCTTATTCAAAGATGGTGCCTTCCTGCTGTGTCCTCATGTGGTGAGAGGGAATAGGGAATCTCTCTGGAACCTCTTTTAAAGGCACTGATTCCATTTGTGAGGGCTCTTACCTTCATCTCCCAAGTCTCCACCTCCAAATATACTTTTGGGGGTTAGGGGTACAACTTAAGGATTTTGGGGGGATGCAAAACCCATATCTCCAGTCATTTCCTTTTATACTCTAAGCCACTATCCCCTGGGCTAATCACTCCACGCCCAGGTACTAGACAACTAGGGTCAGCCCCTATGCCCAAATCCTGCCCACACTTCAAACAGTTCAATCCTAAGCTTCCTTCTTAGCCTATGTGTCTTGCCCATTCCTTCCTAGGCAAACTACAATAAAATCAAAGCTCTTGACCTGCAGTCTCCCTCTCTGACTGCTCATTGTACCTACATACTTCCCTAAGTAGTTCTGCATACCATGCTGTACGAATATAATAAAAACTTTTATCTTAATGACAACCATTTTCATGTCTGTGTGTCTTCCCACAATAAATTAAAACAAGCCCCATATACTATTAAAACATGGTAACACAAACTGTATGGCCTGCAAAGCCTGAAATATTTGCTATCTGGCCCTTCACAGAAAAAGGTGGCTGGCCCTTTCTTTAGAAGGCACCCTTCCAAGTTAATTCACATGGCTATTGGCAGGCCTCAGGGGTTCTAAACTTCCTTACATGGCCCTCTTGCTAGGGGACCAACTGTTCCATATACAGGACTTTCAATATTAAAAGCAGGAAAGTTCTAGGAAAGCTTTGACAGTTGGTCACCCTGGCTGGATAGGGCAGTTAGTTTTTCCCCAAACTGGGCAGCTGGAGAGCAAGTGTCTAAGGTGGAAGCCATACTCCTTTGGTAACTTATCCCAGAATTGAAATCCCGTTACTCCTGCCATATTCTATCAGAAGTAGATTAAATCCAGCCCATACCCAAAGGGAGATTCGATAAGGCTCTGGATACCAGGAAGCAGGGCTCATGGGGGGCCAAGTTAGAAGCTGCTTACTATACCATCCTCTTCTATCTATCTCTTCACTACTTTCAGTTTGAAACATGAGTCAACATTTCTTGGTGCTATACTAGGTATAAATGTCCATTAACACAAGAAGAGATCAAATGAATCTGAAGTGCATGAATCATGCTTTGTGTGGCAAGTGTATGAGATCATGATAAAATGTGAGATTTAATCTCTACTCTAATAATTAGAGTTTAACTGCTTATATCACTATTATAAACCTCAGTGAAAACACGCTACTCAGATTTCCCTATGGATTCAGCAATGCTTGCAATTATAATTATCTCTTTAGTGTACATCAAACACTAAGCATCGTCAGCTATATTTAAGAAATATATTGCCATCTGTATTTAAAATAATCGATTGGTTCATAAAAGATCCTTTCATTGATATATTTCCCTCATTTTTTTCTTTTTCTGTCCTTTGTTCTAAAAAAGAGATCATTAGCTGAATGATTACTTAATAAGCATCTACATTCTAATTATGATTCTCCCTTAATGTGGGTAATCTTTCCATTCATTTCTTTCCTTTTAGGAACATCTGCTTGAAAACATAATCTTTATTTTTAAGAGATCATCTGTCCCTATAGTTCCTTTCCCTCTTGAAACTCCAGTCTTGAGCTCTGATACCACCATCGGTTGCTATGGAAGTTATTATGATGCCACAAACAGAATTATGACTTCATGCCAGGGAGTAGCAGTGGGAAGCCCACCATTAAAAAAAAATTGTTAACATTCTTGCTGATTTTAAAATGAGTGGGAAGGAACTACATTCAAGGAAGGAATCTCTAGTTTCTTCAGGTGCACTGTTTAGTGTCTTTACCTGATTTTGAAGAATTCAGTCTATGATTTTTCTGATGAGTCACCAAGTTTGTCGAACTTTGAGGGACCTTTTATTCAACTTATCTAAACTCTGCCCATGTCTATATGCAGTGGATGATGGAATTGCGAATGAGCTGGTATTGTCATTTCAGTCTCCTTAATGATAAATACCAATCTTCATAGTCCTACCACTCATTGGGTAGTCCCCAAAGATCATTATGAAGGCAAAACAAAGGGACTAAGAGTGCTGTATTTCATGTTTCAAAAGCATGCACAGCCTCCATCTAAAATGGATATCATAGCACTGAGCAGCTCCTATTAATTTGAATTCTGCTGCATAAAACATGAAAAAAGAGTCAGCTTCCAGAATGGCAATGTTATTTATTGCAGAGAGAAAATGCCATATGGAAAGGGAGCCCAGGGACCTGGATTCTGGGTTTAGCTACTCCTTGGCTTCAGTCTATAACCTTGAGCAATTCATGGAACCTCCCAGGGCCTCCATTTCATGGGAATGGTGATAGTAATAGGAAAACCTCTACTACAATTGCTGCCCAGGGATCCTCTAAGAATTAATGAGATAGTGTCTACAGAGCATTTTGAAGCCCTTAGACAAAATGAGAAAGATAACTAAGAAACATTTTAAGATATTTTAAATCAGGCTTAGACTCCAATTTGGACTTTTTTAAAGGTGGCCCGCTCAAGGCTGATTTATTCCTCAGAAATTCAAAGGTAGCAAAGTAACCGAGCTGAGGTACACTACAGAGTTTTAAATAATCCAATTATCTTTATCAATTATGAGGTTGATTCTGGCAAACCAAACTAATTTCTGTTTATGATGAGGAAATATGAAAGAAATTGTGTTAGGCAAAAATGGCCAAAATGTAATTTATTTCCCAGCCAAATATTATTTTTCAGTTCACTTTTGCTTCAAAGGTGTCTATACTGAATGTTCGCGGTTCAGATACTCAGCCAGTATTTTTTAGCTCCCATTTTATTGCTTTGTTGTAAAGAAATGGTTTTGAGTTTATATAGAATTGAAACATATATATGGTTAATATTTTTAAAATATTTAACATATCACAGCTGTTTTAAGTATTAATAATAAAGGACCACCTTACTGTGGTAGTTGTCTAGCAACTTCAATTTCTAAAGAGTGTATTTAAACACTGATTATATTTTGGGAGCAGTGAACAGCCATTTCAAAATCATAATGTAGATATCTAATTAATTAACATAAACTATACTAATGGTATATAGAAAAAACAGCTTAAAATCGTTATATATAGTATAATCTGTGCATTTTTAATATTACTAGAAAAAGTTCTTTAAGTCTCTATGTGGGAATATTTACATTGGTTATCTGTATAGTGGATGTCAAGAATTTTTTTTTTTATTTTTTAAAGGTTGTATTTATCTGAGAGAGAGAGATAGCAAGAGAGAGCACAAGTGGGAGGGAGGAGCAGGCGCCTTGCTAAGCAGGGAGCCTATGCAGGGCTCCTCCCAGGACCCTGAAATCATGACTGGAGCTGAAGGCAGAGGCTTTACCTCCTAAGCCACCAGGCACCCCTGAATTTCTTATTTTCTTTAAATAACTTTTTTTTTTTTTTAAGATTTTATTTATTTGACAGAGAGAGAGAGAGAGATCACAAATAGGCAGAGAGGCAGGTAGAGAGAGAAGGGGAAGCAGGCTCTCTGATGCGGGGCTTGATCCCAGGACCCTGAGCCGCCCAGGCGCCCCTTCTTTAAGTAACTTTTGAGTGTTCAGAAATTCCACACAATAAGCAAAAATAAAGCTAATTTTATTTTAAAAATGAAAATAATTTTTGTAGATGGAGACGGTCTCTTTCTCCCTCTTCTCAGGGTTTTGTAAAGCTCAATTGAGATAATGAAAGTAAAAGTACCTTGGTGATTGTGAATTGCTCTGCAAATGTGTATTGTTGGTGATATTATACTGCAAATTTCAAGCCCTTTAAAAATGAAGACTGTATCTCTATTCGTTCCAGGAATATCCTTGTACTGCAGCTGTGTAAAAATATTTTCTTCATTTGGAAACCAACCCAAGATCACTTGTATGTAAGTTAGAAAAAAGTACAACACATTTCCTTCACACCTCAAATATCACAGATGGAAAACTGTCGTTTTTGCCTCACTATTTTCTATGCTAAAATGATTTAAAAAATAATGTGGCAAATTTGCTAATCTATGCCTAGGGAAATTTTAGATTTTAACTATTTCTACTTATAAGTGACTATTTGTGAATGAATGAATTTTTGCCTAGTAATAACCATTCCTTTAGTGATTTGAATGAGCAAATATCAGTGAAAGTTTATTTACAATTAAGAACAAAACTTGAGAGTACCCATTTATGTAGTGCCTCTTTCTAAACAAGTCAATCTATATTGTTTTGAATGGAGAACCTACTTTTAATCCAGAATAGTTCAGGTTGATAATATACATAATGGAAATTATATGATAACATCTCATTTCATTTTCTGATATGTACATCTGAAAAACAAAAAAAGAACTAAAGAAGCAAAAAGATAATTTTGATATTTTAAGATGATCTGATGATGATTTTTTAATGATTCCATGGCCAATATGGTCAATAGTACATAATTAATAATACAGGTAATAATGAGGCCTACCATACATCATCAACATCTTAACTACAAACACTTCAAGGTAACGTTTAAAAGACGGCTCTAGGGACGCCCTGGGTGGCTCAGTGGGTTAAAGCCTCTGCCTTATGGTCTCAGGGTCCTGGGATTGAGCCCCGCATCAGACTCTCTGCTCAGCAGGGAACCTGCTTCCCCCTCCCTCTGTCTGCCTCTCTGCCTACTTGTGATCTCTCTCTCTCTGTCAAATAAATAAAATCTTAAAAAAAAAAAAATAAAAGAAGTCTCTATTCCAGATATTAGAACTTCTGAAATGTATCTTATACTGGTTTCCACCTCTTCGGGAGATATAGACATTTATTTTATTATTGTGAATAATTATTATCTTAGCTGGTTAATTCAGATTCATAAACTATTCTTTTTTTTTTTCTTAAAGATTTTATTTATTATTTGAGGGAAAGAAAAAAGAGAGAGAGCATGCACACATAGGAGGGGGCGAGGGGCAAAAGGAGAGAGATAAACGGAGTCTCTGCTGAGCGCGGAGCCTGATGCCCCTCTCATCCCAGGACCATGGGATCATGACCTGAGCCCAAGGCAGACACTTCACTGCCTGAACCACCCAGGTGCCCCACAATCATAAACCATTCTTTAAAAACTCATGAGTTAGCTAAAGTTATTTTGTCTGCAGTTTTGATCATTCTTTGCTAGTCCTACTATTATCAGCCATCCCCACTGCTGCATATGTGCACCAACCTTCTATCGCTCCCCCTCTTGTTTTAATAATAGCTTTTACCACCATTAGAAAAGTGAACTTGCAAAGTCTGCCTCCTTGGGAATATGAGCCCACAAACGTGGTATTTCTGTTATGTGTACTGCAATATATAAGCTTTGGTAGGTCCATAGTATTGGTAATGGAATATTTACAAATAAGGACCCAAATTACTGTCACTGTAAACAGATTTTCTTTTTAGGTAAAATAGCAATATGGAAGAGATAATTTCTGTAAAATGTAAAAAGATAACATTAATAAGATAAATATGTGGAATAAAATGAAGAAAAAATGTAATTTCTTTAAATAAAGTAACTTATTTCTCGTTAAAATCAATCCTTAGTCATTCTAGAGTGCTCAGATGTCATGATGTTCTGGAATTCTTTGCTTCAGAGTAGCTGATGATTGATAGTGTAGGTTCTGCTTGCTCCTCCAGGGATGAGCTGACTGTAGGAACTTAAGAGAAAACGTATGGGAACTCTTTTCTGACTTCTGGCCTCTCTAAGGCAGAAATTCAAGCCTGACTCCTTAACAAGCCCAGGAACCCAGATGTTTGGAACCTGGGTTCTCCTTGAACCTGTCCAGGAGAATGGACATCGCAGACATTATTGTCCTTATTTTTCTTCTTCCTTTCGGTCCAAACTCTCCTGTGGAGATGAAACCCCGAAGTTGTGATTAGCCATTGATGATGTTCAAATCTACACTTTGTTTTTTGTTTTGTTTTGTTTTTTTAAAGATTTTATTTATTTATTTGACAGAGAGAGATCGTAAGTAGGCAGAGAGGCAGGCAGAGAGAGAGGGGGAAGCAGGCTCCCTGCTGAGCAGAGAGCCTGATGTAGGGCTCGATCCCAGGACCCTGAGATCATGACGTGAGCCGAAGGCAGAAGCTTTAACCCAGTAAGCCACCCAGGCACCCCTAAATCTGCACTTTGGTTGGTGTTCCAGACTTGTGTCTAAGTAGCCTCCTCTAATAATTCATCTACTAGATAATACACAGGGATCTGAAATATTTAAAAACAAACTCACCTAAAGACTCCACCTATTCTGGTATTATAAGTTGAAGTTTTAGTGTCATGCCAAATGCCTCAATATTTCAAACTTCAATATTCTCATTTGTAAAATGGTGAAAAGAATTTCCTCTTTATAGAGGATTATGAGGCTTAAATGTGGTAATGCATGTAAAAAGCTTAGCATAGGGCCGATACATTGTTAACTCTTAATACTGTAGAAGTAGTAGTGAGGGTGGGTGATCATTCTTTCTACTTTTCCCAAGTAGTTTTTGCTTATTTATTTGTTTCTGATTTTAGAATGTGAGCCCATGTTTACAAGAACCGTATCCTAGTTATCTTTGCTTCTAGCATAGTAATTATCTGCTGTTTGTTAAGTGACTAGATTTATAAATATTGCATTTCTTGTCTTTTACATGCTATAACCATTTACCTTTGATGTAAAACTTCTTTTGTGCTCTTTATTTTGAACCCCATAACGACCTTATGAGGCACATAACACATATACAGTGTATTCGTAATCCAAGGAAAGAGAATGAGAAACTGACTTGTCTAAGCTTGCATAACCAAGTAAATGGCAGATGTTAGAAGTGATATCCTGACTAGAGTGTGCTTTCCTTGTTAAGAACACAGTCATCTTTATGCCAAATATACCTTTATTTAATTCCAATTGGATCTGTCAGTAAGGGCATGAGAGGAATAGTTGGAACAATATAGTTGGTGTAGTTCCAGAAAGATACACATAATGATTTCCTCAATAATGATTTTATCATAGGCCAAAATGGGCTGTGATCTTTCATAAAAAATTGGCTTGACATGAAAACCAAGCTCAATAGAAAGTGAAAAGACTTGCCAGTGCCTTCTAGACTGATGACTGATCTCCTTCAGAGACAGTATACATTTCTTTAAATTCCAAGAGCATGACTATATAATAATGTCCATATTCGTCCAGCTATGTATACATAGTCCACAAAGAAATTGAAAACCAGTATTTGGGGTAAATCAAAGTATTTAGCAATCTGTATCTGATACTTCAACGTGAGCCTGACCTCAGGGTTAGAGAAGACTAGCCTGGTTCTGTGTGGTAGGGAAATGATTTGACCTGAGAGAGTGTAAGCAGAAAAGGGTTCCACTGAATCTGTGTGTGACCTCACCAAGCACGCTGAGTACAGAGAAGCAAGAAACTTGAATCTTTTTATAACAGGGAGCTCCAGGTGTCTCCATGTTCTAGCATAGTATTCATTTTTCATTTTGGGTATGGAATGAAAGGGAGCAGAATTTGTCACCCCCACATATGCCTCTTTGGCATAGGATTATTTTAGGATGATTATTTTTTAGAAATAGCTGATACGGGAGAAGCTCTGAAAACCAAGTAAAATTTACTCTTTTGTAAGAGACATTTACATTTGTTAACCTGAAAACTAAAACTTAGTTTTGTTCATAGTGGGCCATCTGGAGCATCAAGAGAATAAGATTTCAGGTTTCTTGAAAGCTAGGCTCTGAACTCACACAGTGTCAATTTCTAATATATTACATTTGTCAAAGCAAGTGATCAGGTAAACCCAGACTCAAGGGATGGGAGGTGCCTTAAAATGGTGTGAGATTTTTCCCAATCTGCTACAACCAAGAGTTAGACTCATATCTTTCCTGTCCTTTGATTAAGATTCAATTAAAACTCCCAATCATATTTTAGTGTTCAGAAAAACTAAACTTCCTCCTTTTGCTGTCCTCTTCTTCGTCTGTTGTTTTATCATATTCTTGTCAGACCGAAGCCTCATCTCCACTTCTAAAATGCAATTCTTGAGGCAAAGTAAGGCAACATTTTTTAAAGGTAACCATTCCTATGCAGCCCAAGATTTGAATTTTCAAGTTTTAACTGGCCAGTTCTGTAAGTAGGCAATGGCTATTTTGCCTTGGTCCTTCCTTTTTCCGATTTCCTATGTTCTTGAAGAAAATAATTATCCTTCATTCTTTTGTTGACAAGCTTTGGACATTAACTTACAAACTTAACAATGTGGTTGTCTTTTATTTTGCTGTTGTTAAATCAAGTTCACAAGTTAACAGTCCAGTGTTTTAAGTTGTGAGTGGATGACTTTTTCTTTGCAGACTATATGTATATGTGTATGGTTAAGTTTGCATCCGAATGGTTCCCAAACATGCTCGCTGTGCATGTGAGTATAAGTAATTCTGTTAATAGAAGTAATGGTGAATATGAGTGTGTGTGTGTGTGTGTGTGTGTGTGTGTGTGTGTGTGGTGTAGGGGGATAGGGAGGGCAAAGATGTGCTCGCCTGATTCAAGGAGGTGTAATAAATAAATCCAAGGAAAGCTAACTAGTGAGAGGCAAATGCAGAAAGATTTTCAAAAGATACATCTGTAGTACTTCCTATGGGCCTCTGCCCAGGTATGTGAGATGATACTGGAAAAGCAATTGAAAATTCCCACAGGCCTCTGTATAAATCCGTTTCATTCTGGGGTCATCCATCAGTCTCCGCCAAGTCAGGAGGAGCTTCCATTGGTTACCCGCTGCGTGCTTCTGTTTATAGGAGTTTCTATCCTGTTGCCGAGAACCTTGTCAGATGAAGAGCAAGCCACATTTACCTGTAACTGACTTACACTGGCTTGTGATGCCTAATCTCTTTTATTGATCCTACTTGCTGGTTTCTGGAGACCATTGATTTTCCTGGCTGTCAGTTTGTGGCCTTGCCTCCTTAATGTTTATTTAGACCAGCCTCCATAAATTGTTTCTGGTACAGAGGGTGAGGGAGGCAGCAGGAGGTCAGGGGTGCGTGTATACCTGTCCATAAATATAAATCACAGCTTTCGTTCTTGGCTGTTGTTTGTGAACACGGTTCGCAAGGTGAATAAAAAACGGAAGTATTCCACTAAAATGTGGGGAAACCATTACAAATTCCCCTGTGACTCTTTTTTTTTTTTATTACAGTCTAGATTTTCAATTTTCTGAATCCTAATGGTACCTCTTGTTGTCTACTCAAACATGTAATGTTTCTTTTTGTTAAAATGAAGAAAGAAAAAAGCAAAGGCATTGCTTGTTTGCCAGCACAGAACTGTGCTTCTGAATGCCGGTGGGTTGGTTTCCCCTTCCCACCACTCAGATTGCTTTTTGTCAACACAAGCATATATAGTCATAAATTTCCGTCTTTCGCGGAAAAAAAAAAGGAGTAGTACTGGAGTTGACAGCACCTGGTTGAACAATTGAGCCAGCGCAGCTCCTCATAATGAAGCGTATGAGACTATCTATTTAGACAAAGGTTGTGGCTGGAAAGGAACTGTTAAGGTGTATGGCAGCTCACGGTCAGCATGTTCTAATAGGGGGTTGAAGGGTGAAGTGCAGAGTGCCACTGTACCTGCAATGCCAGTTGACAAGGCCAGTTAAGCACAAGGCAAAATGGAAAATTGTTGTAAGCAGGTGGCTGCTCTGTTATAAATAATTCAAGGGCACGTCCTGCAAAATCCAAGGGAAAAGCCCCACAGCTCATTATAACAGTGAGTTGGTAGACTGCTAGATCCTTAAATCACTGGAAAATGTTTTGCAACAGCTAAGAATATTTTCTCCTCTGCAGTAGTAGACATCATAGTCACTATGAGGTGACAAGTGGTTCCCCTGAGGCCACAGGACAGCAATCAGCAGAGGGGCGGCCTGGGCTACCATTCCTGCAGTCGATATCAAAGCATTATGCACGGAAACAACGCCCAAAATAAATCACTAAGAAAAGGAGAAGCATCCTCAAGACAAGAAAAGAAGTACCTTCCAGAAAACACCTTTGGAACAGCTTGTCTGATTTAGCAGTCTCCATTTTAACTTAGCTTTTTCATATTAATGAATGTTCTAGATCTACTTGACTTATCTAGCCTTCTCACTTTCACCTGTTTCTCTAATACGCTTCCTGTTATTCTCGAACTTTGTTGCCCGGAGCACTCACATGGGCCCTGCAATTTTATATGCACTCCTCATTCTCTATCTTTTAAATCTCTACTCTTTCATGAAATAATTACTTTTCACTATTATAGTCAATGGTTTTCTCTTTCTCAGAAATCTTTTTTTTTTTTTTAAGATTTTATTTATTTATTTGACAGAGGGAGATCGTAAGTAGGCAGAGAGGCAGGCAGAGAGAGAGGGAGAAGTAGGCTCCCCGCTGAGCAGAGAGCCCGATGCGGGGCTCAATCCCAGGACCCTGAGACCATGAGCTGAGCCAAGGGCAGGGGCTTAACCCACTAAGCCACCCAGGCGCCCCTCTTTCTCAGAAATCTTATAGCAATTTTATTATTTATTTATTTTTAATTTTTATTAACATATAATGTATTATTTGCCCCAGGGTACATGTCTGTGAATCGTCAGGCTTACACATTTCACGGTACTTAACATAGCACATACCCTCCCCAATGTCCACAACCCAGCCACCCTATTCCTACCTCCCCACCTTAGTTCGTTTCGTGAGTCTAGGAGTCTCTTATGGTTTGTCTTATAGCAATTTTAACCCACAGCAGAGTGTGATTACTTACATTGATGTACTGCAATAACAAATAAGCCCCCATATCACAGGGCTTAATCCACAAAGATTTGTTTCTTGCTCTCAGAGCCCAGTGTGGATCTGGAGCTCTCCTTAGTGGCTTCCTGCCTAGTATTGGCTCAGGGATCCAGGCTCCTTCCACCTAGACCATGATATGTGAAGCACATGGCCTCCAAAGTAGGCACGGAGGGGAAGAGAGAGCATGGCCTATCACACAGTGGGTTTTATACCCAGAGCAGGAAATAAAGCACATTTCTACTTTAGAAAAGAATTCTTTTGTAATATTTGGGTATTTTTTCATCTGAAATAATTGTCTCTCTGTACCGTCAAGGCTAAAATACATTCCAGATTATCAGTTGATCCACACAGAAATGTTTCAGGATTATAAAATAGGAGAAGAATATCACTTGAACTTGGCATAAGGCTTTTGAAGCAACACGAAAAACCAAGAAGTTAAAAGAGAAAATAGTGGTAGATTTTGACTAAACAAAATATTTTAGAAATCTATTATGTAATAGACAATCACCTTAATTATCACCACAGTGGAGGTTAAAAACAAATCACACGTGAGAAGGAAATATGAGCAATATAAATATTATTCATGTGAAAAGATCTCTTTTGGGTCACCTGGGTGGGTCAGTCAGTTAAGCAACTGACTCTTGATTTCTGCTCTGGTCATGATCTCAGGGTAGTGAGATTGAGCCTGGTATTGGAGTCTATGCTCAGCGCCAAGTGTGCTTGAGATGACCTCTGTCTCTCCCCCAACAAATGTGCACATGCTCTCTCTCTCAAATAAATAAATAAAATCTTTATTTTATTTTATTTTTTTAAAGATCTCTTTCAAAGCAATAAGGGAAAGAAACAGAAACAGGAGGGGAAAAAAACCACAGTAGTAATAATTTAGTCAAAAAAATATGAACCAATAAAAGTAAAGTGTGCCTAATAAATATTAGGCATAATATAAATATTATGTATACTCATGCAAATTAAAAAGAGATGAATTTTTGAGCTTAGACTATCAGAATTTTAAAAATAATGTGATTATTACAGTTGTGTGAAAACAGAGTCAGCTATACCATTGGTAGGATTGTAATCCAAAACTACTTATTTAAAATGTAATTTGCGGGATGTCTGGTTGGCTCAGTCGTTAAGCGTTTGCTTTCGGCTCAGGTCATGATCACGGGGTCCTGGGATTGAGCCCCGCATTGGGCTCCCTGATCTGTGGGAAGCCTACTGTTTGTGTTCCCTCTCTGGCTTTCTTTCTCCTTGTCAAATAAATAAAAAAAATCTTCAAAAAATAAAATAAAATGTAATTTGCTAGTGACAATTCAAATTTAAAATGCATGTAACCATCAAGCCATCAGCCCGACCTCTAGGAATTTATCCTGCAGTAACTTATGCACAAATGATGCATGATGACGTAAAATGATCACAGCAGTGGATATCATGGCAAGAAAAACAGAAGGCCTCAAAGAGGTACAAGAAATGTTAAATGAATTGCAGTGCATCTGGACTACCTAATACTAGGCAGTACTAAAATATTTATTTATATCTACTTATACTGATATACAGTGGTCCCCCCTTCTCTGCAGGAGTATGTGCAAAGATCCAGTGGATGCATGAAACCATGGATAGAACTGAACTTTATATATACTATGCTTTTTCTAATATATACATCCTTATGACAAAGTATAATTTATAAATTAGGCACAGTAAGAGGTTAACAATAATAAGTAATAACAAAATAGAAAAGGGGCGTCTGGATGGCTCAGTCCAGCTCTTGATTTTTGGCTCAGGTCATGATCTCAGGGTCATGGAATGGAGCTCAGTGGGGAGTCTGGTTGTGAGTCTCCATCCCTCTGCTCCTCCCCCCACTGGTGCATGCACACTCTCTCTCAAATAAATTTCAAAGAAGAACAATTATAGCAATATACTGTAAGAAAAGTTATGTAAATGTGGTCTCTCTCTAAGTATCTTCTTGTACTGTATTTACCTGATAATGTGAGGTGATAAAATGCCTGTGTGATGAGGTGAAGTGGGGTGAATGACATGGACATTGTGATGTAGCATTACGCTGCCATTGACATTCTCACCGTATGGCAGAAGGAGGATCATCTACTTCTAGACCATGGTTGACAGTGGGTAACTGAAACTATGGAAAGCGAAACCACAATAAATGGAGAGACTACTTAATAGACTGTCCATGAATAATACTGGGTGAAAACTTAAAGGATTTAGAGGGAAAAAAAGTGTGTACAATCCCATTTTTGAAAAAATATCAAATCATCAAAATACCATGTGTATGATAGCTTGCATGAATATAGGGAAAATTCTGGAAAGACAAAGACTGAATTGTTCATGGGACTTAACTATCACAGGGGATTAGAATGGCTCTCCTACTGTTACTTCTGTTGTTACCACTTCGACCACTGGCTCTGCTGGCCAACACCTACCTGAAGAGTCTCTAAATACTCTGCATATGTTAATGCATCTAATTCCCTCAGCATACTTTGCAAATAAGTATTAGTAACCTTCCTATTTCACAGGTAAAGATAGTAAGGCCCTGAGAGCATTAGTATCCTGACACCTGCAAGGCAGAAAGTTCCAGTTTTAATTTCATAAATTTTTATTCTTGACCTCCCACTCAAATCTCCACATAGCTAACCAGAGTGATTGTATTAAAACTGAAAATTAGATCGTATCACCCCTCTGCATGTAACCCTTCCACGACTTTCTCTCTCTTCAGAATAAAATCTGATGTCTTGATGATGACCTACAGGATCTTGGGTTCTACTCCCTCTTGAGCCTCATCTTCTATCAAACAGTCACATTTGTCTACTTGTTCTTCCCTGCTCTTTATACTAGAGATCACTTTACTTAGGCTCTGCCCAAATATCCAGCCTTCCACCCACCTCCAGATACCTTTTGAATGCCTTAGAGTACTTATTATGTAGTTATTTATGCATCGAATTATTCTCTATTTTCCCCTGCAAGAATGTAAAGCCATTTGTTTTAGTCCTACATCCTGAGTGCCTAGAAGAGTGTGTGGTGCAAAGTAGGTTTTCATTAAATATTTGTTGAATAAATAAATCACTTTTAAAAACAACAACAAAAAATGCTGAAGTGAGTTAGTGCAGGAATAAGTTGTGATTAAGATCGAGGAGCCATGCGTGTGTGCCTGTGTGTATGTGTGTGTAAAGGGAAAGCAGAGTTAAAACTTGTTTACCATGGAGATTTTCAGCAGTGCATAAACAAAATACAGCTTTTCTTTTAAGCAATCAACTAGAATTAGTTTAATTCATATATTTGGCACTTTATTTTGACTTCTTCAACCGAAACCAAAACTGGAAAAAAGAGATAAAAGGAAGTAGTCTATATGGAGGTTAGTTCCACTTATAAAGAGATGTATAGTAGTTTTGAATTATCTTTTATTTCCCACAAACCTTCTCTTCATTCTGTAGCTACCTGCCTCAGCCACCTGTTCAGGCAGATAGAAATATGTCACTGAATAGATGAACTATACCTGAGCAAACAGTGGATTAAATATCTATGAAGGAAAATGGTTTTCTGATCTTATTTAATAATCAATTAAATCAATTTCAATAACTACATTCTTTGCAGCTCTGCAGCTCTATGATTCTAACTCATCTAAGAAAACCATTTTCGTATCCTTATTCATTCAGATGCTATGGTTTGGTTGGATGGTTTGGTTGGAAGCCACTCTATATATTGCAGTTATGAAAAGAGTTTTATAAAGGATAAGGAATGAAAAATTTAAACAACCTTAAAACTTAGGGAGCACATGGGGGCACAGTCCCTATTGATCTCCTCAGCTCTAAGCACTGAATCATGTGGTTCTCAAGGAAGCCCCAAGAAGTCGTGCATTTTTCAAGAATTTCAGGAAAAATCCTGTCAACAATTTCAGTGTAAGACAGCAAAAGGGTAGTTGTTAAGAACTTACCAAGAAGTCCCCATGAATCACATCTCCCCACATGGCGGGAGAGAACTTCTTCCAGGGAATAATGGCCTCTCTTTCCCTTCTGCCTTCTAAGCTTTGTGCAAATGACTCTCATTGGCCAACTCCTTCATGGAGGATATTCTGATAATTCTAGAAGTAACTTTCAAAGAGGATAGTGATTCAACGACAGGGATACTTCCTTTAATGTCACATCTCTTTATGATTCAGAGATTAGTAGTAAACACCATCACTTTTTTTCTAAGCAAATATAGATGTGTTTGTAAAGACCATAGGACAGACGTTGTAAACCAGACAGTTACCGTGGACTATGTTTTTGGTTTGTTTTTTTTGTCTCTTTTTGGCCCACAGAGTATCTTTGTTGGCTGTTTTTTGCTTGCGCTGATATTTACAAAGTGGAAAATTTCACATATGAATGTTTATTTCTGGCTTTTCCTAAAAAACGGAAGATTGACCAGTGCTAGCCTCTGTTTCCCATGATGACTGTATCTGAATGCCTGTTGCCCTTTTAGGCATGGCACGTGTTTACGAGTCTCCCACAGCCCCACACCTCGTAGGATGCTCTTCCACCTAGTTCCCTCAGCTCACTGATTACCTCCCTGGGCCCTAGAGATGTTAGAGAATGTAACTCCTGTTCTAACACTTAAGGAAGGATATAATCCTGACTTTTTATAGCACCAATGTCCTAAATATCTCATCAGGTTGTGTTTTCAGGAGCTATTAGCTATGGCTAAAGCATGTTCCCCTCTCCCCAAATCATGTTTCCTAGGCACATTTTCACACCATAAGTTAGTAACCTTTTCAGCTTTTACAGACTTCTTTTTCACATGTAGTTATTTTTAACTTAAGGAAAATTAAAATTTTCATCAAAAGTTTCTGTGCACCCCATGGCATGACAAAAACACAAAGGTCCCACTGGTGAGTAGGTTTGAGCAGTTAGAAATAACCACTGATATGGTCATTCCTGTACATCACACTTGTAACTCATGTAACCTAAATTCATATTCAGCAAAATAAAAATTGCTGAAGATTATAGACCTTTTGAGTCACTGAAAAGTAGACAAAAGCATGGCAATTAAATTTTCAAAAGTCAAAAGTTTGATGTGAACTCATATGTACTTTTATATATGTCTCTTTCTGTATATAAATGCATCATTGCATTGCAGTGTACATGAGTAAACACACACACACACACACACACACACACACACACACACCCCATACTGTTTTTTCAACCTCTTCACACACAACAAAATTTAGTTTTAGGTGATAGTAAACTGAATCACCTCCACTTTTTTGACCTCGACCCCCCCCAAAAAAAATCAGAAAAAATTGCAATCAAATGTAATGGATTTTGCTATGAAAATCATACAAAAACGAGGCTTAGAGATATGTACTATACCAAGATGAAATAAGTAAACAAAAGACAAGCTAACTGCCTCAGCAGGTGATGTATGAATTGAACTTTGAACAATAGGGTTTTTTTTTTCCTGAGATCAGACCTGGGTTGAAATTAGGTGAGGAAACACCTTGTCACCTTAAGTGATTATAGACTCTTCAGGTAATTTGGAAGCCTGAAGTTAGAGGGCTGGAAGTGTACATATTAAAAAATACTTAAACTTTGGAAAGTCTTATAAATAATGTGCAGCTGTCCAGCAGTATGTATAATGTCTGCCAACGTATAAAGTCTCCACGAATTCTGTTTTGGTTTGGCATTCAGTGTAGTAAAATAATATATCTGTTCCTTGTTTTCCACTTGAAGGCGACTGTGCTTGAGTGTTCTATATACAAGTCCTTGTTTTTCCCCATGACTGACATTCAAATACCAGAAATGACAAGTTATTGGCTATTGAGGAGAATAAAAATTCATTTATGTCTATAAATATCCAAGAGTTGTTTAGTTAGGAGGAAACAGATGACCTAACAGAAGACTAAATCTTGGCAAGTTGACTTTCATTGGCTGAACCCTGCCAATTTCATCCTAGCCAGCTGGTTTCCTCTAATCCTCTCCTGTTCCTTCTGTTTGAATGATTTCGTAGGGTTTTTTTATGCCACACGCATCCATCACCACCAACTCCAAACAAAGAGCATGCTGGGTGAGAACAAAGCACAGATGAGCTGTCTAGGGGTTCACTATACTGGGGATGAGGCCAAGGAAACTCATCAAGAAATTCACACATCCGCAGCTACAAGTTAGTCACAATACAGAAAATGAAATTTAAGAGGGAGCCCCAAATCCTTTATTCTCGTAGTTTAGTTAACTGGACAGCTGGAGGCTCTCCAAATGACCTTCAGTTCAACCTAAATTATGTTATTCTCTTTTTGCTCAGAGAATCCAAGCAGAAGGGTGAGGAGTCCACAGAGAAAGATCTGCAGAGTGACAGACAGGAAGCTTGCCTGATTGTGTGAGGCAGTGAGTTAGTTTGAGTCAATTAAGCTTATAATTTATTTCTTTTTAAAGGTTCCATTTTTTTTTCTCAAAATAGTCCTTTCTTGTATTTCCTTTAAATTTCATATTAAGGACACAATCAGATGAGGGTTTGATTATTATTCAACTTCTCCCTCTAACGGGCTGGAGTGCCTTGTCAAATAAAGTTGGAAGGGTGAGACCAGCAGGGGCAGGAAGGAGGCATAGGGGAAAAACCTGGAGCAGGTGTGGAATGAAGCCGTGTACCTTAAGAAAAACTGGAAGTACTATGAAAAATGTACAAATCCGGCCTGCCTGTTTTAATTCTTAAGAGGAAGTGGCCACAAAGAGCATACGGAGAGAAAACAGAAACAGTTGGTTGATGGATGTTACACATTTAGGTTCCGTAATTACATGGGAAGTTGATTTATCACAGTGTCCTTGCATCACTGAAATGTCAGGGGCGGGACACAACGTGTGGCCCCATCAGAGGAGGAATTGTTTTTAGGAAGCTCTGCCTTTGCAATCTGGGAGTGACAAAAGACAAATCAAAACAAAACGAAAACATGAGGCCAATGTTATTACTTCTGAGAACTTTCAGTGCGATTAGTGCATGAAGTTAAACATGTAAAGAAGTGGAGAAAAGGAGAAATGCAAGCATCATAAACAACGCTCTGGCAACTTCAAGAATCAAAATACCATGTAAATCCTCCTGAGACTGATTTTGCTTAACTAAGTGGCCAAACAGTCTCAGTTTCACTCTTTTAATACACATTAGGCTTTTCCAATCTGGCATATGTTCACTCTGTGTACCACAGATGAAGATTCTTACAACATTTCATGATTTTTTTTTTTTGGTCTCTACAAGATGTTAAACGCCTGGACTTTGTTGTTCTTAGTCATTGTTCATATTAGGAAATTGAGATACTCATTAAGAGTAAATAATCAGGTGAAGCCAAATTGTCAGTGTAGACAAAGCTAGAACAAATAAACTCTATGATCTTGAAAAATAGATAAGCAATTCTGAAAAAGTAATTAACTAACATGTTAAAAGTCTCCGTTAACTTTTTTGCTTGAAAAATAATACTGAGGGACACCTGGGTGGCTCAGTTGGTTAAGCATCTGCCTTCTGCTCAGGTCATGATCTCTGAGTCCTGGGATCGAGACTGCATTGGGCTCCCTGCTCAGCAGGAGCCTGCTTCTCCCTCTCTCCCCGGCTTGTGCTCACTCGCTCATCTTGCTTGTTTTGCTCAGGTTCTGTGTTGCTTTGTCTCTCTCTCAAATAAATAAAACCTTTAAAAAAAATAATGCTGAAATCTTAATGGAATTTATGTGCACACCTATGTATATGCACACGTGTACACACTCATATACAGACACACAAAGACATACACATGCACATACAAACATGTGATGTGTTTAGATAGAATTGAATATCAACTCTATGGCTGTGGCTCTCTCTCTCCCTTTATTCCCCTCATATTATTCACAGGCTGAATATTGCATTAGTTTGAGTGCTTATGAAAATTTTAGTCGGGGTCAGAGTCATTCAATGTATGACATAGGCATGAATGACACAGATGTAGTATCTTACTGCCATTAAGAATGTATGATTCAATGCATGCATGATCAATATTATTGAATGTATGTTGACTGATGTTTAAAAATGTCAGTGGAAATGACTATAAGGTAATGATTACTTCTTTTTTTTCAGCATGATGAAAGCACTTTGAGAAATAATAGAATATCCACCTTTGATGTCTTCATTATGGTTCATTCTATAGCCATATATAAGGTAAGTAATTATGATTGGGGACATGTATATTCTCAGCAGTAGTAGGTAATGTCATGGTTGTTCCTATAAGCATTTTTCAAAGGCTAGAGCATAATAACTATGAAGTTGATTTGATTGTTGAGGATTACCTAGCAAAGTAAATCTTGAAACCTTTGCTATAAATGGACAAACCTCAATCCTAACAAACAAGGGATAGAACCATAGCAGTAGCTAATTACACATGATTTATTACAGTTGTGTGCCAGGCTGGCTCCCTTATGCTTGTGAAGGCAATTGTTAAAATTTTCAAGAAGGTTGAGAGCC
>CM053615.1:16357659-16359538 GCA_028646535.1 Procyon lotor
AGGACAAAGTGGTAGAAAAGTCTGGGAAGATAGACTAAATTCTTGTGGGTCAGTTAAAGGACTTCTATTTTATTCCAAGGGCAATGGAAAGCATTTGTTTAGTCTTAAATTAGGTAAGAGGTGGGCTAAATTCGGCAGCATCTTCCTTTTCATAAATAAGTTTCACTGAAATGCCACCCCATACATTTGTTTACATCTCTATATTATCTGTGGCTGTTTTGGTACTACATGGCAGAGTTAGGTATTTGTGCCTAAATACTTACTGTCTGATCCTTCACAAAAACGTATGCTCATCCTCGAGGAATGATACCTTTTGTATATTTTGGTTTATAATTATGTAGAGAAAGACTGTGAGGGATATAAAAAGAGGTTAGAAGGCTATTGATATAGTCTAGGTGAAATATGATTGTGTTTTAGACTAAGCTATGAATGATGGCGGTGGGAGAGATGAAAAGATGTGGGAGATGTTAAGGAGCTAGAGCTAAAGGTATTTGCTAACAGTTTACATGCGTGTATAAAATTAAGAGAGAAATCTCGAATAATTTCCAGAATGTTGGTTTGAGCACATGCATGGAAGGTGGTTTATATTTAAAATTATTAATTATTTATAAAACTTTGGAATTAAGAATTACATTTTTAATGATATGTAGAAAAAATAAGAAAACATTTTTTATCATATGAATTGGCAAGGCCTATCTATCTATCATTAAAAATATATGAGTTTGAAATTAAATAAAACCTGCTTAGACAAGTATTAGCTAAGGGTCTTAGAGGACAAGCTACTTACCATCTCTGAGATGAATTTTTATAAATTAATATTAAAAATTTATTAATAATTATATAGAGACATCATAAGATTGGTTTCTTCCCAGATTTATTTTTTAATTTTTCAAATTGGTGTAAAATATACCTTTAATTGACCATTTTCACCATTTTGCAGTGTATGGTTCAGTGACATTAAGTACACTTGTGTGCATGGTAGTGTACACCACTGTCCATCTCCAAAACATTTTTCATTTTCCAAAATTAAAACTGAATTAAATGATATTCCCCATATCTCCATCTCCCTAGCCCCTGCCAACCACCATTCTACTTTCTCTACTAATTTGACCACTCTTGGTACTTTATTTAAGTGGAATCATGTGGTATTTGTCCTTTTGTCTTCAGCTTATTTTACTAAGCATAAAGCTTTAAGATTCATCTGTGTCAGTATCCATCCTTTCTGAGGCAGAATAATAGTCCATTGTACATATATACCACATTACGTTTTTCCATCTGCTATCGAACTGATGTTTGTGTTCCCCCTGCTTCCAAATTCATCTCCTGAAACCTGTTTCCCAATGAGAATATTTGGAGGTGGAACCTTTGGGAAGTGAATAGATCATGAGGGCAGAAGCTTTATGAATGGGATTAGTGCTCTTTTAAAACAGGCCCCAGAGAGCCCCACATCCCTGAACCAAGATGCAGGTTCTCACCAGCCAGTGAATCTGCCAGTGTCTTGATCTTAGTAACCTTCAGAACTATGAGAAAGAAATTTCTATTGTTTGGAAGCCACCCAGTCTATGGCATTTTTGTTACAGAAGCACAAACACACTAAGATACCATTCATCTGTCAAGTTGCTTTCACCTTTTGACGTTTGTGAATAATGCTGCTTTGCACCTGGGTGTACAAATAATCTGTCCAAATACAGCTAGCTTGCTTTCTTTTTCTAACTCCCTCCCTCCCTCCCTCCCTCCTCCCTCCCTCCCTCCCTCCCTCCCTCCCTCCCTCCCTTCCTTCCTTCCTTCCTTCCTTCCTTCCTTCCCTTCCTTCCTTCCTTCCTTCCTTCCTTTCCATTTTGTTTATTTACTTGAGAGGGAGAGGGAGAGTGCACATATG
>CM053615.1:16359638-16454713 GCA_028646535.1 Procyon lotor
ATTGCTCAGTTATATGGTGATTCTGTTTGCATGTTTTTTGAGGAACCACTACTTTTTTCATAGTAGCTATGCTATTTTACATTTCTACCAATAATGCACAGGGTTGCAGTTTCTCCACATCCTTGCTAACACTTGTTATTTCCACTTGTTGTTGTTGTTGTTTTGATAATAGGTATTTTAATGAGTATGAAGTGGTATCTCATTGTGGTTTTGATTTGCATTTCTCTAATGATTTGTGACACTAAGCATATTTTCATGTCCTTATTGGCTATCTATAGATCTTTGAAGAAATGTTTCTTCAGGTCTTTTGTCCTTTTTTACAATTGGGTTGTTTGTTTTTCTGTTGTTGAGTTGTAGGAGTTATTTATATATTGTGGATATTAACCTCTTGAAGTATATAATTTGCAATTACTATCACCTGATTTTGGGTTGTCTTTAAAAGACAAAGTTAAACTCTATTGATAGTGTCCTTTGATGTACAAAAATGTTTAAATTTGATGTAGTCCAATTTATCCATTTTTTTTTTACATTTGTTGCTTGTACTTTTGGTGTTATATCCAGGAAATCATTGCCAAATCCAGTGTCACAAAGCTTTTGTCCTATGTTTTCTTCAAAGAGTTTTATAGTTTCAGCTCTTATGTTTAGGTCTTTGACCCACTTTCAGTTGATTTTTGTATACGGTGTAAGGTAAGCGTCCAATATCATTTTTTGTATGCTGATATACAGTTTTCCCAATAACATTTGTTGAAAATACTGTCCTATCCCCATTGTATGGTCTTAGCATCTTTGTAAAAAAAAAAATCAATCATATATGCAAGGCTTTATTTCTAGGCTCTGGATTCTATTCCATTGATTTATATGTCTCTCTTTATGTCAGTACCACACTGTTTTGATTACTATAGCTTTGTATTAAGTTTTGAAATCAGGAAGTGTGAGATTTTCACTTTGTTCTTCTTTCTCAGGACTGATTCTGTGTGAATTTTAGGATGGATTTTTCTATACTTCAAAAAACATTGCTGGGATTTTGATAGGTTTTGCACTGACTCTGTAGAATGCTTTGGGTAGTATTGACATCTTAATATTATGTTTTCCAATCTGTGAATACAGGACATATTTCCATTTATTGGAGTCTTTTTTTTTTTTCAATTCCTTCAGAAATGTTTTTGCAATTTTTAGTGTATATGTCTTTTGCCTCTTTGGCTAGGTATATTCCTAAGTGTTCTTTTAGATGATTTTGAATTGCTTTGAGGATTAAGATAAAGGATGCTGAGGAAAGACTAGACAAGTTTCTCATGCAAAAGAATTATGTAGATACTTTCCACTCAAGAAGGTGGAGCATAACTCCTCATCCCTTAAGACGTGAAGAATGAGTAACTGTGGAGAAGCCTGACAAACACTATCTTAGCCAGGTGATCAAGGTTAATACCAGCAGTGATAAGTCACATTGATACTATGTGCCTTTGTATGATGTTTTGAAAATGGCATTTCTGCAGTGTTTCTCCCCAAAACCCATATAACCCTTGTTTAATTATGAGAAAAACTTTGGGAAAAAAATAAGAATAATTGAGGGATATTCTACAAAACACCTGACCAGTATTCCTCAAAATGGTCAAAGCCTTTAAAAACAAGAAAGGCCTGGGAAACTATCTATGCCAAGAGTGGCTTAAGGAGACATGAAAACTAATTATAATAATATACTTGGATAGGATCTTGGAACAGAAAAAGATATTAGGTAAAAATTAAGATCTGAATAAAGCATGGACTTTAGTACATAATAATATCTCAATATTGCTTTATTAATTATGATAGATATACCATACATACATATGATAGATATACCATACATACATACACCATAATAATGCAAAATGTTAATAATAGAAGATACTGGGTGTGGAATATATGGGAACTTTGCAACTTTCCTGTGAACCTAGTGGTATTTTAAAATAAAATAGTCACTTTAAAAATGATGCATGGAAAAAAAAAAAAGCATGGAGAGGTACCTGGTTGGCTCAGTTGGTTAAACATCATGATCTCAGGGTCTTGGGATTGAGCCGTACATCAGGCTCCTTACTCAGTAGGGCGTTGGCTTGTCCCTCTCCCTCTGCTTCCACCCCACCCCTCCTCCTGTGCTCTCTCTCTCAAATAAGTAAATCTTTAAAAAAAAAATGATGCATGGAAGTCTAGCCTATTTAAGAGCCCAATAAATTTTGGCTCAAATTGTAAGGATGTTTCTATTATTTGATGGTCTATTGCTCTAGATCATTTCTATTCCTACAATATTTGATTTCCTTTAATAAAAATAATCCTGCAAACATATTTTGGCCACCAGGCTGCCTCTTAGTAAATGATTGTTATTTTCTTTAAATTGTAATGCACTGGAGGGAAGAATAATGTTTTTAATAAATGGGACTCACTCAACTGGGTATTCATTTGGAAGAAGTATACGTCTCGAAATCTACCTCACACCATACACAGAAGTTAATTCCAAATGGGTTACAAGTCACATTTATGAAAGATAAACATTATAGCTCTTAAAAAGAAGTATAGAAAAAAATTGTTACTTTGTAGTCAGAAAAAAAATTTAAAAATACTACACAAAAGTACTAACCATGAAAGATAAATGGGTAGATAGGAATATATTAGAATTATGTACTGTTTATCAAGAAATATGATTAAGAAATTATGAAGGCAATATACAAGGTAAGAGTAGATACAATGAATATATCTGACAAAACTCTATCAGTATATTTAAAGGTATTTTACAGATAAATATATAAAAGCGGACAAATCAATAGAAACTTAGACAAAATACATGAACAGATACTTCCCAATTGATTGTACACAAAAAATTTATGAACTGATGCTAACTTCATTAATCGTTAAGGAAAAGGCAAAATATAGTAATACTACCCATCCATCAAAATGGATGAGATGAAAAAGATGGAAAATGAAAAATGCAAATGAAATTATGGAACGCTAGAATTCTTACCCATATTGCCGATAGCAGTATACCTACCATCAGGCAACAGCTTTGGAAAACTGCTTGACAGTATATGTAAAGCTGAATATACTCACTCCTGATTCCATGCCTAGCTATGATCCAATAGGAATGCATACATTTGTTCACCAACAAATTCTTGAAAGTTTATCCCAAGATTAGTTGTAATAGTCCCAAAGAGACAACTACCCAAGTACCAATCAACAGAAATGGGGTATATTCATAAAATAAAATAGAGAAAATAAGAATGAATGAAAACTACATTTAAATATGAATGCATTCCAAAAAAATGTGGAACAAAATGATCCAAATACAACCTTTCCAAGAGTACATGCTGTATGATTCTATTTGTATAAAATACAAAGCAAAGAAGATACACTAGACTCTGATGGTAGACATAATAGTTATTTTTGTGTGTTTCATAGTAGGTGGTGACTGGAAAAGAACAAAATGAGGGATGTTTGGGGTCTGGTAATTAATGTCTGCTTTTTTGATCTAGTTACTGGTTACACAGCTAGATTCATTTTGTGAAAAATCATTGAATCTTACATTCATGATATGCACACTTTTCTTTTTATACAATTCAATAAAGAAATTATCTTTAAAATTGTTTCCCACAGCACTGAATAAAATATCAGAGTTTCCAACTAACTGGGGAGATTTGGCCAGTGGAAAAGTTAGCTATGTGTTAGTAAGGAAGGACAATACAATTTTAAAATTTAATTTAAAAAAATACAAATAAAATTTATATCTGACCACGCCTTTATAATTTTCCAAAGGGATACAAAAATGTTCTTCAAAAGATTTTAGTCTTTATTCTTTTCTTCCTTATCACAGTTATGCCTTTCCTAATACTAAATTTCAGAATCCCTTCTAGAAAAAAAAATCCTGGAAGATCTGCAATTTTCCATTAAGCAATCATTACTTTTGCTCAGGAATTATTATACCAACTCTTAAAAAATTATGTAAAATTTAGATTCCAAGTGCTGTCAAATACTATAGATTAGCTAATCACTAGAATAGAAATCATTTACTTCTTATTTTGCCTTTTGGTCTTACCATGTTGGATAATCCAGATTATTTAAATAATTACATAATGAGTGAGTGATTTATTTAGTGACCTGTCGTCTCTAACCATTTTTTATATAGAAAAACTTATGCTTTTTACTTGAAAGGATACACTGTTTCTTAGTGAAGCTCATATTTTGTAATATTATTCTTTTGTCTGAGTTAAGGAAGATATTGGATTTCAGTCAATTTTTGGAGTACTCATCAATTATCAACCAGGAGCCTAAAGTATGCTAAAAGCTTTAAAGCATACTAAATAAGGATATACCTAATACTCTGTTTTCAATACATTTTCCTAATAGTGGATAGGACAACCACAGTAATGCATAATAATGAGAGCACAAGTTAGAACTAAACTGAAAGGCAGTATATTTAGTTGCAATTCAGAAAAGGAGAAATTAGAGTTAAAGACAGTGGTGCTCAAATTTGACTGCAGGTTAGAATCAAGTGGGAAGCTTGTAGAAGCTTTTGTGTGTGATGATGGAGGAAGCTGGCTTCTAGGAATGACTAAGTATCTCCTATTAGCCTAGTCATTCCACAGATAAGAACTACAAATTCTAGATAAATAAATAATAACCAGTAAACACTGGCTATTGACTAAAGAAAGCAGAGAAGGGAATTAACAATTGAAAGAAGTAACTGGCCCTGAGAAAGTTTATTGTTTTACAGCTTTACCCTGTTTTATGATTGCTAGAACTCAGACAGTGGATAAACTGGTTTTAGTACTTTGAAGAAGCAGAGGACGGAGTTCAGGGGAAGGACTACAGCTGAAAAATGAGGGAAGAGGGTCTTAAAAAGGAAGCAACCAGGAAAAGGGGAGGCCAGAATTATGTATATAAACTCTTGCCAAAAAGTTTGACCCCTGAACTATGCATGTGTAGGTAAAGTCCAAGTAGTTCAGATAAGTAAAAAAGAAAAATTGAATTGAGAGTTCAGCAACTGCCGAATGCAGGCAATATAGAAGTTTTCTGTTTGAATTCAACCAAGTTATTCTAAAAAATAGAGCTTTCTTCACAGGAGCATAACAAAATCCAGAATCTATAATATATTACTGACCATGTCAAAACTTAACTATACGTGTGAGGGGACATTAAAATGTCACCAATACTCAAGAAAATATACAATAATGTACATGAGGAAATAAGCTAACAAAGATTTATTTAAAACAGGTCATTAATTATGCTCATGAACATAAATGAAAATATACAGAAAATAATTGAAGAGATAGGAAATCTCATGAGAGAAAGAAAAACTATGGAAAAGACCTAGATGGAAATGGAAATTCCATGGAAAATGGAAAACCTAGAACTGAAAAAAAAAAATGTAACGTTTGAGATGAAATGTTAATTATATGGTTTTGTCTAGAGACTGAATATAAGAAGCAGGTCCGTACAGAAGCTTTTTAGTTTGATGCAATCTCATTTTGTCTGTTTTTGCTTTTGTAACCTGTGCTATGAAGGTCATATTTAAAAAATTGTTTCCCAGAAAATGTCAAGAAGTTTTCCCCCTATGTTTCTTTCTAGTAGTTTTGTACATTCATGTCTTTTGTACAGCAAAGGAAACATTCAACAGAGTGAAGTGACAACATATTTGTTGCAGAATAACTTTAAGATACTAGATAGAAATCATTTGGCATTTAAGCCTTATTTAAGAAAAGCTTAAAGAAAACAAATTATTCCCTTTATTTCAATTTAATCCATCACTTATCTTCTTTGGAAAATTATAAAATAGTAAATAAATAGTAAATAAGAATATCTCATGGTATACCTATGAAGAAGTGTTATGTATGTGTGTGTGTATATATACATATATGTATATATATATATTTAAGTTGTAATAGAAATATAAGAAATCAAGAAATGTTATGGTAAAATTCAAATCACTCTAAATTTGTTGGTGCCAGTTGGACTTGGCATAATTATTTTGTATTTCAATTTAACAGTATCAGGAATAGAAATGCTATGTCATTTAGCCCAGGACAGTTTATATTTGAGAATTTATGGTAAATTAAAATTCAAATGAAGAAGAGGATAGCTCTTCCCATCTCTCTAAATGACTGGTAAAGCAATAAGTAAGCAAATTAGAGTCATCCATTCATAAAAATATTATGTAGAAATCAAGGCCATACTTATAGGAGACATGGAAAATGCAGGTAGTCACAAGATAGAAAGCAAAGGCGGAGTATAATGTTGCATTCCTGGTATGATTGTAACAATATAAATAAATGTCAAGAATGCAAATCAGAAAACTATAGAAGAGAAAAACAAAAATGAAGATAGTTATATTAGTATTATTGGATCATATTAATGTATTTTTTCCTCTTTGTTAAATTTTCTCTAGTTTTGTCATACCACTTGACATAATTTAAGGGGGAAATTAGTTAAGTCTCGATGTGCCTGTAAATATATACATACTACATATAATCTAAAGAAGAGAGAGGAAAAATAAAAATAGGTAAGATAAGACAAACTTCAATACCAGTTCCTTCTGAAACAGCAGTATCTGAAATAACAATGTGTGTGTGTGTGTGTGTGTGTGTGTGTGTGTGTGTGTGTGTGTGTCTGCAAAAGTTTCAAGCATTCAGAGAAAAATACCTTGGAGAAAATATTTCTGCAAATACACTTGTGTTGTTTTATCTCTATGGGTAAGGGAAAAGAAAAGATCCTCAAAAAAAAAAAAAAAAAAGAACAATATGTTTCTGAATTATGCCTTTCCAACTGGGCTTTAGGTTTCTCTGAAAAGAACATCAAAAACAACGTTTCCAGACAAAAGCTTGAGGTAATCGACAGCACCCTCTGGACTTGTTAACAAATGGCCTCTTTCAGGGAAGACAACATTTTGGGTTCAAACTAGAGTATTTCTACCAGGGAAGGCTCCCATGGGGTGCAAAATCCTAAGTATGGACATGCAAGAGTCTTTGATGTTGGGAGAATTCTTGCAAATGGGTTAGGAATCACTGAAGAACTCTGATAGGCTAGGGATTTCATTACCTAAAGGGGATTAATTTCATATGCATCCTTGCCCAGAATGAAAAATTAAAGAAATAATTTATATGGATATTTCAAATAAAGTAAAAGTTATTTGCAATAACTAGATAATTCAGATAGCAAGTTATTTGCTTGAATTACTAGCATAATTGCCTGAAATCACTTGTAATGTGTACGTAGTTACTGTCTGTGTTGTTAACTTGTGATGTGCAAGTGTGACCATCAAAATTGAAAAGCCAATTAAAAAAAAAAAAAGGGCGCCTGGGTGGCTCAGTGGGTTAAAGCCTCTGCTTTCGGCTCAGGTCATGATCTCAGGGTCCTGGGATCGAGCCCCGCATCGGGCTCTCTGCTCAGCAGGGAGCCTGCTTCTCCCTCTTTCTCTGCCTGTCCCTCTGCCTACTTGTGATCTCTCTCTCTCTCTGTCAAATAAATAAATAAAATCTTTAAAAAAAAAATTTAAAAGCCAAACCCTGTGATTTTCAAAGAATTCACTACCTTTCTCCAAGACTGGTTCCCTTTGCTCTGTCTATGGTACTTTGCTGTGATGCTGAACTACTATTTGTTCATTTAACCTTAATCTATCCCTTCAATATCAGAAGAGGAAAAAAAATGACAAGAACTACTGACCGAGTTTATTTTTATCACAGCAATGTTTGGCCTTATAAAAGCATTTTCATCAGGTTGGTTTATCTTCACATGGCAATCATGTATAAATGATGACAACATGGTTGGTAGAGGTGAGAGTATTTGTGAAGAAAAATGTGGTTGTACTGGTGTCATTAAGAAAATGATAAATAGCTTGTAAATTTGTAAACTCCTAAAAATACTTAGATTCTTCTACATCTGGAACAAACCCCAAATTGGCGGGAGTGAGGGGCGTGGGGGCGGGAATAATTCGTTAGAATTTTCCGATTTCCTTTCCTAAAATAACAGATTAACCTAGTGTTCTTCCAGATGCTTTTAGATAGAGAATCATCTCTTCATATAAAATCTTATGTGGAAGCTTAATATATGTAAGAAACAAAATCCAGCTGCTTGCTTAATGTCACTTGGGAAATTCAGAGCTCCCTCATTTCTGTGCCTAGAAATAGCTTTGTGGAAATTCCAGAGTTCCCAATATTGTACAGTTTAAAGATTCCTGTACTTGATGATTATATTTCTCTAGCATGTAGATAGCAGAATAATCTGTCGCTTACATTTGTTTTGAAAAGTAATTTGAAGATTGCTGTCACAAGTGAGTCAGTACCCATTCAAATTAAATCTTCATGAAGAATCTTCTTTCATCTAATTATCAAGAATGTTTTCTTCAAAAAAAAAAAAAAAAGAATGTTTTCTTTTCTTTTTTAAAAAATATTTTTTTTTACTTGACAGAGAGAAAGCAGAAGTAGGCAGAGCAGCAGGCAGAGGGAGAAGGAGAAGCAGGCTCCCTGCTGAGCAGAGAGTACAATGCGGGACTCATCCCAGGACCCTGGGATTATGACCTGAGCCTAAGGCAGTCGCTTAACTCAACATTCTTGAGCCACACACGTGCTCATTTTATCAAAAAGATGAATTTTTGATACCTTTAAAAATGTGTTTCTAATATTTTATCTCTCTGAAAAAAGGGAAAGAAGGAAGGAACAAATGAAGGGAAAGAGTGAGTTCAAAACCAAACAATTTATCTTCAAATCTTTGAGATTTTTTTTCTATTAGTTTTTACTTATGTACAACTCTTCAAACTTTTCCTTCAAAATATGAGTTCTTCCTAGAGCTCTCTGTGCGATAAAGTCACTTTAACAGATGCCTTGCTCTTTTATTTCCCAGAGAGAGCTTTGTCGGAAGTGGGTTCTGATATTTCTATAATAAGAGCAGAATTCATTGGAAACCAGCATGCCATCCTGATGCAACCAATGTTGCAACATAATTATCATTTCTGAGAGGGTATCTGTTCTAAATTTGTGATTTTCTCTTTATTAAGGAGAAGGGGCAAGGATCTAATTGAATCATCTCAAGAGAATATTTTCATATTGGACTTTATTTCCCCCATCCCTCTCTTCCTGTGCAAATTAAAATGCTAGTCTGATTTATCTCAATCTTTAGAAAAGAATTTATTCTATCTGCCTTTGTATGCCTGTGGAAAGATTTTCCTTATGTGGTTTCATTCCAAATAGGTCTTGTCAAACATAAAGGTACCTTGTGCGGTTAAATAATTTTGATAAGAAATATTTTAATTTATTTATTCTAATGCAAGAAAATCAGACATTTTTTAACTTTCTTCTGTCAAAGGGATAGTAATTTAGAAATACAAATTATATACCATGCTAGTTTTTTTTTTTCCTCTTAAGAAGTGCTTTGGAGAAATTGGGGATGTAGGGTAGAGAATGTAGCTTTTGGCCAAGCTTTTAGTATTCTCTAAAGCTTTTTTTTTTTTGGAGGGGAGTGCTTTTCCTGTACATAAACAAAACTGTATTTAGATAAAAGCAAAAGTTGTTGATGACTAAATATAAATTTTGGAAATAATCCTGGATAGCTAAACAATTTTTAAAGTCTTTTGTAAAGTTTTATTGGTGAGTCAGAAACTTTTTGGTTTCCCCTACTGAAATAAGAGAACAACTCTTTGCTCAGTAATTATTCCAACTAGCACCAAAAAAATTACCCACTGGAAAACATTCAGAATAGGTAATTGCATCTGGCTTGGTGCTTTTGAATCAATAAAAGATATTCTTCCATTCACTGAACCCAGAAAATTTCCACATGCTTGGGTAATTATTCTACAGAAATGTTTAATTATCATTCTCCTACCTGACCTAAAGCTGTTCGTGAGTTTTGGCGAAGTGAAAGGGAGACTGAAAAATTCAGCAAGCATCAGACTGTGGTATCTTTCCAGTGTGGAAGACCATATAGTTATATATGAAAAGGTTCTCTGTTTCAGTCAGTAAAGTTTCGATGAAAATCTATACACAGGGATCACCTACCTTCTTTTACAGACAAGTGAATTTTTGCAATCTGCTTATCTAAAAACAATATATAGGTACAACTCAAGAATCTGTGATCTCATCAATATTATGCCACATACCAGTTAGAAAATAGTACAGAATTAAAACACAGTACTGAGATGAGATGCCGCTGGAAAATATTTTAAAATACCTTACAATATGGATATTATAGGTATAGTTTGTATTTTTCACCAAAGTGTAAGTGTGTGGCAGAGAGTGAGACTGGCTCAGTGTCCATCAGCAATAATAAGAAGTGGAATTGGCTTCCTAGAGTGTATGATGCCGTTTTATCTCATTTTTAGTTAGATAATTATTTTGTTCAGAGAAGTACATAACTTCTCTTTGTATTATGTGGTAAAGATGAATGAACGATTAAAAGAAAGGCTTATTCAGTGAAATGAGGAAAGGAACTGATAATTAAAAAAGCAGTTTCAGGTACACCTGGGTGGCTCAGTTGATTGAGTGTCTGCCTTTAGCTCAGGTCATGACCCCAGGGTCCCGGGATAGAGCCCTGCACTAGACTCCCTGCTCAGCTGGGAGTCTGCTTCTCCCTCTCTCTCTCTTGCTACCCCTGCTTGTGCTCTCTCTCTCTGTCTGTCAAATAAATAAAGAAAAAGTTAAAAAAAAATGAAAATGAAAAAAAATTCATGCTATAAAGAAACAGAAGCCTAAGAGTATAATTCTAAAAATTGACTTTTCAATGTTTCCTCTTAGTATTTAAACCAAATTGGAGTTTTCTTTTAACTTGAGTTTATCCTGTATTTGTTTCATGCTTTATTAATGCCCTCAAGGCATTTGTCTATAGGTTATTTTATTTTATCTTCTGTGACAGATAATGTTCTCCACCAAAGATCTCTACATCCTAATCCCCAAAACTGGTGAATATATTACTTTATGTGGCACAGTGGATTTTCCATATGCTATTAAGGATCTTGAGATGGGAAAATTACCAGGGATGATTTGGATGAGCCCAATCAATCACAACAGTCCTTATATGACAGAGGCAAGAAGAATCATAGTCAGAAAGGCAAAGTGACAAAGGAAGCAGTGAAGGATTTCAAAATGCTATACTGCTGGCTTTGAAGATGGAGGAAGGGATCCTGAGCCAAGGAATTCAGGTGGCCTTTTAGAGTTGGAAAAGGCAAGGGAATAGTTTCTGCCTCAGAGCCTCCAGAAGGCAACTGTCCTGCCAGAACCTTAATTTTAGTTATTGAGCCTAATTTTAGATATCTGATCTTTAGAAATAAATTTATTTTGTTTTAATCCACTAAGATTATAGCAATTTATAGCAGCAGCAATAGGAAACCAATATACCTGTTAATAATTACGAGATTTGAGAAGGTGAGACATTATCTCCAATTTATAGGAAGATTGTGATTTTTCCAGGATTCTGCAGTTAATGTGGCAGAGCTGGGAATAGAACCCAGGTTTAATGGCCTCAAGTCCAGGGCTGTTGTTCTACTAGAATTTATTTAATTTTATCATTATGCAGTATTTGTTAGATAGCTCTGGATTCATTTCTGATTCCTGATATAATGAATTATCACAAACCTCATGGCTTAAAACAATACAGATTTATTCTCTTACGGTCCTGGAGATAAGATATCAAATATGGGTCTCACTGGGCTAAGATCAATCAAGGTGTCAGCACAACTGCATTCCTTCTGGAAAATCTAGCAGAGAATCAGTTTCTTAGCCTTTCTAGCTTTTAGAGACCACTTGGATTCCTTGGTTTATGGCTCCTTCCTCTATCTTCAAGCCAATGGTGTAACATCTTCAAATTTCTTTTTGAGTAGAACCCCCTTTTCTTTTATCACATCTTTCCTGATTTTAACCCTCCTATCTCTCTCTTATAAGACTTTGTGATCTAGGGGTGCCTGGGTGGCTCAGTGGGTTAAAGCATCTGCCTTCAGCTCAGATCATGATCTCATGGTCCTGGAATTGAGCCCTGCATCAGGCTCTCTGCTCAGCAGGGAGCCTGCTTCCCCCTCTCTCTCTGACTGCCTCTCTGCCTGCTTGTGATCTCTCTCTCTGTTAAACAAACAAACAAATAAATAAAGACTTTGTGATCTTATGGACCCATACAGATAATCCAAGATAATCTCCACATCAAGATTTTTAATTTAGTCACATCTTCAAAGTTCCCTTTACTATGTAAAGAACATAGAAGTTCTGGGATTTGGGATATAGACACTTTGAGGAGGCATTATTCTGTTTACCAGCATCTTCTATGTATCAAATATTGTCCTAATTTCTGAGAATAAATTAAAATGCCCAATACTGATGGGATTCCGCTGAGAAATACTGAATACTTAGACATAATCTGACTTATGTCTTAAAAACTCACTCTGACTTTTTAAATAGAATACAGTAGAGAAAGGAGGAATGGGAGAATGGAAAAAGTTGTGTAATCAAGAGCTGTGTGAGAAGGTCTGTCTTTATTCTTACTTTTCAGTTTTCTTGAAAGGCTAGATAAGTAATAATTTACTTAATTTTGAACATTGAGAAAAACTGAGTGAGGAGCATGTCTTGGGTTTAGTTGGGTTGGAGGTGAGAATTAAGAATCAGTTTCAAATATGTAGAAATTGAGAACTCAATGGACATCAAACCAGAGAAGTCAAGTCAGCAGTTGGACATGTGATTTTGAGTTCAGAGTATTAGATAGAAGTGAAAATTAAGGAACTTGGAAATAAATGTAGGCACTTCTAAGACTTCATGATCTAGTAGGTACAACAATACATGAAATGCCTATGATAAATACACATGCTATATGAAGTCTCTTACAAATCTCAGTAGCAGAATCATAGTATAAACATCTAGGATTTTGGAGTAAATCTGTGCCCCTTTCTGAAGGGGTCTATCTCTTTTTGATAAACAGACCCTGGTTTGCTAGCAGGACATCACAAGGAATGAATGCCTAATCAGAGAACATCAAGTGACTGAAATTTAAGCTGCTCTTCAGCCACAATGTACCTGAACCTCTAGGGAATTAGAGTTGGGTACTCAGCAGCAATTTATCATGAGGTTGAAATGGTGGATAGGAAATTGGGCTCCAGGAGGTCCAAGAAGTACAAGTAAGTTGCAGGAGCAGACAATCTAGATTTCTTTGAAAACTTCTGCATTGTGCCTTCTCTTCTAATCTTCATCTGTATTCTTATGGTGGTTCCTTATGACCACCTAACTCAAGAGCAGAAACCTTGAACCTGATGTATAGATGGTTTTGCATAATTTTCTGGCCCTCACTTGAAGTGGATGGCTGCAGAATTTCAGTCTTGCTTAGTTTTGGTCCTAAAGAACAGTGGTGATGGAAAATCCCTGAAAGAGTAGAACTTTAAGCAGTACATTTGATGTTTTACTTTGGCTCAAATGAGAAATACTTAGAAAGTGCACTGATATATGGACAGTTGCTAATACAACACGGGATTGGACTGCCACAGGTCC
Organism: Procyon lotor; assembly: GCA_028646535.1. Taxonomy (NCBI): domain Eukaryota; kingdom Metazoa; phylum Chordata; class Mammalia; order Carnivora; family Procyonidae; genus Procyon; species Procyon lotor. The sequence goes on from CM053615.1 coordinate 16,373,111, forward strand.
ACTTGTGTTTGGATTTTTTCCCAGTACTTACAATACAATATTACAAATGTATTCTCTCTTCCTTGTGCATTTCTGAATAGCATTCTTTTCTCTAGCATACTTTATTGTAAAAATACCATATATAATACATATGACATAGAAAATATAACACCTGTTAATCCACCAAGTTATTATAAGGCTTATGGTCAAGAGTAGGCTATTAATGTGGCTCCTGGGTAGTTCAGTCATTAAGCATCTGCCTTAGGCTCAGGTCATGATCCCAGGGTCCTGGGATCGAGCCCTGCATTGAGCCCCGCATTGGGGTCCCTGCTTGGCTGGAAGCCTGCTTCTCCCTCTCCCCCTCCCCCTGCTTGTGTTCCCTCTCTCGCTGTGTCTCTCTCTCTCTCAAATAAATGAAAATCTTTAAAAAGAAAAAAAAAGTAGGCTACTGGTAATTAAGTTTTGGGGCAGTCAAAAATTATATGCAGATGTTCAGCTGCATTGGCAGGGGGCTGGCACCCAAGTCTCCATTTTTGCAGGGTCAACTATAGTGTGGAACTGAATAATCAGGGACTTTAAAAGAACAGGATTGAAAAATGGTGACAAGATAAATAATTGGTACAAAAATCTTGTTTTTAATTGAATTTTTATGTTTTCCTGGTGTCTTTCCCTTTGTAAATTGTATATAAATTTTCCCCTAGTGATTTAAAAGATATAATCTCACTTTGAATTCTAATGATAGCTATCTTTAACTTTTCAGTAATATACTAGAATCCACATTTACCTACAGTATTAACTGAAATAATTTCACGATAAATGCTGGCTAAACTTAACTAAAAAATTTGGCCCACTGTTATTTCCCCTTACAGAATCAATGAGGATTCTTATGACACTGACCTTAAGTCATGAAGATAAAATTGAATTATGTTACTATCATCTGTTTAGGAGGTAAAGATTTTCATTAGATAAAAAAGGTATTACTAGAAAAATTGAAATAAAAACAAAGTATTGGAGCTTAAAAGACACCTTTCTATAATACCTCATTCTGGGGTAATGATGAAAAAAAATTAGTTATGCTAATAAACTTCCCATGTCCTTATAAATTTGTAGTATTTGCTTAGCAAAACAAATTTCTGAAGTCTTTGCAAGTTTTCCATTAGTAACACTAGCGAAGTCCTTGAAATCTTTTGTAAGCTATGGATAATTTTGTTTAGTTTCAGAGTTTGGGGCTTGAGTAAAGCTCTCAGGTGTGATAATGTGGACTTCTAAGGTAAATGTTAAACTTGGCGGAGACACTCCATGAAGACTGCATATGTCATTTGACCTCTTGGTGACTCTGTGGCCCATTTATAAATTAGAGTTTATGTTGAAACACTGCTGGGAGTATGATGATGTAATCTCCAGAGCTCTCCAGAGCACCCTCCAAACAGAACATGAAAGATGCCTGGTGCCTGAAACAAACCATCAGAAAAAAAGCAGTGACACGGAAACAAATCTGAAGATTTAAAAAATAGCTGATAGAATCTAGGAACTACTCAGAACAGTAACTTGAGATACAAGCTCTAGAACAATTGCCAGCCTGTTTCTACATAGAGTTAGTTTTATGATTTTTTTATGAATCTTTACTGCATCTCTTGCCACCAATGTCCTCTGCCCTCAAATTTTAAGCATAAAAAGAAACTTTGGGAACTGATTTGGACATTGTCATACAAACATCAACTTTTCTTGCAAATCTGTTAAATATTTTACTGTAAGTCAATTTGGGAAGCACAAGGGAATGCTACATCTACAACTACTTCAGTCAATATCTTATAATTGCATTATTCATTATTATTTTTCCAAACATACAAACAAACCTGTAAGAAGCAGAGTGAACACAAATCCTTCAAACTGATTTGTCAAAAGTACTGGAATGGCTCAGTCTTTTAATCAAGTTTTATATACCTGGAGCATCAATATATGCACAGAAGAAAATGTTACCAGAGATTTTAACAAGATTTTTAACTCTCTTGTAGGAGAGCCTGAAAAACAGCTGGAAGACAGAGCTAGTAAGATGAGTGTACTATTCTCATCCCATTTAGAATTTTAACTTCTAGCTGAATTGGTTTTCCTCTTAACCAATTACTTAATCCATTTTGAAAGTTTCAAGGAGTCTTATTCAAGAATTTGAGGTCCTTTGTGAGAGTGGCCTTCTGAGAGCATTAAAGCTCTGTGATTGCTTTCTCTTTAGGTCTGGAAACTAACAGAGCACTTTGGAGTCAGAGCTGACATAAAAATGGAGCCTGACTTGGAATTTTGTAGAAAGGGTGTTTAGAAAGTGAATAAAACTGGAATTTATAAGCTACACAAAATTAGCCATGTGGCTGTTTATATTAAATGTCTCCAGTCTCTTGCAGGTCAGGTGACATCCTCCAGCTTCCCACTGTTAAAGTAAGACTCATGTCATTCTTGACAAGGCTTGTTACCAAACATAATCCCAATTGCTTTGTAAAATTTAAATAACAAGATTACAAATCAAAACAAACCCCTAAGAGAGAAACCTTGAGATCAATAGTTTTAAAGGTAGTTTTACTTTTCTATTAAAAAAAAAAAAGAGGTTGGGAATTGGTGAACTAAGAATAGTTAGAAGAAAAACCAAAAGAGGAGAAATAGGCAACAGAGATGCTCGAATTGTGCTGAAGATGATACTTGGTGAATACTACCTCATGGGGATAATTGATCATTTCCTCTAGTGGAATGCCTTGTACTTTAGGAATTAGGGGCCCAGAGGATAAACCTCAGTCCTAAGTATTAGCAACTAAGTCAAAGTGCCCTTCTTAGAGATTTTTTTTTTACTGTTGTAGATTTCCTATTTCTTTTAGTGCTATGGTAAGAGTGAGAATGGGGAGATCTGCTTTATAATCAGCATATTTTGTATGGGTTCTGGGATTCTCCAGTCAAGCTGCCAATCAGACATTCAGTGAGCTAATTGCCCTGATGCTCGTATTATAAATAATGGGAGAATAATGAATAAAGGAAGGGTATGGTCCTTACTCTTAAGTATATAATACTCTACAGGGAGGAGTAGACATAAAATATTCCAAAGAAACTAGCTAAGGGAGTGTTTCACTGCTGGTGGGCTTTGGAAGAAAAGCTCAGGTTGACCACAGTCTCATGTAGTCTAGTGCAATGGTGTATGTGGGTGTGTGGGAGTGGGTTTGGTCTGCGGTGGAGTTGAGTATCTGTTCCATGTGGTTATTTCCTCTATGGGGCCCACAGCATATTCTTTGCCTTGGGTGAGGATTTGCACTGGGGAAAGGGCATTCAGTTTCATAGGCTGTTTTAGGTGGGGTTGGGCAAGAGGGATAGTTAAATGCCCCATCACTCCTCTTGATTAGCAAGAGGTATGTGGGCTCTTCTCAGGGGGAAGTGTCTTCTGGACCACAATGGGAAGGACAGTTATTAAAGCTCTTCGGTACTGGTGTTTTACTGAGCTCACTGACATTGATATTGGACCTCATAGTGCTGATCTGCTCCCTGGTGGTATTGACAGAGAGGGTTTTTTTGTGGTAGAGAGCTAGACAGTTTCTTGGGCAGGTTTTGTTCCTTTCCAGTTGATCTGTCCACCTGGGTTCTGGCACCCCTACCCTCCTGGGACCCCTACCCCTACCCCTCTACCTGTTCATGCTCCTTCCTCTTCACCATGTCTGTACTCCAATATTATTCAGACTCTAACACAATTATCTAATTCCCAAGGTCAAGGGAAACTAACACTTGATCAAAAATTTAATCTTTAAAAATTATTATTGTTTTATAATTGGACTATTGCCCTTGAAAATAAAAGCCAGGAATCAGCCTCTTTTATTCTCTGGTTCTCTTGTAAATAAATCCTCTTCTGAATCAATGAAATATCTCCTAACCTTCAAAAAGGGAGTGTGGCAGTGTAATAGAAAGTAAGGGGGAGGGGCGCCTGGGTGGCTCAGTCGTTAAGCGTCTGCCTTCGGCCCAGGTCATGATCCCAGGGTCCTTCGGCCCAAGTCATGATCCCAGGGTCCTGGGATCGAGCACCGATCAGGCTCCCTGCTCAACCGGAAGCCTGCTTCTCCCGCTACCATTCCCTCTGCTTGTGTTCCCCTCTCTCGCTGTGTTTCTCACTGTCAAATAAATAAAATCTTAAAAAAAAAAAAAAAAAAGAAAGTAAGGGGGAAAAATAACACTGGTTAATTAATAAATGTTATTATACTATATACAGGTGCCCTTTGATAGGTTTTGTCCTAAAATCAATTATATATGATCCCGTGTTTATAAATTTAGCATTTTTCCCCTTTGAATGTGATTCAGTGTTATTGGGAACATCTATTGCCTAGGATGTTAACTCACACTGATTATTTTTGAGTCTGCTTTCTTTGTGAAAATTGTTTCCCATACTTGGCTATTGGAAGTAATACTACAATGAGCAGAGAGGTGCAGATATCTCTTCAAAATAGTGATTTCATTTCCTTTCAATAAATACTCAAATATGGAATTTCTGGATCATATGGAAATTCCATTTTTAATTTTTTGAGGAACCTCCATACTGTTTTCCACAGTGGCTTCACCAATTTACATTCCTACCCACAGTGCACAAGGGTTCTCTTTGGTGCACATCCTCACCAGCACGTGCTATCTCTTGTCATTTTGGTAGTAGGCATCCTAACAGGTGTGAGGTGTTATCTCATTGTGGTTTTGATTTGCATTTCCCTGTTGATTAGTGATAATATGTATCTCCTCATGTACCTATTGGTCATTTAAATATCTTCTTTGGGAAAATACCTTTGGGAAAATTTCAGGTTCTTTGCCTATTTTTAGAATTGGATTGTTTAGGCTTATTTTGCTATTGAGTTTTATGAATTCCTTATATATTTTGGATATTAACCACATGAGATATGTGGTTTGGAAGTATTTTCTCTCATTCTGTAGGTTGTCTTTTCATTTTGTTGAGAAGAGTTTTGGTTTGATGTAGTTTATTTTTGCTTTTGTTGTTTGTGCTTTGGGTGTCATATCCATAAAATCATTGCCAAGACCAATGTCAAGGAGCTTTTTCTCTATATCTCCTCTAGGAGTTTTAGGGTTTCAGGTCCCGCATTTAAGTCTTTGGTTCATTTTTATTTTACTTTTTTTCTGAGTGGTGTATGATGGGGGTCCAATTTCATTCTTCTGCATTTGAATATCCAGTTTTCTCAACACTATTTGTTGAAAAGACCATCTTCTCTCCATTGAGTATATTTAGTTCCCTTGACAAATATTAGTTGACCATATATGTGTAGGATTATTTCTGGGCTCTTCAGTTTTTCTCATTGGTCCATGTTTCTGTTTTTATGCCATTATCTTACTATTTTTATTGTGTTATCTTTGTAATGTAGTTTGAAATTAGGAAGGGTGATGCCTACAGCTTTGTTCTTCTTTTTTAGGATCATGTTGGCGTTGGCTATTTGGGGTCTTTTGTGGTTTCACATGAATTTTAGGCTTTTTTTTTCTATTTCTATAAAAAATGTCATTGGAATCTTGATAGGATTGCATTGAATCTGTAGATTATTTTGAGTAGCTCCGACATTTTAATAAAATTAATTCTTTCAATCCACACACAGAGGATATCTTTCCATTTGTTTGTGCCTTCTTTTTTTATTTATTTTTAACAAATGTATTATCATTTTCAGCATACAAGTCTTTTACCTCCTTGAGTAAGTTTATTCTTCAGAATTTTATTGCTTTTGATGCTATTGTAAATGGGATTTTTCTCCTTTTCATTTTCAGATAATTCATTGTTAGCATATAGAAATGTAATTGATATTTGTGTGTTGATTATTCTACAACTTTACTGAATGTATTAGTTCTAACAGCTTTTTGGTTGAGTCTTTAGGATTTTCTTTTTATCGGATCAGTTATCTGCAAATAGAGACTATTTGATTTCTTCCTTTCTGAGTTGGATGTCTTTTATTTCTTTTTCTTGCCTGATTTCTCTGACTAGGACCTCCAGTACTAGGTTGGATAGGAGTGGTGAGAGTGGGCATCCTTATCTTATTCCTTATCTTAGAGGAAAAGCTTTCAACCTTTTACTATTGAGTATGATATTAGCTGTGGATCCCCCCATATATGCCCTTCATTATTTTGAATTACTTTCCTCCTATACCCATTTTGTTGGAAGTTTTTGGCTTAATGGCTGTTGAATTTTGTCAAATGTTTTTTATGCATCTATTAAGATGATCATGTAATATTTATCTTTCCTTCTACTAATGTGATGTGTCACACTTATTTATTTGCATATCTTGTACCATCCTTGCATCCCAGAGATGGATCCTATTTGATTATGGTGTGTAATTCTTTTATTTTTTAAAAATTTTTTTAAAAGATTTTATTTATTTATTTGACAGAGAGAGAAATCACAAGTAGGTGGAGAGAGAGGGGGAAGCAGGCTCCCTACTGAGCAGAGAGCCTGATGCGGGGCTCCATCCCAGGACCCTGAGATCATGACCCGAGCTGAAGGCGGAGGCTTTAACCCACCGAGTCACCCTAGTACCCCAAGTCTGTGTGTAATCCTTTTAATGTGCTGTTGAATTCAGTTTATTAATATTTTGTTGAGAATTTTTGCATCTATATTCATCAGAGATATTGGCCTATAGTTTTCTTTTCTTGAGGTGTCCTTATCTGACTTTGATATCAGGGTAATGCTGGCTTAATAAAATGAGTTTGGGAGTGTACCATCCTCTTCAGTCTTTTTCTGGGGTTTGAGAAGGATCTTTGGTATAATTCATCGGTGAAACCATTTCTCCTGGACGTGTTTTTTGGGAGGTTTTTGATTGCTGATTCAGTGTTCTTACTTGTTATTTGTCAGTTTAGATTTCCTGTTCCTTCATGATTCATTTTTGGTAGATTATATGTTGCTAGAAGTTTATCCATTTCTTCTACGTTGTCCAATTTGTTGGTATATTGTTCATAGTAGTCTCTTAAGATCCCAAGTGCCCACTGATGGAGAGTAGACAAAGAAAATGTGCATGCAATACATTGGATACATTGTATTCAATACATACAATGGAATATTATTCACCCTTAAAAAAGAAGGAAACCCTGCCATTTCCAATAACATGGCTGAAACTTGAGGACATTGTGCTAAGTGAAATAAGTTGGAGATAGAAAGACAAATACTCTATAATCTCATTTATTTGTAGAATCTAAAAAAAAACAACTTGTAGACACAATAACAGATTGGTGGTTGCCAGAGGTGGGAGGTTAGGTGGCAGAAATGGATGAAGATAATCAGAGGGTACAAACTTCCAATTATGACATGAATAAGTTTGGGGGATATAATGTACAGCATAGTGAGTATAGTTACCAATATTATATTGTTTATTTGAAGGTTGCTAAAAGAGTACATTTTAAAAGTTCTCACCACACACATACACACACACACACCCCCCAACCAATGTAACTCTGTGAGGGGATAGCTTTGCTACATAACTTTGTGGTGGTAACCATTTTGTAGTATATGCATATGTCAAATCATTTTGTGTATACCTTACACAATGTTATTATCAATTATAGCTCATTAAAATTGGAAAAAATAAGCCTTCCTCTCTGCAGTTTAACTGTCAGTTGTTACTTCCTAGGACTATCCTTTTATTTATCTCTGATGGCTAGAGATACAGCTTGCTGTCTTCAATATAATGTATTTTGGGAAGTTAGATCATTGACTTGTTTTAGAATTATGTATTAAGAAAACAGTTATCTCTGGATAGAGTTAGAGATCAAGGACTGCCTTTTAATTCGAGGGAGTTTTGTCTGTGTAGTGGTTTTCTTATTGGCTGATTCATATGATGATGTAATCATCATAACTGGATATTAAAGTGGGACTCTTTACATCTCAGTTTCAGTTATATAACCAACAACATAGTTGCCAAGGAATTTAATATTCCAAAGTAAGGGGCTAGGTTACATACAATAAAAACAGATTTTGTAACTTTTTTTTTTTTTTCTTTTAAGCTGAAGAGACTGAAAGAGAAGTTATAATTTGAGGAGAGAATTTTCTTTGATAAAAGTTGTCAGTGAGGAAGGGGAAAGAATTTCTTTATTCCTATTTTAGATCTGGTAGACGTGTTCTGAAACCAGTCCCATGGAGCATGGCGGACTCACACTTGAAGGGCAAGAAGGTGGCTGAATCAGGCTATACAAACAAAGTAGGAAATTACAGTTATGAAGTCATTACACTTCTTTTACTGGCCAAAGGTATGCTTCAGGGGGTTGTAATGCTAGGGAGGCACCTTGAGATTGCCTTAAATCTTGCGCAAGTGGGCCACCTAAAGAGGTGAGTAGCAGACATAGCCTGATAGCATATTAATGGCTGCTCAGAGCTGAGGGAGGAGTCTTAAAACAATCTTCTGGAGAAGATTCATTCATCTGCATTAGAGCAACTGCAGTTCAGCAATTCTCAGTTGTATTAGTTTTTTTATTGTTGCTGTAACAAATTACCACAGATTTCATATCTAAAACAACACAAGATTATTCTCTTTCAGTTATACAAGTCTAAAGTCTAAAATCAAGGTGTGATCAAGTAATCTGTTTCTTTGCCTTTTCTAGCTCCTAGAGGCCACCCTACTGAAGCTGTGGCTCCTTCCTGCATTTCCCAAGCCAAATCTTTCTCTGTCTCTTTTCTTCCATTGGCATATTGCCTTCTGTGTCTTGGACTCTCCTGTCTCCTCCTCTTATAAGAGCCCTTGTGAAGACATGGGACTCACATGAATAATCTAGGATTATCTCCCTATCTCAAGATTCTTAATCACATTTTCAAAGTCCTTTTTACCATGTGGAGTAATGTATTCACAGGTTTTGGGGGTTAGGACATGGATATCTTGGGGAGGGGTGCTATTCTACTGTCTACCTTACCACTGAAGGAAGGTAGCCCAAGAACCCACCAAAGTATCAGGAGAGTCAGAATCAACTTTAAATAGTGCCAGGCTAAGAGAATCTTGGCACCAGCTCAAAAGAGTAAAATTCAAGAAAACATTTTTTTTTGCTGGGTACTGCCCCTACTTCTCTTTCCTTGACCTGAAGGATAAGAAACTTCTTTTGGCAAGCTGGGGAGGAGGAGAGAAATAGAGAAGAGTGAATCATTTTATCCTACTGTCCTATTGTAACATTCCCACCTGGAACCATGTTGAGTTGAGGGAGGAGGGAAGCTTTTACTCTGAGAAAGTTCAAAGTTGATTTATTATTGTGGAATGGACATTACAGCTGGTGACTCAAAATTACCAGAAGATATTATTATTATTCTTATCATCTAAGAGTGACCAGACAAATTATGCCCAGGAGTCATCTAAATGGTAACAAATTGGATCCACAAAGTAGATTTGAATAGGCAGTGCCAGTGGGGATGGAGGTGGGAGAATTAAGCTGCTTCGTTATTGAACTTTGAAGGTTATACTTCTTCAACATAATGGTTATATAATATAATCCCAACTCGCATTGTTTTATGCTCATGAAAAAAACAGACAACTGAAAGACGACAAAAGTCACGATGTAATTAAACAGTTAAGATACTACCGTGAACCAGAGCTTGATGTTTTAATTCCTGGACTTTCCAAGACTAAGAAATGGTTTAAATAACGGGAAAAAAGAAAGAAATGAACATAGAAACTATAGAGAAGTAATTGCTGACAGTGTGAACAGAAATAGAAAAAATTGAAGTGGCAAAATATGGAGCCACTGTTGGCCATATAAAGTGACAGTGAAGTACAAAAATCGGCATTGGAGAAAAGAGGAGAACATTTTTATTAGTAAAAATAGAAATATAGGGGCACCTGGGTGGCTCAGTGGGTTAAAGCCTCTGCCTTCAGCTCAGGTCATGATCCCAGGGTTCTGGGATCGAGCCCCGCATCGGGATCCCTGCTCAGCGGGGAGCCTGCTTCCCCCTCTCCCTCTTCCCCTGCTTGTGTTCCCTCTCTCACTGTATCTTTCTCTGCCAAATAAATAAAATCTTTAAAAAAAAATAGAAATATAGTTTGGGGGCATTTAGTGAAAGGGCACACTTCACCCTTCTGATAATAAAGTCATATAACAAAGGAATGTCAGTTAAAGAACTCTCTCTTTTGACTGTTTCATGAAGAACCACTTGTCCCTTCATACCTCAATTATCTCTGAAATTTTCATTGTTCTACAACACAATACTACATTGATGTTCATGATGTCTTCTTGACCTCATAAAAAAAGAAAGGATATTTTTTTAAAGTACACCATTGTCTATTTCAGGAACATGAATAACACATTTTAGAAGGATCGCCATTAAAAAATTCATATAAGAGAACTGCAGTAACCAACCACCAATATGGCACTTAATGATACACCTCCCCTGGAATTCTTGCCCTCCCTATTGAATCAGGGTTTGCTCTGGGTGCCAGTAGAATAAAGTGAAAGTCATGATAAATGATTTTGGAAGCTAAATGGCATTACAATTTCTGCCTTGGTCTCTCACTTGCTCTGGGGAAAGTTAGCTAGCTACCATGCCATGAGAATATTCAAGTAGCCCTGTGGAGAGGCCAATATAGAGAGGAACTGTGTGTGGTTCCTATCTAAGAGCCAGCACCAATTTTCTAAGCTGCATTAGAAAGATCCCCATTGGAAATGGACCCCTGACCCCAGTCAAGTGCTCTGATAATTGCAGCCCTATTCAATATCTAACTGCAGCCTCATACTATACCTTGAGACACAACCACCAACTGAGCCACTACAGAATCCTTATCCATAGAACTGTGAGAGACTATAAATGGTTGTTGTTTATTACTATGATAATATAGATTATTATGATAGTAATTTGTTACATAGCAATAAATAATAATGTATTCACCCTTAAAAAGGAAAGTCCAGAAATCAACACAATTAAGTAGCTTTGGAAATACATGTGCATAGATAAATTCATCAGCAACTAAATTTGCTCTCTTCTGTTGAAATTACTGTAAACTCCTAGAGCTTTACTTGCGTCCTTATCCTACCTCTGGCACTAAGTGCTTGATTTAGAGCACATTTTAAAGCATTTTGAGCCTTTTTTTTTTCATTTGTGAAATGGGTTAATAATATCTTCCTAACAGTTTGTTCAGAGGATTAAATATGCCACAAATTTAAAGCCTTTGGCATGACACAAAAGTCATCAGAAAATGTTTCTTTATTTTTTCTTTTTCTAAAGCTTTTAGATTGATAAAATCTCAGTTATAAAGACTGCACATTGAGTAAAATAATTTACAGTATTGATTTTTTAAAAAATTCTGGAGGATAGTTAACAGCCAATAGCTTTAGATTTTCTCAATACCTCTAAACAATGCTTTTGGGTGAGATAGATTGGTCATGTCTTCACAGTGCTCTTGGTTGCCAAATTCTGTTTATTAAACCAATTGCTATTTGGAATGCTGTACGGATTTAGAAGAAAAATTCTTATTAATTGCAAGAATTGAGAGAAAATTTTCTCAGTGTAGCTTCAAATATTTGGAGGAGTATTACAAAACAATAGAAAACAGTCACTAATAAAATTATATGTTCTATTTTGAAACACAGTAGTTTGATTAAAGGAAAGCAGGGAGGGAGGGGAAGACGGAGCTGAGCTGAAATCTCTCCAAATCCATGGCAGATGTGGTCTAAGGATTTAGGGAGCTTTATAATTAAAATCTTTAGCCTGCTGTAGAGATTAGATATTCACCTGCAGGTTTTCACTGTTACTAGAGAATTTCTCTAAATTTGTCCTCATCTTTGTTTTGCAGCATACATTACCAAAAAAAAAAAAAAAAGCAAACAGTGGGGTCTCTCTGTTCACTCATCCTGTACTTCCTCAATCTTTGTATCTGCAAATGTCCCAGAGTTGTTCTGAGTGTTTTAGTTGCAAGTCAGGCTCTAAAGGATTTAGATTTGGCCAAATTGAAGTGAGAAAACCTGCCTGCCTAATCCAGGGCTAGCCCTGTTGGGTCCTCTTGAATTTGGAATTAGTTCTACATGTATTCTGCTCATAGTTTTGTTCAACTTTTAGCTTCAACAGACCAAGATTATGAAGACCACCTGAAACTCGTATAGTCTGAACTTGCCTGAAATTGGATATTTTTAAACCACCAAACCAAAAGAGAATCCAAAGACTAGACAGAAGTTATGCAATGTATTTTATCCCTAATAATTTATATCTGCTACCTCTCGCATGGATTCACCTTTATATTCTGAATAATTAGACCTCTACTCTTTTCATATCACATCTAGAAGTCCTGAGAGTTGATAATGTATATTATATATTTATATATGTTAAATATATAACACATATAATATATTTATATGTAATGTATTTTATTTTATTTATGTAAATATTTTTGATGTTAGGGTGCATTCATATATCTCTAAGTATTAAGATTAAAAGAAATTCCAAACTGGCATTGTCCAATATGGCAGCTACTAGCCATATGTAAATTAAATTACATTAAAAATTTGAGCCCTCGGGGTGCCTGGGTGGCTCAGTCATTAAGTATCTGCCTTTAGCTCAGGTCATGATCCCAGGGTCCTGGGATCGAGCCCCACATTGGGCTCCCTGCTTGGCAGGAAGCCTGCTTCTCCCGCTACCATTCCCTCTGTGTGTGTTCCCTCTCTCGCTGTGTTTCTCTCTGTCAAATAAATAAAATCTAAAAAAAAAAAAAAAGTTGAGCCCTCAATTGCACTAGTCTTACTTCAGATGCTCAGTAGTGGAATTCATGGAAAGTTCATATTTAAAACATTTCTGTCATTACAGAAAGTTCTGTTAGATGGCTCTATTCTTAAAAAGCAAAAAACAAAAAAAATCACGGTTCTATTCTAGACCCTTGAAGGTGCTCTGAAAAAATACTGACTTTTTAGCCTGTAGTTTCATGCCTCCTTGAGGAGACAGTCAGATAATGGAATTGATGCTTTCAACAAAGTATTCTTATGACAAGGGTGGTTTAGACAGTAATTGAAGAGAAAAAATACAAAAGGAGAGAGTGAGAGAGAAGGAGGAAAGAAGAAGGGAGGAGGGAAGGAAGGAGGGAACTTCCTATGTGTTTGGGCCTTTCTCACACATAGTACCAACTAAATTTTAATGGTAAACACTGGGGCTAAGTTTGTTTGAATCCAAGTAAAATACTCCCTCCTCTATATATTCCAGCATCGGATAGCTTAACTAAATGTTCTACTGAATTGGTCTGTTAGACTGTTACTATATAACCATAACATCATCTTACTGGAAAAACATAAAACAAAACAAATGATCATTCTCCTTGCTGGATTACATCTTTGTGATTGTGCCAAGGGCAGTGACCGGTTATTACTACTTGCAGAATGTTAATTAAGATAGCCTGTGGATACAATACAATTTTTCACACTCCTTATGTTCATGTAGACTTGACTTAAAAGTTTATTTCTCTAAGTGGACATTTCTCTATAAGAGTGTAGCTCTAAAATAATATTACTACTGTGTATTAGTCACAGGAGTACGACATGATTTTGTGTAATTCATGATGAATGAACAGCCCAGGGAAATTTTTCCTTCAAGCTTCCCCTGATAAACATGGCCTGAGCCTTATAGGTACAGAGCAAACAATTTTTTATGAACTGGACATTATGATAAATTCCCTTTACCTTAGCTTTTATACCTGTGTAATTATTCCATACTCTTAATACACCTGAGGTTAAGGATCTGTTTACAGAACTTGAGATAAGGTTAGAGGACATAAACTTGCAGAGTCAAACAGAATGTGCTGTGTGATGTTTGTAATATGCAAAAGAACATAAGAAGAAAAAAAATTTAAACCTTGCTGCTTAAAACATAGGTAATGACTTCATGAAGAGTATGTTTCTGAGCAGTGTTAGGTCTGAATAAAATTTTCGTGATGGAAATTGTATGCTCTTTCATTCTTTTTAAAAATATTTTTTCTGAATCCTATATACCTTAATTAATGTGTCTTCCTCTTTCAAAAGAGGACAGTTTTTTCAGGCTGTTCATAATAGGTGCCCCAGAACTTTTCACTTTTGTGCCCCAGTAATGGACATTGCCTTAAGCCTCGGATATTTTTTCTGAATCCTATATACCTTAATTAATGTGTCTTCCTCTTTCAAAAGAGGACAATTTTTTCAGGCTGTTCATAATAGGTGCCCCAGAACTTTTCACTTTTGTGTCCCAGTAATGGACATTGCCTTAAGCTCCGGATCTTTAGTCTTCTCCAGTCATAAAAACGTTTATCCATCTCAGAAAGCTAATCATTTATTAAAAAAAAATGATCCCTTCCAAATAATGCTTAATGTTAACATTTGTCTTCAACTCCAGTTAATAATGAGAATGTCAGATGTGGTAGAAAATTGTTGGGATCTTTCTTGCTTTGAGTATGATACTGGGGTGCCTATTCATTATTATTGTCTTATTGATATATAACTCACATACCATAAAATTCATCCTTTTGAGGTGTAAGATTCAATGATTTTTAGGGTATTCACAAAGGTTTAAAACCATCACCACTATCTAATTCTGGAAGATTCAGTCACCCTAAAAATAAACACACCCATTAGCATTCTCTCCCTATTCCCCCTTCCCATTATTCCTTAACAATTACTAATCTACTGTCTATCTCAATGAGTTTACTAATTCTGGACATTTCATATAAATAGAATCATATATTATGTTCCCTATTGTAGCTGGCTTTCCAAGCATACTCTTTTCAAGACTTATCTGTGTCATAGCATGTATCTATATTTTATTCTTTTTTTATGACTGAATAATATTCCATTATGAAGGCATATCACATTTGTTTCTCTATTCATTAGTTGGGTTTGTCACTTCTTTCCCCCCCACTTTTTAGCTACTATGGATAATGCCACAATGAGCATTTATTTACAGTTGTTTGGTAAACATGGTTTTTAATTTAGGGAGTATATACGTAAGAGTGAAATTGCTAAATATAGTAACTCTGTTTTTAACTGTTAAAGAACTACCCAGTTGTTTTCCAAAGATTATGATAGTTTCAATGTATTCATATCCTCATCAATAATTCTTATTGTCCTTTTAATTTTTTTTAAATTTTAGCCACATAATGAGTGTGAAGTACCTCATTATGGTTTTAATTGCATTAACCTAATGATGCTGAGCAGTTTTTCATGTGCTTATTGATCATTTGTATATTTTCTTTATAGAAATATTGTTTGAAATCTGACAATTACTATTTTTTTTTCTTTTAAAGATTTATTTATTTGAGAGGAAGGGGGTGGGGCAGGATGGACAGAGGGAGAGGGAGAGAAGGTCCTAGGCAGACTGTGCTGAGTGTGGAGCCTGATGTGGAGCTCACACTCAATCTCACCACCCCAAGATCACAGCCTGAGCCAAAACCAAGAGTCGGTGCTAACCAACTCTGCCACCCAGGGCCCCTCTTATGACCATTTTTATTTAAAAAATTTTTTAAAAAGATTTTATTTATTTATTTGACAGAGAGAGATCACAAGCAGGCAGAGAGGCAGGCAGAGAGAGAGGAGGAAGCAGGCACCCCGCTGAGCAGAGAGCCCGAAGCGGGGCTTGATCCCAGGACTCTGAGATCATGACCTGAGCCGATGGCAGAGGCTTTAACCCACTGAGCAACCCAGGCGCCCCATCTTATGACCATTTAAAAAAATTTTTTTTTTATGTTCTTTTTTTTTTTTCCTAGAGAGAGAGAAAGTGTGTGTGGGTACATGTGTGGGTGTGCCTGAGATCATGACTTCAGCCAAAATCAAGAGCCAAAATCAACACAACCAACTAAGCCAACCAGATGCCCCTATATTCTAATAGTTCCTTACGTATTTAGCTTCTACTAGATATATAACTTGCAAATATTTTCTCCCTGCCTGTAGGTTGTCTTTTTACTTTCTTGATGGTAAACTTTGAAGCACAAAAGTTCTTAATTTTGATGAAGTTCAACTAATTTTATCTTTTATCTTTAGGCTTGTGCTTTTGGTTTCTAAGCAACCATTGCTTACCCAAGTTAATGAAGATTTATGCCTAGGTTTTCTATTAAGATCTTTTGTATTTTTGGCTTTTACATTTAGGTCTTTGATTCATTTTGATTTAATTTTTGTGTATAGTTTGAAGTTCTACTTTATTCTTTTATATCTGGATATCAAGTTGTCCAGCACCATTTATACAAAAAGACTTCTCTTTCTCTATTAAAAATTTGCCTTATCACCCTTGGCAAAAGTTAATTAATACATCTAGGAGTTTATTTTTGAGGTCTCAAATCTATTTCTTTCCTTACCACATTTTTTATCACTGTAGTTTTGTAATAAGTATTGAAATTGGGAAGTGTGAGTCCTTTAACTTTCTTTTTCTTTTTAAAGACTGTTCTGGTTATTCTGAATCCCTTACATTTTCATATGAATTTTAGGATCACTGTGTCAATTTTCTTTTTTTAAAAGAAAAAACCAGCTTGAATTTTGATACAGATTACTTTGAATCTGAAGATCAACTGGGGGAATATTGCCATCTTACCAATCTTAAGCCTTCAATTTATGAACATAGAGTACTTTTCTTTTTAGGTACCCCTTAATTTCTTTCAATAATGTTTTGTAGTTTTTAGTGTAAAAATCTTGCACTTTTATCTTTTATCATTTTTATGCTTTTAAAAATGGGATTTCTTTCTTAATTTCATTTTTGCACTGTTCATTACTATTACATTGCAGTGCAATTGATTTTGTGTATGATCTTATATCCTGTAATATTGCTAAAATTGTCTTTTAGTTTGAATTAGTTTTTATTAGCACATGTTCATTAACACTATTTGTTAAAACTATTTTTTAAAAAGATTTTATTTATTAATTTGACAGAGAGAGAGACAGGGAGAGAGCACAACAGGGGGAGTGGCAGGCAAACAGAGAAGGAGAGGCAGGCTTCTCATGGAAATGTGGAGCTGGATGCTGGGCTCCATCCCAGGACCCGGGGATCATGACCTGAGCCAAAGGCAGACATTTTACCAACTCAGCTACCCAGGTGCCCCTTTAACACTGTATTTTTTTCCAGAGTATTACCAACCTGTTTTAATAGTCATCAATAAGATACTTAAAATAACCTCATGACTGGTTAGGCCCATATTTTCTCTACAATTGCAATAACTAAGTCCTGAGAGGTTAAATTACTTACTCATGTTCTCATGTATAATAAGTAGTTGATCCAAGGGGCAACACAGATGTGGGTCTCTTTCAGCCACATATCCTTTTAGTTACCCCTTCATGTGTGTCAGGCCCCAATGATGAAGTTGTGGAAAGGGCATAGGACTGAGATATGTTGGGACAGAGTCATTTTTGCTAGAGTTTCTACATTTCTCTGCTAATCTAGAAGTCACATGACAGAATTTCTCTTCTAATAGTACAATAATATGACAATGACAGATCATAAATTCCCAAACCTCCAATTCACCTGATGTCATCAAAACTTGAATCAGTTCAATTTTCTTTGGAATGAGGTACTGTAAAACAAATTGATTTACTGCTTGGACAGAAAGAGACACAGTTTATAAACATGTATGTATATTGTATAAAAGTCCCGTTTTCAAGTCTTCTGTTAAATTTATATTGTTTCTTGATTCAATACATGTTTTACCAAAAAAACATTGACACTTATTAGAAAGGATACATTCAAACTTTGGGGATTGTTAGACACTAACTTTCCTAGCTGGGTTTGCTCCAGTCAATATATTTATAACATTATCTTTAACAGCAAAACCCATGGTCTTACTGAAGCTAGGTAATTCTTACTCTTGCTGTAAAACTACAAATTTGATTCTGACTTCAATATTTGCTAATAACTATTCACTATTTATGGATATTAGATTCATACTTAACACTAAAATTAGTTCAGCTTGAGGCATAAATGGACTACATTTGCTTCTTTTGTCTATCATGCTAATTACTACCAATCTCTATAGACCAGTCAAGCATTCAAACTGCCGTTATAATCAGACTAAACATTACATGTGCATGTGTGCATACATGCACACACACTCTCTCTCTCACAGGCTCAACCCAAGAATTGCATTTTTGTTTCACAATATTACAACTTTACTGAATGATAATGGATGTAACAAAAACTAAGTACATAAAATATTTTTTGTACAAATCTTTAGAATGCTGATTTTTAAATTTATACTGAATTATTCTGGAACATGTAGATGGTTGTATTTCTAGATGAAATTTGACATTTACTGTGACAATAATAAGCCTATTAATGAAGCCCAAGGTGACGGTGTATGATATGAAGTGTTTCATTCATTCCCATCTTGGCTCCTCCATTTTCTGTGTAACCCTGGGCAAATCTGTTTCATTCTTCGGTGGCTCAAGTTTTACATATGTAAAACTGAAGCAATAATTGCCATTTATATATTATTTTTTGTGAAAAGATATCTTGAGAATTAATGAGATTATTAGTTGGTAGACCTTCAGGCCATTGTCACTGCGAGGATAAGATTATTGGCCTCTAGAGGAAGAAGGATTGGGAGGGTTTAGGAGGGAGAGGAAGCAACCTTGATGAAATGGGAGAGAGATTGGAAATGGAGCCAAGTAATGATATCAGCTTTTAAAAAACCAGATAAAGGAAATGAGAAAGGCAGAAAGTTCTTCCATTTCCCCTTGTTCTAATATAGACCTGTCTTCACTAATGCTTACCACCCAACCTAGACCAGGCGATACATGTTTCTTCTCTTCTCCACTGTAATGTCCAGTGTCCACTGCCTCCTTCCATCAGTAATCAGGAGACTGTTAATGTGACTTTCTTATCTACTACACTGTGATACCTAATGACAGATGCTGTATCTTATTTGTCCTTAGATCCACAGAATAGAGCACAAGGCCAGGCACTTAGTAGTGCTAAAAAAAAAAAAAAAAGACAATATGGATTCTGATGGTAGGAGATTTTGATATAGTTGAAAGGTGCCATTTTGTTTGAAAAGAGAAATGGCTTCCTATTCTGTAATGAATTTGCTGTGAACAACATTTTTTGGCACTCTGAAATGCATGTCAGGAAAGGCTTTAATCTAATATTCATTCGTTCATTTCTTTAATTGCCCAATTGCCAAGCCTTGTTTTCTATGATGGCAGAGAAGCAGGAAGAACTTTCTATTAAGCTGAAATTGATGTTCAAAGTAAAGATACTCAGCACTAAATCTGAATTAGTAATCAACTAATTAGATCAGTCCATATGCTTGATGGTGATGTTTTCGTTAACATTTTCTTTAATCAGCTAATGATGCAATCCACAAAGCTTGCCTTTTTCGCTTTAAACTTAAGTGTGAAGTCTTCTAATCATCTTTTAGCAAAATATATACCTAAAAATGGAGAGAGATTTTTAAAATTTTTTGAACTAAACCTAATTTCTATTTGAGTAAAAAAACAAAACAAAACAAAAAAAAACAACCAAAACAGCCTATCCCGTTTACTCATTTTTCTCTCTTCTTACTGAAATTACAAACAATTAAACCACTTTGTTTCCCAAAGACTAAGCTCAAAAAGCAAATGCCTATTCTAAATAATCACAAATGATACCACATGCCAAATTGTCCATTGTAACCTGTCTCCCTGTCATCATGGCGCAGGCAACTCATTCCAAAATGGCTGAAGAGCACCGCAGGTCTCAGATTTATAGAATTTTAAATGATTTGGCTGCTCATATGGTTAATAGAGGTGAAAGACTGCCAGAGTTCCCTAATTCACGTCTCCAAACATAAATGGAGACACTGAGAAACAGCTGCAGAGATGTCCAGGCTGCCAGTGGAGTGCCCGGTCCAGGTTGCTTCCCAGGACGCCGTGCTCCTTGGCTGAATTCAGCATTATGTTGTTCAAGTATAGGTCTGTGAAGTAACTTGATTTCAACAATCTCTCCTTTTGCCTCTCCTGCTCATTATTACTCTATTTAATTAACATGCAGCAAAGAGGCTTTTAGGCACTATTTCCACTTTTTTTTTATAGAGACTCTCACTTAAGTCTGGTGTTAGAAATTTAATACATTTGTAAAACAAGAAATGAAAACAAAGTGATTTAAAAAAACATCTGTCATCGCAGACACACTACTGTAAATAATTTCCATAATGTTAAGAGCCAGGGTCCATGTTTTATTTAAATGGAAAAAGGCTTCTAATCTATAGAAACATTTAACTTTGAAATATGGCATGTATTTAAGAAAACAAACAAAAAAGCGTGGCTTTGACAACCAAAGAACTTAGCTTTTTTTAAATTTTTAAAAATTTTATTTATTTATTTTTAAAGATTTTATTTATTTGACAGAGAGAGATCACAAGTAGGCAGAGAGGCAGGCAGAGAGAGGGCGAAGCAGGCTCCCAGCCGAGCAAAGAGCCCGATGTGGGGCTCGATCCCAGGACCCTGAGATCATGACCTGAGCCAAAGGCAGAGACTTAACCCACTGAGCCACCCAGGCATCCCTTACATTTTTTTTTAATTGAGAAAAAAATCTTACATTGTGTTAAGTATGTAGCCTTAATTTTCCTTTCATAATTCTCAGGCCTTTCCTATCCATTTTTTTTAAGAGCATCAGTGCACTACTGGATAGATACTAAGTTTGCAAAAATATATGTACTCATGCAAAATTAAGGGCCTTACCTATGAGTGGTTTTATACAAAGTTTGTCCAATGTCACTAAATGGAAACTTAGAACACTTTTCCATGGCAATGATACTATAAACCGTACTTAATTTTGTAGGCCAGTTCATGAAAGACTGCCTTTTTAATATTCCAGGACAGAACTTTAAAAAGCAGAAACACATGTTCTGTGGTGGCAGCAGTGAGGGCAGCGTCCTCCTCCTTTCTCAGCAGTTGCAAAATAGCTACATCACCGCTCCCCGAAGGGTTCAGATGTAGAGTATTCCTAAAACAGAAGTTCATAGTTTGTGGTCAGTTCATGCAAGAAATAAATGATGTGCTAATCTTCTTTATAGTGTTGAACAATAATAATGAAGTGGGCCTACAAATACATATTCACAGACATCCAGTAGAAAATGAAATGCAAAAATAATGCCTGAATGTCCCTCCCTGCCAGCACGGAAAGAAAACTAAATCCACGTGCCATTTTCTGCCTAAGAAGAATAGTCACATACAGATCACTGAAACTTTATTTCAGTCCTGTCAGGAAGCTATTATTATGTCCACTTCACAAATGAGAAACTGAGCACAACAGGCCTAGCTATTTGTCTCCAGTGTCTCAGCCTCTAGGTAGAAGAACTGCTGCTGCTCATTACTCTATTTAATTAGCATGCAGTAAAGAGGCAAACTCTACTTGACTCCTGTACCCAAGATTGGTTCTTCTGCCAACCTAAATGGCCCCTATCAAACTGGGTCTGGGAGCTAAAAGGTTCAGGGATACACTTTCAAACAAAAGCCAAGCTAAGCACTCTGAAAGCCTCTCCCTGCATAGATTTAAGTGTCCCTAGCAGCAGCAGCAGCAGCAACAACAACAACAACGACGATGATGACGACAATGGGAAGAAACCAACTTTAAATGATAATTACGTTAATTTCTCAGAAGACATGAACAGAATTTTTAAAACCACATAATTAAAGACCTCAGTATAACTATCTGGCCTAGGTTTCAGATCTAACCACCAAAGTGGAGCTAAAACCAATTTATCCATTCTCCAAAGCAGAGGCTGCCAGCCAATAATGTCTCAAAGGAATGGAACAAATACTCAATTTAAGCATAAACACCATAGTTTTCAGATAGTGGTGTTGATGTGGATCCTTAAAAAAAAAAGAATACACCCAGAATAATTTACATTTCCCTTTTTGACAAATGGCAGTTATTTTGTAACTTTAATGTTTACTAACTTATACTAAGAAATTTCAAGGGTCTGCAAATGAATTTGATACTTGATAATATGCTACACTACAGCTACATTTTTGTGCCAGCATACTTATTTTCTATCACTCTGATGCATATTGTTTAAATGTTTATAAGTTCAGAGGATAAATGTACATCTATAAAACTATTGCTTCCCTTAAACCTTAAATTATGGTGTGCCTGAAATTATCATTGTACTATATCAAGTTCAAGTCCAGAAAAAATAGACATTTATTTGAGTTATTACTTCTTACCTTTTATCAGTATCTGCATTCAGAACTCATTGACTTCCTTATTTTTTAAGTGCTATATTCAGTGTCGACAGTTATTCTCTAGGCCTGTTTCTTAATCTTACAGTAAAAAAAACAAAACACAACAAAACCCAGAAGGTGAACTTATTGATAAAAACACCAATATCTTACTAATTCCATGAAAAAAAAAAGTTTTTTTTTCCTTTTCCCTTCTACTTTTTCCTAAACAAGATGCTATTTCAAACATTAGAATATTTTAAAATGTATTGATAATAATAAATGGTTTTGCATGTACCTAGAGATTTTAAATAAAACAGTAAAAAATATTTAGGAATTAATTGAACTGTGGGAAAAAAGCATTTAAAATTATTTCTGGAGTTTGCATGTTGTTTTATCCCATTCACCGCATACATTTACAAACCATGACATCCTAAAGTGGGATTAAGACAGTGTTCCCTGAGAAATAGGAAACCACTTTTTCCTTTCCTTTTTTTTTTTTTTTTTGAGAAGGGGGAGGGGCAGCAAGAGGGGGAACAGAGGGTGAGGGGGACTCTTAAGCAGTCTCCCTGTCCAGAATGGAGCCCCTATGGGGATTAATCTCACCACCCTGGGATCATGACCTGAGCTGAAATCAAGGGTCGCTGCTTAACCAGTGAGCCACCCAGGGGCCCCAGGAAACAGCTTTCTCAAAATATTTCATTTTAAATCTATTCTATACATTTTATAAGTTATCACAGACGCAGCGAAAATGTCTCTACTTTGGAATCAGTCCCAGATTGGAAGTGAGGTTCCACCGTTTAGTGGCTGGGAGATGCTGAGCAGTTTCGATAAATCATTCAAGCATTTGTTTCTTTGTCTCTAAATAGACAATAATGTCTATTCTGCAGACTACTGTGAAGATTAAAAGAGTTAATGCATATAGAAAACACACTATCTGGCAACACAGCAAGCACCAAGGAAATACTAACTCTGTACTCGTGTTCCAGCTCTATCCCTTGTCTGGTGTTGTTGGGTTAAGTCATGTTGTCATTCATGACACAAACCTCATAAATATGACTATCATTCTGTATTTTGGTTAAAAGGGACCATAGGCTTTATTTAGTAAAACCCCTATATACAAAGAACTGTAGGAATTACCTAGCCCAGCCCTTGTTGGGTTTTGCATTCTTTGAAGTACTAGTGAAATTTTTGAGTCAAGGTAAGACAGGCCAGATAAGAACCTTTCGAAGACGTAGATCAAAAACTTTTCCAAGAAATAAGGGCTGCCAAAACATCACGAGGTTCCAGCTCACTCGATTTCCTACACATGACTGTTTGCGTAACTGGAAAAAATGTAAACTCGTGTCCCTCTGTGTTTATTTTCTGTTGCTGTGCAATGAATGCTCACAAACTTAGCAGCTTAAAACAATACAAATTTGTTATCTTGTAGTGTCTCAGGTGACAAGTCTAGACATGGTGTGAGTAGGCTCTTTACTCAGTTTCACTGGGCTGAAATCACAGCGGAAGCTGGGGCTATCATCTCATCTAGCACCCAGGGTTCTCTTCCAAGATCATTGGTGTTGGCAGAATTTAATTCCTTGCAGTTTAGGATTGAAGACCCATGTTCTTGCTAGCTGTCAGCTGGGGGCCACTCTCAGTTCCTAGACACTAGCTGCAGTTCCTTGCCATGTGGCCCCAGTTAGTTCATAGCATGGATATTTCTTTCTTCTGTGTGAGCCTGAACATGCCTCTTTGACTTCCTCTTCCGTGGCCAGCCAGAGAAAACACTCTACTGTTAAAGGACTCACTTGGTTAGATCAGACTCACCTAGCATAATCTCCCTTTGCCATCTGGGAGCAATACCTTAACATGCCAACAAGCACACATTTATAAGGATTATACAGGGTAGGTACAACAGAAAATTGGGGGGCCCTCATAAGATCCTGGCTACTATATTCTTCCAACAAAAGGAATAGTAAATTAAAGAGGAAAAGAAAGAAACAAAAGTCTTTGCCAGCACTGACATATCTTGGGTGGGTATTCTGACCATAGGCATATTTAAGTTGTAAAAGTCCTGATGTTACACGAGGAGCCTGAAGAAACCCAATTATTCCC
This sequence comes from Procyon lotor, assembly GCA_028646535.1. Taxonomy (NCBI): domain Eukaryota; kingdom Metazoa; phylum Chordata; class Mammalia; order Carnivora; family Procyonidae; genus Procyon; species Procyon lotor. Next base: position 16,397,276 of record CM053615.1, read on the forward strand.
TTAATGTCACAAAATAAATGGCTAAGTAAACAATATTTAAAGATTGCTTATTTGAAGGTTCACTAAATTATTATCCTACTCTGGATATCTGTATTTGTCTTTCAAATTCTTTCAAATCGTTATTATGATATTTTCTCCCTTCAAAGTTTGGCTGAGGATAGAACCCACCATTGACTTAAAGACAGTTTTTGGCCCTGTGATAATGGAGAGATGCTACTTAAAATATATTTGGCTATATGATGAGTTTCCATTTCATTAAATGTTAATATGTAAATAAGAAATAATCACATTTTAGGACCTAGGAGATGTTATGTTGTTAATAGAGATAAAGTCCAAAGAGATAGAGATGTTAAGGGGCTTTCCCAAGGCCACAGGCTAACATGGTCAAGATCAGTCTAGGAGGGGTGTCCATGACTGAAAGCAGCTCAGCCAGTCCATAGATGCAGAGTTTACTCCATGCCGCCCAGACATCAGACCTCTGGAACACTGCTCATTTCAGGTGATCACCACAATTTAGCATTCTAATGAGCACCAGTAGGGTTGCACTGCAATGGAAAGGCCTTATTGGGACTATAGTCAGGAGTGGCCAGGAAATGCTGCACTGGCAAATGGTAAGGCTTTGTCCGATCAAGAACCTTGGGCTTGTTGTATGCATGCTGCAGTTCTTGTAAGATGCTGCTGGGCCTATGGGATAGTAGATGGAAGTCCTACAGACGTGCACTCCCTACAGAAGTATAAAGTACGCACAGGTACACACAGGTAGTAAGTGGTCCTTATTAGACCATTCTGTCCTCCGACTTCTTGGGGAAATTTAGGGGAAGGCTTTACCTACGCTATTCTGTCATGTTAGGGCAGCTTGAAATTTGAAGACTGATAAGAATCAGGAGAGAGGAAGCAGGAATACATACATGATAGAAATGGAAGTGCAAGGATGGAGCAATATTTATTCATAGGTTAGTAGGAAAATGGAACAACTACTTGGTAAGGAATCCTCAACATGGAACATGAGAGAAAGTAAAGGAGTGGAGAGAGGTAACTAGTCTGAACCAAAAACGTTGCCTCCTGAGCTTTTTGATGAATATTATAATTTATCGGCACTTATTAAAATATTTTGGTTGGGTAGCTCTCAGTCAAGATACTTTTTATTAGATTATCAAAGTTTGTGCAGTAGCCCTATTCTGCTATTTGTCACTAGTTTGGTTTCTGATGGCCTTGGAATATATATAAAACTATGTTCTTTCCTCTTATCTGAAAATGAATAGTAGGGCATTTTAGATAGAGATTATATTTTCATGTTAATGTCATAGATATAAAAACTTTCAAAAGGGAATCAGTTCCAAAGAATCCCACTTAACTTCTATTTGCCTACAAGAAGCTCTATGTATCAAGATAGAGCTGCACCTAAAATAGATATGGCCATTTTAAAGAAAATATAAAATGCCTTCATGTTCTGAGACTAAAGAGACTTAAAAGGATCTTCATGGTCTCAGGAGAGAGAGGGAGCTGGCTAAATTGAGTTACAGAAAGATAGGTGATACACTCAGGAGCTTTAGATGGGTTAAATTCACAACACCCAATAAATTACATCTTCAGGAGCAGAGCGAGGGTCAATGAGTTCCCTAAGAACATTCCAAGCACACATTTTCATACTCATATTCTCACCATAGCTACATCTAAAGTTGAAACTTAAGTTTGGCTCCACCATTTTTTGATAATTCATGCCTATGAAATGCAGAAAGCAGTCAGCCCCTGGGTTCACCTTTTTACATTGGAGTGTCTACCAATCACTCTTTCCCTTTCCAGTCACTCTGACTGACTGTAGCATTTTCAATTTATATTGTTAATTTTTTATTTCCTAATTGGTTACGGTGCATTTGGAGGATCATTTTAGATTGTCCAAAATTTAATTCTAACGTTCTTGAACTTTAGAATTTGGTAATGTAATGGCACCCAATCTGCTACACAAAGTGGATACGAAACCAAAATACAATGAACAGGCTGAGTTGCAGTTGGAAAGCTATCCAAAAGTTGGATGAGAATATCCAGTCTTTTCTCTTAAAATGTGGAGTCCTATCTACTTCACTTAGTGAAAACTCCTAGACTCTTCTGTATAGCCATGTTTGACCAACTTCTTGGACCAGGCTTCCTGGCCAAAATAAAACACTTAGAACTGATGTAGTCATGTTTTTTACTATCTAAAACTTAAATTTTAAAAATCTAATTTACAGTTTTAAGAATGGCAGAAGAACCTACTGAATGTCAGAACAATATTCTTCTGAACATAAAAAAATATTTCTTTTCACTTCGTCTTTTCCTATAACATTTCTCTAAACACATTTCTATATTATGAATCAGTTCCCTGAATAATGCTAATCAATTATTCTATTAAAACTTCCAACTCTATTTCCTCATGAAGAGCTCAAAACCTACAAAGCTCACATCAGAAACCAGCATCTCTCTCAGTGTTGACAATAATATTAGTATGAAACATCTTTCAGATACTCTCATTTCTTTCCTACATGTAATATAAAGCCTATCATCAACTCAGCCTCTAAGTAAACATAGCAATATGTGGTCTCAACATGGGAGCCATTCATTGCTTTGAAGACCGTGTCAGTTATTGCTTAACTCTTCAAAACTGGCTCTGCCTCCCAACAGTCAGCAGCAGCACATTTCCTCAGCAATGACACTTTTAAGTAATGTGAAGGTTTAAAAAAAAGCCTGCTTCTCTCATCTATTCATATGTATTAGATCTCTTTCTAAACATATTCATATCCAAAAGATATGAAGAACTCAAACAATTTAATATGAAAAACCCAAATTACCCCATTAAAAAATGGGCAGAGGACCTGAATAGAGATTTTTGCAGAGAAGGCATACCAATGGTCAACAGGCGTAGGAAAAGATGCTCAACATCACTCAGCATCAGAGAGCTACACATCCAAACCACAGTGAGATATCACCTTGCCTCTGTCAGAATAGCTAATATCAAAAAGGCAAAAAATAACAAGTGTTGGTGAAGATGTGGAGAAAAGGGAACCCTGGGACCCTGTAGCTGGCAATATAAATTGGTGGAGCCACTGTGGAAAACAGTATGGAAGTTCCTCAAAAAGTTACAAAAAGAACTGCCATATATGGTCCAGCAATTCCACTTCTGGGTATTTTTTTTTATTAACATATAATTCATTATTTGTCCCAGGGGTACAGGTCTGTGAATAATCAGGCTTACACATTTCACAGCGCTCACCATAGCACATACCCTCCCCAATGTCCGTAACCCAGCCACCCTATCCCTACCTCCCAACCCCCCAGCAACCCTCGGTTTGTTTTGTGGGATTAAGAGTCTCTTATGGTTTGTCTCCCTGCCGATCCCATCCACTTCTGGGTATTTATCCCAAGAAAGTGAAAACACTAATCCAAAGAGATACATGCATGCCTATTTTCACTGCAGCATTATTTGTAATAGCTGATATATGGAAGCAACCTATGTGTCCATTCATAGATGAATGGATAAAGAAGATGTGGTGCGCGCACACACACACACACACACGCACAAACACAATGTGGAATATTATGCAGCCATAAAAAAACCTGCCATTTACAACAACATGGATGGACCTAGAGGGTGTAACACTAAGTGAAATAAGTCAGAGAAAGAAAAATACATACCATATGATTTCACTTATATGCACAATCCAAAAAACAAATGAACCAAACAAAACTAGACTTATAGATACAGGAAACAAACAGCTAGTCACCCGGGACAGAGGGGTTGGAAGACAGGCATAATGGGTGAAGGGGATAGAAAAAAAAGCACCTCACATTCATGCTCATTTGAGCACACCCAACTAAGTCCAAATTATATTGTTACTTTATAATAGTTTTAGATGTATTAGGACACTATTATCTCTGAATCGATAATGAGCATTATGTACAAAAGAGGTAGAATTCTAACCTATATTTTTTTTAATTTTTAATTTTTCAATTTTTAAAGTTTTTGTTTATTTGAGAGAGAGGGAGAGAGCACTAGTTGAGGGGGGTGGGGCGCAGAAGCAGAGGAAGAAGCAGGCTCCCTGCTGAGCAAGGAGACTGATGCAGGTCTCGACCCCAGGATCCTGAGGTCATGACCTGAGCTGAAGGTAGATGCTCAACGTCTGAGCCACCCAGGTGCCCTTGTTTTTCTTTTCTTTTTTTTTTTTTTAAGGCACCCTAGGTTAAGAACCACTCCGAACTTAGCTGAGATGTGGCAAGCTGTCTCTAATACAGAAACCTACTTGGCATTATTATCGCTATTTGTGATCTCCCTTTTGTACGTGTTTGGCCAAATTACTTCATTTTCTTACTGGTTTTCAGTGAGCTTTGTCCTGAGCTGTGTTTTTCTCCAAAAACAGTGATTATTCTTTACCACTGTACCAGCTACTTATCTCTCACATACATGTGCCCAAATCCCAGTTTTTTTTATACATCCTGCCACTTAACACTTGAAGATAATGGAGCAAAGATGAGGTTTTGCTTTTATTTGACTAATCCAGACTAACCCCGGAAGAGCAATACTCTCTAACTTGGAATATAGTAGCCCAGTCAGAAATGGTTGAATTCAGCTTGAGAATTTGTTCTTACCGATGTTCTTACTGATAATAATGAGACCTAACATTTAATGTCCCATACCGGGTTAGGGGGCACTCCAGGGTGGGCAGGCCATAGTATCTCTTAACCTCTATTCAACCCATATTCCCTTGCTTATTGCATACTCCTTAACAAACAATATCTCAAGGCCAATATTTTAGAATTAGGACATAATCTCTGAGCCAACCTCATGGAGAATATATCTAGTTTTCTACTGTGCTTTTCACAATAGCTCTGAAGCTAGGGAAATGTTCCCCAGCCCAACAGGTGCCCTCAGCTACCACATTAGTCCCATTGGTTAGCCAGTGGTTCTCTGTATTGACTGCCTCAGATCCAAGCCATATTTTCTTCTTCTTTTTTAAAAATATTTTATTTATTTGAGAGAGAATGAGAGAGAGAGTGCACAAGCAAGCCAGGGGAGTGGTAGGTAGAGGGAGAAGCAGGCTCCCCACTGAGCGGGGAGTTCCTTGCAGGGCTTGATCCCAGGACCTGAGCCTAAGGCACTTAACCAACTGAGCCACCCAGGTGCCCTCTCAAGTCACATTTTCAACATCGTTCCCTTGTCTTTTACTTATTTTCTTATACTCTTTCCTTATACAATAACCCATCATCATTCCATGCCTGTAACTTGAACATGGTTTTCTATATATTTATTTTTAAGGTGGACTGACTGAAACTACCAAGAGAAAGAAGCACATGGCTTATGTATGAACAAATTACTTTTGTAATAACATCATCCAAAGTATATATAATTTACTGACCAAATTTCCAGGATCACAAAGCCTGTGTGATGAAATTCACAGTGATCATTATTTGGGCATTTCGATGAATAGAGAGGACATTTGGTAAAACTATAACAAAGAATCCGTTATTTATAATTTTAAGCTTTCCTTTTCCACAATAGCAGAGCTTTGGTTTTGAATTTTCCTACAAAATTTGACCTTTGCTCTGATCTATCTTTTTATAAGGTTATGCCCAAACACTGGAACCTAAAAGTTCTCAAACAGAACTTGCAACAGCAAACAATATTTATATGAGCAGCCAAACTTTCTGCTGCAAACAGATGAATAGGCACCAAGCATGTTGCCATTCAGTATTCATGATGAAGTTTTAATAAATTTTGTTATTGAACAAATGATCCTAGGTGATAAAGCTGCAATTTTAGCTCAACAGAATATGTCCAATAGTTACCCTTCTCTGCAATAACTGAAACTATACAAATATTGATTGATCTTCTGTATAGCAAATATTCTGGAATATTTTTTAGGATTAAAAGGATGAAATTTGGGCCGAGATTTTGGTAACTCTGTCTAGACAAGTGTCCTCTTTATATTTATGAGTGAAGCGGGAGGTAAAGAAATTTTGCATATAGTTTTTCCTAACTTGGTTAACTTTCAGTACTGAGGATATTTGACCAACAGGCTAAATTCTGTCAAGGCTGTTTTAAACTGACAAAGAGAACATGGCCCCAAAGTGTTAGTGAGTCTGCAATTCTTGAAGGCCTACTACCAGAATTGAATATACAGGACTCTATTTACCAAACTTGAGTCATTTATATACTAGTGTCCTTTTTTGTCAAAAATTTTCTCCCCTCTGTATAATTTTTGTGTGTATTTACTTGACATTTTTTTAATTAATTCACATTTTGATTTGAATTTGTTTTGTAAGAAACCTTGGTCATTTTCATGAATGGAAAAACCAGTAACCCTCTGCTATAACAAGAAAGTGACTATAAACCAAACTTAATGGAAACAGAACAATGTTATTAAATTTTTGCAGGATAATGCTGCTTAACAAAGGCTCTTAGCCTGAAGTGCATCTCCATTTGTTACAAGGGAGGAAACAAGTTTTAGAGAGCTGTTTAAGACATACAGACACTGAACTGAGACTTTCCTTCTTGGAGTAATCAAGATGAAATGATAACTGGAAAATATTTGTCTAAAATTTAATTTAATATTAGCCAAAATTATCTCCACCGTTAAGAGTGCCACACTATAAGATAAAAAGAAAAACTTTGGCTGCTGTGTCATGTAAGATTACGTTCTGTTACATGTAATAATAATTCAGCTCTAGTGGCTTAATCAAGTAGATGTTTTTATTTGTTCTTATAGCCATCAAAATCTGGAGGTAGAGTATAGGGATGGCACAGGTGCCTGAGAAAATCATCGACGACCTAGTTTCCTTCCAGCTCCCTGCTCGCCTTGCAACTGTGCTCTACAGAGAAAGACAAGTAAAAGGCAAAAAGCAAAGAGCAGCCATCCAAGTCTGTCTTTCTTTCTCTTTCTTTTTTCCTTTCTCTCTTTCAAGATTTATTTATTTGTTTGTTGGTTAGAGAGAGAGAGAGAGAGAGCGAGAGCACACAAGCAGGCAGAATAGCAGGGAGAGGGGGAGGGAGAAGCAGTCTCTCCACTGAGCAGGGTGCCTGACGTAGGACTTGATCCAGTACCCTGGGATCGTGACCTGAGCCGAAGGCAAATGCTTAATGACTGAGCCACCCAGGCGCCCCAGGTCTTTCTTTTTAACATGAAAAAATATATAACTTCTTCTTATGGTAGATTTCCATCTCATTGGTCAGAATACAAGGGCTTTTGTAGTTAAGCTTTTTCCTGCATATTTGCTCTCTGAACAAAACTGGGGTCCTACTAATAAAGATAAAGGGAGAAAGCAGTATTTGGCAATGACCACACCAAACTTCTTCTCTCCTTGGATGCACAGATTATTATCCTTGATATACTTTACTCTCCAGAGAAATTCATACCAGTTACTACCCAGGGTAGCAGAACAATACCATCACTGGGTACCATTAGTGACACTATATTCTGGTGGCTAGGTGCCATCATACAAGAATGGATCTATCTAAATGGCAATGTAAGCTACCAAGAAACCTGAGTTTAATATGCCCTGGATATCTTAAACCCTAGTTTATTGCTACCACAATTAGGTCAATAGTCGTTCTTTGCATAGCCCTGTTTTCTGACTCTCTCCCATATCTACATTATCATTATAAGTCAGACATAGCCACCAGATACATATACATATATATATATATGATACATATATACATATGTATTATGATACATATATATGGGGCAGCTACTTATTTTCCATATATATATACACACATAACACATATATATACACACAAATATATATATATATATTTATATATACACACACACACACACACACACATAAATTTATAGATACAATTTTATAAATATATCTCCCCCCGATGCTTTGTGGTCATTCATCTTAACTGCATTCTGGGATCATCTGCTTACATGAGTGATTTATCTCACTCAAATGCACAGAACAATATCCTTTCCAAAGCAGTTTGAGTACCTTAGAAAAATAGAAAACACAATTGAGAGAAATTGTGGTTCCCGTGAGTCTAAGGTTTTAGAAATCTCTCTTATGTTTTCCATTTTTCTGCAAAATCTAAGGCTTAATGTGAATAATCATTGTGGTTATATTTTATCCAGAGAGATTATGTATGTATCTGTCAAGATACAAACTCCCCCAGTCTACTGTAGTAGAATGAAATACAGTAGTAAAATAATTTATTTGATAAATCAAGACTTCTCATTTTTGTCTAAACTAACCAGAACATCTATGTAGATGTGAGCTTTAAAAATTGCAGTTTTCCTAACACATACCTTAGATCTTTACTTTGTAAGACTCTATCTGATTTAATAATAGTTAATATTTTTATTATGCTTGAGACATTCAAAAGTATTTAACTTTATATAACTTTATTTGATTCTATTGTTTGTGGATTAGGTGGAAAATATATTATCATGCACATTTTATAAATAAATTGGAAGTGTTTAAATGTCAGGTATAGAGCCTGTGTTAGGTTCTTTTGGTTCAATGATTTGCCAGGCCTTTGGGAAACATTTCCTTTTCCTTAATAAAAGGCAGTCTGAATTGTTATATATACTAAATTGTTATATATACATTATATAGGCAATGAGCATAAGGTCCCAGGACTAGATATTTCACTGTTACAATGTCCCTGTACAGTGGATAGAAGACAAGCACCTTTCTTTGCTAACTTGGGGGATAAGGTTTGAAAGATTGAAGTCCAGTAGGAGGAGGAACAAAATTTTTTTTTTTTTTCCTTCATAGTTGATAACTTTGGGCATCTTATTTGAGCAGGTTTTTTCCTCTCCTGAAATCTTAAAGATTTGCTTCTGTATTTTGCTAAGTATTTTCTGATTTTATTGAGAATTATTCTTTCATTCATGTTCTTTTTTTTTTTAAGATTTAATTAATTTATTTATTTGATAGAGAGATCACAAGTAGGCAGAGAGAGGGGGGAAGCAGGCTCCCCACTGAGCAGAGAGCCCGATGTGGGGCTTGATCCCAGGACCCTGAGACCATGACCTGAGCTGAAGGCCTCTGCTTTCTGAGCCACCCAGGTGCCCCTCATTCATGTTCTTTAAATTACTTGGTAATTTATTTTTATGAATGACGTAAGGTAGGGATCATTTTTCTTCTCTACGTGTAAGCAATTGTCTTGGACTATTTGTTGAAGTGTCCATCTTCTCTTCACTAATTCGTGATGCTACCTCTGCCATATACTATTTCTATATGTGTATGAATCTGACTCTTGATTAGCAAGGAGACTAATGTGGCTGGAGCAATTAACTTGGCATTGGTCCAGATGTAAAAGTTTACATCAATGCTATACTCTGAATTTTCAGACTTTTTAATAAGTCTTGATATTTGGTAAGGTACCCCAATATTTAGAGGTTGGAGGTATGAGAGGAAATGAGAAATGTGAAGTTTGGTTGAAAAAAGAAGAATGATGATCTGGAAATGAGTTAAGGAAAATAAGCTCACCTAAAGTATTACAATAACATACTGGTCTTCTATGCTGTTCTTCTTGTCCCCTTCACAATCTGTTGTCTTCTCATCAGCCAAAGTAAAACCATGAAAATTAAGCAAGGTCATATAACTCCTCTTATCAAATTCTCCAATGACTTCCCAACTCATTTGAAATAAATCCAATATCCTTAACATGACCTACACAGTCTGAATAACCTCAGGCAATACTAATTCTGACCTCATCACCTACCACTCTTCACTTTTGACAGTATGCTTCAACCATGCTGGGTTCATTTCAGTTCCTCAAACATGATAGCCATAGTTCTGCAGCAGGGCCTTTGCACATGCTCTGCATGGAAACCTCCTCTGCCAGATGGATGTTGTCATCTCTTATTTTATTATCTCTGCTAGAAAGGCACCTCACTAGAGAGTCTTTAGACTATAGAGCACTTTCTCCACCATCAGTCTTTAATACTTTACTGTGCTTTTATTTTTTTTATGGTACTTGATACCCCTAGAAATGTTACGCATTTATTTTCTTGCTGTCTGATCTTCCTTTCCCCACAACCTTTGTATGCCCCGATTTAGGAAGGTCTCTGTCTCTTCATTCATTGACAAAGCCCAGAAAGTTAGAACAACACCTTCTTCATGCAAGCGCAACATCACTCAATATCATTTGAATAGAGAAAGAGGGAGAAAATGCTATTTACTTTCAAAAGACAGTTCAGGACTCATGGAGGAAGTCTAGCAAATATCATCAACTTTGGGGTCAGATAGAACAGGAATTTAAATGTTACTCAAAGACTTATTAAATGTGTCCTGAGTTACTTTATGCTTTGATCTTACCATCTATTCTGTAAGATAATACCAACCTCATAAGATTGACTTGATAATTAAATGCCATACATTATGTGAGATAAGTGCTACATGAATATTAGTTTGGCTTCCTTAATTTGCATTACTTTTTTCTTAGGATCTATTTAGAACTAAAAGTACAAGCTAGGGATGCCTGAATGGCACAGTCAGTTGAGCGTGGATTTCTTGGTTTTGGCTCAGGTTGTGATCTCAGCGTTGTAGGATGGTGCCCTGCATCAGGCTACCCCCTCAAAAACAGAGTCTGCTTGGAATTCTCTCTCCCTCTCTCTATACCCTCTCCTACTCTCTCTCTCTAGAATGAATAAATATATCTTAAAAAAAAAAAACATAAGTAAAAGCTAAAAAGACTTAGAACCAAATGAAAGGACAGCAATGTAATTAAACTCGTCTTACCAGAACAATTTATAGTATATTTCATGTGTTTAACTTTCAGAAAAGGGAGGCACAATATAGCTAATAGTCACTGAGAATTGGAAATGTATCAGTAATTTTACTTAGAGTATTTTGTTTATTCTCTCTGAATTTTATGTTGTATAATCCTTCTATTTTACAAATGAGAAAACTGATAATCAAAAGGATCAAATAATTTGTTTGAAGCCTATCAGGTAGAAGCAGAAGAGCAGATTCCCAGGGGTGCCTAGGTGGCTCAGTTGGTTAAGCATCTGCCTTTGGCTCAGGTTATGATTCCAGGGTCTTGGGATCAAGCCCCATATTGGGCTCTCTGCTCAGTGAGGAGCCTCTTTTTCCCTTTGCCTCTACCTTCTGCTCCATCTCCCTGTGCTCTTTCTCTCTTTCTCTCTCTCTCTCTTTCTCAAATAAATAAAATCTTAAAAAAAAAAAGAGCAGATTCTCATTTAAGATTTTGCCCAACATCTCCACCCACCCTTTTTCAGTGTGCTAATAAGTTTCTTCAGTACAGTAACAAGAAGGTGCTAATAAGGTATTTAGCATCTCTGCTCTAATAGCTGGAATAAATTGAACCAGACAATGGTTATTAAAACCAATGACAAAGGTCTGGTACCACCAGTATGTGAGAGAACAGTGACTCAGTTTTTAAAAAGGCAACTCTCAAAAATGCAACTATTAAGAATTTTTGTGTCGGGGCGCCTGTGTGGCACCATCGTTAAGCGTCTGCCTTTGGCTCAGGTCATGATCCCAGGGTCCTGGGATCGAGCCCCGCATCGGGCTCTCTGCTCAGCAGGGAGCCTGCTTCTCCCGCTACCATTCCCTCTGCTTGTGTTCCCTCTCTCGCAGTGTTTCTCTCTGTCAAATAAATAAAATCTTAAAAAAATAAAAATTAAAAAAAAAAGAATTTTTGTGTCTTCAAACCCTTGTACTCTATACTATTTCCTAAAAAGAAAATAAAACTTGTATATTTTTTGTCTAAAAACAAACCTATTTCCATTTACAAAAGCAAACTAGGGATAATAATAAATTAGACAAAACCTGTTTTTCTCAGTTGCTGGAGCAGAAAGCAGTTCTAAGGGGCGCCTGGGTGGCTCAGTCGTTAAGCGTCTGCCTTCGGCCCAGGTCAGATCCCAGAGTCTTGGGATCGAGCCCCGCATCGGGCTCCCTGCTCCGCGGAAAGCCTGCTTCCCCCGCTACCATTCCCTCTGCTTGTGTCCCCTCTCTCACTGTGTTTCTCGCTGTCAAATAAATAAAATCTTTAAAAAAAAAAAAAAAAAAGAAAGCAGTTCTAAGATATTAAAGAACATTCAGTGGAGTTTTGAGGGGTAGTGTCACAGGAGAAAGTCTATAAGTTCTTTCCCAAGAGACCACACGGAAGGGTAACAAGTCAGTAAATTTGTCATAATCTGGCCTTCTTCATAGACTTCCTAGATTTGTTCCAGCTGCTAGAATATATCCTTCTACTGGGAAGCTTTTTTTTTTTTTTTTTTTTTAAGATTTTATTTACTTGTCAGAGAACAAGGACAAGCAGGGGGAGCAGCAGGCAGAGAGAGAAGCAGGCTCCCCACTGAGCAGGGAGCCTGATGCAGGACTCAGTCCCAGGACACTGGGGTCATGACCTAAGCCAAAGGCAGACGCTTAACAGACTGAGCCACCCAGGCTTCCTGGGAAGCTGCTTATCTTAACCACTCACTTTCATCCCCAACACTCACATGCATTATATCTTTAGCTATATTGCTACATATGCTTTGATTATATGCTAGTCTTGTTGGCCAGGAGTGATGATGATGACAATGACTGTGATGATGACGATGATGACAGTGATGATGATAATGATAATGGTCATAGCAATAAACAGGGAGAAAAGACATTTAGCCCTTACTTTCCACAATACACTCCTGAAGGCACTTTGCATGTATTAACCAATGTAACCTTAAAACAACAACACAATATAGATGCTATTATTTTCATCTTCATTTTAGAAATGAGGGAACAGAGGCACCGGTAGATTAAGTAAATTGCCCAGCTGCACACAGCCAGGTGGGGTGGGGCCTGAACTCACACCAGGCAGCCTAGGACTGGTGCCTGTGCTTTCACCCACAAAGCTGTGCTGTTGCATGAACATGGCTGGACATCTTTGATGGGGGTCTTATCTGATCTCTGTGAATCTTGCTATTTCAGTGCTCAGAGGGCAATCTCATTATGAAGAGGGTAGACAGAAGCCCAACTTCTCATAGGTGCCAAATACTGACAATATAACAACCACGTTTTCAGAGACATAGAGTTGGGGCATGTGAGGTATTAATGGATGTTTATGTCAATTTCAGGGTTAAAAGACTATTTAGAACTCTGCATAATATGGTTCAGAAGCATGAAGTGTGGGGATATTTTGAACATTTTGTTGGTTTGTGGGACAAGGCAAGAGAGTGTTTGAGATTAGAAAGTCTTTCTTTATATATATATATATATATATATATATATAGAGAGAGAGAGAGAGAGAGAGAGAGAGAAACAGAAAGAGAGACAGAGAAAGTTTATACCCAAAGTAAATCTGTCTGCATCCCTGAGCTGATCTAAAAATCTAGCAACTCGTCCTAGTTTAAAGTAAAATACCATAAGAGAATTAAGGAGACTTTTTAGTGTACACCCTGAAACCTCAACATTTTTGTGTGATAGACAGAACTTTGTTTACATGGTCCCCCAGTAATAGCAATATAAAAACTTTGCACCATATTTTTTAGTGAAGCTTCATTTTAGCATTTCTTATACTTTGTTTTTCCCTTAGGGAAGGAAAAAAAAGAGAAACTAAATGAAAGGGCACCTTTTATTCCTATAGTATCCTAACACAATTTCCCTATTAAGTTATGTGGAATTGAAATTATATTTGCCCAAAGAAAATTGAAGAAAATGCAAAACTCATTACAAAGAATGTGAATATTAAAAACTGAAATAATGATACTAACCTGGACTGCGGAAATCATGAACCTCATAATCGTTAATTTCCCGTGTTTCAGATGGTATGTGTTATTGCCTTTCTGAGGCAGAGCCTCATGAGACACAATGATGGAGCTGACTGATTAATCTTTCTGAATGGTTTACATGTAAACCTCTTCCTTCAGTTTATGGCTACCATTACTCTATATGGAGCCCATTCTTCTCTACCTTTTGGCTTTAGGTTTTTGTTCTTTTACCCTAAAACCTATTGTATCAAATATATTCTTAATTGCTACCTGCCATATTGATCTTTTTGTAGTTGACATCAAGTATTTCCATCAATGGACTTGTTTGTTTGTTTTCTGGAAAAGTGCCTGAACTCTGTAATCATGGGGACGGTTAGAATATTTTCCTTTAAATAAAACTATTTCAGTTACACAGTCTTTCAACTTCCTAAACTCACCCCTAAATAAAAAAATGTATCGTATCAGTGTAAAAAGTATCACACTAGTTCATGTTGGGTTTAGGGATATACTCACTTTCTTTAACAAATATGAGCCCCCAATTATGTATGTCTATGTAATATTCCTCAGATCCATCATCGTGCTGAAGTTTCCAACTTACAATTAAAGGTTAATATAATTGTCTTTTATCAAAGCTAATTTTAAGGGATGATTTAATATTACAAATTTTCAAATTGTTGGGAGTTTTATTTTCAAAGCCACAACTTATATAGTTTCAGTTTCCATTTCTGAAGACATAAATATAAAAAATTAAGATAAAAGTTGTCTCTCAAACTTTTTGACCAAGGTATCATTTTCCCCTAAGATACAGCTCTATAATTCTTTAGTAGGAATATTCCAAGTCATAGAATATTGAAAAGTGCTCTCCATGATGTTGGATATTTCTAGGAGTATCTGTTTTCATTGTATATTTGCAATTCTACTCCTAATATTATCTTTCTTATACTCTGCACACTTACACAAATAATAACAACATTTTTACTATTTCCTTCGAGAAACAAAAGCTTTTCTTGAGTTTAGTAACTTTATTTATTTTAAAAGATTCTGTTTATTTATTTGACAGGGAAAGAGTGAGAGAGAAAGCACAAGCAGGGGAGCGGCAGGCAGAGGGAGAGGGAGAAGTAGGTTCCCTGCTGAGCAAGGAACCTGACCAGATTAAGACCTGAGCCCATCCAGGCACCCCTAATTTAGTAATTTTTATTCAGAATTTTGGAGGTCATGGAGATGGTTTAAATCATGTTGACAAAACCTTTTATAATCTTATTGTCTTACCCTCACATGCCATGTGGCTTCAAGAGCTCCAAATTTTTTTTGCTATTATGCCTGTCAACATGTTTTATAGAACAAAAGGCCTCCCATTATCAGAGTTTCACCTTTTTCAAAAGGAATTGTAGTTATAGATGCTAAATTATTTTCTCTTCCTGTTACTCATTATGTTTACTTTTATTATATATTTAGAACTATATGATCAAACCTATTCTCTTTTTTTAATGATTTTTTTTAAAGATTTTATTTATTTATTTGACCAAGAGAGAGAGATCACAAGTAGGCAGAGAGACAGGCAGAGAGAGAGGGGAAAGCAGGCTCCCTGCTGATCATAGAGCCCGATGTGGGGCTCGATCCCAGGACCCTGAGATCATGACCTGAGCTGAAGGCAGAGGCTTTAACCCACTGAGCCACTCAGGTGCCCCAAACCTATTCTCCTTTTGTCTGTGCTTTTCAGAAAGCTCAAAGCTAAACAAATGAATTTCTTAATTCATGCTTTTATTTTCGTCTTCGTCCTGCTTTATTACAGATTCCTAGGCTTTAGTCTCATATAAATTTCTTTAATTTTTTATTATTTATAAAGATTTTATTTATTTACCTTAGAGATAGAGCATGAGCGAGGAGAGGGGGAGGAGCAGAGGAAGGGACAAGGAGACTCAACACTCAGCACAGAGCCAGACGTGGGCTCAGTCCCATGACCCAGAGGTCATGACCTGAGCCAAAATCAAGAGTCGGTTTTTATTTTAAGTGGCTCAAATACTTTTTTAAAAGTAATGGGTTATTAATAATTTTCTCTTGTTTTTGTATATATATACATACATATACACACGTGTTTTCATGTGTAAGCATATGTGTATGTATAAGCATATATGTGTGTATCTGTTGGAATATATATATATTCGAAGAACTTCTTTCCAAACTCTTTCATATAGGTTGAAATGCTATTCTTGCTACCTCATCACTATAAATCCATTTGTGCTGTTTTAGTTTTCATTTTGGGGGTAGTTTGTAATAAGTATTTAGGAGCTCAATGTTACACCTGGTGGGTAGGTTAATTCAGATTCATAAAACAACTGGGATTAACATATATGAGATTTTCTATTTGTCCTGGAGCTTCCAAGGTCCATTATACTTCTTAGTTGGGTAAAATGACTCATTGTCAAAATCAGATAAAGAAAGTAGTCTTCTGGAGAGTGACATCAGCAAGATGGTAGAACAGGAGTTTTTTCTACCCTTTTCCCCACAAAAACAAAAAAAAAAACAAAACAGAACAAAAACACATCAATTTTGACAGTCACCCACACACGAGTACTTTTGTGGGAGTGAAAGAGTCCATCCCAAAAGCTCTAGTACACCACTGGAGCAAAAAAAAAAAAAACAAAAACAAAACAAAAAAAAACAAAACCAACGAACTGAGATTGAACATTGAATAGGGTAAGAGGAACAGTTTCATTTTACTCCTGTCACCCCTAAGCCAAAGTGGCACAGCTCAGTGCCAAGAGAGATGCCTTGACCCATGATTCCTCCCATAGAAGAAAAGTGCATGTGAGTGAGTGCCTGGCTTTCTAGGTGTGTGGGATGCTGCCAAAGAGGCCTAATTCTTTCTCATCTGATTCAGAATACTGAATTGATATGACTGAAGGACAGGAAAAGTTTGGGAGTACAGCAAGCAAGGCTCAGACTTCATAAGACATGTGGCGCATAGTGACTCTTTCATATACTCCTTGAGGAAGCCTGCCCATGAGCTGCTGGGATACCTCACCTAAAGACTACACCCTATCAAATGGCCCACAGGCATTTCCAATGTTCTGCATGCCTCACTCCCACCCCCACACACATCCCATGGCTGCTTCTCTGTGCAGGCCCCAAAGGGCGATGAATATGAACTTTTGCAGACAGCTGGTGAGTGTGAACAGAAGGCTGGCCTAACTCAATGGGATTGGGAGAAAGCACACAAATTTGAGCACTCAGCACCACCCTGGAGAAAGCAAATGGAGGCTGTCAGCATCCACCCTGGCTTTGCAGGATCAAGAAAAGAAATGCAATCTTAAGGGTCACCTCTCTCCCCACCCAGGAGGGAACAAAAGTATGAAGCAGGAACATTCATAGAAAAGGTTTTAGAAGGCCTCGGAATCTCCAGCAAGGCTAACAGGTGAAAGTATTCCTCTCCTGAAGTCAGTCAGTAAAGAAAACTGGAGGAAGTGACTGCCTTTTTAAATGTGAAGACAATGCAAGACTTCAAGGAACATGAAAAATCAAGGAAACAGGACACCACAAAGGAGTACAATAATTTTTCAGTAATGGACCCTAAAGAAGTGGAGATCTACAATATGTCAGACATGGAATTTGAAATAGTTGTTTTAAGGAAGCCCAGGGAACTACAAGAAAACACACACACACACACACACACACACACACACACACAAAACCCTCAAGAAAATAAGGAAGATAATACAAGGACAAAATGAGAAGTTTAACAGAGAAAGAAATAATAAGAAAGAACCAAACAAATTCTGGAGCGGAATACAATGAATGAATTGAAAAATGAAATAGAACCAACATCAGATTTGATTAAGCAGCAGAGAGCATTTGTGAACTCAGAGACAAGTCATTTGAAATTATCTAGTCAGATAACAAAGGAAAAAGAATGAAAAAGTGTGAAGAAAGTCTATGTGATTTATAGGATATCATCAAGTGAAGGGATTTTCACATTATGGGAGTTCCTGAAGGAGAAAAGATGGAGAAAGGGGCAGAAAAAGTACTTAGAAGAAATAAAGGCTGAAATTTTCCCAAATCTTGGAAGAGATGTGGTGCATTCAGTAGGTTTTCCTTCTATTAGTGGAGTAAACAGGGCTGGAGAGAAGTGGGAGTGAGATGAGTGGGTGGCATGATTGTAAAGTTGCATTGAAAACACTTTTCTCTCCAGTTAGCTGATTCACAGAAGGGGCCATTAACAAGAGTCATTCTGCATTTCAGTGCTTGCTTAAACTTAGGGGAAAAACAAACTTCAGGGACCTGAAAAGAAGGAAAGAAGCCTGACTAAAGTTTGGTAAAGTCAAATGATCAGGTATTCAGTTTGGTCAATGGGGACAAACAGTTCAGCTAATCATTCATGAGGTGAGAATGGAAATTTGAAAGGTCAATGTGAGGCCTTCACATAGGCAAACCAGGGGAGGCATCTGTGAGTCTTATCTAAGTCATATTCAGAAGGGTGGTCCTTTGCAGTTAGTTGTTTCCCAGAACACAAAAGTGTGGAGGACTTCTTAACTATCATTCTTTTTCAGAAGCACCAGTCTCAAGTGAAATTCAACATTGTCAGGGGTTACTGGAATATGAAATTCTCTGCAAAGTGGATCAGAGTTCTACTAAATTGTAGAAGAAAATATATTTCCAAAAGATCATGTGTCTGACCTTTTAAAAATCCCCTTTGACTCATGAAACTCTAAAATGATCCTTGATATCCCATATTTGCATGGGTAAGAAACAACCTGCAGAAATTGTACAGTTTCCAAGTTGTACATTGGTCTCAATTTCCATTTCAAATATGGCCATGGAGGATAATGGATGAGGAAGAACCTCAGATTGTTCTGAGCCTGAGTTCATGGAGAATAATGAACAAAGTCCAAGAATCCTGGGCTATTTAAGGAACTACCCTCAAGGCGGGGGGGCTTTACAGTTGCTGTCAATAAAATCTTCCCCCCTTTTTTTGTTTTTAAAGTTTTCATTTTGAGTATCCTGTATCTGCTCTAATCTTGTTTAATGGTAAGTCCATGGAAAGTTGCAGATAACTTGTTCTTTTAGATCTTAGGTTGCTGGACCTGGAGAAGGCAGGACTAGACATAATGGTGAGGACTATGCAACTCCTGGAGATACTAGACTTTGAGTTTGATGGAGGGAGAGGAGTGGATTGCCTCTGTTGGGGAAATGGGGAGTATGTACTCTGCTTGGGAGGAAGGGCATGGACAGTTGAGGAGAGAAGCTGACTATGGCAAATAAGACTAGCTTTCAACTGTAGACTCTTCTGTAGGCTTTGTTTGTTGCTGGAAAGTGACTTCTCAGCTGGAGATTCTTGTTCCCACTACTCCATTTGCATATAACTGGTCTGAAATAACTAGCTCTGAGCAATGGAATATGAATCTATATTTATAAAACAAAGCAAAAATTTCCTTTTCAAGAATTAGAAGGTAAGTATCCCAATATCCAAAACTTCAAAGCAAATGAAGTAAAACAAGCTGTGTTGTATATGTATGCTGAAGACAGAAGGAGGGGAAAAGGGCTAATATATATCCAGGATGTACTAGATGTCAGTATTTGGATCATATGCTTTAGTAACATCTATTTTAAGCATCTATTTTAAAACTTATACAGATTAATAAGTTTAGGCTCAGAGAACTAATAACTTGCTCAAGGTCAAGATAGAACTAAGAAGTGGACTCAGTTTTCAAACTCAAATACGTTGGATTCTTTTGACAACACCATATTGCTTCCAGCTAAAACTTTCAGTTATCATATACGGTATTTCTTCTCTATAATTGTCATCATCTTTATCATTGTTATCATCATCATCATCATCAGCTGATTATCGTCACTATCATTATCATTCACACTCAGCATTTATGGTGCACCTATTGTATGACCAGAACTGAACTAGGTACTTGCCATGCACTATCTCTAACCCTTATCAAGCACATTTTTGCCCTACTTGTCATCTTCTGAGCCCCTATTATGTGCCAAGTACTATTCCAGATGCTTGGCATACATTATTTCCAGGCCTCACAACGACCCTGGGAGCAAAGCAGTTATTCCTTTTTGCCTGAAGCAGAAACAGGTTCAGAGAGATTAAGAAACCGGAGTTCACACACTCCGAAATAGAGTTCCTCTTGGCTTTTTGGCATAGAGCCAAGATAGTATTCCAATTCCTCAATATGTGCAGTACATCATATTTTTTCAGAAACATTTCTCATATATTACATTATTTGATCCCCATAAGAATTCTTAATATAGGTAATTCTGAAGATGAAAAAATGAGTTGCAAGGACCTTCAGGAGTCAAGCCTCAAACTGTTGTGGTGGAAGTGCTGAAGCTTGAATGTGCCTTTCGTTGCTGTGTGCTTCCTACCCTTCACAAGGCCTACTTTCAGTGGCAGCTTTTACCACCTGAGCAATGGTGTACCCTTGTACATACACACGTGAAAATGGTAACCAATGTATCCCACTGACCAGGATTTTTAAGCTGACCTTGCTTTTCTGGTTTGGAGGAGATAACTTTTTAAAGAAGTGTCATTTTATTGCTGTCTTTATAACAGACATAGCTCAATTTAACTAGTGCTTTTTGGAGGGAGTTTTAAATTAGAGATTGCTAATTTTGCCCAGATGTGAGGGGAAGAGAGAAAGTAAAATTAGATACGACAAAAGGGAAGTATGCTTTTCACTCACAAAAAAACCTTTCTTGATTTTGCAAGTGACTTCTGCTCCTTACCACCCTATACAGTGATCCACAGAACCTGAGTGAGTTGTGGGATGAGCTTATTAGTGTATACCACTGACTCAGAGTCTAAGGATGTGGCATCTAGCTCACCTTGCTGCCAGCCAGCTCTGAAAATGTTGCTTCCTCAAATTGTTACTTATGGTTTAGTACTGAAATTCTCTGCAATGACAATCAGATAAAGGATAGAATTTAGAAGTGGTGGTGGGAGGGGGCAATGGTGCATCCTTACTTCGTATCATACATGTATATGCATTTACATATGATGATTCTGAGCCAATCAAGGCTTTCTCTTATCCTCTGGGATGAGGAGGTTGCAGAGAAGAACCAACTTAAAAGATACTTTTAGGCCCTTAGGAATAAGGCGCATTGACCATAAATCTTTGGAGTGCTGTTGGCTGCAGGTTTAATTTCTGAAAATGTTTGTATCTGTTTGGAATGCATTGTTACTATATATTCCTAACCACATTTGTGTCAGCTCAGTGGTATGAAACCACTAGGGCAGGTCCAGAAAGTCCATTTTTTTGCTGGCCAGCTGAGAATGTCTGAGTATGGTGATCAAGGTTATCAAAGGAGCCCACAGTCCCTGCAAGAATTATTTAAAAATGATGTGTATGGCACAGTTCTGAGGCCAAGAATGCCCCATCTGAGCAAATTTGTACTGATTTTGTAACCCCTCCCATTGAGACAGGAAATGTGGCATTGCAAATTTATTTCTTTCTATCCCTAGAAAAGGGAGGGATGTACATCACCTTGGGGAAGAGGGAGATAGACAATGAGCACAACAAAAAAAGGCAGCCCACGGTCTGGAACACAAATGCCATAAATTCACAAGTAAAGCATTATTAAAATTTCCAGCCCCATAAATGCTGCCATTAATCACTTTCAAATTAACCTGATGTGAGTTAAATTATAGCAAGTTCCTGTGTAAATTAAATCATTATTAGTTGCAGGCTTTTTTTCTTTTTGGTACAGGCAGCAGCTGAGAAGTAAGGAATGGGGAGGCCTGCTGGTTTCAATTTACAAAAGAAGGTTTGGGGGGAAAAGATTTTTGCTTGATTACAAGAGCAAAACCACTTCACAATATAATATCACAATAATTGTAGCCATATATCATAACATGTCATAAGTCCAGGACAAAGCTCAGCCGCCTT
Organism: Procyon lotor; assembly: GCA_028646535.1. Classification (NCBI taxonomy): domain Eukaryota; kingdom Metazoa; phylum Chordata; class Mammalia; order Carnivora; family Procyonidae; genus Procyon; species Procyon lotor. The sequence goes on from CM053615.1 coordinate 16,418,877, forward strand.
TCGTAAGTGGCTGCCAAGAAGGCAAGAAAAGCGAATGAATGAGGTAATGGATTTCTTTCCCCTCATTCCACTAGAGAGCAGTGTTCTTTTGTACAAATCAGGTAGGTTGTTTTCTGCAAAGAACCTGGGAAGAAAATCTTCTACATAAGAGAAGTTTGTGTCTCTCCCTTGCTATAAAGCTATGCATTCTGAATAAAAGGTAAAGACAGTATTTTCCAGCACAGGTCACTCTTATTTTCTTTCTTAGTATTTCTAATTCACTCTCTCTCTCTCTCTTTTTCATACGGAAAAGGTGTTGGCCATTTAAAAATAGAGCATGTAAACTTTTATATCTCAAAGTAAACTTTTTCAGATGACATTCTCCTGCTGAAATGTATCTGTCAGTAATCAAATAGTTCTCTTTCTAGGTAAAACAAGAATGTAATTACAAAAAAAAAAAAACACCTACGACACTTCAGAAGATAATAAACAACTCTGTCAGGGATAGGAATAAATGCAGATAAAAGGAAGAGTGAAGAGAAGAAATACAAGTGTGTTCTGAAAAGTTTTCTGACTCCCTCTTTTATTTAACTCATCATACTGCCAGTACCTTCATTACTTTTTTTGAGAACAGCCAGTTTGCATGATAGGCATATGTCTACTTCTCTAAGAGAAATTATTCTGTCATAGGCAGTTTGGCTACAACTCCTTGATGGATCACTTGACATTCCAAGAAGCCCAAGGCCACACTAACAATAGTTGAAGTTTGCCTGCTCATTTCACATTTCGTAAATATATTACTAACCCTTCAGTCTCAAGCACATGGAAACAGGCAAAGCAAAACCAGTGAGTTTCTGTGTGTGTGTGTGTGTGTGTGTGTGTGTGTGTGTGTGTGTGTGTCTGTAACTGGTTGCCTTTCTTGTTCAATAAGAATTAAATTACTGGGTAATTTTGGTTTCTTCTAGAGGGAAATGAATATGCTCTTAAGTATTTAGAATCACTAGAGAGCCTTTTAGGCATTCCTGGATACAAATCAATGTCACCTGAAGTGTGGTTTCCTTATGCATTTTTCTCCATTTGCTCTTAGTATTATTTTTTTGATACACCACATCACTTTGTTATTTCCTTTTCCTAAACACACCGAACAATATAGTTGTAGGCAAAAATATCTTGGGAGAAAATAAATGGGAAAAAATCTGAGGCCTGACAAATAACAACAGTAAAGGCTCTTCAGAGTATTCACTGTGTTAATTTAGAGAAATTGGAGCATGTAAAGTGTCAAGTTTGACATCAGCAAATCCTGGGACTTATTTGGGCCTGCTCATCTTTGCCATTGTGTTGTACTTTTTGACACAGTAGATGTAGGGAATTCAATATTCCTTGACCAAAATAAACTTTGGCTTCCTGAATTACAAGTCCAGATATTTTTTGTTGTCGTTGTTAAAGATTTTATTTATTTATTTGACAGAGAGAGAGATCACAAGTAGGCAGAGAGGCAGGCAGAGAGAGAGGGGGAAGCAGGCTCCGTGCTGAGCAGACAGCCTGATTCGAGGCTCGATCCCAGGACCCTGAGATCATGACCTGAGCCAAAGGCAGAGGCTTAACCCACTGAGTCACCCAGGCACCCCTAAATCCATTTATCTTGAAGAACAGAGTTTTTTTTTTAATTTATTGTTTTTATTAACATATAATTTATTATTTGCCCTAGGGTACATGTCTGTGAATCGTCAGGCTTACACATTTCACAGCACTTACCATAGCACATACCCTCCCCAATGTCCATAACCCAGCCACTCTATCCCTACCTCTCCACCTCCCAGCCACGCTTAGTTCGTTTCATGAGTTTAGGAGTCTTGAAGAACAGAGTTTTACATAAGATCTGGTACATAGACAATGCTGAATAAACCGGGCTGAATACCTGAGTGATTGAATGCAGAGAGAAAGTAATAAATCTCTCCATTCCAATCTGGTTTAATGCCAAAGGCTTAGGATTCAGCAATGACAAGAGCTTTGCTTATATCACAAAATCCACACATCTAATAATTAGATATCAAGAATAGTACAGAGGAATTCATAGGGGCTCTATACACAGGTGGACCTGGGTTTGAATCATGGCTCTATCGCATTTTTTATCGGTCACATGGTGTCAAGCTCTCTAAGCCTTACCTTTGGCATTTATACAAGTAGCAAGATTACTAATCTTTCCCTTCCAGAAGTATGTGGATGACAGGTAATTTTGCTTTGCTCAAAACAGACACTTAAAAATGGAATAAAATTGATCTAGATAATGGGGTCACCAAGCCAGAGGCATAATCTCTCATTTTTAAACAAAATCTTTTGATTGGGTCAAATTATCTGAATAACCCAGGGGGAATGCTGGAAGACTAGAATTTCTTGGCCACAAACACATTTTGGTTCCCCTAGGAAAAAAAGTCACCTAAGTAAGTAGTTAGGTGAACATTTGATTTGAAATCTCTTGAACATCTCAGCCTGAGAGCAGAAGAAAACAGACTGTTTCTAAAGTTTGTTGGGTTTAGAATCAATGCTTTGCAAAGGACTTAACAAACTGTAAATGCATATACCCATTTGGCAGGGCAGGTTGGCAATATATTTAAGAGCCTCAGAAAGATTCATGAACTTTGAGGTAGTAATTCTATTGCAAGGAATCCATCCCAGAAAAATAACAATCTGAGATATATAGTCAAAAGCTTACATACAAGACTGTTTCTAACATTTTTATAATAGTGAAAAATTGGATACAATTTAAATGTCTAACAATAGGGGATTAGTTAAATATGTTATGTATTTTCTTACAATAGTCTATTATGAAGCCATTAAAACTGCATTTTCAGATAATGTTTAATGACATGGTAAATGCTCAAATATAAATTTAAATGAAAAAAGAAGAGGATATAAAAACTGAATTTACATTGGGATGCCAATTTCGTAACACTGAGCATTTCACATAATTACTTTTATTCACCATGTTGTAGGTAGCCAACCAAAATACTGTCAAAGCACAAAAAGTTAAAACAAATGAGTTTCAAGTTTGAGTGAAATACCATTCTCCCTCTTTTTCCTATGTCTATCTCAAGCTCAGATTAATAATCATGATCATAGTATGATAGAGTTTATATTTTCTTCTTCACATGTTTTGTTCTCCAAATTCTGACATAAGGATATATAACATTTATTTACAGAAACAACTAACAGTTTTTGATTAGATTTTACTACAGAGGAATTATAGTCTAAGATATTGCCTTTTACTTTGCACCACTGCATTTAAGGAATCTGGGGGCACGTTTGGCAAATTTTTGGATGGGCCCAAATGAGTCAGATTGGTACTTCCATCTGAATTTTCCAAGGGAGAAAAAGCATATTGTGATGACTTTTTGTACACATATCTGACCATCTAGTTAAGGGGACTCCACAGAAGTATCTTTAGAAGGAAATCGTAGAAAACCTACTGAGGTATAATTAAGTGACAAAGAAGGAACTATAACCCTCAGTGAAAAACAGTGTTTGTAGGTGGCCTCAACTCATTGGCCTTGCTCATCCCTGTGGAATCCTGTCTGGGACAAAATAAGGATGAGAGAGAATTTCAGATAAAACATGGACTTGATGCTCCCCTGAACTCTATAACTTATACAGACCCAAATTATACTTGTTTAGGATCCCTCCAACAGATCATTATATGAAAACTAAAGGTAGGCATTCTTCCTTCCTCGATAGTGCTGATACCCTGAAGACTTATAGAATCTATTGATGTAGAGATTATGGGCTTGGCTTATCAATAAGAGAAACTTTTCACTTGGGTCAGCAGCCACTGACAAGAACACTGCTTTTCCTGATAGAGGAACACCAAGAGGCACTGTGCATGCAAGAGAGAGAATATTTTCTTCAACATGTGTGAGGTACCCACTAGGTGCTCCCACATATAATGTGGGAGGGAGGTAATTTGTATGCAGTTGGAGTTTCTGAGTGAAAAAGAGAGACAGACAGCGCCAGGAAAATAAAATATATTTTGGTCCTATTTCCCTGGAAGCTATTTATTTTCAGATCAAAAGCTCAAGTTGTTTACCCAATCAAGATTTTCACACTCTTCCACCTGTGGGGGCACTGAACTAGATCAAAGTCCTCAGGACGGATCTGGAGCAAAACTGATGCTGAATTGGATTTTTAAGGAAAGTTGCAATGAGTAAAATGAAAGTGGAACACCAGAGTGCTAGCCCCAATACCGTACAGAATGTAGAACAGATAGTATGTTTCAACAACACAGGAATATACACTGCTAATTTCTGCTGTTGAAAGTATTTGTTACACATTTGATTAACTCAACACACCCATCAGGGTTTGTTTTTTTTTAGGTGCCTGAGTGGCCCAGCCAGTTAAGTGTCTGCCTTTGGCTCAAGTCATGATCCCTGGATTCTGGGATGGAGCTCCGCATCTGGCTCCTTGCTCAGCAGGGAGTGATGTAGAAATGAAAAAAAAAAAAAAGTCACTGATCATTCTAAATAGTGTTTATAAGTGTAACTGCAATAGTTGGTAGAGAGCAAAGAAGATAAAATCAAAGTTTTCCAAAAGTTCCAAAATTATTATTATTTTTTAAAGATTTTATTTATTTGAGAGGGAGAGAGAGAGTGAGAGATTGAGAGTGTACACATGAGAGGATGATAAGGGGAAGGAACAAAGGGAGAGGGAGAAGACTCCCCACTGAGCAGGGAGCCCCATCCTGGGCTCCATCCCAGGACCCTGAGATCATGACCTGAGCCTAAGGTAGACCTGAGCTGAAGGCAGATGCTTAACTGACTGAGCCACACCGGTACCCCAAAATTATTTTTAAATATTGCATTTTGATGATGCAAATGCAATAAGGACAAGAATTAATGATAAGCTATATCCTATTAGATATGTATTTGAAATACAGAATATGTATCACAAGATGGGACACATCCCAGATTCATGCCTGACTGCTGATGAGCAATTAGTTGCATTCAGATAATGTTGCCCATCGTGGGCATATATAGTATTAAAATCAGGAAATTATGAAATAAAAACTTGAGTTAACTGTGTTCAAATTTTCCTTTACATTTCTAAATTATTTTCACTATCCCTCTCTTCTTAGCAGTTGTGACTTTTGTACAATTTAAAAATATAAAAAATTAATTAAAAGAGTACATTAGATCCAGATGGTAAATGGCAATGACTGTTTTTCCTGGCATATGAGCATGAGGCTTTAGCATGAGGCCTACAAGTAGTTAGGTTCTTGAACTAGACCCAGATGTGATGCCAGACCAGGAATATTTCATGGCACAGTTCTGGGAGTTCATTTAAAATTAAGGCACATGTGGTAAAAATAAAATTTGGGGCCAAAATTATAATTACATAAAAGGTGTTAATGTCTTAAGACAAACACAGCAGTAAATTTCTTAAGCAATGTCCCCCTCTCCCTCTCTGCCTCCTTTTCTCTCTGCTTCTATCTTCTTCATTTCCCTCCCTGTCTCTTCCTCTCCCTTCTTTTTTGTGTCTGGATTAATTTAGCAACTGCTGAAAGAACATCTAAATGGCTGTCCCCACTTTATTCCAATTATGGATCAAGAGAAAAAATGTTGGCTGTCTCTCAAGGAAAGCCAATCCACTGAACTCTTCCAGAAAAATTTCCAAACCCGAGGGATTTATATGGTTACAGAGGAAAGATTCTAAACAAGGAATAATTACCTTAATCCTAGCTAATATAGTTTGCAGGAGATCCTTTTCATAATCTTGATTGCTCCAAATGAGTGAGTTAGTCTGTGTATATTTATTGAGTAGCTACTATATGCCAGACACAGGGAATACAAAAATAAATAAGAAATGGGTTCTCCTCTGAATGAGAAATGGATTCAAATAGTAAGCAATTATAACAATTCAAGGGCAAAGTAAGCAACAAAAGGTGTAAGGGGAGCAACTCACAGCAGAAAAGGGAATGCATTCCCAGGAGAGAGACCCAAGAGCTCTGTCAAAGCAATACAAACAAAAGTTTAAACTTTAATTTTTAAAACCTTCCTATATTTTCTGTTTATTTCATAGGTAAGCAGATAAGATTCATTTACTCTGTGACAATAAATGGTGTATCATAGTTATCACAAGTTTAAGCTACCTATGAATCAAGTCATTACCTTCCCATTGTTTCAGAGTGCATGTGGTTGAAGAGCCCTTTGGCAAGCCAGCTAAGTGAGAATGATGCCTTAACTTTGGACTAACCTTTTGCCCAGCCAAACTAATGTTTCTTGCCAATGGCCTGAATCTCAATCTGAAGGGCCATAATGTCATAAAATGGATGAAATGGATTTTTTCAGCTTACCCACCAGGGTAGTAAAAAATATATAAAATCTACATCCAAATGCACGCCATAAATTTCCATTGCTTTAGGGGCAAAATTAAAGCATTTCTATTTCCTTTTTTATTCTGGATCACAGCCCTTTCCCCCCCGCCCCCTCCCCAAATGGACTTCCAATTCTCAAGGTCATTTTCTTTTTAAAAGTTATCCTGGTAACTTCTAGAATAGCTGTTCTCTCTGGGAATGCTCATTTTTTTTTCCCTCCACATAATATGCCTCTTCCCCACCCACCCCTCAGATCCCATATTTTCAGTAATGCAAATTGGGCAATTATTTACTTTTTTGTTCGAGTTTAAAAATCACATCTACAGGCACACAAATGCATCTTGGATCTCATTCATGCAGAAAAATTACTGGTAACTTGATGAATCTGCAAGTAATTTTACAAAAATGTTTAGTGAGTTTTGCCAAGGATGTCTGACCCCCGGCCTTGCTTCACTGATGTAAGTTTTTGAGTGTTTGGCCTGATCAGTACCAGCTGTGAGTGCTTTGGTTGTACATATCAGATGTTAAGTGAAGGAGAAAGGACAGCATACTCAAATCCATGCTTGAAGGTTTGTGAACTGGGACAGAAATAAAACTGTAGTTAAAACTGAAGCATGTCTTTCATTCTGTTAAGCTCTCCTTTGCTCGGTTAAGCTATTTGATTGTACCCTAGTGTCACTTAAAATCTTTCTCAGTCAGATGCTACTTAGATCAGAGAGAATGGGTATCGCTAATGAAGGATAAACAGAATTCATTAAAAAGTAGTTTTGCTTACTAGAGATTTTTAAAATTATATTTTTCGTCCAAATTTCTTCATGGAATTCTAAGGGAGAAAATAAAAACAATACAATATTAATAATGTAATTTCCTTAGAGAGAAATAAGGAATCTATTCCAGAACACATTGTTTTAATAGGAGTTAAAATAGTTTAGCTTTTTAATTTCTGCTTTGAAAGATCATGGGGCTGGTGAAGGCCTGGGATATTTTGAGTGTATTTACATCCAGCCTAAATGCCAACATGGAGATGCCCCTAAAATCCATTTATGAAAGTGGAATTATGTAGTCTATACTTTATTACATCTGAACATAAACTAGGACAATGTTCATGGTATCAGAGCATCATACATTTGAAGTTGGGAATGGCAGGTACAGTTGCTGAAGACTGGTGTTGGGAGAAATGTGGTAGTAAGGGCTTGGTGGTAGAATATCCACAAGAACCAAAAAAAAACAATAGCAATATTGTTCATAGTAGCCAAAAAATGGAAACAATTCAAATGATAATCCTACCGATGAAGGGAGAAGTAAAATGTGGTATATCCATATAGTGGTATATTATTCAGCTATAAAAGAGGACAAAGTAGTGATACTTGCTATAACATGGGATAAGCTTTGTAAGGGTTTTGCTAAGTGAAAGAAGCCAGAAACAAAGGGCCACATATAAGAGGGCTATATTTATGTGAAATGTAAAAAATAGGCAATTCCATAGAGACATAAAGTGAAATGGAGAATGACTTTTAATGGGAATGGAATTTATTTAGGCATGATGAAAATGTTTTGGAACTAGATAGTGATGATACTTATTACAATTTGTCTATGTAGTAATGGCCACTGAATTGGATACTTTTGAAGGGTACATTTTATGCAATATGCATTATATCTCAATTTTTAAAAAGTGTGTGAAGGGGGTGCCTGGGAGTCTTAGTCTATTAAGCGTCCTATTCTTGATCTCAGCTTGGGTCTTGATCTCAGGGTCATGAGTTCCCTCCATGCCTGGCATGAAGCTTACTTAAAAAAAAAAAATCAGGAAGGAAGAACAAGGCAACTTGTAATTTTGAAATATATGAGATGCACATTTTTCTGTGCTCTTTATTCTCTCTCCCTCTGAAACTCTGTATTAGAAGCTTTATTGCATTATCCAGGTCATTTAACATTTCTTTCACATTTTCTACTTCCTATCCATCGCTGTTTCATTTTAGGTTTTTTTTTTTGAAGTCTTCTTCCTTGCTTATGAGTTTTCCTTTTCAACCATGTCTGATTTCCTATTAGGCCTACATATTGACATTTGAGTTTAATTATTATAATTTTTCATTTTCATTTTATTTTTTTAAGATTTTATTTATTTATTTGACAGAGAGATCAAAGGTAGGCAGAGGCAGGCAGAGAGGCGGGGGGGCGGGGGTAGGAGCAGACTCCCTGCTGAGCAGAGAGCCTGATGCGGGGCTCCAGTAGGATCCTCTGAGATCATGGCCTAAGCTGAAAGAAGAGGCTTTAACCCACTGAGCCACCGAGGTGCCCCTATAATGTTTCATTTTTAGATGTTATATTCTGTCCTTTTCAAGTTTGGTCATTTCTGTGTGTGTGTTTCATAGTTATATATTCAATACCCTCTTTGATTTCTTCAGTTGTAATAAACTTTAGTGATTTCTATCTGATAATTCCAGTATATTCAAACTTTGTGAGACTGATTCTTGAGTTTGTTGCTTCAGCAACCCTCATTAATAGTATCTTGTCTCTTCAACTGTGTCCTTTGTGTATATGTGTATGGGGAAGGGGGGGGATCTGCTCCTTGGGACTTTATAGTAAATTTTGAAAGTTCCTTTTAAGCATCACTTTTCCATTAAGGATTTGCTTCTGTTAGGTGTCTGGATAAAAAAAGAAACAAAAACAGAAAAAAGAAACAAAAAAAAACACCAGTATGGACTAATTTAAAACTGAAATCCTAGTTTAAGGATTTTTTAGAACACCCAGGAAGGATTGCCTGTAAAAACCTGTGTGAGAGCTAGGTATGGTTTATCAAAAGATAATTTTTTCTTTCTTATTTTTAAATCCTTACCAGGGAAGAGCCTGAAACAGATATGTTTTCTCCAATATTTTTTTTAAAGATAATTTTCATTTTAGTAGATAAAAAAGGGGTTCCTTTCAAGGATTCTGGATTTATTTGGGATTTTATGATTTTGCTATTATTAAACTCTAATTTTGTCTCCTGCTCCCTATGAAGAGATCACAAAATAAATTAAAATGAGAAATCTCATTTGTATAAGAATATATATTGCAGCTTTATTTTCAATAGCCTCAAGCTGAAAACAACCCAGATACCAATTCACAAGAGAATATATAAACATATTAGGATATATTTTTATAATGGAACACTCCCCAGCATTAATTACAAACAACAACAACTGATACACAAAATGATATTGATCAGTCTCAAAACATTATATTGGGCGAAAGAAACAAGATCAACTAAGTTTGAAATCAGGCAAAGCTAATCTACAGTGATATAAATCAAAATAGTGATTGCAAAGAGGGAATTAGAACTAACTGGAAAGATATGAGAAAACTTCCTTTATCTTTCCTAAAAATGTTTTTACCTTAAGTGGGGTTAGCGTATATATATGAGCTTTGTCAAGTTCTATGCATTTCAGTTTATACATCTCAGCAAAAACAATGAAGAATCTGTGGAAGAGCTAACAGTCTAAATATTTTGAGTTTTGTGGATAAATGAAAGCAAAATAGGGTGACTAATGATCTTTTAGAATAGAAGAGTACAGAAAAATCAGATGGATCAGTGAATTAAAAAAAATTAGTTTATTTAATCTCAACTAAGTGTTACAAATACCTGGCATGGTATTTCCTTCTCCACCACACATGGTTGATATCACTAATTGTTTCAACAAGTTTTATGTTTACTTTGATCCAAAATTACTTTTTCAAAAACATTTCTGGGAAACCATTGCCAATACACAAATGAGAAGGAAATTAAAAAAAAATTATTTATTTGACAGAGAGAGAGAGAGAGAGACAGACAGACACAGAGAAAGCACAAGCAGGGGAGCAGCAGAGGGATAGAGGGAGAAGCAGGCTCCCCACTGAGCAGGTATCCTGATGTTGGCCTCAATCCCAGGACCCTGAGATCATGACCTGAGCAGAAGGCAGATACTAAACAATTGAGCCTCCCAGGCACCCCAAGAAGGAAATTATTAACTACTGATATTTTAAACAACTCATGTATTAATTCCTCTTTTTCTTTTTTATCTTATATCAATGAGATAAATGCTGTTAATGTGCCCTAAAAATTATATTTAAGTTCTGATTACATCTCTCCTCTTCCATTACCACCATTGTTGCCCAGCCACCATCATGTTTAACTGGACTATCACTTCTTAATTATTCTTCTTATTTCTACCCTCTCAATTTTGCCTTTCTACATAAGAGGAGAAAGATTCTTTTAAAACGTGCCAGATAAGTGGCTTTCCACTTCTTTTAAAGTAAAGGCCAAGTCCTTATTGTGGCATAACTGCCCTGTTAGTCCTAGCTCCAACCAGCTTTCTTGCCTTTTCTCTCATCTCTCCACTGGAGCCAGGCTGAACTCTGCCATTCCTTCAACACAGCATGCATGCCTCTGGTTCACTGTTTGAGCATTTATCATCCTTTCTGCTGCAAACACTTTCCAAGTTATCTTCATGGCATGTCACCTCACTTTCTTCAAGTAGCTATTCAAATGTCAACTCACCAGAGAGGCATTTTCATACTATCCTGTTTAAAACATTACACAGTCTTCCATTGCTTCTGTATGCTGTTTTCTTTTACTGCTTGACTTTTTTTAATGTACATAACGCACGCACGTGCGCGCGCACACACACACACACACACTTTTTCTCTTCTGTCTCCCTTCCCTTGAAAATAAAATATGTATGTGTAGATCATATACATCTGTTTTGTTCACTGGCCTATCTCCAGACCTTAGAATGCAGCAGTTACTCACTTATATATTCCCAAAACCTGGAACACAGTAGAATTTCATAAACAGTTATTTCAATTAATATACTCAAGGAATTTATATATGTGTGTATATATAAAAATTATGTATTTTTAAATATATAAATATATATACATATATATATAAAGATTTTATTAATTTATTTGACACAGAGTGACACAGCAAGAGAGAGAACACAAGCAGGGAGAGTGGGAGAGGGAGAAGCAGGCTTCTAGCCAAGCAGGGAGCCCAATGTGGGGTTTGATCCCAGGACCCCTGGATCATGACCTGAGCCAAAGGCAGTTGCTTAACGATTGATTGAGCCACCCAGGTTCCCCTGGAATTTATACTTGGGAGGAAAAAAAATAATGTTATATCCCTCATCTTGAGAACAAAAGAAAAAAAATAGACTGTTCTTCTCCCCTCCCACACTATCACAGATGTGGAGACATCTTTTTTTTTTAAAGATTTTATTTATTTGACAGAGAGAAACACAGCGAGAGAGGGAACACAAGCAGAGGGAATCATAGTGGGAGAAGCAGGCTCCCTGCTGCGCAGAGAGCCTGATGCGGGACTCGATCCCAGGACTCTGGGATCATGACCTGAGCTGAAGGCAGACGCTTAACGACTGAGCCACCCAGGCGCCCCGAGACATCATTTTTTAAAGGAAAATTATGTGTTGTGTATATATATGTGTGTATATATATATATGTGTGTGTGTGTGTGTGTGTGTGTATATATATATACATATATATAATATCAGTATATTATAAATTATATATATGTAAGCCAATTTATTTGGTGCTCTGCTCTTTTGCATTTCTTTCTTTTTGTTTTGTGCTTCAGTTTTTATGACTTATATTGATCTGGATTCAAATTTACTGGTATTTCATTCTGCTGTCAACCTATGTTAAATCTATGCAAAAATTCTTAATTTTAGACGTTTTATTTTATAGTTATATAATTTTCTTTTTTTGCTTTTACTTCTTTGTTAAGGTTCTTTTCTTCAGCTATTGTAGTTACCATTGCATGTTTTTTTTTAACATATTTTGATATGTTATTGATATGTTGATGTTTTAAATTCTTTGTCTACTAATTCTAACCCTTGAGGCAACTATGTGTCTATTTCTAATTCTTATTTTTGCTGTTGATTTTTGGTTATATTTTCCTGCTTCTTCACATGTCTTGCAATTTGTGGATATATGTCAGATATTATATATTAAAAAAGAGAGAGAGAGAGACTAAAATGTCTCCCCCCCCGCCCCGAGGGAAGAAGCCCTTTCCTTTCTTTGGCAGCAAGGTGAGAAGATGAGTACAATTTCATCTACCCAGAAGCTGTGCTTTTCTAGCAATGGGTTTGCTATTTCTGTTTGTTTTAATTTTATTTTGAATGTTTTTTAAGATATTATTTATTTTTGAGGGAGAGAGAGAGAGGGGAGAGAGTGTGCATGTGCATGTGAGTGGGGGGAGGGACACAGGTAGAGGGGGAGAGAGAGAATCTCAAACAGACTCTACACTGAGCTTGGGGCTTGATTTCACCACCTTGAGATCATGACCTTAGCTGAAATCAAGAGTCAGAGGCTCAACTGACTGAGCCATCAGATGCCTCTGGTTTTGAATGTTGTGAGGATGAGATCCATGAGATCTATATCATAAGCACATCATTCTAGCAGAACTTTGGGATCACAGTATCAAACTATGAAGACCTTTCTCCCTTTCCAGTCTAGTCCCCAGGATCCTACCATGCCATAGTGCCGCACTTCTGGTAAATATTTTTGAGAGAGGTCTTCTAGGTAGAGAGAACAGGCCTCCCACATGCCAACCGGTCATTCCATTTACATGGCTATTAAAAACTCTCCTAATTTCTTGCTTCCCCAGTGGATTCAATTCTTCCTTCTATGCCCACATTCAGAAAATGGCCCAGAGAAGAAAAACTTAACAATGTGCATTTACCCAAGATCTCAGCAGGCGACCTGAAACAGGGCTTGATCCCAGGACCCTGGGATCATGACCTGATCCAAAGGAAGATGTTTAACCAACTGAGCCACTCAGGTGCCCCCCATGCCCCCCAAGATCTCATTCTTTATTCTTCTCTAGAACTTAGTTTGTTTAAACTATTTTTTTAATACCACAATCTCGAATGTCTTAAAAAAGCACTTATTTTCTTGTCATGCAGGAAGCAATGGTTTTACATGAATTGCTGCTTTCTAATAGAAGTTAAACAGAAATTACTGGAAATGAGTATAGTCCTAAGAAATTTGAAATGTCATATTTATGGAAGCAGACATTTCCCTCTTTCATACCTGCTGTTTAGGAAGCAATTGCTAGGAAGAAAAGTTGGTAAGTAATGACTAGTAACCAAATAACCAGGAGTTAGAGACCAGGCTTTCTGGGTTTTCCCCCAATTTTTAAAACAATCATGCTTGAAACCAACTCTCTGAGGATAAGAATTTCTTCTTTGAAAAACAAGGGGGGGGTGTTATTTTTAAATTGAGTAGCTTAAGAATAAGCAGTAGGAAGAGAGTAAATAGAATTTCCTATACTGTAGAAGTAATAATGACAATAGGATTTCAAATAAAATTATAAATAATTATCTCGGGATTTTCTTCAATGAGTGCTTGAATGGGAAGATATATTACTTCTGCCAAATGAGAATATGACATTAAGGAAATTGCCTTTATAGACTTCTGTTTCACTGTATTGAAATCACAGTCTTTAACATCCCTTCTAGTTCTAACCTCTTTTGACACCTTTCTCATATTTATTAGGATATCCACACAGCCTTTAGGAGTTAGTAAAGTATTGCAGTTATGACCTCAGGCTCTAGAATAAAACAGATTTGAGTTTGAATCTCAGCTCTCGTTCCGCTATGGTCTTGAGGCAGTTACCTAGACTTTTTGAGCCTCAACATTTTTGTCTATAAATTAGAATAAAAACTCTCACTTCAAACTGTTCTTGTAGGAATTAGATAACCAGGACTCAGTATATATAAATAAATAAATTTCCTCACTTCTAAGCACTATTAATTTAATAACATTTTGTGAGGGTAAAATATGAGCAATATTTTCAAATTAAATATATACACTAATTTTAAGTTGTTTCCTAGTTCAAGAATCTAAAATGAAGAAACATAACATTTCATTAAAGGAATCGCTTCCATATATCTCCCATTTTTTACTTTAATTTTCTATTGGTGAATAATGGTAGGATTTCTGAAAAGAGGGAAAGAGAAAGTGCTATGGTTTTGAATGAGCAATTAATCATTCACAGATCAAATCATAAATGTAACTCTACACCACTTCTCTACCTAGTGGAAAGAAGACAGTAGAGTTACATTGTAAACTCAAATTTAAGTTAGAGAAATGTTGATGGCCCACTTTGTTTTACAAGTTCTACCTAAATTATACATTTTAGAGAGTAAATGGGATAAAATTCTTAGTGGTTGCCAGTGTTTCTTGGTTATGAACATAATTTTTCAGCTTAATGTAACAAGCTGTATTTCTAAGAAAAAGAGCAGCAACTTGGGGCAAAGCAATATAGGTAAGACAAAAGAATGAAGAAAATCATGGGTCTAAGCTGAGGGATAATCATAAAAGTTCTGATATATGGAAAAGAAAAATCAGTTTAGATGCCTTCCTAAAAATTCCATTTGTGTGAGCTATTTTGCAATTAATATTTTTAAAAAGATTGATCTAGAATGAAAACCTATCAAGCACTTAATGAATTATTTCCTTTTATTCTTAATGTCTTGAATTCCATATTTACTAAAAGTATAATGTACCCTGTATTAATGGAGTTACAAACTAGGGGAGCTACAATTTCTCTCTCTCTCTCTCTCTATCTCCTGTCTGTCTGTCTGTCTGTCTATCTATCTATCTATCTATTTTGGCATTTCACCTATACTCTTTACCAAAAGTGTAGTCTGGAAAAAGATATTTAGCCAATGTTTCCCTTATCACTTTTAGTATGAAGGATCATGATCTAGAAAAATCCCAAAGGAATAAAACAGGAAAATTAAAATGGATTTGACCAAAGAAAATATTTTTCCTCTTACAGAATTGGTCAAAACCAAGTGAAGGAAGATTTGAAATTTGGAATGTGGAATTTTGGAGAGAGATTTTTAAAGAAAAAATATGAAAAAAACTTACAGAAAGTTTTAAAACAACCTGAGTTGAAACTCAGTTAAATTACCTGAGAACCTATGTTTTATTACAGTTACCAAATCAAGTCTTGATAAATCCCGAAAAACCTTGTTATCTCCTTTAATTTTACGGTTCATGGTGGAGAAGAACAATGCTTTATCTTGTGTATCCCAGTCTTTGGAAAACGAAATGAAACAAAAGTTCTAGTTAGGTGAATAATTTGTCTTTTTGTATGGAAACACTTCAGAAATATTATAAAATGTCTGGTCTATTCCACATGGCAACCCAAAGTAGGACCTGCATATGAATCCATTAGGTGTGGAGGCAATGATGGGATTAATTATGACTTGTTATTAATTATCATGGTAAGGGAAAACACATGGAAAATCATTCATTAAATAATCTCAGGAAGAGATGGGCCATCTCTGTGTCCCTATTTGGGTCAAAAGGCAATAGCAAAGCTTGAGGAGAAGACTTGACTGAGAGTTCAGTGAAACAAATCTCCTTTGGAAACATATCCTTCACAAGGGACTTTCCATAACATAGGAGCCAATTTAATGAGGGGCTGGAAAGAAATCTTGAAATCATGGGTACAATTTATTGTTTTCAAATAAAGAGGTAAAAAGAAATTGCTCATTTTACCATAATTTAACCAGTAAAAGTCTCTTGAGAAAAGTGAATGAGAAGTTAGACATTTCTGATAAAGGAACTCTATTTACCCGTACATTTCAAGGGTTATGATTACAGCAGCAGCAACTGGCTTGAGAAGAGCCAGATAATACAGTTTATTGAACTATGTGATCCTGGCCGTACACACACCTGGTAAAGCTCTTTCTGGGATTACAGACCTGACATTTTGGGCTCACTAGTTAGGAAAAGACTTTTGAGTAAAGTGAATCAAAAAACAACAAACCCCAAATTTTTTGCCTTCAACTAAAACCACTTTTCAAATCCTAGTATCTCTTCTCTGCCTGAAATACATACTAAAGCATTTTCTATGACTACTCAAAAGTAGAATATTAAGTATGGCACTAGTGCTATACTTTCTTACTAAGTAGAATAGTAACTGTTTATAACCAATGTTGATTAATAAGTAATAATTCCTCTACATTATCCATGTACCATTAAAAAAATACCCAAAATCTGGGGGCGCCTGGGTGGCTCAGTCGTTAAGCGTCTGCCTTCGGCTCGGGTCGTGATCCCAGGGTCCTGGGATTGAGCCCCTCATTGAGCCCTGCATCGGGCTCCCTGCTCGGCAGGAAGCCTGCTTCTCCTACTACCATTCCCTCTGCTTGTGTTCCCTCTCTCACTGTGTTTCTCTCTGTCAAATAAATAAAATCTTAAAAAAAAATACCCAAAATCTGGAATAACATTTTAATATATTTCCAATACAACCTGAAACTTCATAATCATAAAATAAATAACTATATCATGTTTTAGAAATATAAAACACTATAAATTCCAAAGGTGAGTATATTTTATATATCTGAAGATTTTTAAATTACTGAAAAAGTGATACTGAAAAACCATCAATTTTCCTGTAATTTATTAAAATCATACTGAACAATACATGGACACAAGTGTAATGTACCAGGGACTTTAACTTAAATTTTAAAATGTTTAATTGCACAATTTTTGTATTGTGCTGGTGGACTTCTGCATGTATCAAATATATCTAATTATACATTTGTAAATATGGACAGGTTTAGAAGACAAGAATGAAAAAGAATAAAACAAGCAAGAAATAAACAAAAAGATCCTTGTACATATACTCTATAGAAAACCTCAATAACCTTCCTACTAATGAATGGAGTGTATCTAATGAAAATCCCCTTTGGACATTTTTCAGATATTAAATTTTGAAATGACACATCTTGCAAACAAAGGTAGAAGCAATTTTATCCTATTAACAGCTAGAAAATCCACACAATGAAAATGGAAAGAGAAAGTAAAATGAGGTTAAAGAGAAAGCTAATTAGAATTTGGAGGTTTGCTGGGTTAATGTCTGGACCAAGTAGGTCTAGCTTTGACGATTTACATACCTTGTAGCTTAGCCTTAAGATTGACCTGCACTTAAAGAGCTTGGTGAATGAACCTCTGTCTCTCTCAGAGTGCTGTAGACCCACAGTGCAATGCTACAACATTATATAGGAAAGAAAAGAAAAAAGGAAAAAAAAAAAAGAACTTTTGTAAATCCTGTGTGCTGAGATTGTACTCAAAATTAAAATAAGGGAACAACCTATAGAAAAGGAAGAAACACTTCAAAGAATCGACTACCCATAGAACAGGCTCTCTGGCATTGCCCAGATAGATTCTCCGGTGTACTTGTTGAATTGGTACACTCTGAATGAAATTTTGCAACAATTATACATTGATTTGGATTGAAACTGTCTCTGTTAGGATGCAGATTCCCCTGGTATAAACAACTAGATGGTCTCTTCTAAATTTTTAAATCCTAACACTAGGTGGGTGGGGGGAATGGGTTAAATAGTTAATGAGTATTAAGGAGAGCATGTGTTATGAGCACCAAGTGTTGTATGTAAGTTTTGATCACAAAATTCAACACCTGAAACTAATATTACACTGTATGTTAACTGGAATTTAAAGAAAAACTTGAGGAAAAAAATCAGATCACTAAAAAAAAAAAAAAAAAAGAAGAAATCATGAATCATGATATAACTGTAGCAGGAAAAGCCAGTCCTTTTGGACATTGAAGAGCTTTGTTGGGTAGGGCAGGCGGAAGAAATAGAAAGATGAGAGGGACTTAACAAGCCATGTGGTGTTCTCAGGTGATTGAGGTTTGAGAAGAACTGGTTGATGGAGAGAAATCATATGACAAATACAGAATGACACCCCCTGATAATACTAAGCGTATCAATGTGCTATGTCTGCTACCTACTGATGTGCTATTTCAATTAGGAAGTTCACTTGCAAGCAACAAGAAGTCCAGCTCAAAACATCACAATCAACAAGGCCATGAGGGAAAACACGCACAGGCTTCAGGTTACCTTTGTTATCCCAGCTTCTGAGATGCCATAGAATAACAAAGAAAGTATAGGAATTGAAAAAATATTACACAATTCATGAAAAGCCACCAAGAGTGATGCTGAATATAACAATGTGTATACAGGAATTGGGATGGGGAAAATCTGGAGAACGTAGGGGCAAGATAGGAAGGTATTATAAAGTATTAAAGAATCACATTAATCAAGAATATTAATATTTGATGGGGAAAAGTTTAATCTCCAGCATATTAGATAAAATATTTTTTGAATAATTGGTCAGATATAGCATGTTTAAAGAATGGGAAAACTTGCAAAAACACGCATCTCCCAGAGTGATGTACAAATACAGCGCTATACTAATCAAACTATAGTTAAGATATTTGGGGCATTCAACAAACAAATTCTAAAATTCAGATAAAAGAATGTAGCTGTTAGTAGCAAAATCAGCATTGATGAAGAAAATTTAAAAGAGGTGACTGATTCCATCAGATAGTAAGGCATACAACAAAAATATAATAAGAAGGGTATGGGACTACTATAGGATCAAATAGACTAATGACTCACAATAGATAACTCAGCTATAGAACCTACATGTACATATGATATAGGATAAAGGAGGCTACAGAAAACAGTGGAGAAGAGAGTCTAATAAGGGTGTCAGAAGGATTCCTAAATTTAAAGCTGGGTGCCTATATGCTATATTCAAAGGTATACTCAAGGGGGATTAATGACAGATTGTGAAAGACAAAACAAAAGAGATAATATGTAAATGTTGAATAACTTTATAAATTTGGGGTAGGAAAACTTCCTAAATAAGACCCCACAAATTGTCAATCATTAATCAAAACATTGGTAGATTTGATTTAATCAAAGGTGATAATGTTTATTCCTCAAAGGACAGATAGACCAAATCAATAGATAGCAGAGTAGCAGAAAATATTTGTAATATCTTATAATTGAAAAATAAAACCATATGGTATATACAAAAAACTCCTGTAAGTAAAGCAACAAAGAATTGGGAAACTAAGTAGAAAAATACACATAGAATTTGGGCAAATCAAAGAAAAGGGAGCCAAAAAGTCTAGCAAGTATTTGAAGAGGTGGCAGAAACTTATAATTAAATAAATGCAGACCAAAATAATAATGTGACAATTCATACACATAAGACTGACAACAATTTTTAGGGTAAGTAATACAAAATGTTGGCTAGGATGTGGGGAGAATGTCTATTAACATTTGGTGGAAGTGTAAATTAGTTAAGCCAATCAGAAAAGCAAACTGTCAGTATTTAGCTAAATGTAAGATGTATATGTTCACTAACCTAAAGAGTCTACTCTTGGGTATACCATGAGAAACATTTATGTGGTTCCAAAAGAGGTCATGAATAAGTTTGTTTACTACAGTAACAATAATATTTTGCCTCAAATCACTACTTCCACAAACACAGCATGGAGGTAAAAAGTGGATACTTTTAAGTATCCACTGAAGCACTTTGAACCAACTAGATGTATAGATAATGTCATAAAAAGACCTTGAGGGCACTGTACTGAGTATAAGAGAAAGAAATAGACTACGATTCGCAGAAAAAGACCATTAATGTATGTTAAAAATGTACGCACACAGGAAAAAAAATGTAATTTTAGAAGGATGCATACATAAGTAGGCACAGAGCAAATATTTTTAGAGTGGAAGCTTACAGTAGGGAGGGGAAAGAGAATGGGAATCAGCATAACAAGGGAAAAATATCATACATAACAGAGGGCTCTTGAATAGACAGATGATGATGATGACAATGTGCTCTGAACTAGGGAGTATTTTTAACTCAGTCCTCTAAATTTGATATCACTGGAAGGTAGAGGAGGTAGAGAAGGATTCATTATCACTTAACTGATCTGGTGGCTTAAATATGTGATTTAGACACTTTATTTCTTATTTCTGATTTTTTGTTGTTGTTATTGCCTTCTTTCTTGGCAAGTTTCTTTTCCTGTGATCCCATTCTGCTTACTAGGAGCTCTTGGGCTGCATGTTTCTCCTTTATATTCAGCGAGGAAGAATATTTTTTTTAACCTCTGAACCATCAGAAAAAGTCCTGGTCTTCCATATGGTTGGGTAGGTCTTGATGGAACCTTTACTCCTCCTTAGAGACTGGTGTCCAGCTTTCTACCCCATATGGATGGAGGTTGATTCTCCTCCAAGTCCCTCATTATAAAGACCTAAATCTGTTTCATTTATTCAGTGAGTAATTCTGTTTCAGCTTTTCCTCATTGCTCCAACCTTAACATCACTCTTACTTTTGTGGAACATATGGAAGTCAGTTTTGAGATTTCTAGAGACTTTGTTGTTTTGCATATGTAACATTTCACACAGAGTTCCTCTGTGTTTGTATGGGAGTGGTTTCTTATATCTATATTAATGTATTATAATTAATTAATTTCCTTCTTTTGTTGGGAAGTTTATCCTGGGTTTCAAAGCCAGCCTACAAACAAAATTTGGAATATGAGTTGGTAATGAATTGAGAGCTAAAGGTATATTTTAAAAATTGAACAACATTGTTGAATAACTTGTGAACAACCAAGAACAAAATGCTAAAATTTCAAAAAAGTTTTTAAAATTCTAGGGAACCAACTTATAAAATAATTATAAATAATTTCAAAGTAATTACTGTTTGGACGAAAAATTAAACTTTACAGGAAAATTGGGCTCACAGTATAACATGGAAGAGGATGCATATGTATGTGACCTTTCTGTATTTGACAGGACTGTTTACCTCTTTTGAGTGATTCTTAAGCCAAACCTGTAAAAACCACTGAAAGAGTTCAAGTTGCCAATGTGGCCAAATATATTTATTTTCCAAAATAAGTTTTATTTTTGGAATAATTAATCTATATTCCTGGCTTTCCTTCTCAATATTTTCAGTTGCTTCCAAATGCTATTGTCATCCCCTAGAAGGCATTTGATAAATTCCAGGATTAATATCTGCATTTTGTACATGATAGAACTTCAGTGACATGGCCAAGGCAAATAGTCAAGTCCACTTTAACCATCCAGGCATGCATTAGCCAATTTTTATTGTTATCTACTAAATAATATCCCTATTATTAACATCTTACATTAGTATAGCAATAACCTGCATATAGTATTATATACTTGTCACAATTAATTAACCAATATTGGTTAATTATTTCCTAAAACCAGTTCTTTAGTCAGACATCCTTAGTTTTTATCTAATGCTCTTTTTCTATTCCAGGATCTCATCCAGGAAACCACATTATCTTTAGTTGTCATGTTTCCTTAGACTCTTCTGTGGTATGACAGTTTCCCACGATTCCTTTGTTTTCCCTGACCTTTTATGGTTTGAAGTTTACTGGCCAAGTATTTTGTATAATGTCCTTCAGTTGAGGCTTGTCCGGTCTTTTTCTCATGATTAGATTGGTATTATGGGTCTTGGGGAGGAAAACCGCAGAGGTGAAGTACCATTCTCATTATATCATATGAAAGCTGCATACTATCAAAATTGATTTATTATTTTGATGTTAATATTGATGAACATGCTAGAATAGTGTTTGCCGGTTAATTCTCCACTGTAAAGTTAACTTTTTTTTTACCTTCTTTTAGTACTGTACTCTTTGGAAGGACGTCATGATGCACATCCCACACTTCAGGAGTATATAGTTCAGCTCCACCTCTTTTTGGGCAGAATATCTATGTCAGTTATTTGTACATTCTTTCATGGGAGTCTGATCTATATTTTCTTATTTTTATCATATATAAAATATGTATTTATAAGTATAAGTATTTATACTTATGAGTATTTATTTTATACTTTGGGTTATAATTCAATATAACTTTTTGTTGTTCAAATTGTTCTAGCTTTGGCCATTGGTAACTATTTTAGTTAGCTATGGTCTGTTTGACCTAGCTCCTCATTATTGTGGATTTTTTTTTTAGCACTTCCTTACTTTTTAAAATATATTATGTCTCAGGCTTATTTTCTTCCTTTTTTTTAAAATATATATCTGAGTTTTTCATCTGTATCATTTTCTTTCTCCCTGAAGACCTTCTTTGAACATTTCTTGCAGGGCAGGTGTACTAGCAATGAATTCACTTGTTTTTTTGTCTGAGAAAGTTTTTAATTCTCCATTTTTAAAAAAGATTTATTTATTTATTATTATAGAGAGAGGGAGAGAGAGAGAACCTCCAGCTGATTCCCTGCTGAGCATGGAGACCAATGTGGGGCTCAATCTCACGACCCTGAGCCAAAATCAAGAATCAGACATTTAATTGACTGAGCCACCTCTCCTTCAATTTTAAGGATAATTTCAGTGAATATTGAGTTCTAGGCTGGTGTTTGTTTTTCTCTCTTTCAACACCTTAAATATTTCATTCCACTTTCTTTGTTATTGCGTGGTTTCTGGAGAGAAGTCTGCTGTAATTCTTATCCTGGTTCTTCTGGGTAAGTTCTTTATTTTAGTTTTTTTCCTCCCTCTGACTTCTTTTAGGATTATCTCTTTGTCTTTGGTTTTATTCAATCGAATATGATATGCCTAGACACAATTTTTGGTTTGGTTTTGTTTATTTTGTTGTTGTTATTGTTGTTATTTATCCTGCTTAGTGTTCTCTAAATTTCTTAGATTTGTTATTTGGTGTCATTAATTTTGGAATGTGTTTAGCCATTATTCAAACAATTTTTCTGCTCTATTCTTTTTTCTTCTGATGCTACTCCAATTACTAATATCTCACATATTTTGAAATTGTCCCATAGTTTTTGAATGTTCTATTTTACTTACTCATTTTTCTCTGTGCATTTCAGTTTGGGAAATTCCTATTAACCTTTGGTCTCAATAAATTTTTCCTCTATTGTATCCAATTACTGATGAGCCCATAAAAATCATCCTTTGAAACTTGTTACTATGCTTTTTAAATTTCTAGTATTTCCTTTCAATTCTTTCCTAGTTTCCATCTCTCTGCTTACATTATCCATCTCTTCTTGCATATTTTGTAATTCTTCATTAGATTCCTTAATATATTAACCATAGTTATTTCAAATTCTCTATAATTTCAACATCTATGAAATATCTGAGTCATTTTAATGCATTATCTGTAGACTGTCTTTTGTATGCTTTGTAATTTTGTGTGTGGAAAGTTGGATATGATGTATCACGTGATAGGAACCAAGGAAGAGGGGTGCCTGGGTGGCTCAATGGGTTTAAAGCCTCTGCCTTCGGCTCAGGTCATGATCTCAGGGTCCTGGGATGGAGCCCCGCATTGGGCTCTGCTCAATGGGGAGCCTGGTTCCTCCACTCTCTCTGCCTTCTCTCTGCCTACTGTGATCTCTCTTTCTGTCAAATAAATAAACTCTTTTTTTAAAAAAAGAACCAAGGAAGATAGGCTTTTTAATGTAAAATTTTATGTTCATATGGCTAGGAGTTGTACTGCTTGTAATGTTTGTTATAGCTGTCAGAAGCTTGAAATTTCTCTACCATCCTTGTTTTCTCTCCTCTTTTGACTTTGAGCTTCCCTGAGTTCTCTCCCTAAGAAAAAGTTGGCATCATGGAGCTCTTTCAACTGTAATCCCCGGCATTATACTGGAGACCTGTTGGTATCATAATAACTGTGGGGCAAGAGAAGAATGCTATAATACTGTAATTAAATCTGGGTTTTTTTGTTTTTTTTTAAGTTGGCTTGTGTCCTGGCCTGAGACCTTCAAAATATTTCTTAGTTTCCTCTTGTCCCCACACTCCTTAGGTAAGACAGGAAGGTTAGAGGGGGCTGAAGTGGAAGAAATGCCTTTTCATAAGTGGGATAATGCTCCATTAAAGGTTTATTTTGCTGGAGGGTAGTAGGCTTTTGTTACAGAAAATGCACTGTGTGTATTTTATGATTACTCTTTTTTCTGCCCCTGCCAGAGTCATGAGGGGATCTTTCTCAACTCTTTCCTGTAAGAACCTGGTAGAGTTCCCAGAGGTGACACCCCAGAGAGCTTGGGGGCCCCATTTAGACAGCAATCACCTGGAGTTTCTCATTCTAATGCCATTTCACGCTTAGCCTTCAACGATTCATCAGAATTACCATTTAACAGTTCCTACCAGTTATGGCTCTGGTGGCTTCTGTTCCAGATAAACAGATCTCAGTTGCAGCAGTATTCACCAGTCTTTCCAGATTTTAGAGTGGCAGTTTGCCTTGCAACTTCCGTTCTCTGATGGGTCCATGAAAATTAATTGAGTTTCAATTTGTTTAGTTTTTATTTATTGTAGGGATAGGAACGGTGATCTCCAACCTGATTAAATCAGAAGTCCCGGGTATCATATTGTGGTTCTGTGAGTAAATATATTTGGGAAACACCTGTTAAACAAATTAAAATATTTTTATTATTCTAGAATTTCTTCAAGACTTTAAAGAAATTTTATTTAAATTATTTAAACAAAAAAACCAGTTCACTCATTTCTCTTACCCTCTGCCTCTTGCAACCACCAATCTGTTCTTCATTATCTGTGAGTTGTTTTTTGATTCCAGAGATCAGAGATCATGCGGTATTTCCTTTTCTTAGTTCACTTAGCATAATGTCCTTGAAGTTGATTCATTTTGTCAAAATAGCAAGATTTTATTCTCTTTTATGACAGAATAATATTTTATATCTCTTTATCTGTGTTTATCTTGGCTATTATAAATAATGCTGCAATGAATATGGAGGTGCATGTTTATTTTCAAATTAGTGTTTTTGTTTTCTTTGGAAAAATACCCAAAAGTGGAATAGCTGAATTATATGTCAGTTACATTTTTAATTTTTTGAGGAGCCTCCATACTGTTTTCCATATTTTCTGTACCAATTTACATTCCCATCAACAGTGCACAGGGATTCCCTTTTCTCCACATTCTTACTAACACTTGTTATGTCTTGTCTTTTTGATGATAGTCATTCTAACATACGTGAGGTGACAGCTTATCGTGGCTTTGGTTTGAATTTCCCTGATGATTAGTGATATCAGACATCTTTTCCTATACCTGGTGTTCAACTGTATATCTTCTTTGGAAAAATGTGTATTCAGATCTTCTGCCTATTTTTAAATTGGATTATTTGGGTTTTTTGCTGTGGAGTTGCATGAGTTCGTATATTTTGCATATTAGCCTCTCATCAGGTATATGATTTGCAGCTACTTTCTTTGTTTCAGCAGGTTGCCTTTTTATTTTGCCAGTGGTTTACTTTGCTATGCAGAAGCTTTTTAATTTCACATAGAGCACTTGCTTGTTTTTGCTTTTGTTTCTTTTGATTTTGGTGTCAGATTTAAAAGAGTCATTGCCAAGACCAATCTCAAGTAGCTTATCACCTATGGTTTTTTTTCTAGGATTTTTATGGTTTCACTCATTCAAGTCTTTAATCCATTTTGAGTTAACTTTTGTTATGATGTAAGATAATTGCATTCTTTTGCATGTTGCTGTCCAATTTATCCAACACCATTTATGGAAGAGACTTTCCTTTCCTCATTGTGTATTCTTGGCTTCTTTGTCGCTATTATTGACCATATATATGCAAGAGTTTATTTCTGGGCTCTCTATTTTGTTTCATTGATCTACCTGTTTGTTTTATGGCAATACTGTATTGTTTTAATTGCTATAGCTTTGTAATATAGTTTGAGATCAGGGACTATGATGCCTCCAGCTTTGTTCTTTCTCAAGGTTACTTTGGCATCACGGAATCTTTTATAATACCATATAAGTTTTAGAATTATGTATTTTATTTCTGTGAAGAATGCCATTGGAACTGAAGGCATTACACTTTACTATGTAGATTGCTTTGTGCAATTTTAATAATAACAATTCTTTGAATCCATGAGTGGAATATCTTTCCATTTATTTGGGTCTTCTTCAGTTTCTTTCATTAATGTTTTTACTTTTCAAGATATAGGTCATTCAACTCTTTGGTTAAATTTACTTATAGTTATTTTATTCTTTTTGATGAAATTTTAAATGGGATTTTTGTTCTTAATTTCTCTTTCTGATAGTTCATTATTAGTATAAAGAAATGCAACAGCTTTTTGTGTATTGATTTTGTATCATGCAACTTTACTGAATTTGTTTATTAATTCTAACAGTTTTTTTGAAAGAGTCATTATGGTTTTTTCCCTATATCATATCATGACATCTGCAAATAGTGACTGATTTACTTCTTCCTTTCCAGTATGTATGCCTTTATTTCTTTTTCTTGCCTAATTTCTCTGGCTGGGACTTCTAAAACTATGCTGAAAAAAAGTGGAGAAAGTAGACATCCTTGTCTTATTCCTTATCATAGGAAAAGTTTCCAGTTTTTCACCATTGAATATGATATTACCTATGGACTTATCATATATGGCCTTTATTATGTTGAAGTATGTTCCCTCTGTACTCAGTTTGTGGAAAGTTTTCATCATAAATCTTTCAGACTTCATTATTTTTATGTGTAAATCACCATTGTAGTCAAATTCCAATAATATTCTGGTATTACTTCACTATTGTGATAAGAATATAAATACTGCATTTATATTAGATAAGAATATAAATAAGCATTCTCTTATTTATGTCATCTATTTCTTTATATAAATTTTCTGATTGAGACAAATTCATTTAAATCTAACAATTTAAACATTTATTATGCAAATACAATATTTAGAATATTTCTAAGTATATTTACCCATGTGATTTTACCTTTACAACTTTTCTAAACATTTATAATTACATATATATAGTTTCAGCAAATATATTTCCAACCTCTAGTACAACAGATTTCTCCTCTGTTTAATTCTTCACATTTCTTTCAATGTATGCATATCCCAGTACTTTAAAAGAATCAATCAGATTTTCCAGGCCACAAAAAAGAAAAAAAAATCTTCTATCTCTAAATCCCACTTAAAAAGTAGACATCTGAAATCTTACCCTCAGTAGCTGCACAAAATGAATGAGTGTGCTATTTGTAAAATAATTGAAGTTCTTTTAAATGCATATAATACCAGATAATGTGAAACATTGTTATTTTTTTTTTAAAGATTTTATTTATTTGATAGAGAGAAACACAGCGAGAGAGGGAACACAAGCAGAGGGAATGATAGCGGGAGAAGCAGGCTCCCTGCCGCGCAGAGAGCCTGATGCGGGGCTCGATCCCAGGACCCTGGGATCATGACCTGAGCCAAAGGCAGACGCTTAATGACTGAGCCACCCAGGTGCCCCAAAACATTGTTATTTTGTTACATGAAATCTCATCACCTATAAAAATTTAGGATGCCAAGAAACCCAATATAAGGGTGAATGAAAAAGCATGGGTACCCACAAGTATGTCATACATTATGTATTTTATGCTCTGCATAAGAAACATCTGGAATGAATAAACTAGAATGGGCCACTGAATTAAGGTGTAAGAAGGAACTCAAGAGGAAATAGTTTCTATATAAAATACAAGGTGAGGAAAAGAGAAACAAAAGCCAAGAAAGGACTAATTCTTCAGCCAAGATCTATGAGTCTTGCCAAAGTGTGGAGGGTAAAAGGAGGCTGAAGTAGGCATATATCACCTGTACTTATTTCCTTAAACTCCTTCTCACCAACACAAATTAAAAGACCTACACATTTCATGTTGGCAAAAGCAAAGATACCTAATCCATTTGCACACATAACTAACTGTTCCAAATTCACATTTCCATGTGAAACTACAGAATAGTAACAGTGTGTATGTTTAGATTGTATTACACTTGGCTTTTTGAAATTTTAGCTCTTTCCACAAATATAATCCACTGGTTGATTTTTGGGTTATTCTGTTTCTACAAACGGTCTAGAGTATGCCTCCAGTATGTGAGAAAAAATCAAAGAAGACTTAGGAAATTGATAGAATTTGTCATATTTGTGGCCCATATGTAACCTATGTGTGGTAGACACCTGTACTATATTTCTTAGCCTAGAAAGTTCTTCCTCCCCACCCTCCAATATGATTGCCTTCATTATCCTAGAGGATAAGGCAGTGTGAGCCAGTGCCAGGACATTTTAGGCCACACATAGTCATCATGGAATTATAAAACTATAAAAACCTCAGGAAACTGAACCCAGAACATTATATTTGGTAAAAGGAAGTAATGGGGTGTCATGGCTTCTGCAAAAGTTGTGTGAGGGTGTGGGGAGGTACAAGCTGCTGATATGGATTCAAGGAGGAATCAACCTACCAAAAAACTTCCCTGGTTTCTACCTTCAGTAGAAAAAAAAGAATAGAAACCATAGGTTCGAGAAAGACAAAGAGACAGAAAAGATGAGATACCTAGGGTCATGATGTTGGTAACTTACTTTTAAAGTTCTTTAGCATAGGGGCACCTGGGTGGCTCAGTGGGTTAAGCCTCTGCTTTCCACTCAGGTCACGATCTCAGGGTCCTGGATCGAGCCCTGCATCGGGCTCTCAGAGCCTGCTTCCTTCTCTCTGCCTGCCTCTCTGCCTACTTGTGATCTCTCTCTATCAAATAAATAAATAAAATATTTAAAAAGAAAGTTCTTTAGCATAAAATGTTGTATATGAAGGTATGCATTAATGATTTTCACCTCACTTTAGGATTGTCCAACAGTTGTTTATTCCAATAAAAAAAAAAAAAATCCACACTCCCTGGGTGGTCAGCCAACATTACGGCAGAAAAGCGCAACTTAAGAAGCCTTTTTCTGTCCTTATATTTAATGAAATACAGATACGTGGCTAATTTAATGAGCATAATTAATGTCAGAAATGGATTTTCATTGGTGAAGCTAGTGGCTTGTTAATCAGCATAATAGATGGTAGAAACGGGTTCTCAATTGTGAAATCAGTAGAGTTCAAGATATGTATATTGGATAAAGTATTATGGAAACACACTTAACACTTGAATTAAATGAGGAATTAGAATCTATGAAATTTGTCACCTGTACCCTTGGGATATGTCTTAGCATGACCTGCTATAACAAGATACCACATACTGGGTGGCTTAAGAAACAGATATTTCTCAAAGTTCTAGAAGCCAGGAAGTCCAAGATGACGGTGCTAACAGATTCAGTTCTTGATGAAGGTTGTCTTCCCAGCTTAGAGACAGCTGCTTTCTGGCTGTGTCCTCACATGGCCTTTTCTCAGTGGTTATGCATGGAGATACCACTCTGTATTCCCCTTATAATAACCCTATAATGAGGGCCCCACCCTCATGACCTAATCTAAACCTAATTACCTCTCAAAGTTCCCACATCGAAACAGCATCTCTTTAGGGATTAGGGCTTCAACATATGAATTTGTGGGGAGGGGCCCAAACATTGAGCCCACAACAGAATGTCCCCTAAGGCTAGATTGCTAAATGAATTTGAGTCTGATCTTTCAGTGACAGAATTCTTTTCAGTTTAAGGCTAATTTATAAAGGTAACAAAATAGGCTTCTGAAATAATGTTAGGTCTGTTTCTTTTTTTTTTTTTTATTAACATATAATGTATTATTTGCCTCAGGGTACATGTCTGTGAATCATCACGCTTACACATTTCACAGCACTTACCATAGAATATATCCTCCCCAATGTCCATAACCCAGCAACCCTATCCCTACCCCCCTTAGTTTGTCCATATCCCAGCCACCCTTAGTTTGTTTCGTGAGTTTAGGAATCTCTTATGGTTGTCTCCTTCCCGATCCCATCTTGTTTCATTTCTCTCCCCCACCTCCCCATGACCCCCTACCCTGCCTCTCAAATTCTTCATATCAGAGAGATCATGTGATAATTGTCTTTCTCTGATTGACTTATTTCACTTAGCATAATACCCTCTAGTTCCATCCATGTCGTTGCAAATGGCAAGATTTCGTTTCTCTTGATGGCTGCATAGTATTCCTTTGTATATATATACACCACTTCTTTATCCATTCGTCTGTTGATGGACAGCTAGGTTCTTTCCATAGTTTGGCTATTGTGGACATAGCTGCTATATACATTTGGGTGCATGTCCCCCTTCGGATCACGACATTTGTATCTTTAGGGTAAATACCCAGTTGTGCGATTGCTAGGTCCTAGGGTAGCTCTATTTTCAACTTGTCTCTCCTGTTGAGTTTGCAGTCTTTTAGAATGGTTTGATAACTATCTAGCTGAACTTCTGGGATCCAATGCTATCTCAGCCTCCTCCTGCTCCGCCATCTTGCTCCCCCTATTAGGTCTGTTTCTAGTGACTTAATCTTATGTGAGGTATTATTTGTTTTAAAAAGACAGTGAGCTGTGTCACGACCAAATTTCAACAACATTGGAACTGTTTTGTCTGCCTGGTAGCATATGTTTAATTAATATATGTCCATATGAATGTAGAATTTGGTCCAAGACTTAATTTTATGACAGCTGGTAGCAAAGGTATGACGGAGCAGCAAATGTCCATCTACATCAAAATTTTTAGCTTTTTCTGCAAAAGGAATCTCTGAGCTGCATAGAACCAGTGGCTCACATGGGAACAGTTTGCAGTCACATGTTACAGAGGTGTGAATATCTTCTGCTCTAGTGTCCCAGTCTCCTGTGTGGTGTTAGAGTCATACTGTTTAGTAAGACTGTGTTCCTTGAGACAGTTTCCTTGATGGCCTAACGGTATGTTAAGTTTTAAATAACTACCATGTTGCTATCTCTCTTTTATTGAGGAATAAACTGAAAGTCAGAGAGGTTAAGTAGCTTGCCCGATTCTAATAAGTAGCAAGAGATAGAGCAAGCGATTGATTCCAAATGTCACACTTTCTAACACGGTGTTCTCTTCTCCAAGTCACGGTTCTATATCTGGGAACACAGGAAATAGAAAAGAAGTTCCAGTAAACAACACATTCAAAAGATAAGTTTTGTGGGGGGAAAAAACACACGTACAAACATGCATTTTGAATCTTCAGGTGCCTAAGAGTGCCTTCTATTTTTTAGCAATCACGATAAAATCCTCTCCTTATAAATTCTAGTTGTTGCTTGATGTTAAGTTAAATGTTTATTAAGCACTAGAGTTCATGCCATAGAGTGGGCTCAGTCATTCTCAGCTAATCTTTTTTTGTTGTTATAAAACCTTGAGTTAAAAAAACCTTTTCAGGTACCGTTAGGAAAGGCAATGTGAACAGGATGGGGCTGCCTGAAAATTACAGTCAAGATATGTTTCTTAGAATTGTTAAGAAGCACTTGTTAGCAAATGCAGACTTAACAAGTCTTATATCTAATAGGGTGTATTGTACCACACAATTGAATCACTTTCAACTAGGAATCACTTGATTTTGAAGTAAAAGTCACATGTTTACACATATACTCCACATGAGTGCACACACACACACATACACACACACACACAGAGGCACAAAGATATAGTGAGCCTGTCATTTTAACTCCATAGCCCTAATTACTTGTTTGTTTTCTGCCTTGTAAACAGCAAGATTCACAGTGACTTCTGTGAATGAATGATTTCACTAAGACTAGAAAACTGGCAAAACTTTTTCCTTTTCTCCAGCCAGTACCATTTCCTTTCTTTCTGGGATTCCCTATTCACCCTCCTGGGAGAAGCACCTTCCAGAACACGCTGAGAGCAAAGCATGCAGTGCTCTTGTGAGAACAGAATAGAAACTTGGAGGTACTTACCGAGAACGCTAGAGCTGGACCAGAGAGCGCCGTGGATGCTGAGTGCTGGCAGCAGAGTAGGCCACTTCAAAGAGATAAAGCTGCATTAGTGCTTTTAAATTTGTCCTTGGGAACGTGCTCATCTGAAACAATGATTGCAGACAAATCAGATGAATGCTGCTTTCAGAACTAAATGAATGCTCCAAGAGGACGGCTCTGAGAGGAATACATTTGAAGACTCTGGAGAGTAATTTCATTGAAAACATATTGGGGGCCCAGTTTATTTGAAAAAAAAAAATGATCAGAATAGAGAAAGAAAAAAAATTATTTTAAAGGCTATTTGAACATGCCTCAAATTATGCATATTTAAGATGTTTTATGCATGAGTTTTATATTTGACAAAGAATTATTGATCACAGACATTTTATAAAAAGGCTGTTTTCCTAAATTGGGAATTTCTACTCAATCAACCTACACAGTTCAAATACTATTTTCATTTCAGTCATAATTTATATACACAAAGATGACATAATTCCAACATTAAAGACAAATTAAAAATAAAAATTCAGCCAAATAAATGACAGGAATTTGGGTTATATACCTTAAACTTGAGAACAAATAATTATCCTCCAAACATTTCCTGAGTGGGTTCTGTTTCTTGTGTGTTTAGGTTCCTGATGGATAGATATTTAGATGCGAAGATGACTATTTCTCACGTTACTGTTAAGACTCAGGCACTGGGGCTGCCAAGTGCTGTTTCATCCCAGTGCGACCTGGAAGGAGGAACATAATCAAAGATGATCGCTGATACAAGAGTGGGTCTGGATCGTGAATGACAATACATTTTTCCTTTAATTTCTCTTCAAAGGAAAGGACGTGGCACTGGGTCAGGGAAATGAGATACAGTAGTCCTTCTTTATGTGCAGGGGATATGTTCCAAGACCCCCTAGAAGATACCTGAAAGTGCAGATAGTCCTAACACAATATATACCATGTTTTCCTTATATATGCATACCTATGACAAAGTTTAACTTACAAATTAGGCACAGTAAGAAATTAACAACGATAACTAGTAATAAAATTGGATAATTATAATAATATACTGTAATAAATATCTGGTAGTACTATACTCACCTTTTTCTTGTGATTATATGAGATGATAAAGTGCCTACGTGATGAGATGAAGTGAGATGAATGACATAGGCACTGTGATGTAATGTTAGGCTATTGTTACCTTCTGACGATATATCAGAAGGAGGATCATCTTGTAGACCATGCTTGATCGTGGCTAACTGAAACTGGCAGATAAGGGGGCGAGGATTACTGCACACATCCATGAAAAAGTCAAATTGTTCTTGGTCATAAAGCTCAGAAGAATTGTATGTAAGACTTGAAATTGTACAAACAATTAACTTAGGATTTCTTAACTTTCCTCAGTGACAGTGTTTTTTTACCCTAAGGGTATTTGGGAGCCTATGGAGAAAAAAGGGGTAGGCCCCTGGTTTCTTCAAGAAAGTATAAATTGATATTAACCCTCCTGGAAACCAAGAGAAAGGAGTTAAAACCAGTGCATAGTTTCTTGGCTTGCTTGGACATGTCTGAAGAAAGAGCATCTGACTGGTAGCTGGCTCCCCTTGGGCAATATTTTATTGCTAGGGCAGTCAGTAGGAGCAGTTTATAAAGCTGTTACTTCTTGGTACGACTAGTTCGAAGTTTCATTTCACTTAATGGTATGTAATAGGAAATAAGAAGTTGTAGCCAGAAGCTGACTATTTCATCCAAGATATGTACCTCCATATTAGTTAGTGTTGCCATACTAAATTTTTTGAGGGAGATCATTTTGAGGGCCTCCCAATTTGACAAATATCTGACAAATATTTTAGATAATCCTTAAAAATCAGCTCTGCCTTTCCAGTGTCTTAATCCAATGGAGTGCGATAAGTAAGTATAATAGAGAAGTAAATAGTCTAGAAAAGTGCATATAACTAAAATGTCTTTGACTCCAGTTCATATCCCTGGATACGAAAAGCCAGTGGAATCCCAAAGCCCCAAACCTTCTTCCTCTCCTGTTAGAGTTCATGGAGCCTTATATCTTCTCCTTGGCAATTTTTAACTTTCTTTGGATGGGTTACTGGCCAATCTGTTGTCTGATCAGTAACACGTTTAGTTAGTATTCTTCCTTCAGCCCCTTAAACTTGTCTTCATTGACATCAGTGTAGCTTTTCACAGCCATGGGTACTGCCTCGGGCTTCCTGGATTCCCAAATGGAGAGCCAGGATCCGTTTTCTTTTATTATGTGACTTTTCTCTTGGATCTTGAGGAAAGAGTCTTTAGGACTATGTCAGAGAATATTCTAGTGGCCCTACTCATTGTTAGAGCCAAAAGCATTGGGTCCCATGACTAGAATCATCCCTAGATTCAGTCAAGTGCCTGATGTTGTTCCACCAGAGGCATAGAGCCCACGGGCTTCCAGGAGCATCCCTCTGTTGAATGTGGTAGCATCTCTCCATGCCCTCTTTGCTCAAAACCAGACCAATATTTCACGACGGGTTTCAAAAATTCTCACTAGGAGCTCACTGCATTCTTGTTTATATAGGACAAGTCAAGATAAATTGGTCTTTTAACTAGGCTACAGATGAGTAATATGTCAGTTTGACCAGCTCAAGAATAATAGATTGGTGTGAGGATACTAAGTCCAATTCTTTTCTTGTATTAGCTGATGTTTTCTCAGTTTTTCTATGCTGAGTAATGAAGAGTCTTTACAGAAACTAAAGACTTGCATTTCTGTGTATTTAAGAACATTTTCTTAAATGTCAGTATTTTACAGGACATTATGTACTTACCTTTTATGTACTTTTCATCTATGATAATTCAAGATTCATCAAATAAAGAAAACATCTATAAGTAAAATTTTTTAAAAGACATTTTCAGTCCTTTAGATTCTGATATTAAATTTAATTAGCTGATGCATTACGTGGTTTTTGCAAAATGTGCATATAATTGATGTGTAATAAGAATTAAGTGTGTGGGTTTTGATCAGCAGAAGCAGGCAGGGACTCTAAGGACACTATTACAATATCTCTACTTGAGGCTGCCTACTGTTCCAGCTAAAATGAATATGTAATAATAAATTGTACCCAAAATGGTATATTAATTTCTTCGGGGAAAAAGATTTTTATTATTAACTGGTTCAGGACCATTTCCATGATGTCTTTGTAATTCTCATGAGGGCCAGTTTAAAACAAAGGAGGCAAATGTAAGATATTGGAGTTGATTTTATTTTATTAGATCCATATACAGCTCAAGGAAATTAAAGCTGAGTTTTATGATGTGTCACATTAAGTTTGAAGGATAAACTGTCAGGCTAGGTTATTACTAGAATTATCACCAAAAAATATTATTTGGGATATAAACATAATAATGTACTGCTACTATAGAGAGAAACATAGATTATTTTCATCATCCCAATTAATATAACAGCTGTAATTACTCATACCATCAATGGACAACTGTTGCCAAAATTAGTGTATTTTCTTTTCTTTTTTCTTTTAATAAAAATAGTACATATTTTAAATATACAACATGATGATTTGATATACATACATGTAGGGAAATGATTACTGTACTCAAGCTAATTAACATACCATTTCTCATAGTTACCTTTTTGTGTGTGTGATGAGAGCACCTCTCATCATATTCCCAGTATTCAATATTGTCTTATTAGCTATAGTTATCATGTTGTACATTAGTCATCCTACATAATTGCAGCATTGTAGCTTTTGACCAGCATCTCTTCCTGCCACCCTGTAACCACCATTCTACTCTCTACTTCTATGAGTTCAATTTTTTATTGTTTTTTTCTGTCTCTTTCTCTCTCCTTCTTTCTTCCTCTCCCCTCCCCTCCCCTCCCCTCCCCTCCCCTCCCCTCCTCTCCTCTCCTCTCCTCTCCTCTCCTCTCCTCTCCTCTCCTCTCCTCTCCTCTCCTCTCCTAATAGACATTTTTCCAAAGAAGACCTATAAATCACC
>CM053615.1:16454813-16503070 GCA_028646535.1 Procyon lotor
TAACAAATGTTGGCAAGGATGTGGAGAAAAGGGAACCCTTATGCACTGTACTGTAACTGGTATGTACATTGGAATTATATGTGACTGTATGTAATTGGAATGTGAATTGGTATAAGCACTACCAGAATGGAGTTTTTCCCAAAAATTATAAATAGAACTACCATATGATCCAGCAATCCCACTTCTAAACTTTTCCTTTTTAATGGAAATCCAAATTATTAGAGAGAAGGGCAATTTTTGACTATAGATTGAGGATACAGGATATCAACAATTTGGCTGGATTTGGTTCTAACCCAATACTAGATGATGTCTATGTGAGTATCTGGCTTCCAGGTCAAATAAATAATAAAAAGATGATGTGAACCA
The DNA here is from genome assembly GCA_028646535.1 of Procyon lotor. Lineage (NCBI taxonomy): Eukaryota > Metazoa > Chordata > Mammalia > Carnivora > Procyonidae > Procyon > Procyon lotor. Next base: position 16,455,180 of record CM053615.1, read on the forward strand.
TTTCAAAGCAGAAAAATATGATTTTAAATGTCAGTTATTTGTCCAGGTTACACAATTAGTGAGCAGCAAAAGTACAAGTTCCCTAATTCCTAAGACAATATTCTTTCCACTTAATTACACAAATACAGAGAGCATTTTTCTCATTTGAACAAAACCATGGTGAGAACAGTATTGGCTCCATTACTGTTAATATTAAGATGGTTCCAAAACTCACTCTCTTTTTTTTCCCTCTCTTTCTCTTTCTTCCTGTTTCTCTCTTTCTCTCATAACCACACTTACATAAAACTATAAATTGAAAATACAATGTGTAAAGAAAGGGTGTCCTTTTTTCCTTGAATTATCCATGTAATTCCCTTGATTTTCTTCTTGTTACAGTCAGTGTGTCTTGCAAATTCAATTAACTGTCTTAGTTTTCTTACTCTCCTTAGTTCCCTCCTCCTATTTGATAGTCTTGTGAAAATCCAATCTTTTCAAGATAATATATTTGATAATCCTCTGAGGCAATCCTGTCATTTGCAGCACAATTTTTTTTCTTTGTCAATTATTATCAACTTTAGGCACTGTTATCCATTTATGACACAGCAGGAGATGTCCTTAGCTCAGCTAACCTAGGCTATGTACAATTAGATAAGACACAGAGCAGTACTGGTGCTGAGTAGCCAATTTCCTTCCCCTGTTGTGTTCATGATCCTTGGGGAATTATATAGTAGTGAATCCTCTAAGTTCTATTTGGCTGCATGAATTCTAGTTGCCCAAGTGTTTAATGAACTATTACCATCGAGTGAATTCTAGAGATTTATAACATTGTTTACCACTTTCCCATCTCACCTAATAATTGAAAAGGATACAATTCCTCATTTAAAATAAAGTTCACAATAGTGGTAGGAATTATATTTGTTTCCTAGGTAACGACCATTCACTCTTGATCAACTTCAGACATGAGTTTCCTTTACAAAATGATAGGTTTTAATAGGCAGAACAGTAAATAACATGCACTTTGGCATCCCAGTCTCAGGAAGAATATATAATGAGATGTAAAAAATGAACTTTTCAATACTTTTCTAATCATTCATTTACAGAAGAGAAGCCCATACCATTTATTTAAGTTATTTATTCTTTCTCTCCTTAACTTTAATCGGGCCTGAATCACTGCCAATAGCTTTTCCATGACCACATTCTGACATTATGGTGTTCATTTCATGTATTACTTTCTTCTATTTCTTTTTAAATTTTAGACAGACCCAGGAAATTAAAATTGTTGCCAGTAATCCAGACACACATTGTAATCATAGTTTTTTAGATATAAAAAGTGTTTCTTCAATTTGCTTTTTTGAGTCTTGAACATTCCAAGCCTTCACCTCTGGGATATGTATGAGGGCCTTTTATACTGCAGTAAATTATCCAGACCCCCTGTGTTTCATTATAACTTGCATACTGCATTTGTAAGAACATCATTAATCTAAAATGATTTGACTGATGCAGTCCCTTGAAACCATCTTGCCACCTTTGAGGATATAATTCAATCTCTAGAAGAGAAATTTTGGATTACAATTAATAATTATCATGGTAAAAGCTAGAAATAAGGAGAAAATGTAAAGAAATATCCTCAGGATATAAAAGGTGGAGGTAAATTAAAGAGATCATAAACTATTCTTCATCTAGTGTATTCTTCACTATTGTTTCTTTTAATTCCTCTAAATAAAATATGACAACAACAAAACAGCAAAATAAAGGAAATCTACACACTTTGTTTCATCTTTCACTTCACACATATTGCAGAATAAAATGTGCATTTTAATAATTGAACTTTTACTTAATTTTTACAGCCTTGGTTTTAAAAAACTCTTAGATTGGATGAGATTCGTTTTTATCATCTATAAAGGTCCTAGATTACGTCAAACTGGGGGTGCTTAAAGCAAGATTCCATGTGGTCAAAAAACCCCACATATCTCTTACCAGAAACCTGAAGAGACAATAAACCACTGTCTACTCTGAAATGATTTAAAATCTAAATTAAGCTTTCCAAGGAATTGAGGAGTGGGTCATTGAGTCTCATGAGAGGCCAGAGGGTAAGAATTCAGAATTTCCACTTCATAAAGTTGCTTCATCAGGACCAAAATCAGTAAATCTGAGGAATGTTCCAGCTCAAACTGAAATCCAGGAAATGCAATCCAACAAGGCTTCCTATGCCAAAGGCTTAGTGAACAAAAAAATCAAGTTCATGGGAATCCAATAGCCAGCCTGGGCCTACCTTCTGTAATGGGGCAGAAAAGGGCTCAGAGTTGGGTGGATCTTTTATGTCTCTATCCAGGGAAATTTGGTTCAGCGGTACAGTGAGGTCATGTTTAGGCAATGAGGATCCTATGTGTTATAATTAGCGATAGGGTTTTGTAATCATGGCAGCATTAAAAAGAGGCATGAATGAACCTGCAAGGTAGGGAGAAAGGCACAATATAGTGAAATATGGCAGATAAAATAGATGATTGGTTCAGAGGTCAATACTACAGATGGCTCCTAACCATGTACTTATAATTGCCCGTTTCTTACCCTCTGCCCTGACTTGACCAGTCTTTAGTCAGGCTTCTCTTCTTCCCAAGCCCCCAAAACTCTGGTTGGCCCCCAAGTCTAAGCAAGCACTAAAATGCAGAGCATCTCCCTTTAATAGCTCATCTTGAGAATCAGATGACCACAGCCAGAAATGTTTCCCATCAGACCTCCTCTATCATGCTATCACTTGCTCAGTTCCTTCTCGTCCCTTTAAGAGTTCCTGCTCGTCCCAGTGACACCTCCTTTCCCCCATAAAGAAAAGTTTTTTTAAATTTTCTTTTGGATTTTTTTTTAAACACTTTGTTGAGGTATGGCTAATGTATGCTGATTTTTTGAGACCCTTGCAGACCTCAAGATTGGAATATTTTCCTTATTGCAATAGTCTCTTTGAATAAGATCTTTCCTTATCCAAGTACAGAATTGTTTTTATCTGACACCCTAAAGATGGGAAATGGGTTCTTTCAGTTAGGAAACAACCCATTTCTAGCTGAGTAGCTCTGTCCCTTCCTTATTACATTTTCTCTGCTTTTCTAATGTTGAAAGCTGTTCTCTTTCACCTTTTATTGTCATTCATTCTTTTTATGTATTATTACTTTCTTTTGGCTGGTTTGTCTTTCTTGAGCCATTTATATTCCATTTGGAGAATCTCCAAATATGTCAGGATCCACGCCTTCTCCAGGTTCTGATCACCCCCCCACCCCCCTCACCTCCCTACCCCCCCACCTCCCCTTCCTTCCCCCACCCCCCCTTCCCCCCGCCCCAACATGGCAAGATTAAGCTACTGAGGACTTGAGCTTTGTTAAAGAAATTTGAAGGGAGGGAAAGCAATTCAGTGAAAGAAATACAGGACCAAAAGATTGTTTTACAAACCATCCTCTGCATTTTCCAGTGGTATCATGCTGCAAATGTCACTTAATCCCTCTACAAAGGCCATAAGGTAGGAATAACAATGTGTATATATTGAGTTTCATGCAGGTTAAATGGGGGAAATTTGTATCATATTTACCATATGCCTAGTACTAAGAGATGTTCAAGCATAGTAGATTATTTTCTCTGTCACCAAATCTTGACTCTTAAGACAATATCTTAAAGATCACTCTAAACAGTCCCGTTCTCTCCATTTCCTTTGTCATTGTCTTACTTCTCCCCTCTACTAGACTGAGGTAAGCTCCTTGAGAACATGTCTTATTAGTCATTTTTCCCCTCAGGGCCTGGATCAGAGGAATCACCCAACAAAGCCTTTTGAATGACATTGTGTGCATGCTTATAACCTAAAACTTGAGAGCAGAGGTTAATCTTTCCAGATACCAAATAGGTTTTTCTGGGGTTCACTTGGTTTACTTACAGAGATACCACAAATACACTTTGGTGGAAAGTTACACTAGAAGTCCTCTAAAGCCCATTTCAAGGCTAACATTCTCTAATACTTTAGAGAAAAAGAATGTGCTAATTTGTAACAATGTTCTATATTTTCTTAGTCCTAAGCATTTACACAATGGTTTGTATTATGTGACGCCAGACAGCCAGATGAAAAAGTGAGAAACTCTGTCATGCATCCAGATATTTTACTTAACCTGGTGCCAAACATCTGGATGTTTAGAAACACTGACTGAATCTTTCACTTTTCACCTGGGTGTTTGGCATTTTAGAGACAGAGCAAATGGCAAGCAGATATCTTGGCAGAGCATACACTGAGACATATGGATGTGGGTGGTAGTGTCTTAGCATTCAAGCTGTTTGCCACAGAAGGAGAAGTTCACGATGGCATTTTGATCAAGATGATATATTCTGTCATTGAAGGGACTTTTCCTCCAACAGAGGCTCTCAGTCATGTTTTAGGTTGTAACAATTATTTGGCATCCTATGGTATATTCTTGTGGTCCTAGATGCTGGGTCCAATTAAACCACTCTAGAAAGAGATCTGTCCAAGATGCTGAGAATCAGGAGGAACTCAATAACTCACTACTCACACTGAGTCAATTTTGCTGAGTGACTTGTTCTTACCTTGTTTCTATTTTCTAGGCAATGTTTTGACCTTGCCTGCAGTTTTAGTACAACCAAATCTCTCTAATTATTTCATTAACTCTATTAGTCTTTGCCTGACACATTGATTTCTAATAATTGGATTCCTGCTTCTTCCCTAGATGCCCATGTTCCTAAAAAAGTCCCCAAGGCCTATGTGTTTTCTTTCCTCCTGTGTGCTACACATATATCTTTATCTCTGCCTCTATTCTACTATTGGTGCCTCTTTCATCACCCGAGACATCCTAGTTTAAATGCTGTATTAGTCAGGACATGCTAAATGTTGCTGCTATGATAAATAACTTCACACTCTCTGTGGGTTAAAACAAAGTTTTCTTACTTGCAGTGCCTATTATGAATATAGAAAATTCTCCAGGGCAACTGTCTTCCCTTCCTATTAATGGCTCTTCTATACAAATACATGCTTCCAAGATCACTATGGCAGAGTCAGACTAGGCTGGAAGGTCAAGTACCAGCAACTAAACACTTGCTAAATTTCACTTGAGCTAATATTTCATTGGCCTCATTTATGGCTCACTGCCAAGACACAGAAAGCTGGAAGGTTGTTTTCTCTCAGGATTATAATAAAAACTAGCCAGACTAACATCAAAATCATAACTTTTTTTAAGCCATTGGAGAGCTGACATTGCATAGCAACTAACTGATCCCAAGTCTGAGGAGAAACCGTGTACATACACACTGATCTAGGGTAGAAACAGTCAAAAGCTGCTAAGAGTTCAGCTACAATGACTGACAAATTGATAAAAGTAAAATTCAAGACGATGGGATAGTGTCAGACCCTGGGATCCATAGACACCGGGGGAGTCTGCATCTTTCTGCAGGGTCTTCCTCCATAAAACACACAAAGCACTTAGAGTAAAGACTGAAGTGAGATGTGAGAAGCATCTCTTGTGTCACAGACTAGGGAAAGGTAACAGCACCTGTGAAAAAAGGAAATAAACTCTGACTGGATCCTTTATCCATATTTCTACTATAGAATAAAAAGCCTTAATGTGTCAGGTAATGGCAACAATCACTGTTGCACTTCGGACATTGGTCAGAACTTATAGGGGGATAGAAATCAACCACAAGGAAAAAATCTGGAAAGACCACAAATACAGGAGGCTAAACACCATGCTACCAAACAATGAATGGGTCAACTAGGAAATACAAGAAGAAATAAAAAAATACATGGGAAACAAAGTAAAATAAAAACACAACAATCCAAAACCTCTGGGATGCAGCAAAAGCAGTTTTAAGAGGAAAGTTTATAGCAATACAGATCTACTTCAAGAAGCAAAAAAAAAAAAAAAAAAAAAAAAAGAAACCAAAGAAACAAACTCAACAATCTAACCATATACCTAAAGGAGCAATGAGAGAACAAACAAAACTTAAAGCCAGCAGAATAAGGAAAATAATGAAGATTAGAGCAGAAATAAATGATATAGAAACTAAAAAAACACCAATAGAATAGATCAATGAAACCAGGCACTTATTCTTTGAAAAAAATCAATAAAATTGGTAAACCTCTAGCCAGATATATCAAGATAAAAAAGGGAGAGGACTAAAAAATCACAACTAAGAGAGGAGAAATAACAACCAATACCACAGAAATACAATCATAAAAGATTATGAAAAACTATATGCCAACAAACTGGATAACCTAGAAGAAATGAATAAATTCCTAGAAACATATAAATTACCAAAACTGAAACAGAAAGCAACAGAAAATATGAACAAACTGAAAACCAGCAAAGATATTGAATCATTAATAATAATAATAAACAGCTCCAAACAAACAGAGATCCAGGACCAGATGGCTTCACAGGTGAACTCTACCAAATATTTAAAGAGTTAACACCTATTCTTCTCAAACTATTCCAAAAAATAGAAAAGGTAGGAAAACTTCCAAATTCATTCTGTTGAGGCCACCATTACCCTGATACCAAAAGCAGATAAAGAGGTAAAGACACACTAAAAAGGAGAACTACAGGTTAATATCCCTCATGAACATAGATGCAAAAGTTCTCAACAAAATTTTAGCAAACCAAACCCAGCAATACATTAAAAAAAAAAATCATTCACCATGATCAAGTGGAATTTATTCATGGATGGCAAGAGTGGTTCAATATTTGCAAATAAATCAGGATGATACATCACACCCATAAGAGAAAGGATAAGAACCATATGATTATTTCAATAGATGCAGAAAAAATATTTGATGAAGTCAATTTGCATTCATGATAAAAACCCTCAACAAAGTAGGTTTAGAGGCAACAATCCTCAATGTAATAAAAGCTATATGTGAAAAAAACAGAGCTAACATGATCTTTACCGGAAAAAAGAACTTTTCCTCCTAAGGTCAGGAATAAGACAAAGATATACACCCTTACCACTTTTATCCAGTATAGTACTGGAAGTTTTAGCCACGGCAAGCAGACAACAAAAAGAAATAAAAGACATCCAGATTGGTAAATAACAAGTAAAATTTTCACTATTTGCAGATGACATGATACTACATGTATAAAACCTGAAAGACTCCACCAAAAAACTGCTAGAACTGATAAACAAATTTGGTCAAGTCACAGGATACAAAATCAATGTGCAGAAATCTGTTCCATTTCTATACACCGAAATGAAGTAGCAGAAAGAGAAATTGAGAACGCAATCCCATTTATAAAGAAAAGAGAAAAGCAATCTCATTTACAATCCTATTTATAAAATAATAAAATACTCAGGAATAAAAATAAATAAATAAATGAAATACTCAGGAATAAACCTAACCAAAGAAGTGAAAGACCTACTCTGAAAATTATAAAACATTGACAAAAGAAGTTGAAGGTGGAAATACATTCCATGCTCATAGATTAGAAAAACAAATTTTGCTAAAATGTCTATACTACCCAAGGCAATGTACACATTTAATGCAATTCCCATCAAAATACCAATAGCATTATCCACAGAACTAGAACAAACAATCCTAAAATTTATATGGAACCTCAAAAGACTATTGACTTTCAAAAATACAAGAATTAGGGGCATGTGGATGGCTCAGTGGGTTAACTGTCTGCCTTTGGCTCAGGTCATGATCCCAGGGTCCTGAGATTAAGCCCTATGTTGAGCTTTCCGCTTGGTGGAGAGCCTGCTTCTCCTTCTCCCTCTGCTGCTCCCCCTGCTTATGCGGTCTCTCTCTCTCAAATAAATAAATAAAAATCTTAAAAAAAAAAGACAGGTGAAAAAAGAATCAGTGAATATGAAGATAGTTCAATAGGTATCACTCAAACTGCATGTGTGTGTAAGCAAATTCACACATTCTATAACATTCATAATTGGTATCCCAGAAGAAAAAGAGACAAAGATATGGAAGACATCTTTGAAAAAATAATGACCAAGAATTTTACCAATTTAATACAAACCACAGAGCATAGATCCAAGAAGGTTAAAGAGCACCAAGAACGATATATATACATAAAATAAACAGCAACACAATCTAAGCATATTTGATACAAAATGATGAATATAAATGAGAAAACATACCTTTATGGTATCCAGAGAAAAAAGAAATGTTGTGTGTAACGGGTCAACTCGGCCAGTTTGGATATTCAAACCCTGAACAAGAAAACACTGAAAAGAAACTGGCTCATGACCAGATCCTGGGAAATAAAATCTAAATCCATTGGCTTTCTTGCTGATAAAGATTTCTTTGTATACCTGTAGTCTTTGGTCATTCCAGATACTTTCTGCCAGCAGTGTGATTTACTGCAGTAGCCTTGAACTGTGCTGTATCACTTTGCCTGTAACCAGGTAAAAATGAGGAATCTAAAGCAAAGAAAAAGAAAATACTAAAGATAAGCATAAAATTCATGAAATTAAAAACAGGAAACTAGGGCTCCTGGGTGGCTCAGTGGGTTAAAGCCTCTGCCTTTGGCTCAGGTCATGATCTTGGGGTCCTGGGATCAAGCCCCGCATCAGGCTTTCTGCTCAGTGGGGAGCCTGCTTCCCCCTCTCCCTCTGCCTGCTTCTCTGCCTACTTGTGATCTCTTTCTCTCTGTCAAACAAATAAATAAATCTTAAAAAAAAAAAATAGGAAACTAGGGAAACAAAAGCTGATCCCAAAAAAACAAAACAAAACAAAAAAACAACAATCAAGAACAAACTGCCCCTCCCCCCCAAACCCAAAAACATAAAATGGATTATCTGGTGAGACTGACCATGAAGAACAAAAAAACCAAAAACAGAAGACACAGATTACCAATGTTATTACTGCTGAGTTCAACCTTGAAAAGATAAAAAAGAATGCAATTAATAATTTTATGCCCACATGGAGCACTGGGTGTGGTGCTGAAACAATGAATCTTGAAACACTAAAAAAAAATTATGCCCATAAATTTGACAAGTTAGATGAAATGAAATGATTTCCTAAAACACAAACTATTAAAACCTACTCAAGATAAAATATATAAGCTGAGTAGCCCTATATCTTCCATAGGAATTCAATTCACCAAAAAAAAAAAAGTTCTGGCCCCAATAGTTTTACTTGTGAATTGTACCTAACATTTAAGGAAGATCTCATAATCTCATCCAGAAAATAGGAGAGAAGAGAATGCTTCCAAATTCATTTTATGAGACTAACATTGCCCTAATACCAACACAAGATAAAGATATTACAAGAAAGAAAACTATAGATTAATCTCTCTCTTGAATATAGACTCATATATTCTTTTTTTAATTTTTATTAACATGTAATGTATTATTTGCCCCAGGGGAATAGGTCTGTGAATCATCAGGCTTATACATTTCACAACACTCACCATAGTATATACTCTCCCCAATGTCCATAACCCAGCCACCCTATCCCTCCCTCCATACCCTCCAGTAACCCTCAGTTTGTTTCATGAGATTAAGAGTCTCTTATGGTTTGTCTCCTTCCTGATTCCATTTGTTTCATTTGTTCCCTCCCTACCAGACATGACCCCCCGCCATGCCTCTCAAATTCCTCATATCAGAGAGATCATATGATTATTGTCTTTCTCTGATTGACTTATTTTGCTTACCATAATATGCTCTAGTTCCATATACATCATTGCAAATGGGAAAATTTCAGATTTTTTTGATGGCTGCATAGTATTCCATTGTGTGTGTGTGTGTGTGTGTGTGTGTGTGTGTGTGTGTGTGACACATCTTCTTTATCCATTCATTTGTTGATTGACATCTAGGTTCTTCCCATAGTATGGCTTTTGTGAACATTGCTGCTATAAACATTTGGGTGCACATGCCCCTTCAGATCACTACATTTGTATCTTTAGGGTAAATACCCAGTAGTGCAATTGCTAGGTCATAGGGTACCTCTATTTTCAACTTTTTTTTTTTTTAAAGATTTTATTATTTATTTGACAAGGAGAAACAACAGCGAGAGAGGGAACACAAGCAGAGGGAATGGTAGCAGGAGAAACAGGCTTCCTGCTGAGCAAGGAGCCTGATGCGGGGCTCTATCCCAGAACCCTGGGATCATGACCCGAGCCGAAGGCAGACGCTTAATGACTGAGCCACCCAGGCGCCCCTATTTTCAACTTTTTGAGGAACCTCCATACTGTTTTCTAGAGTAGCTGCACCAGTTTGCATTCCCACCAACAGTGTAAGAGGGTTCCCCTTTCTCCACATCCTTGCCAACATCTGTCATTTCCTGACTGGTTAATTTTAGCCATTCTAACTGGTGTGAGGTGGTATCTCACTGTGGTTTTGATTTGTATTTCCCTGATGCCAAGTGATATTGAGCACTGTTTCCTGTGTCTGTTGGCCATTTGGATGTCTTCTTCACAGAAACATCTGTTCATGTCTTCTGCCGATTTCTTTTTTCTTTTTTTTCTTTTTTATTAACATGTAATGTATTATTTGACCCAGGGTACATGTCTGTGAATCATTAGGCTTACACCTTTCATAGCACTTACCATAGCACATACTCTCCCCAATGTCCACAACCCAGCCAACCCTTAGTTCGTTTTGTGAGTTTAGGAGTCTCTTATGGTTTGTCTCCTTCCCCATTCCATCCTGTTTCATTTCTCTCCCCCACCCCCCCAAAACCCCCTGCCCTCCCTCTCAAATTATTCATATCAGAGAGATCATGTGATAATTGTCTTTCTCTGACTGACTTATTTCACTTAGCATAATACCCTCCAGTTCCATCCATATCATTGCAAATGGCCAGATTTCATTTCTGTGTATGGTGTAAGTAAATGATCCATTTCATTCTTCTGCATGTGGGTTTCCAATTTTCCCAAAACCCATTTGAAGAGGCTGTCTTTTTACCATTGGACATTCTTTCCTGCTTTGTCCAAGATTAGTTGACCGTAGAGTTGAGGGTCCATTTCTGGGCTCCCTTTTCTGTTCCATTAATCTATGTGTCTGTTTTTGTGCCAGTACCACACTGTCTTGATGATGACAGCTTTGTAATGGAGCTTGAATTCTGGAATTATGATGCCACCAACATTGGCTTTCTTTTTCAATATTTCTCTGGCTATTCAGGGTGTTTTCTGGTCCCATATTAATTATAGGATTATTTGTTCCATTTCTTTAAAAAAATGATGATATTTTGATAGCAATTGCATTAAATGTGTAGATTGCTTTAGGTAGCATAGACATTTTCACAGTATTTGCTCTTCCCATCCATAAGCATGGAACGTATTTCCATTTCTTTGTGTCTTCCTCAATTTCTTTCATGAGCACTTTATTGTTTTCTGAGTACAGATTCTTTGCCTCTTTGGTTAGGCTTATTCCTAGGTATCTTATGGTTTTGGGTGCAATTGTAAATTGGATTGAATCCTTAATTTCTCTTACTTCTGTCTTCTCTTGGTGTATAGAAATGTAACTCATTTCTGTGCATTGATTTTAAATCCTGACACTTTTCTGAATTCCTGTATGATTTCCAGCAGTTTCGGGAGGAGTCTTTTGGGTTTTCCACATAAAGTATCATATCATCTGCAAAGATTGAGAGTTTGACTTCTTTACCCATTCGGATGTCTTTTATTTCTTTTTGTTGTCTGTTTGCTGAGGCTAGGACTCTTCTAGTACTATGTTGAATAGCAGTGGTGATAGTGGACAGACCTGCCATGTTCCTTCCTGACCATAGTGGAAAAGCTCTCTGTTTTTCCCCATTGAGAATTATATTCACTGTGTGTTTTTTATAGATGGCTTTGATGATATTGAGGTATGTACCCTCTATGCCTCCACTGTGAAGAGTTTTGATCAAGAAAAGATGCTTTTTGAGCATCTTTTGAGAGTGTCATCTGGTTCTTGTATCTTCCATGCTTTTTTCGAGCAAATAATCATCATTCTGAACTCTAGTTCTGACATATTACTAATGTCTATATTGATATGGTCTCTAGCTGTCAGTACTGCCCCTTGTTCTTCTTTTTTGTGGTTTTTCTGCCTTGTCATTTTATCCAGGTAAGAACAGATGAATGAGAGAATAAAATACTAAAAGGGTAGCAATAACCCCAGAAAAATATACACTAACCAAATCAGAAGTGACCCCAAATCGGGGGGAGAAGAAAGGGGAAAAAAGTAAAAAGAAAAAAATATATATATTCATATGTTAAAATATACTTATATATATGTATATATATATATACATATATATATATATTAGACTGGCAGACAAAACAGAGTCACACACTTGGTTTTGGGTGTATTTTGTTCTGTTAGAAGAAACTACTTCCCCAAGTTTTAAAGATAGAAAAACTTATATATATACAAAAATAAGGGTAAAGACGATGAAGGGATGGAATATGACTGTAAAGATGAAAATTAAAAAAGATTCTAAAAAAGGAATTGATAAGAGAAGAAGTGGTTGAAAAAAAAAAAGGAAATAAAAACAGGAAACAATGTGATCAAGCTGGAGACTAGAACCAAGCCATGTGCTAGATTTAGGGTATATTTTGGTCTATTAGAAGAAATTGTATCCCAAAATTAAAAAAAAAAAACTTGTATGTATAGAAAAATAACGTTAAATACAGTGAAAGGATAAAATATGACCCTAAAAGTAAAAGCTAAAAAATATTTTTAAAAAGGAACTGATAAGATAAAATAGTTAGAAAACGTTAAAATAGGTTAAAGGAAAAATTTTAAAAAATAGAATAAGAAAAAAATAAAATTTAAAATATTTAACTTTTTTTTTTTAAAGATTTTATTTATTTATTTGACAGAGAGAGAGATGACAAGCAGGCAGAGAGGCAGGCAGAGAGAGAGGGGGAAGCAGGCTCCCTGCTGAGCATAGAGCCCTATGTGGGGCTCGATCCCAGGACCCCAATATCATGACCTGAGCCGAAGCCAGAGGCCTCAACCTACTGAGCCACCCAGGCGCCCCTGAAATATTTAACTTTTAAAGACTAAAGGATCATGGGAAAAAAGTCATCAATTCTATGTGTAGCTTTCCTCTAGCTCTGGAGTTATGCATTTCTTTGATAGGTGAACTTGGTCTTGGCTGGGTGTTCTTGCTGATCTTCTGGGGGAGGGGCCTGTTTCAGTGATTCTTAAATGTCTTTCCCTGAGGTGGTATTGCACCGCCCTTGCCAGGGGCCAGACCATTCTGTTTTTTCTCAGTAGTTTTTGTTCCCTGACCACCTTCTGTACAGCTTTGGAGTGGAATGAAAATGGGAACCTCCCAGTCTCTGGTCCGGAGGAGCCGAGAGCTCGGGACCCAACTCCTCAATGCGTCCTCAGAGAAAAGTAGTCAATCCCTCCTCTCTCCCTGGTCTCCCGCCGTGCTCCGTGCTCATCCAACCTGTGACCAAGGGTTTCTGTCTCTCACGCATGGCCCCATTTGGAGTCTCCAAACCCAGCTGATTCCTGCAGCGCACTCCCACGCTGCTCCTCCCAGAGTTGAAAAGTGAGTCTCTCCAGATGTGCCGCTTGTTGGGTCCCTGTTCAAAGAGCAGTGGCCTGGCTGGGCCTCAGATCATGGTTTAAGGTCACTCTGAGCTGAGAGCCCACTTCTTGGCTGCATCTCTGCAGTTGGCTTCTCAGGGAAGTCTGCCACACTCAGACACCTCTGGTCTTTTAGTGACCCCACAACTCCTGAGACCACAGTGTCCCCATGAGGGCTGCACCCCCCACCTAGCCTCTGGAGTGACATCTCTCAGTGAAGCAGACTTCTAAAAGTTCCGATTTTGTGCTCCACTGCTCTTTCACTTGCTGGGAGCTCCCCCTCTCCCTGTGGTCTGTCTTCCCGAATCTTGCCTCAGATTCACTTCTCTGCACATCCTACCTTCCAGAAGGTGGTTGATTTTCTGTTCTTAGAATTGCTGCTCTTCTCGTGTCTGTCCTGTTTAGTTTGTAGTTGTTCAGAATGGTTTGATAAATATCTAAATGAACTCTTGGGACCTGGTTTTATCTCAGTCTCCTACTCCTCTGCCATCTTGCTCCTCCCTCTCTTGCTTGCAAGTTTCCCTAGACACATATATTCTTAAAAAATATTATCAAATCTATTTGCAGCATGAAGATCATTATTCTGTAAATAAAGATATAATCCTATAAAAGAATAATACATCATGATCAAATGAGGTTCTTTCAACGAATGCAAGAGAGGTTCAACATCCAAAAATTAATGTAATTCATCATATTAACTAAGGAAAGAAAACCATTCAATCATCTAAGTAGATTTAGAAGAATATTTTGTCAATATTCTACATCCATTCCTGATGAAAATTTTCAGCAAATGAGGAATAGAGGTGAACTTCTTTAACCTGGTAAAGGCATTTACAAATGTATATGTAGGTAACTTCATACTTAACTTCACAGTATTTCTTCCTAATGTTGTGAAGAGGGCAAATGTCCTCTCTCACTACTCCCATTTAATAGTATACTGGAAGTTCTGGACTGTGTAAAAAGATAAGAAAATATATTGATTGGAAAATGAGATATAGATTGTATATATATAGATTGGAAAATGAGAACATGTTTTATTCATTGAGGACTTAATTATCTACATAGAGAATTCCTGAGTATCTACAAAATAGTTCCTAGAACTAACAAACTGACAACTACTTTGGCGAGGTTATAGAATGTGAAATCAACATACAAAGATCAATTATATTTCTATGCATTAGTGAGAAATAATTGGATTACAGAATTTTAACTATATATTATTTATGTTATACACATTGTATACAGTATATACACTATTATATCATATTACATACTGACATATGTGTCCTATATATATCATGTAATTTAAGTGTCAATTAAGTATCAAGTATTAAGTATCAAGTAAAAGTAAATAGATATAAGAAAATGTACAGTATATGTATGCCGAAAACTGCAAAATATTGATAAAAGTAGTCAAAGATGACCTAAATAAATGGAAAGATATACTGTTCATGGATTGGAAGACTCAATACCTTCAAGATGTCAGTTCTCTCCAATTTGATCTACAGATTCAGCCTAATCTCAACCAAAATTTTAGATGTTCTTTTTATGGATATTAGCAAGGTGATTCTAAAATGCATACAGACAGGTAAAAGAATTGGAAAAGTCAGAATATTTTGGAAAAAATAAAAGAAGAAGAGAAGGGGCCACAGTTCCTGATTTCAAGAACTGCTGTAGACTTATAGTAATCAAGACCCTGTGGTGTTGGTGAAAAGTGCTATACATCAATCAATAGAACAGACTAGAAAGCCCAGAATATTCAACAGACTTGACAACAATTCAAAGGCAATTTAATAGAGAGAAGACAATCCAACAAATGATGCTCAAACACTTGTACATTAATATGCAAAAAAAAGAGATTGTTGCCCTATACCTCATACATTATACAAAATTAGCTCAAAATGACCCAAATGTAAAAATAAACTATAAACTTTTTAGAAGAAAACAGGAAAATATCTTTTTTTTTTACTTTGAATATGATAATGCAACACCAAAAGAAATTTCATTTACCAGAGTAAGTGATATGTCAGTCATTCTTCCACGGGCTCAAATGCCGAAATGCAGCAAAATGGGGCTGGAGAATGTTACTGTCTATTACATCCATGTGCTTCTTAGCATTGTTCTGTATTCTTTTTTCATGATGCTTGCACCCCTTGTGCTTTCTACCTTTTATGCACTATGTTGACAGGTATGAGATCTATGTTCAGGCATTCAGCATTCATTCTTTCTTTTTTTTTTTTTTTTAAATGATTTTACTTATTTATTTGACAGAGAGAGACACAGCAAGAGAGGGAGCACAAGCCAGGGGAGTGGAGAGGGAGAAGCAGGCTTCCTGCAGAGCAGGGAGCCCAATGTGGGGCTTGATCCCAAGACCCAGGATCATGACCTGAGCTGAAGGCAGACACTTAATGTCTAAGCCACCCAGCCGCCACTTTAAGGATTCATTCTTAAGTATGCCCTTTTAAAACAGTAAAATCCATGACCTTTTCACCATGATCAGACATTCTACTTTCTACTATTTTTCTAATTGCTATATTTGTATGCATTATATTCCTCTACCACACATGTCTTTTTTTCAAATCTTGTTTAGACACAGGCTCACATTAATTTGGCTCTTTAATTTTACACACAATGGGCAGAAACATCCATATCCCTTTCTCCTTTCCTCTGTTTACCTCAGTGCTGAGGTAGAAAAGTGGTGATAATTGTTTCCCTGGTCTGAGACACAGAAAAAAGTATAATATGGTTATCTCACATATTTCCTATTTACAAAAACATAGTTTCTTTCAAGATTTCTTTACTTACCTTAGATCTTAGAAAGTTTCACAATATATCTGTATCCTTTGTATATGAATGGACATAGTAAATCATGCTTTTTATATTACCAGGTGTATGTATTTTACAATCAACATTCAGCCTTCTTTTTATCTAAGTGTTATATAAGACATTAAAGGTCTTTATTTAGCCTTGCTTTAAAGATGTATATTATTAGATAAGCCCCTAGTATCCAATGTTTCTGGGGTGTATGAAACCAAAGACTGCTCAGAAATGGGCTAGTCAAGGGATTCTCTGAAATTATATAAACATTTTATTCAGGGTGTGTCTCCCTTGGGTTAGTCAAGGTGTTAATAGAGAAGGAAAAAGTACCTTTTTTCAGTTTCTTGGAGATACCTGTGATCCATCAAAACTTGGAATTTACTAGTCTGAGGGAGTTAAGCATGGTAAACTAGCAGAATGCTTTCTTTAAAAAATTACAAGCTACTTTATTCATACAGGGAAGTATAAAAAGTAGAAGAACCAAGCACTGATTTTTTTCACACCCAGATTTAACAAATGCTACCATTTTGCTATGTTTTTTCCCAAATTTTCTTAAGATGAGAGACAGAGTTAGCCATAGAAAGCTGTACCATAACACATTCTCATCCAATTTCATTTCAGTGAACAAAAATATAAACATTTCTTCTTTCATCCTTCTATGTAACAGTCTTGCCTGTGTGCTGGATCTCTTTTCCTTGCTCAACAAGCCAGTCTCTTTTATTAGTTCTCCAAAAGTAGTAATGTCTTTCTAAAACCGGTTTGCAAACTTAACCTCCTTTTTAAAAAGTAATTTACTATATATGCATGATGATTGTTCTCTTTTTGTCCCCAACTTCACACCATGTCCATGTTCCTCCATTCCTGCCTGGCCTATGCCCCAGGATGCTATCCTCTGTAGATTGTATCCCAGGCTTTCTTGCCAACTGACTTCTACTTGATTTTAGACAATGAGATTTCCTGGCAGGAAATCAAACAGGTAGGAAAAGAGAGGTCAGGGTATTTCCTCCCTACTCTCTCCCTGTTTTGACATATCTCCAGATGAACTTATCTGTTTAGTGCATAACAACAATATCTGCTTACATGGCCTCTTCTCCAGAGTTATAATCCTTATTAAGCTACTGATACTCTATTTCCTCCTTCTTTCTCCTCAGCAATGCAGTGCCATCCTATATTTGCTAAGCAATTGGGTGCTTACCATAACTTGTTGGTTTACTTAAACCTAACCACTTGAAGCATCTTGGATGAATTCTGTTTCTTACTAGAGCCCTAACTTATCATATATATATATATGGTAGGCAGAAACCATATATCTCTCCAGGAGAGGGAGAGGGAGAGAGGCAGACTTCCTGCTGAGCAGGGAGCCCAATAAGGGGCTCGCTCCCAGGACCCTGGGATCATGTCTTGAGCTGAAGACAGATGCTTAATCAACTGAGCCACCCAGGTGCCCCTAATTCTAGTGTTTTTGTTGGTTCTTATGATAGTCAAATCCTCTTTATAATCATACCTATTGTCTCTATAAAGTTAATTATATCTTCATTATGATCTATATTAGCAACATCAAGTGTTAAGCACTAAACATTTGGTAAGTATTCTTTTCTTGGATCTTCTCATACAGTTAGATTCCTACAACTGTTGTGTAGGGACCATTATCAGTATTTCATAAATAGTAACTTTGAGGCTTTGCTAGTTTATGTAACTTAATGTCAGGCATCTAGTAAATGGCAGAACTTCAAATCACAAAGAATCTAACTCTGTAGATCTTGAGTGCTATGCAACTGAATTATAGAAAATTCTGAAAATACAAGTCACCAAAATGAACCTTAATTCCTACCATATTGATGTATCTACTGTTAATATTTTGGCACACATTAGACTACTTTGTGTGTGTGTGCTTGTATAGATGAATAGATTGTACATCTTCTGTCCAACTTTCCAATTAAATTTCCATTCTTACCCTTTTTTTCTGTTTTCTTCATATGAAAAATATTTGCATCATCTCTAATGAACACATACCCAGGAAATGAAAGTATCATTGTTTTAAAAAATGAAATATGTTTATGTCCTTATTACAAAAATAATATATTTGACATTTATAAATATACAGATAGAAATTCTAAAACATGGTTTTTTTAAAGGATAGAAAAGAGAAATCTTTTAAGATTTTTAAATTAGAAACTTAATATATTGAGCATCATAATGACCCCATACTCATAAGTGTATTGCTCTTTTGAAATTTATATTACCTTTGGAATTGTTTAGACAAAGCCTTGGTTTAATTTTCTAGTAGATGGTGTTTTCTCAGGGTCTATGTGGGACTCTTTCTATTTACTATGGGAAAATGTGTGTGTGATATTTTCTGTGGTCTTCAAGT
This sequence comes from Procyon lotor, assembly GCA_028646535.1. Classification (NCBI taxonomy): domain Eukaryota; kingdom Metazoa; phylum Chordata; class Mammalia; order Carnivora; family Procyonidae; genus Procyon; species Procyon lotor. The sequence continues at coordinate 16,473,859 of CM053615.1, forward strand.
TTTATTTCCGTACTAGTATTTTGTGAATGCCCTGCAGTATTTTGCACTATTTGAAAGATAAATAGATAGATGATAGATAGATAAGGTCTCCTTTCTTTAGATGGATAGATTTTGCTTCATATTTAGATTATGCTTCATATTTAACTTAGTATTTTTTTTTATTATTCATATGACCTTATCAATATCGTGTGTTTTAGATCTTAAACTATTAGAACGAAGTGCCTGCCTCTGTTTAAGTAACTTTATGTAGCACTTAATTCCATGAAATGCATAGAGGCAAGTAAGTATTTTAAGATAATGGTAATATTATTACATATTACTTAAAATATATGTTGATTCTACTAGCTTTTTCCTCCTGCTAAGTTCTGTCTAAGACAAATCAGTAAAGATTTTCCTGCCTCTGAAGCCAGCACAGTTAATTGGGAAGCATCTGTTCTGTGTTAATTATATGTAGTTTAATGAAAGTCCAGATTGATCTGGTCCTTCTCCATCTCTCAAATTTTTTTCCACTTACCTCGTCAGTGTGCAGAATTTGGAGACATTTGAAACCTGATTTGTAATTGAACAATTGACATTAGGTAACGATGGAGTCTTAAGGGAGCTTTCAAGAGGATTTAAGTCATAATTGACCATCTGAGGGGTTGGGGTGAGACACTTCATCCCAGTGGAGCTGACAACATTAGGAATGCTTATGTGGCATTATCTGTAATTCCAATTCCAAATCCATCTGAAGTTTTTCAAGGAAAATTGCATAGAAAATGTGCTCATTTTCAATAAATGTTATATCTAATTTCTGGTCTTAGGATGAAGATTTGTTTCTGAGGCCAGGTTAGCAAATGCTTCTATTTCTCATGTTTGGCTCTATTCATAGCTTCCTACCATAGATATTTATCAGGAATTTATAGGCATATGTTAATCTTTAAGGATTTCTTTTTTTCCACTCAGCCTCTGGAAATGGTGGTTTGAATTTGGAGCTCTACATGCACAGTGCCCTGTCCCCTCCCTCTCCCAGTACAGTTCCAGGGACAAAGTTGTTCTCAGTTGGTCCAATGAGGTCCAGTAGGTTCAGTGAACTGGACAGGGCTGTGCACTTGGCCAGAAAGGTAGACATGAAGAGGAGAGAAATGTTTACTTACAAGCATGATGGAAACTTAATTATGTAGGGATAGGGAGGTTATTTGGAGGAGGTGGATGGGTAAAATCATTCTAGGGAGAGAGAAGTGCCCATGTAAAGGTTTGGGGATGAGTAACATGGTATAATTGAGGAAGTAAAGGACTTGTCATTGGAATGCGAAGCAGGGAGAAGGTAGCAGTGAGACCAAGTATACACCCCCCCGCCCCATTCAGAATCATCTCAGAGTCACTGAATGGCTCAAGTAGGAGATTCTTATTTTAGCAAGATCACTTTGATTACTATATATAGAATGGTTTGGAGGAGGGAGAAACTAGGGGCTAGCCCAGCTCTTGTGAGTCCGCTACTCCAATTCTATTAAAAGATGACATGTGGGGGCACCTGGGTGGCTCAGTGGGTTAAAGCCTCTGACTTCAGCTCAGGTCATGATCTCAGGGTCCTGGGATTGAGCCCCGCATCGGGCTCTCTGCTCAGCGGGGAGCCTGCTTCCCTCTCCCTCTGTCTGCCTCTCTGCCTACTTGTGATCTCTCTCTCTCTGTCAGATAAATAAATAAAATCTTTAAAAAAAAAAAAAGATGACATGTGAGACAGAAAAATACAAATGCCATATGATCTCTCTCTTTCTCTTTTTAAGGTTTTATTTATTTCAAATATTTATTTGAGAGAGAGACACACAGAGAATGAGCAAGGGAGGAGGGGCAGAGAGTGAGAAGCAGGCTCCCAGCTGAGTGGGAGTCCCACGTGGGGCTCCATCCCAGGACCCTGGGATCATGACCTGAGCAGAAGATAGACACTTAACTGACTGATCCACCCAGTGCCCCCATATGATCTATCTTATACATAGGATCAAATATTTATATGTGTGTGTGTGTATATATATATACATGTACATGTACATATACATATACATGATTATTTTTTTTTAAAGTTCATAGACTCAGAGACTAGATTGGTGGTTGGGGCAGGGGAGGGGAAGTTGGGTGAAATGTTTTTGATTTTTTTTTTTAGTTTAGATAAATTAAAAATAAAATAACATGTAACTTCTATCGAGGGAATTAAAATTAAAATAAAGACTGTGTTCAATCTGTATAGGAACTCTAGTTTTTTGATAGTCTTTGCAAATATGAAACTTGCATCCATGGCATTTCTAGCCTAAAGCAACATACTTCATCAATAGGAAAAAACTCAATGACACACGCTTCTCTTTCCAGTGTTTTCCATTTAGAAGTATTTCCAGGGAATTGATCTCTCTTTAGCTGAAAATAATATTATCATTTTAACCAATAGAAGAACTAATAGAGGAACAATGGTTTTGGGGAGAAGATGAGTTTTTTCTTCTCTTAGTGGGAATGGTTTTTGTCATCTAAAAGTCTCATCTAAACTCTTTCTGTGCTAGCCCTCAAGTCCAAGGACATTGTTATGAATAAGTGGTAAATCTTACTAATCTAGGGGGATATGTAAAGCCTTAATGATATTATTCTTGAAAATCCTTTCTCTGGAGTATTGAGGAAAAAAGTAATCAAAAAGAACTTTAAGAAGTGAATGGAGGTAGGCCACCTGAGCCAATCTGATCATTCCATGGCGTCAGAGCGTATCAATCATTTCTCCTATGTAAATTTTCCAACAGTTTGAAGCAGATCATCACCTAAGAAATCAAAACTGAATGAGTAGGCCACCAGGAATCTGAGACATTAAAACAGGATCACAGACCTTAAGACAGAACAAGAAAAGGTCTTAGAGGGGCGCCTGGGTGGCTCAGTCATTAGGCGTCTGCCTTCGGCTCGGGTCATGATCCCAGGGTCCTGGGATCGAGCCCCACATCGGGCTCTCTGTTCAGCGGGGAGCCTGCTTCTCCCGCTCCCATTCCCTCTGCTTGTGTTCCCTCTCTCACTGTGTTTCTCACTGTCAAATAAATAAAATTAAAAAAAAAAAAAGAAAAGGTCTTAGAAGGAAGTTATATAGGCCCTTTGGCCTTACAGCTAATGACATGTTTTACAAAAGGAATGAAAGAAGTAGGAAAAATAAGAAAGAGGAAAATAGGAAAAAGGAAAGAAATAGAGCTAGGTATTCCCTAAACTATGTCTGTCAATCTACACTCAGGTCAGACTTAGACTAAAATAGAATCAGAGACCTTCCCCTAATGAACTAGTTTATTTCTCTACATTTGCAGGTATTTTTTTTTTTTTTACCTCACCTTGAATTTAAATTAATTTTCTTTGGCTGATCTAAGTAAAGAGTTTTCCATGCTTTTGGTAAGATTGATGGGGCCTCAGGTCACTCCTAGAAAATACACTCCTCCTTTGAGGCTGAGATTCCAAATCTGGAGAAAGTCCCAAGTTAGACCAATTGAAGAGGGACAGAAAAAAACTGGTAACCCAAGCAAAAGAGAAAAGATAATAGTCAACCATAGACACCAGAGCCCTTTTCAGGTATAGACACCAGAGCTCCTTTCATCTGGACTACCATTCAAGTATAATAACATTGCCAGATGAAAAGAGATTTGATTCATTGGAATTACTGATAAAAAGAAAATTAAAAAACCTGGAAGAAGTGCGTGTCACTGAGTTTTTAAATGTTAACAGAGTTATACTGCTTTAGGTCTGGGTTTAATATTGTGTGTGAATTTCAAATTTACATAAATTATTATAGGATTGCACCATCCTAGATAAAATTGTTTTCTTTCATACTTTTATTGAATAGAAGGGAGTGAGAATAATGTGTGACGAGAGTAGCCATTTGCCCATGACATTTGCCAGTCAGATGGATTCACATTTATAATTGGGAATAAAATTTAACTGATATCTTTATCTCACTACCCCTAAGAAGACCATCTACTCCAAATCCAAATTCTCCAGTTATACCTTTCTTAAACTATCCTAGGCATTTGAAGAAGATGCATGTTTGGTTTTATGATTTCTGAAGATCCCAGAACTTGCTGTTGATAGCTGTTTCAGTGCCAAACAAACCTATTACTTGTAGCAAAATGCATTTAGCATTCAATTGAATCTAATAGCTTTCAAAATGACTCAGTGCAGTCATATAGCAATTATCCCTACTAATGGAGCAGAACAGTAGCATCAATAATTCCAAAATACAGGTAATATAAAGATCTTTTCCATTTGGCCTAGAATTACGTTGTGCTAACATCTATCCTTGAGCATTAACCTTCAATGCAACATTTCAGATGATGGAATACTCATCCAGGAATCAGGAAAAGTAAATTTGAATTCTTACTGACACTAACTAACATCTTCCTTATTTCTATCAAATAGTGGACTTACTAATCATTAAAGACTATATTCCAATGTTAACCTAATCAGGTAGTAGCTATCAAATGGGAAAGTGGAGGTCTCATCAGGTAGACCTCAGGGCACCGTCTTTGAGGAGTCCCCTGATAGCAATGTTTCATGACTGTCTTTACATATGGTAAAATATATAAAAAGATTTTTTTTTCTTGAAAAAAGAAAATCACTGTGGTAGACAGTTTCTAAGACCCTCTTTAACTTGAAATTTTTGTTTCTATGTATTTATTGAATATCTAATATTTTTGAATACAGTATGCCCACCTAAGCAATTGCCACTAAGTGAAGGGGTTTGATTCTGGTTGCATGACTATAAGCAAATAACTTTTATTACTCTTCTACTCTTCTAAAATATAAATACAACACCAATCAAGAGCAAAAGCATGATATTTTATGTTAATACTGATATGACACCCATTGGTTCACAAAACAAATCAAGTAATTTTACTTCTCCTAAAGACGTGTTATCTTTGTTAGATAAAAAGTTTGTCTATTTTAAAGGCTGTCAATGGGATATAACAAATGGTAACCTCTTCTGCTGCTAAAGGATAATCTAATTTCCTTGTTGATTACAAATAAAGCTACTGCTTAAATTCATCATTTTTGGGGCACCCGGGTGGCTCAGTTGGTTAAGCAACTGCCTTCAGCCCAGGTCACGATCCTGGAGTCCCGGGATCGAGTCCCACATCGGGCTCCCAGCTCCATGGGGAGTCTGCTTCTCCCTCTGACCTTTGCTCCTCTCATGCTCTCACTTTCTCTCTCTCTCTCAAATAAATAAATAAAATCTTTAAAAAAAAAATTCATCATTTTTCAGGCTTTCAGGAATGATTAACTTATATGGGTTTTGTTTTTCTTCTTCAATCAAATTGTCCTTAACCCATGGGCTGGCAGGCACATTCATGGCAATTATAAATAAAATATTTTGCATTTGTTAAATGAAATAAAACTTTATTTCTTATCTTCTCTGCAACAACACTGAAAAGAGTGGCTCACATGTCAATAGGTTTTTAAAAATGATTTCAGAACATACGTGAATTTGAACTTTCAAAAGCTGAATAGTGTGGATTTGGGAGCTGTTTTCTAAATGGTATTGTGATGGTTGATATTCTTCCTAACAAGGTTACTGGGCTGTCCCAAATTTCTTGGTTTACAAAAATTGGAATTTTTAGTATACATTATTAAGGCCACATCTGTACATTTTATGGGAATGAATAATAATCAAAGGCTTCATCTGACTTGTTCTTTGTAGCAAGGACTTTCCTTATCCTGCCAAAAGTAAACCAAAACTCAGATGGATGAGGTTAGATTAATTAAGAGAAAAAATGTAATTGTAAAACTTGGCAAAAAACCCAGAGCCCATGTGCGTTTCAAGGTCCTTAACTGAACCACTTCGTATGTTATAAAATTGATTTAATAACACATACACACACACACACACACACACACACACACAGATAAAGGTCACAATGTCTCCACCACAAGCACGTATGTATTTTTTAAATGTTATAAGAGAAAATATCTGGAGACTTAGTGGCTACAAGTTGAGTAGTTGAGTATTAAACAATCATATAATATAACTTGGCAAAAATTGCTGTATGGAAACAAACTTTATTTATAGAAGCATAGCTGTGTAATGTGGTGTTTAAGAAAAGCATGAGTCTAGAGCCAGATTGCCTAGATTCAAATTCCAGAAGAACCACTCACTAGCTGTGTCCCATTAGGCAAGTGCTTGCTCTCTCTGAGATTCAATTTCCTCGTTTGGAAATGAGGATATTACTAGGATTTATATCTGAAATTTAAGCTGGGGTTAACTGGATTATTCTATGCCAAGCATTTGCTTGATGAAAGCTGCCAGCCACATCGTAAGTCCTCAACAAATATTATATTTTTATATAATAACTGTTATTTGGCATTATGAATTACCTAAATATATTATTATGTAATCACAATGTCTTATTTAAATCTAGGGCAATAATAAATTGATCAAGATATATCTGTATCATTACTGCATAACACATTTCAAAAGGACATTTTAGCAACTGCATAATTTTCATAAGAAAAAGGGCTAGATAAGTAAAAATGGGTAAATAATGTTATAAAAGGAATTTCTGAAGAGTCTAGAATATTAAGAAGGCAGATTGAAAGGTAACGTACCTTCAAACATTAATAAGGGTAATCCATTTGCAATAGTTAGACTCATTAAAAAAAATCTTGGATCCACTATGTTGCCACTATGCCACGATGACAAAAGCCACAGAGAAGAAGGAAAAAGAGTATACATTGATGACTTTACTTAAATCTATATATCTGAATAACCTCCTGATTTCTTGTAACCTGACATAATTAAGCATCCTGCTTTTTTAAAGCCACCAGACAATATTGTCTGTCACTATCAGAGCAACACAATCCTAAACTTTATATTATGGTGACAAGGAGAATACAGAGCAGATGAGATTATCCAAATTAAGAGCATACCACCCAGAAATATATACATGTTATTCCTTTCCACGATATAGCCAGGCTGTTCCAAAGTGTGTTTTGGTGGGGCACCTGGGTGGCTCAGTCGTTAAGCGTAGGCCTTCGGCCTGGGAAGGGTCCTGGGATCGAGTCCCACATCGGGCTCTCTGCTCAGCAGGGAGCCTGCTTCTCGCGATACCATTCCCTCTGCTTGTGTTCCCTCTCTCGCTGTGTTTCTCACTGTCAAATAAATAAAATCTTAAAAAAAAAAAGTGTGTTTTGGTATATAAATAATTTCTTAGCCCTAGTCCCACACTAAGCAAATGGCTAGTGCTTATTTGGCCGTATTGCGGTCCAGTTTGATATAACAACATGGCTATATCATCAAGCAACAAAATAAGCTTCCAGTGAAGGATGTGATTAAGAAATGTGCTGTCTGGTGTTACAAATCAGAAAATCTATGCAATCTACTGGCACCTAGTATCTCCCATTGTTGTAACATTGAGGATCTTGGCAATCAGGCAGGAAATCTGGATTCTGTGAAATTCTAGGAAAAGTTATGGATTGCAAAATACTTTAGTGAGAACCCAGAAAAAAAAGTAGGGTCTAAAAGTAAAAATGGAATTTCACACTAGCACGTCTAAAGGCATGAGTGCGACACTTTCAACCTTCCCTCTACCCACATACTATCTCATTCATTCAAATTCCCTTAGCTTTCCACCATAGAATCTGAGTATTGGAGTAGTAAGGAATTTTAAGGATCATCTATTTTAGGATGTTGAATAACATTGCCTTTCCTTATCAGTGACAGATCAAAGGCATGTGCTCAAATCGACTAATTAGGTTTTTTTAGAAAAAAACTCCCTAAATTTTAAATTTCAGACATATATACATTAAATAATATTTTAGTAGAAACTCTTAGTAGCACTATCCTATGAACAAAATTTATTTATTCCAGTCTTTTAAGATAATTCTCTGGGTGCCTGGGTGGCTCAGTCATTGTCTTCCTTCCGCTCAAGTCATGATCCCAGGGTTCTGGGATCGAGCCCCACATCGGGCTCCCTGCTCAGCGGGAAGACTTCTTCTCCCTCTCCGACTCCCTCTGCTTGTGTTCCCTTTCTCACTGTGTGTGTCTCTCTCTCTGTCAAATAAATAAAAATAAAATCTTAAAATAATTATCTATGATAGAGATTGTTTAAGGTGCTTGGAGATACAAATATTAATATTTAAGTAAATAGAAATCAGAGACAGATTCATTCACATATAAGAACTTGATATATGATAGAAAATGATGAAAAAAGAGATAAAAAAGGAATTAGAAGACAGTGTATTGTCTCACCAATTGGAAAAATTATAAAAGTTTTTTTTTCATTTAACAATATCCATAGACATAAGCTTTAGAAGGATTAAGAGCCTGAATATGAAAGGTAAATTTAACTAGTAGTTTATATATTAGAATTTCTTTGTGATCTATGGTTGTGAAAGCACTTTGTCAACCAATTTCCCACAGCACATAACAACGGGGAGAAAAAAGGTCTGTTTTTATTAATATTAAAGATTTTTATTCAATAAAGAATGTCACTGACAAAGTTAACAGACAGATAACATATTGGGAGAAAATATTTACAGTGTTTAAAAATAAGGAATTATTATCTGGAATACATAATGAACTCTTGAAAGTCAACAAGTAAATGAATAGAGAAATTGACAAAGATTACAATGTGGTAATAGGGAGAAAACTCATTAGTATGTAACAGCAAGAAAAGAAAAAAGAGGGAAAAAAAGAGAGAATTTTAAAATCCATAAGATTACAAAATCATATAAAACTGATTGATGCCTAGAGCTGAAAGGAGTACAAAGATACAGGAACCCTTGGCCACTGCTGGTGGAAGTTTGCTGTCAGACTGAGTTATGTGTAACCTATGACCCAACAATCTCACTCCCAAGCATATGGTCTAGAAAATTTGCTCACCCCTCACCTTTACCCCACATCTCTGCAGGGAAATGTGTGAGAATGTTCATTTCAGCATTACTTCCAGTAGTGGGAAATTGATGGCAATCTAAGTTTTTCTCAAGGGAAAATGCACACTATGGAATACTTTTCAGAAGTTAGAGGCAATGGTCAAGAGATTCACACAATATCAGTAGATCTTAAAAACACAGTCCTGAGTGAAAAAGAGTAAAACAGGCAACATATAGCTGGGATTTGCCTTATTACCCAACCTCACAATTTTTGCCCTTTATATTTTCTGTTTAGAACTTTTATATTTTGTTATTACTGGATTTAAGTCTGCTGTCTTGCTATTTTTATTTTGCACTTGTGTATTTTCCTTTATTTCTACGATTGCATTTTGCCCATCCTATTACTTAATTAGTTGTATTGGTTTCTTAATTCCCATTACAACAAACTACCACATACTTAGTGGCTTAACACATCACAAATGTATTTTTCTATGTATCTGGAATTCTGGAGTATAAAATCAAGGTTTTGGCAGGGCTGCATTCCTTCTGAAACCCTTTGCTTCCTTGCCTTTTTCAGTTTTAGAGACGATCTACGTTTCTTGTCTTGTGTCTACATACCTACTACTGACTCTGATCTGCCTTTTTTCTTTTAACAGCTCATATGTTTACATCAGGCCTTCTTGGGTGATCCAGAATAACCTCCCCATCTCCAGATTTTAACATAATCACATCTTCAAAATCCCTTTGGCCACATAAGATACATTATTGCTCTAAAGTTTTTAATATAAATTATTTATGAAAGTCTATCTTGAAATAGTATGAAACCACCTCATGGTGTAAGAAGTTTGCAACAGTATACGTTTTGAATCTATTTCCTCCTTTCCATTCTTTTTGCTTCTCTTATTGTACATTTCACTTCTCCTTATGTTATAAACACCACAATATACTGTTACGATTTTGTATTAAGCACTCACTTACCTTTTTATATTTGCCTACTTAAAAGTGGGGAAAATAATACCTTTTATATATATTTACCTGCATTTTTTACAATTTCTGGTACTCTTCTTTATAGAGATCCAAATTTACATTTGTGTTATACTCTCTCTGCCTGAAGAAATTCCTTTAATATTTCTTATAATGCAAATCTACTGCCAATGAACTTTTTTAGCTTTTCTCTGTCTGAAAATGTCTTTACTTTGCCTCTCTTCTATAAAACATTTTTGCTGGGCATAAAATTCTGCCTTTATAGTTTTGCTCTATGTAGTCTTGCCAGTACTTTAAAGATGTCACTCCATTGCTTTCTGGCTGGTATAATTAATGATGAGTCTTCTATGGGTAGTAAGCATCTTTGTTCCTTTTTTTATATTTCTTTATTCTTCAAGATTTTCACTTTATATTTGGCTTTCCAGAGTTTAACTAGGATATGCCTACATTTTGTTTACATTTTTTTTTGTTTGGTACACACACACACACACACACACACACACCAGATAGATAGATAGATAGATAGATAGATAGATAGATAGATAGATAGATAGATAGTTTGTATTTGTTCTGCTTGGTGTTCTCTTACATTTTTAGATCTGTGGTTTGTTGTATTTGATTAATTTGGAAAATCCATAGCTTATATCTCTTCAAATATTTCTTTGACCTCCTAATTTTCTTCTTTTGGAACCTCACTTACCTATGTTAAACTATTTGTACATGTCCTGTAATTCTAGCATATTCTGTTTCTTTTACTCTTTTCTCTTTTGTTTCATTTTGAATAATTTCTCTTTGCCTCTCTTTAGATCCAGGTCTTTTGTTTCTTTCCTCAGCTGAGTCCAGTCTATTTATAAGGCTATCAAAGGAATTCTTGATACCCAGGAGTGTTTTATAAATTGTACACATGTGTATTTGACATTTTCTGTAGTTTGCATCTCTGCTGAAATTCCCCATTTGTTCCTGCATAATGTCCATTTTTTCCATTTGATTCTTTGATACATTACTCAGAGTTACTTTAAAGTCACTGATTGTTTTAACATCTGAGTCATTTCTGAGTCTCGTTCTGTTAGTTGCTTTATCTTTTGAGAATGGATCTCTTTCACTCTTCATTTTCTTGCATGTCTCTTGATTACAGTTGAATGTTAAACATCATGTTTTGCAGAAATCAGTTGAAATTGAAATAAATAGTATTTATACCTAGATGTGAGCATGTTCCTTCTGCTGTCAGGCTGCTAGTATGGAAGATTGAGTCAATCCATTCAGTAGCGGAGCAAACTATAGATTTGGTGGTTGCTGTTGTTACCTTCAACGTGCCACAAGTTTCAAACTTCTCCAAAGATACTAAGTCATTTGTGCTTAGTGTGAAGGCTTGGATGGCCAAGGGATTTCCTTTTATTCTGCCTCCTCTATGGTTTTCAGTAGATCCTAGATATCTACATCACACTGAGTGTCTCTCTACATTCCCAGTTACTGGCCACACTCCTTTAAAACACAAGCTCTGTTGCATTGTTGCTTGGGAGCCTCTGCTAAGCTTGTGATTGGAGCAGTGGATCACTATTCTCCTGGTCCAGATTTAATCTCAAGCAGGGTCTTTGTGTCTGAGCTTTGGGTCTCATCATCATTCCTGCCTCTTCTTCCCATAACAGCCAAACTCTGTCATCTATCTTTGACAGGTCTTGAGAAGGAAACAGTTTTCTGCCCCTCTCTCAAAGACCCCTGATTGGTATCAGTCAATTTGATATCATTTGCTTGTATCTCTCCCAGCAAGTGGAGGAGCAGAAAGATTTGCTGCCTCTTTTCTCAATGGCTTAGGATTTTGCCTCTCATGAAAATGGGATCTGGGGTATAAGTGTTGTGTGTCTGTCCCTCAATGACAACCTCTTTTGTATGTGTGCCGTCACAGGGAGCTCACTCTGTTCTGCCTTGCACCCATTTCTTCTTGTCATTACCTGGTAGAAGCCCATGAAGCAGATTCTGTGAGTGAGTGAGAAGTACTTCTTCTCACGATTGTGAGAGGGGCTTTGTGTGTGGGGGCTCTCAGTTACTCTAAACTGATGTGCTAGCCCACGTTCAGCCTTTTAGATTTTATTATAGTTTGGGCTAATTATATATTTCTCCCTTCTCTGACAGTCGTCTCTTCCTCCCGTAGTCTGCCAAAGGCGAAATAGCCCATGGGTCCCATTCTTATTAGAGGTGCTTGTCACTGCTTGGAATTCAGTTTGTTTTGTTGTCTTGCCACCTCAGAGCTTTGATGAATTCAAGAAATTAGGATTTTGTAGATTATCCACCATTTTATTGCTGTTAAGATGGGAGTGATGTTCCATTGTGACTTTCTATATTTTAAGAAGTGAAATTGGCAATGGCTTTTTTTTCCCCAAAAAATGTTTATTTTATTTTTCCAGTGTTACAAGATTTATTGTTCATGGGGAGCCTGGTGGTGGGTATTGAGGAGGGCACGTATTGCATGGAGCACTGGGTGTAGTGCATGGGCAATGGCTTTTTAAAAAGCATTTGGTAAGCAGTACCCTCAAACACAGAGTATGTACATAGTTTATCTTTCAGGCAGAATAAAAATTTTAAAGCATACATTTTATCTTGTCCCTTTTCTGCTTAAAACTTCTACAGTGGTTTCTTAGTACGCTTAAAACACAAACGCCATAGCACAACCCATAATTCTCTTCATAATCTGCCTGCTGCCTACCTACCTCAGTACTCTTAGCTCGTAACATTCTGACTCTAGCTCCCTCTGATGAAGCCTATAACACAGGTAGCTCTTATTTTAATTTACTAGACTTCCTCCTGTTTCAGAGTTTTTTCACTAGCTGGAATGCTTGCTCTCAAAATTTTGGTATGGTTGGCTTCTTCATATAGGAAATGCCCACTCTCCCTCAGTTATTCCCTGATCTCAAATACCACTTTTTTTAAATATGACAACACTTTGACATTTTTTTGGTTTATTTCTACCACTCTCCAAAGAAAATAAGCACAGTGAAAAAATGAGAAATTTTCTGTAGTATTCATGTCAACATTCTTAGCACCCAGACCATTACTAGGCACATACTAGAACTGCAGTAACTATGTTCTGAAAGAAGGTTGGTAACTGTGTGTGTGTGTGTGTATGTGTGTGTATGAGATCACCAGAGCCTAGAACAATGACTTGCACATAGGAAAAATTCAATAGATATTTATTCCATACAAAAACAAAAGGAAAAATAAAAACAGGAATATAGATCTTGGTATGATATGGATTTAGTAGGTTTAGCCCATTAAAAGAAATGATGTTTGCTACAAAAACTTAAACTATTTTGTTTCTCCAATATTTATTCTTTTGGTAGAACCATCTCTTGTGGAGCCATCCTTTTCCTTTTTGTTAAAATAAACTTTTAGGGGTGCCTGGGTGGCTCAGTCGTTAAACATCTGCCTTCACCTCAGGTCATGATCCCAGAGTCCTGGGATCCAGCCTCGCATCAGGCTCCCAGCTCAGGGGGAAGCCTGCTTCTCCTTTTCTCCCTCTCCTTGTTTTTGTTCCCTCTCTTGCTGTGTCTCTCTCTCTCAAATAAATTAGTAAAATCCTTAAAAAAATAAAATAAAATAACCTTTTAGGTTCTTCTCTCACATGATAAGTGATTAAAATAGCGTAAGCGATTCCCATCCTAGGGAAAGGGATGTTTTACAAAGGAACAACAGCTTCAAGTGAAAGGATAAACTTAACACACAGAATTTCAAGTTCTAGTCAATGCCAGAGGTAGAGCAGTTTGTGGCCTGAATCACAAACACCACACACATTCAGTCTTCCTCTAGGAGCAGCAGAGTCCAGGTCTCAGACATGTCAAATCGTTACAATTTGAACAAGTACATTCTGAAGACCAGGTCTTGTTAAACTATCTTTAGGTTTAACTTTCAATAAAAGGAAGAATACAGTCTTTTATTTCCTCATCTCGCTGTTTATTTTCCTCCCTCCCTCCCTCCCTCCCTTCTTTCCTTCCTTCCTTCCTTCCTTCCTTCCTTCCTTTGTGAATATTTTGGAAAATATTCACTCACTCTGAAACAGTAATTTGCTTCCTTTCCACCTTTTATTTATAAATAAAACTGAGCCAGAGAGCCTCCGGCTACATTTCATGAAGGACCAACCCATTGGCTTTAAGATTTACAATCAATGTGGTAACAATGCAGTCACAAATCATTTTGTATTGCAGTTGTCGAGAGAATTCAATCAGATTTTTTTTATCCTTTTCCAAATAAATGACCAATTCTTTAAAGATAACCAAGGGAGAAAGAAAAACAACTTTGTTACATTGTTTCTAGTTTGCAAATAAAAAAACTTGACTAATGTAACATGCCAATCTATTATTAACTTTTCCAAGTTAATGTGACTAATTACTTCAATCTTCCTTTTTAGGACTACGGTTTTTCTGTATTTTTGCATGTTATAATCTTCTAATCTCTTTATACCACTTCTCCATCATAATTATAATCCAGTTTAAATAAATACATGAGACTTATAAAGATAGATTTTATTAAATTATTAAGCTGCTTTACTTAACAATTTAAGAGAGGAGATTTTAGCGGAATTTTTGAAGATCTAAGAAAATTGTTAATATTGCCCTGATAAGAAACAATGTAATACAAACAGCCATATTATATTTGCCATTGTTTCTTCTTAATTTTATTCACAGAAAAGTTGTATCATCTTAAATCTTAAATATGTATTTATGTAAGGCTTATTTAAGTACTAGAGCACTGCTAAAATTCCCTGATTTAAAATATCCAAATTTCTGATCACATAACAAAACCTCAAATATTTGGCACCTATACAGTTGGCACCTTCCACAAATGGAATTCCAGCTGAAGCTAAATTACAGGCAGAAGTTAGGAAGAGCTATTGAGAAAAGCCAAAGGCATTGATTTCAAAGAAATGCCATGGTTGGTCAGGTCTCTGCAAGATCAAAGAGTTCTGGGATTGGTTGGAAAGATAAGCATGCAACTTAGTGTAATCTGGCCGGTGTGGTCACAGGGCAAATGAGTGTTGAAGCTGAGCCAGAGAAGAAGGAGAACAGTGATGAGACGGCAAGAGGAAAGGCAGCAGGAGGAAGATAGCAATAAAGGAGGAGAAGGGTTAAGGTATGATTGGTGTAAGATGGACCAGTAGGAAAAAGAGGAAAAGAAAGAAGAGGGGTAAGAAGGAAGCAGGAAGACATATGGTATGGAAAAGAGGAAAAAAATATGAAAGATCTGAACCAAGAAAAAAAAGAATCTTATCCAGAATATCCTATTATGTTACAATGCCTGAAAATTGAGAAGTAACTCTATTTGTCTTAGTTCAAATTAACAAAAAGAAATAATTCGACAAGAGCAAATCTCAAATTGCCTACTCAATTGCAAGATACTTTTCCACATGGATTATCCCACTGCTCCTTAGAGGGTCTCTGTTAGTCACTGTTATCATGACTGAGCTTATAGATTAGAAACCTGAGCTGTAGAAATTTTAAGTAACTGGCCAAGACATTAGCCTGTAGAATGAGAAACTGGGTTAATATATAGCTGACCTCAAAGACCGTGGTTCAATTATGTCATTTTGTTCCTATCTTTGTTGATATTTTATCATAGATGACATTAATATAACTGAACTTCCTTCAAGTTAATTCTCTCAAATTCTATGTGTAATAAAAACAACCATGTTTACCCTTGGTAATACCTCTCCTCTTGCTTCACATAGTACCAGGTCAGTAAGACTCCTTGCTTATTAACAGTCTTGGCTTTCATTCTGGGCTCATTTCCTTGATGAGGGAATGCCTGTTGATTTTGGCCAAGAAGTAAAAATTGAAGTCCTCTTTCCATTAATCCAGTTCTGGGGCTTTCTAAAACTACAGGTGAATGTGAAACTCTCATGTCACACCTAAACCCTCTGATTGCAACTTCATGGTAAATGTCATGGCTCTTGATGATACCTGTCACAGAAATTGACCTTTTAATGCCCAAGTAATATTACACTAGACATTTTAGCTAACTTAGGTCTTCTATCGTGGCCTCCTTAAAATTTTGTGATACCAAAATCACTAATTGAAATGGCTAGCAGTAGATTTACAAAAACTGATTCTCATTAGCTTGATTTGGATAGATTTCAGGGGCTTAGTATGTATAGCCTGTATTTGTGTTTAAGGCTAGGTACATAAATAAGAATACATATTTTTTGAAATTAGAAAGATCATTTTATTTTCACATTTTCTTTTTATTCATAATGAAAGTCCTTGGTCCAGAGTCCTCTCTCATTCTGTATTAGAAAGTTACTTTGAAAATGATGGTTTCTGGGAGTGGAAAGGGAAAATTGGGTATGGAACAAAATGTACTTAAAACAAATATTAAAGAAATGGAAGACAAAGCTATTTAGTGTCTCAGACACAATATCAAACTAAGATTTCCCTGTCCCAAATATAATTTCTTTGAAAGCTGTCAAGCCTGTCGAAACAATTAGAACTCTTCCTCAATACACAGTATAATCAAACCAAACCAAATAACCCTGAGAAATGCATCATACTATATCAATAGTGTGAAAAGATTTATTTCATTTTATCCAACCTGCTTGGTTTTTTATAGAAAAGTAGCATGCCAGGGTGGTTGATGCAAAGTAGATATACTTTAGCTTTATAGTATAAGTGAGGAAGTCAGTGAGTCCTGTAATTTGTCAGAGGCAATCAAACAATTGAGAAGAAGATCCAAGAGCAAAACCCAGCGCTTTTAATCTCTAGTTATATTTTTCCCATTGTTTCTATTGATTCTGAGAAGATAAGAGAAAGTGTTTCTGTATATAAATATAAACAGGAGTTAAGTGGTATACATACTATTTATTTAATAAATATTTTCAAAGTAGTGGTGGTTGCATGTTGCTGTGAGCCCTGGTTTTACTGCTTATTTGTATCTGACATCTACATCTTGTGATGGAGGCCAACTGTAGGTGAAGTCAGAATATCTTGGCAAACTGAAAAATCTTCATAGAGTTTATCCTGATATCAACGCAGATTCTCTTTAGAAATAGAAATGGTATAGTTATCTGGAAAAGGCTCAATGGAAGAAAAAAGTTGTGTTACAGAGGAAGCCACAAGCATGATCATGTATGACCCAGATTTCAGGGACGTGTGAATAAATATGGAAAAACTTGCAGCTTTGTTTTCATCCACATCCAACTAAACGTTAGCGTTTTCTTTAATCATGAATGTAGCACCAACCACAGTAATATTAGTAGTACCTTGTTACCCATATTAATCAGATATTTCCATATTATATTACAGCTTGTGCAGACATTTCAAATTTTTATTTATACAGAATCATGTTACTAATGTCTGTATCACACATTTACATAATTATATTTTAATATTCTAGTTCTCCTTTTTAATTCTCTACATTGTATTTTATGCATTTGAAAACGTTAGTTTGAGAGGTCTCCACAGACTGGCAAAATGCTCCATTGCTAAGAAATTTCAAGAACTTCTGAGATCTAGTCTAGAATTAGTCTAGCTGTCCTAATTAAAGACCATCTAGTGCACTCCCGGTAACTATCTTCCTGACTGGTTTTTCTCTCTCAATTCTTGCTACTTGGAGATCTGATCTGTACTCAGATTTGTCTTTGAATGTGTAAATACCATCTTACTCTCCCATTCAAAACCTTGGATGCTTTACCAATCCATTTAGGTTCAAATCCAAATTCCATACCTTGTTCTAAATACCATGTCTCTAGTTTCTTTTTTTTTTTTTTTTTCCTCTGACCTAACCACTTTCCACACTTGCCTTTACTCATCGTGCTTATTGTGCTGTCTTTCTTATGGTTCCATCACACCACCTCCAGTCCTGGCTAAGGCCTTTGGTTTAGTTCAGCGCTTTGGAATTCTCTCCTCCAGCTCCATCCTGCACCACATCTTTGCTAGGCTTTTCCTCTCCCATTAGGTAAGATGATCCCTGATGAAAGTAGTGCTTTTCTCAAGTCACTGTCATATCGTCTTTATTGTTCGTTTCAGAGGCATTACTACCATCATATTTATTTTCCATCTTTCCTTTGCCAGAGTGTAAGTTCCAAGAGGGCAAAGATTCTGGCTGGCTCACTATTTTAAATCGTGTGGCACATAGTGTGCACCCAATAAATATTTTTGCCTGAGTGAATGAGGCCCATCATTTTATTGATGAGGAAACTAGGGCACAGAATGCTTAACTAGTTTCCTTGTCATTTCATATAGTGATATAGACACTGAAAGCATCTGTAATTAAACTTTTAATGACCTGTTGGCATTTTCTTTTTGAAATCAGTTAACAAATCCATCCATTATTGAAAAATGTGGTTTTCCTTATATTGAATGAGTTTTTCGAGATTTGTCATGTTCCTTCCTAAAAAGATAAATCATCTAAGCACAAAGTGTAAATTCCTTTTACAGCACTGAGTAACTTTCTCTAAAATTGTACCTTGAAGTCCTAATTTTTAGAATTATATCTTCTTAACATCTCTCTCGATCCTTGGGTGGTTTTTATACAACAGTGCCCCTCTATGTTCAACCAACATATAGTCTACCTAATACTTCCAAGGTTATTTAGCTTATAGTTAATTCTTTAATGTAATTATATATTATAATTAATAGCCTAATTTCAAGATCACTAACTCATTTGGTTCTCAGGCTTTGGGAAATGTATGAATATGGGTTAAATGTCATATTTGATTAGCTTTCAGTTCATCGAGATTTACAGAAATTAAAATTTCTTCTACATAGAAAGAATCTAGTCTACTGGATCTAGTTTGCTTATTTTCTTGAAATAGTTGAGCATCCACTGATACAAATAAACAATCTAGTTGAAAAGAGGACCTTGGCTGGTCTTTTAAGAACCAGCTGAACTAATAAACCAACTTGTCAGTGCTGTTCTCCCCAGAGCATTCTTTTCCTTTGATGCTGCTAACCTGTAGGTACTCTCATTTATTATAGGATTTGCATTTGTGATACTAGTTAAATCATCTGAAAACGTAGATGTTTGGGACAAAGCAATAAACAAATGACCTAAGTGGGATTAAACTTTTACAAAAGAGCTTTCTCTGCTTTAGTCCCAGAATCTGTCGTTGTTCAGCCCAGCAGTGTGATCAAAGCCAGATATGTCTGGAACAGAGTAAAGACAAATTGTGACTGCCTGCAGAATAGGAAATAAGCAAGTGAGGCAGGTATGCAGAATTCTCATGGAAGCAAGTGATGTTTATGTTTCGTGTTATAAAAATAGTTAGAGTGAATCTGGATGGTGAAAAACCGAGTCATGCCAGAGCTCTTAAGTCAGCTATGTACAGGCCTGCTAGAGAGTTTTCCTTTGTTCTTTTTCGAGGTGGCACTTGGCTTATTTTAATGGCTTTTCCTTGCATGGCATAATCACCAGCTATGTGATTAGCCATGTCTAGTTAAGTTATTTCATCACATCAAAAGTAGTGTAAAATAGCTCTTCTGTTGACTGGAAAGCTGAGTTTGGTGGCTGTGGAAGTACCCGACTTCAAAGAGCTCTATTGTCCACAGACTGCATGGAAACAGGCCAGCAGCATTGCAAGATTCCTCTCTATTGCTCTTTCCCTTCAGTGGAGTCATCACCCACTAGACTGGAGGGAAAGAGGTGATTTTTATAATAATCCATTCTTACACTCTTTATCCAAATAGAAAGGAGGGTGACCAGCTGTTTGTCTCCACCGAAGGCGGATACAGGGGGAAAATGTTCAGATTGGAGCAGGAAGACACCACTGTGTCCTGGCTAGAAAAAAATGCTAGAGAGGCTTCTCATTTTAGTTTCTACCTCTAGCCAGTTGTTCAATTATGGCTAAGCTGTTTAATTTCTCTTAGGCATTTATAAAAGTCTAGGACTAATTTAGTCTGAAAAGTGCTTTGGGTCACTAAATCATATGTCACTGTCACTTTGTAACCTAAACTTGAAACAAGAAAATGAGAGATATCCAAATTTCAGCCCTAGAAAAATTTCAATAGAGAAAACATTATATTCTAATATGTCTTGATTTATTTAAGTGAAATGATTCTGACAGGTGAAGAAGTCTTCGCTTTGAGGGGATGCCTGGAAATGGCATTTTCTCGTGAATATTTAGTTTATCAGCAGGAATTATATTCTGATGGTAGCTTCCAAGTTGGATCACCACTATGGGATTAAGAGCAATATGTTAACATCACTGAAGAATTTCTGAGAACCCAACATGCTCTGTTTAGTTTTACATGGCGTTGAAAAAATAATATCATACAATAAATGAAATTAGTATTTTGTATACCATTCTTCCTTTGCTCCCTGTAGGCATGAAAATATGGCATCCAAATTCTAAGGAATTTAAGATTAATTCCATAAAAATCTAGTCTGATTCCCCATCTTTTTTTTCTTGCTATATCATATAGGAATGGCTGAAATAAACCTTTCTTCACTTATTAATAACATCTATGTGCCAAAAATATACTTAAAATGATTCCTTGATTAGTTACATTTGTGCTGTAAGAAAATTTCCTGACTATAATGGCCAAGGACAAGGGAAGTCACAGAGAATACTATTGCACTTATGTGCCTCATGATGGCAACCCAAGCAACTATTTATTAAATTTATACCAAAATTTTATTTTTAACCCATTATCTTCACACAGCTTTGACAAGTTGAAAAGAATCCCACCCACCTTTGAGTTCTCATCTTCATTTTAAAATTCAACTCTTCATGAGGCTACTGACATGAAAATGCCCTTCTCTAAAATCCTTCAGGAACAGCATGAGCAGTTCACTTGAAAAGCAGATGTAGCGAGTCAAATGAATATGACTAGGTGGCAGGTAAATCCTGAGAGAAGAAAATAGAAGGAGAAATTGACAGCATCTGGGTTGCCCACTATGTAAACACAGAAAGCGCATCGTTTTTGGGTAGGTGAAGCAAAGAGGGGCTGGGTGGTGATTGTTATACCTATTTTATTGTTGGTCTAACAGTAGTGCATCCAAACATATTTAAATAGCCATTTTTAACTTGAGAACCTTCCTAATTCTCAAGTGTCAATACTTCATTCTATAAAATCGGGCTAAAAATATTTACCCCAAAGGGTGTTCATTAGACTTAAATAAGATAATATACACAAAGTTCTTAGCATGTTTGAGACATTCAGTGCGTGGTAGCTTCTATTTTTATCTCTCAGCCATGGAATAAGTACTTGGTACCTCATTTGTCAAGATTTTGTTGATTTTTGTAGCCCTCCTATTTAGAGTAGTTTTAGAACAGGAAATTTACCCTACTGATCAAAAAGAAAAATGGCACACTTTATCATCTATAAATCAATGCTTATGAAAGTGGATGTGGCACAAACCAGGACTTAAATTGAAAAGATATTTAAATGGATCATAATCCAATGTAAGCAACAGCTGAGAAAACTATTATCAGACAACCAAGATGTGAATTTTTACTTTGTCAAAGACCTGTCTCAGGTCTCTGGTCTCAGGTCTCATTCCTTTAGGAAATGGCCATCATTCCATAGATCCATAAGTCAAGTTGACTAGCTATATCCTATTAATTATGGCAGATAATCGTATCTAACACCATCCTCAAGAGTGCTTTACAAAGTAATCTTCCTGATTTGTTCTGTAAGTTCTATGAAGTTTAAAATAGTGTTTTGTTAATGAATCATGGAAGCATTATTTCTAATATAAGAAGGATAAAGGATTCCAATTTGAAAATGTACCCAGATAAGAATTTTAAAATGTTATTTCTAGCTTTTTCTTCTTCTTTCGGTAGTTAGATCCTAGTAACCTTGGGGCTTTTGCTCAGAGAGAGAGCCAGTTTGGAGGGGCTGAGACAGAGCAGAATTGCTGAAGGATTTGGGGGATATTTAGGAATAAGGTAAAAGAAGTCTTACTTGTCAGTGAGGCCAGAGAGACTTCGGAGAAGAAATATGCTGGTTGTGCTAGGAGTTCAGTTATTCTGTCTCATATAATCCTCACATCTTGCAGAAGATGAAAGGGATGCTCAAGCAGCTAAGTAACTTGCTGGCAGTATATGGCTGTCAGGATTCAGTCTCAGGAGTGTTTGACTCCAAAGCCTGTATTTTTTCCTCTAGATCGCTCCTACACTTCCACTTTTTCAAGAATTTCTTACTTTAAATGTATTTAGCTCTGCATTTTTAGATATGTTTGTATCCCTGGAAACCAAATGACAGAGGGTTTGTCTTTTTGAGGGTACCGTTTTATTCTGAGACATCAGGGGAGAACCCTGCTCATACATTACTGTCACAAGTCTTTGGCAGGCACGCCAAGTTATCTTCCTTTTCCTGAAGCACGGGGGGGAAAACAAAAGGCTGTGGCAGGTTAAACAGAGGCAAGAGAGCCAGAGAAGAGAAGGCAACTGTCGAAAGCAGGGTAGGACTGGCAAATGAGAAGAATTACATCGTGGTTGAACAGAGAGTTGAAAGAACATAAATTGATGCCAATAAGTATAGACTAGCAGGGGTTATTAGACCCTTGGTACTTCTTAAAAGTCAATCATATATCATTTGGGGGAGAGAATTGTTGTAAAATGGTGCCTCAATGGTTCTGTGAGTGAGGCGCGGCTCACTTGCTGGAGAGTGTTGGCTTACATTGACGTGTGAGGACACGTGGCATCTCGCCATTGCCCTTATTCTTGACACACTGAAAAGGCCAATCCAAAAAGTCTTGTCAGTTGTACCAAGTATCTTTTACCACCATCCTGCTACATAGCCCACCACCGCAAAACTCAGTGGTGCGAAACAATAAACATTGATTTAGGTCACAAATCTGTGGGTTAATTGGGTGATTTTATGAATCTTGTGGGAATTATGGACATATTATGGGGGCTGGCTGGCTTTTGCCTGCACTAGGACAGCCTTGCTTGGAATTACTGCTGTGGCTTGGCTCTATCCCTCATGTTTTCATTGTCAGGCAGGCATGCTCTCACAATGAAGGCAAAATGCAGAAGTGGGAAAACCTCATTATACAATCATTTCCCTGAGTCTCTGCTTGTGTCATGTTTGTTAATGTTCCATTGGCCAGGGGCGCCTGGGTGGCTCAGTGGGTTAAAGCCTCTGCCTTCTGCTCAGGTCATGATCTCAGGGTCCTGGGATCGAGCCCAGCATCGGGCTCTCTGCTCAGCAGGGAGCCTGCTTTCTCCTCTCTCTCTGCCTGCCTTTCTGCCTACTTGTGATCTCTCTCCTTTCAGTCAAATAAATAAAATCTTAAAAAAAAATTCCATTGGCCAAAGTGAGTCACATGGCCAAACCTAGAGCCAGAGTGGGAGGGCTCTGCACAGAAAGTAGCCAGGACCAGAGAGGGGGAAGAATCTGATTCATTGCCCTAACCTTTGTCTTTATAGAGGTTTCTATATTAGAGGTTTCTGCTGAAGACACACAAAAAAACAAGCAAACACAACAAAAAAGAGGAAACAGAACACACATATATAGGGAAAATAGATGCAAAACAAGGATTTCCAAAACCACATTAGCTCTGTTATTATTTATCTGTAATTAAATTTTGAGTTTTCCTTAACATAAAAGGGAGGGAGGCTGAGTTGCTCTGATTTTAAATAAGTGAATTAACTGTATTTACATTTTTGTGGTATTGGGACATTTTTCTGTCATCAAATATTACTGTCTCACATTTTTGTTATTTTCTTTTTCTTGATGAACTTTTTAATGTTTCCTATTTTTTTCCATCTCAAGTTTGGAAAGTATAAGTCTATTTACTTTCTCTCATTAACTGCTTGAACATTTTTAGCAACTATGCTTAACTTAATATTTTAACCAAGGTAGAATTAAACAAACCGCATCATTCTCCTTAATAAGTTGTCATCAGTATCCTTCAGCTCCCTTGTGAATTCACCTTCACAATGTTATTACTTTTATTATCTAAAATTTAACATTATGTTTTTAAATTTTCAAAGGTTTTTATTTTCAGTTGATACTGGTTTACCTTTATTTTTTACACTTGCCAATTTAAAGTGTTTTAATAGTTTGCAATTATATTAGTAATTTAAAATATTTCCTTAAAATTTTTAAAGTGGAAAATATGAATATGGTATAAAGGATAGCACAAATCATGGCATACAATTTAAAAGTTCCAAAAAAGTATATAGTGAAAAGACTATGCTCCATTCTACTCTGCTGTAGAACCCAAGCCCCGTTCCCGAAGCAAACAATAAGCATTTTTATATATTCTTATATACTTTATGCAAATACAAGTGTACATACATATTTATGTGTGTATGTATATTCACTTTTTATTTAGATTCAAAGTAACTATCATATCCAATGTCTGAGTTTTGAGCAGCCCTTTTCATAGTCTTACTTTACAGTTTTACTCTTCAGTATTGCTTCCTCCTTAAATTATGATGACAAAGTTTCTGGTAGTACATTTCAAAGTAGCATATAAAATTAGCTCATTCTTTTGGTTGGCTACTCAGTGTCCCATTATAATGATACACCATATTTTATTTAACAAAGTACCCTATTAATGACTAATTCATTACTACTATTTTGTTTCCCATCTTACACTCATAGACCGCAATGTATTATCTCTGCCCCGATGGTATCTTATCAAACTTTCTGTTCTTTGCCAATTTGATGAGTGAAATTTGGAGCTTCATAATTTTCATTTGCATTTTTAATATGGCTAATGTTAAGTAACTTTTCGTATTTTAATGTGCCCAAGGCTAGCTGCATTTCCTTTTTTTTAATAAGTTCTTTTTTTCATATCCTTTGCCCACTTTAATATTGGGTTATTGGTCTTAATGACTATAAATGGTGATGATTGACTAATAATAAAATCAGTTAGCCATTTTCTGTAATATAAATAACAATATAATTTTTCATTTTAACCTGTGTCTTTGGCTTTTGCTTATATATGCTTGGTAACAAATTTTTTTAGACTTTAAGTAGTAAAATTGATCAGTATAATTCACAATAATTTCTATGTTTTTGTGTCATATTTAGAAAGGCTCTACCCATTTCAAAATTATTTTTTAATTTTTGTTCTTTTTTTTTTTTTTTTTTTTTTTAATTTTTGTTCTTATAGCAAATTTATACTTCACTTTTTATATTTAAATATTTGACCTGTCTGAACTTTTTATGGTATAAAGTGTAAGACAGAGATCTAACCTTTTTCCTCTAGTTATGATAATGTATTAAATAATCCACTTTTTCTGAATGGATGTGAAATTCTACTGTTATTAAACATACACGGAGTTTTCTTCATGGATTTTCTATTTTTTTGTACTAATCTGTTCTCGACAAACACTTCATATGCTCACTTTTTTTTTCTAAATATT
The DNA here is from genome assembly GCA_028646535.1 of Procyon lotor. Classification (NCBI taxonomy): domain Eukaryota; kingdom Metazoa; phylum Chordata; class Mammalia; order Carnivora; family Procyonidae; genus Procyon; species Procyon lotor. The sequence continues at coordinate 16,499,003 of CM053615.1, forward strand.
CACTTTACCTTCTTAGTCTAAGAGCGCCTTGAATGCATTTCTTCCCTGGGAGCCCTCTCAAGTGATGACTGTTTTTATCACCCCATCACTTCTAATTCTGTGTAGCAGGGACTCTCCATCTCTTCATTGGCTCCATGCTGACTGGTTTCACTTTACATTCATGATCACTCTCCTCATGTTCTTTAGTGCTACTTGGGGTTCATACCTGCTTTTCTCTTCTCAGGCCTCCAATAAAACTTCTACACTATCCTCCCCCTCATACCATGACCTTGTTTTGTGTTCCACTAAAAACAGAAGCAATCAGAAGAGAACTTCTATGCAAGTTCCCTATCTATCATTTGAAGGCATCTGTGCCCATAAACTCCTTTCTCTTCTGCTACTGTGGAAGCATTGTCTGTGTTCTTTTCCCAGGCCAACCCCTAAATTATGCATCTAATCCAGTGCCTTCCAGATGCTCAAGGATAATGTTCAGTCATTAGTCTTGGCATTACTTACTTCATCTGTGTTTTCCTTCCAGTGGATTATTTCCATCAGTGTAAATATTCTGTTTTTAAAGATTTTATTTATTTGACAGAGAGAGAGAGATCACAAGTAGGCAGAGAGGCAGGCAGAGAGAGAGGGAGAAGCAGGCTCCCCACTGAGCATTGAGTCCAATGCGGGGCTCGATCCCAGGACCCTGAGATCATGACCTGAGCCAAAGGCAGAGGTTTTCACCCACTGAGCCACCCAGGTGCCCCCTCTCAAAAAATTCTTAATTCCACACCTTCCACCTCCAGCTAAAGCCACAAATTCCTTTTTCCATTGACAATATAACTCCTCAAAAGGGTAGTCTGTACTTGCTAACTATAATTCGTCTCCTTCTATTCTAGATAAAATGCTTTGCAATCAAGATTTCACTCCCTTAACTCTATGGAACATTCTCTTTTCAAAGTCACCCATAGTTTCCACATTGTTGAGTAGAGATCTCCATTCTCAGTCTTCCTGTAACCTGATTCCCATAAAGACTACCTGCTCCCTGAAATATATTCTTCCACTGGCCTCTGCAATGACTTCTGACACCAACTGTTCAGAGTCGAGCCAAATGTTAAGGGCATAGTCCTCCACAAGACTGCCATGTATCTTGTTACTCTAACCTCTGACCTGCTGTCTACAAATTCTTGGGTTCTTACTACCCTCTGAGCTTCAGTAATTCACCAGAATGACTCAGAACTCAGGAAAGATGCTATACTATTACCATTTTAATAACAAATAGAGATACAAAACAACACCTGTTAAAGGGAGAAGTCTGGGAGGATCCCAAACATTAAGAGAAGCTTCCTTATCATCAGGACTCAGTACCATCCGGGCACATTACTGTGCAGCAACAGACAGAGTATTCCCAGCAAAGTTTAGTCTAACTTTAGTTTCCAGAACTTTCATTGGGGTTTTGTTACATAGGCACACACTACTGAATCCCTGGCCACTCTGTTGAATTCAATAGCCAACCATCCTCTTCCCGCCAGAGAGGAGGCTCAATCTTCTAACCACAGGGTTAGTGTTTCTGGTATGACTAGTCCCCATCCTGAGTCATCCCATTAGCATAAACCATCTGGCGGCCCTCCATAAATTATAAAGATGCTCCTATCTCTCAGGAGAATCCAAGGATTTACAGGTCACTTTCTTGTAACCGGGGATAAGGGCCAACCAAATGTCTTACTCAGCTTACCACACTTAGTTGTTGTACTCCACTGGCAACTCCTTCTCTGCCCCTTTTACTAATCTAATCTTTCTAATCTCCCCAATCTCTGGTGATGAGCTGTCCCAGGATTTCATCCTTTCTCTGCAGTTACTCTCTGAGTGATCTCATCAGTTTTATATCCTCAAATACCCTTTGCATGCTGAAATATACTCAAATTTATATCTGCAGCCCACATTTTCCCCTTCAATTTAGAATCACACATGAAAGTACCTACATGACATTTTGTGGGAACATCTGATAGGCATAGCCCAAAGTTTAACCTCTCATTTTTCCCCATGACCTTATTTACTATCTCTCATAACCACCTCCTTTTCACATTGCTTATCTTGCAACCACCTTTATTTATACAAAATCATATTATTATCCTAACTCACTTCCTTGCTTCTGACTTTCCCCTTCGATAGTTTATTCATAACACAGAATCCAGAGGAGTCCGTTTTATGCATGTCAGATTATGTCACTGTTCTGCTCAAAACCCTCCAGTGGACTCCCATCAAATTCAGATGAAAAGCCAAAATATTTATGATGACCAACAGAACTTTAGATAACCTTGACTTCTTAATTCTCTGACTTCATTACTTAGTATTTTCACTGTGGTTCTCTCTCTCTCTCTTTCTCTCTCTCTCTCTATTTTTTCCCCACTGTGGTTCTCTCTCTCTCTCTCTCTCTCTCTCTCTCTCTCTGTCTGTCTCCTTCCACTGTGGTTCTCTTAACTCCTAGTTCTCTTCCAAGTTACTGTGAAACACCCAACCTGCTCATGCCTCAGAACCTCTTCATTTCATGTTTCCTGTGCTTAGAAAATTTCCCCCAAGTATCTGCATGGCAAATACCATGATTTGTTTCACCCCCTTGTTCAAATATCAATTCATCAGTGAGCTCTTCCTTAACTACCCTATTGAATATTTAACATTCCCTGACTAACATTTCTCATTCGCCTTCCCACTTTTTCTCCATCCCACTTATCAACATCTTATATATTTGGTATTTTGCATATTAACTTTTTGAACTGTATATCTTTCCCTACAAGAATATAAACTCCATGAGGGAAGATAATTTTTTTTTTCTGATTTCTTCACCTACTCTGTCCCAAATCCTTAGAAAAGTGTCTGACTTACTGTAGGTGCACATTAAATACTTACTGAATGAATGAAGAATTCTACTTTCTATCATGCTGTTTTATTTACTGTACTTTTGGTTATGATCTTTTAAAATGTGGTAGATCTTGTTAAATTAATTAAACAAGGAAGCCATTAGATTGATGTTGATCTAATGCTGCTGTGGCCTAGGTATGCAAATTTAAGCCTGTAAATGCCTGAAGATTATAAAATTGAAACATAGGGACAACCAGTCACAAATAGCCAGATAGATTTTAAGCTACGTTAAATAGTGTGGTTGAAGACAAACTTATAAACTATAGCGAATCTGTAATGTCCTTACTCAGCTTCCACCTTTTCACTATAATAGTCCCTTCACGTACTATTGGCACTCCTGATCACTTCCAGGTTGATGTTGCCCAGTTGGAATCAATTTTTCTCAAACTCTTAAAATTTTGAATATATTTTAGTTTATCTTCTAACAATCTAGATTCATCTGCCTTAAGCTTTTGCTTTAGGATTTTTTTTCCATATCAGTTTTAGAATAAACTTATTCACTTTTAAGAAATACTTTTGGCACTTTTGTTGGAATTATATTAAATTTAGAGATTCCTTGAGAGAGAATGGACATTTGCTTAATGAGTATTTTTTTGTCTTCCTCATATGCACTTAACACTTTTTAATATGTATTCCAATTATACTTTTTTCAAGTTTCCTATAGTTCTTAGATATTCTGTTGTACATGACTGCCCATTCTTTTTTTTTTTTAATTTTTATTAACATATAATGTATTATTTGCCCCAGGGTACATGTCTGTGAATCGTCGGGCTTACACATTTCACAGCACTTTACAGCACATACCCTTCCCAATGTCCACAACCCAGCCACCCTATCCCTACCCGCCCACACACACCCCCACCCTGCTGGCCACCCTTAGTTCATTTCTTGAGTCTAGGAGTCTCTTATGGTTTCTCTCCCTCCCCATCCCTTCCTGTTTCATTTCTCTCCCCCACCCCCCCAAATTCCTGCCTTGCCTCTCAAATTCTTCATATCAGAGAGATCATGTGATACTTGTCTTTCTCTGACTGACTTATTTCGCTTAGCATAATACCCTCCAGTTCCATCCACATTGTTGCAAATGGCCAGATTTCGTTTCTCTTGATGGCTGCATAGTATTCCATTGTATATATATACCACCTCTTCTTTATCCATTCATCTGTTGATGGGCATCTAGGG
>CM053615.1:16503570-16515965 GCA_028646535.1 Procyon lotor
TAGAGTTAGGGGTCCATATCTGGGCTCTCTATTCTGTTCCATTGATCTATGTGTCTGTTTTTGTGCCAGTACCACACTGTCTTGATGATTATTGCTTTGTAATAGAGTTTGAAGTCAGGAATGGTGATTGATTGCCCATTCTTTGTGTGTGTGTGTGTGTGTGTGTGTGTGTACATTTCAGTTTGGGAAGTTTCTATTGAACTTTTTTATATAGAACTTGCGCATTTCTTATTAAGCTCAATCCTAGGTATTTTATTCTATATTTTTGATGTTATTAAACTATATTTTCTTCATATTTTCTAATGGATCACACACACACACACACACACACACACACAGAGTTACTTTCAGATTCAACTCTGACATGTAAAGAGGTTGGAAGTTTTCACTCCTGTCCTCAAAGAAAAAGCCGAAAAGACTGAAAATCAACAACTTTTCATAGATTCCTCAGAAAGCTGAGTTTTCAGGGCAAACTAGCACCCTGAAATCTTGAGAGACAGGCAAACACAGAGAGTCACAGCTAAGATCTTTTTATGTGGAACAAGTCTCTGTCGCTGTAAACTGGCAGGTGAATTTAGAGGATAATTTGGGTGAATTGCTGGAGGCTGAATGTGAACCATTGTGAGTAAGAAACTCCTAAGAGCCTTGGTCTTGGGGAGACTCCCATCCTTCTATGGATTTTTACCTTTGGGAACTCTACCTGGTTCTCATGGTGAAGAGTCAAAAAGGTCCCTTATGGCTCTGATGAGAGGAGGGGAAGAGCAATCTCTGAAATTCAAGCAGAACACTCTCCTTAAGAAAGACCTGCTCTCCAAGGGAAAAGGACTTGTCCAGAGTTCCATCTCATTTGCTATAGGCAGCATTTTTACTCTAGTTCTTTCTAGTCTTCCAGGCTTGTTTCAGGGCCTTGAGTGGGGAGGAGGAGACTAAGAAATACTTATGAAGGTCACAGTGCAGGGACACAGGCACAGTAAAAGACTGAGATTTAATCATAAGACTATCAGACACTTCCCCCTCCCACATACATCTTGCCACCATACAAAAAGGCCCCAGCATGGAACAGTGGATTTCAGCTGGAAGATCTGTAGTGAATATACTCTCTAAAGAGTACTTTGTGAAGACCAAAGTTAACAAGAAGGACAAAAACAAAGATGTTAGAATTTGAAGTTTCTAGCACCTACAGCCATAGCCAAATTCCTAGCAAGATTAACTAAATATTCACACTAAAAGCCTATTACTAGAGTTCCTATTACCCAATACAACACATCTGACTTTAAACAAAAAATTACAAGGCATACCAAAGACGAGGAAAACCACAGTCTGAAGAGGCGAAGTGAGCATCAGAACAAGACTCAGAAGACCAATGCTGCAATTATCAGACATGGAATTTAAAAAAACTGATATTTATTAATTAATATTAGTAATTAATTTGCTAAGTGCTTTAATGAAAAGAGGTAGATCACATGCAAAAACAGAAGGCTAATGTAAACAAGGAGATGGGGATCCTAAGAAGGAATCCAAAGATAATACTAGAAATAAAAAACACTGTAAGAGAAATGAAGAATGATTTCTATGCACTCCTCAGTAAACTGGACGTGGACAAAGAAAAGAGTCAGTGAGCTTGAAGATAGGTCAATAGGAACTCCCCAAACTGAAATACACAGGAGAAAGAAAGAAAAAATGAAATAAAAAAGAAGAAAGGGGGGGAACCCACACATACCAGAACATCCAAAAACTATAAGAAAATTTGCAAAAAGTGTAATTGGAATATCAAAAGGAGAAGAAAAGACAGAATAAAGCAGAAGGATATGTAAAGTAATGGCTGAGAACATTTTAAAAGTAAATGACAGACTCCAAACCAGAGACCCATGAAATTCAGGAAGCCCTAAGTATGATAAGTACAAAACAAAATCTGTTTCTAAGTCTAGCATATTCAAATTGCAGAACCAAAGACAGAGAGAAAATCCTGAAAGAAACTAGAGAAGGAAAATCACCTTACCTACAAAGGAGCAAGGGTAAGAATTTCAGAGGAATTTTCTTCAGAAACCAAGCAAGCAAGAAAAGAATAAAGTGTTGAAAGAAAAAGACTTTCTAACTAGAATTCTATATCTAGTGAAAACAGTATTTAGTGAAATTAATCTTCAGAAGTGAAGGAAAAATAAAAATGATTAAGCTCTGTGTATTATCCATTCCCAGCTGCATTTATATGGCTTTTCACTTACTTGTCTCAGGTTTTCCAGATAAATTAGTCAAATCATCTATCACTGATTATGCTTATCCTCCAGCCCTATTTTTACCTTTTTCATTTTTTCATAGCACTGTCAAAAAGCTTAAGAATGATAAATAATATTGATGATGAAGAATATCTTCACTTTATTTCTAACTTCAATAAGATTATATTTAGTATTGACCAACTGAGTATGATACTAGCTTTGACATTAAAATATATATATATATATTATAGTTCTCAGTATAAAAATAGGTATATCTATATCTATATGGGATTATCAGCTTTTCTTGATACAGAGTTTATCTTTCTGATGGTTGGTAAAATAACTGGTAATTTTTATTCTTAATTTTGAGCAATGAGGAAGCAAAATGTGAAGATCTTGGAGGTGATAGCAATAGTGTAAAAGAATGTCTAATTGCCATGGAAGGGGTAATATTAGTTTCACATTTCAAGAAATTGAAATATATATATATATATATTTATATTTATGTATTTATATATATATAAAAAGGGAAGAAAGCTGATAGTCCTTAAAATTAAGTTTCTACAAATAATCATATATTATTCCATTACGGAAATAAGGGGCACCAAAAACCAATATGGCCAGACAGGCCATATTGCAAAGGGTCTCCATCAGAGAGAAAGGAACCTGAATAATCAAGGATAGGCACAAGACTTATAAATGTATGTTCAGATAGAATAAGGGAAAGTTCAGCTTTATCATTTGAGGCAGATGAGATAATTTTTATAAATGAGAGCTGGAAATCAGATACTCAATTGGAATTTTCCTTTTGAAATTCTCTAGCAGACAAAAAGATTTTCAATCTACAATGGATGGAACAGAGTTGATTGTGAAAACAGAAACAAAGGATACTTGAAGAAAATGGTGATAATTTTCTTGCTACTTTAAATTTATCCACTCATTTGTTTGCTAAAATATTTATTCTAGGTCATAAAAAGAATAAAAAGAAGTAAATCAGCAGAGAGCCCAGTATGAGGAACTTATCATTTATGAAAGATAAGTCCTATCACTAAATAACTGTAACACAAGGCATCAAGTGATCAGTTCCAGAAGAGAGGAATTAAGGGTCATGACAATTCAGAAGACCATTGTCTATTTGGAAATAAGCAAATGTTTTATAAATGGAGCAGACAGCATGGGGAATAACTGATATGGTACATTAAAGAATCAGAACTCAAAATCGTAACTATCAATTCCATTGATATGGTGAGATAGCACAATCATGAATTTTCTACGTTAGGTTAAAATAATATAGCAACTTAAATATAAATTAGTGGAGAACTCTTTAATGCAGTCTACTTTCAGGAATTTAGACTACTGAAAACTCAAGACTAACTTTGTGTGATATAACTGACAAAAAGAATGGAAAGAAGGGAAGAAGGAATGAAGGATCAAAGGGACCAAGGAACTGATGGGGATGAAAGAAGATAATGCAAGCTCAGGCTCTACTAGTAGAGGTATAGCATTCAGAACAAAGGAGCTGCTTTCTTCTAGGCTCTAATCTGGCCAGCCCACGTCTGGAATGATGTGGGCCACTATGTTTTAAAAGTATTTATAGACAAGTGGGGGCGTATGGGGCGGGCTCAATTGGTTAAGCATGAACTCTTGATTTCAGCTCAGCTCATGATCTCAGGGTCCTGGGATGAAGCCCCACATTGCGCTCCATGCTCATCAGAGAGTCTGCTTGAGATTCTCTTTCTCCCGCTCCCTCTGCCTCTGCTCCTTGCTTGCCCTCTCTCTCTCAGTAAGTAAATCTTTTAAAAAAATAAATAAAAGTATTTACACATGAGTATGTTTAGACATGGGTGGCTAGGATGGAGAGATGACTAGAAATCATACCATTTAAGGAATAAAGAACTATGTTCATTTTAGAAAAAAAACTAGAAAAAAATGAAGATGTAGGGATGAAAATATAGCTGTACTTAAATATCAGAAAGACTGGCATGTGGAAGATCGATTTATTTTTTATAGTTCCAGCAGGAAAAATGAAGATCAAGTTGCAGAAAGGCAGATTTCAACTTCCTATAAACATTTTCAGAAATAGATTGGCTATCCTGTGGAATAATGAGTGAGCTTATGCTGAAAATAACCAAATAAAATGTAGCCAACTCTTTCTTTTTTACTAGCACCAAATCCTATTAGTTGCAAAATTCTACAAATTCTATAACGTTAATAAAATGAACTCTACCCATTTTCTTTCTAAAAACTCATCTCAGCTCTCCTCACTTTTCATCTGAATTACCTCTTACACCCCCTACTCCTTGTTTGAGCATCACTCTCTAGCTCTATCAGCTCTCACACCACAGCTTGAGCCAACTTTCTAATATTACATCTGACACTAAACTCTCCTGCTTGTAGCACTTTAATGATCCTTAGGAAAATGTCTAAATTCCTTAGCTCTGCTTCATGATATGTTCCATAAGGTCATCGATCATAATTCCACTCCAGATATATACAATTCAGCATGCTTTCTCCAGCCACATGGACATACTTTCAGACTTATTCTGTGCCATGCATTTGCCTTTATACTCCTTGTTCCCTGTGCTTGGAATGACTTCTACTCATTTAATCAGGCTAATTTCCACCTGTTTTTTCAAAACACATGTATCTAGTGTATTTTTTTCAGGGAAGACTTTCCTAAACTCAGCCTAATTTTGATAATAAAATAAGTATGATTGAGTATGTATTATATGATGGAAAGATACAGGAGACTTCATTCCGTATCATGTCAATGCCTGTATGCTGCTATTTATATGTTTATATTGTCATATTTATAGTATAAATATTTTTATATCTTAGAAAGGCTTTTTCTTGCTTTCCATCCAAATATAATCCCCCTGGTCTCCAGAATCAGAGTCAAAGAGGAAGCAAGAGTGAGTGAAGGTTTTTGAGGGAAGACATTCTCAGCTCAGCTTGCATATCCCAGAGCTGATTCTGAAAGTAGGCCCTCTTTACAAGGGGTCTGAAAAGAGCAGAATGAACTCTTTTATATCACAAGCCTTATCCCCCCATTAGTCCTCCACTCTGTGACCTAATTCATTCTACTCCTCCAGGGTCTTCTCAGAGATTTTATATTAATTTCCCACATTCAGTGAAATATCACCCTCCCCCTTGTGGGATCACCAGGTGAGTTACAAGCAGAGAGCCAAGAATTGAGTTCTTCCTCCATCTTGCTGGGAAGTCTGGGTCTCCTTTTCCTCACAATTTGTGTGTGTGTGTGTGTGTGTGTGTGTGTGTGTGATAAATCATTTTCAGTGTTTTTCATTTTTTTTTCCAATTGTCCAATGATTGTTTTTAAATGATCTCAGCTTTCTAGATGTAAATTGTTGGCAAAAGTATTTTCTAACACTCCGCTGATACTCAGTAACCAGTGACTCCACTTGGAAAGTTGCAACTTGAGTGACCTTTTGCACTTGCTCTCTTCATAAACTCTGAGGGAAAACCCAAGAAAATCATTGGGTCACCTGGAGATGTTATTCTCCAGATATTCTACCATTTTTGTCCTTCTATACTACAGTTTTCCAAGTGCATTATCCAAATAGTAATCCTTTGGATTAGTAAAGTGCAAGCTTTACTGCCTCCTCCTCGAATCTAATATTTTGAAAGTGTATAGTTTCTTCATATTGCTGACATTAACTCATTGCCCAAAACTGTAGCAGGATGCAGACATCAGATCATCTGAAAATGACACTTCAGCAAGTGGAAAAGATAAACAGATTGATTCAGTCTTCAAGTTCTAGGCAAGTAATTCCAGATAGTTACCTCAAATAATTTTTCCCTTTCTCAAGAACAACAATAACCAAAAAGCTACCTTGTACTAAAAGCAATCATCAAGCTTTGTGAGAAAAGATTAACCAAGCATTTTAGAGGCATCATTGTGAGGGCACTCTGCAAAATTAAGATCACATAAAACTCTAATAGCATCTATTAATTGCTCGAAGTCTTGCAGATCGGGGAGAGCAATGCTATGCTTGCTGGCCGCACTTTATAGGCTCCTCCGTCTGGCTCTTTTACAACTACCATCTCTTGCAAAATGCTTTGTTCCATCTTAAAGAACTGAGGCATGAATAACTCCTTTTTTCTCCCCAGCTGAGTTTTGGCAAGTAGACGTTAAGTTACTTGCACGCTAGGGAGCAGAGCACTAATGAAAGCGAATGAAAAGTAATGTACCTAAGGAAAAGGTAAATGATAACAACCAGTGCACAACTTTTTATGACTTGGGCCTTTAAAGTGAAAAGCACTTTCTATAACAATAAATGTTCTGTGTTATATAATGTTGCAATAACACACTAAATAATGGAACAATAGTTGTAATTTCTCCGCACTGCAACAAAACGTGTTCAGAATCGGAAAATTAAATTTTCTTTTTCCTTTGACTGTTTCAATTATGTGCGTATTAAGCTTTGACAGAGCCTTAAAAAAAAATTGTGGTCCAACTCCAACGATGAAGATTTGAAGCCCTATTGACGCACAAGTCATTGTTAGATGTGTTTTGTCTTATTATTTGTTGTAGATGAGAATCTTATAGGTAAATGATTATGGCCATTGGATGGAGAGTGAGGAATGACCTCAGAGACTAATATTTAATACTGCTTGAAAAGTTGATGATGTTCGATGTGTGGAAAGAAATTCTAGTTATTCATATGAGAGTCTGTAGAAAAGTTCCCTATGCTCTAGAAAACACACTGTTGTATCAAAATGCAAACAAAATACAAACAAACAGCCCCAAACCTCTTAGATCATACAAGAAGGCATGAGAAACTCCTTCAGGGCAACTATCACTAATTAAATCATCAGTGTGATCCTTTCCATGACAACCAGCTTATTTGACACAACACAGTTCTCCTCTCCTCCCCTCTCCTCTCCTTCCTTCCCCTCCCCTCCCCTCTCCTCTTCCTTTTTAAAGATTTTATTTATTTGACAGAGACAGACACAGCCCGAGAGAGAACACAAGCAGGGGGAGTCAGAGAAGGAGAAGCAGGCTTCCCACTGAGCAGGGAGCCGGTTGCAGGGCTCCATCCCAGGGTCCTGGAGGCAGACGTTTAATGACTGAGCCACCCAGGTGCCCCTATTTTCTTGACTACTATATGAGCATCAAAGATAAATTGGGGTGTGTGAATGTATTCATATTTCTCAAATGCAGTGGCATGAGAGGGTGTTGGTCATCTCCACTGTCTTCATCAGCATTCCTCAAATACCCCACGGAAACACACATGAAGTAGAACAGCACTGTGCTTTGCAAAAACACTTCAAGACATGTCATTAACTATAACTGACAAGTCAATCCTACCTTTTCAGTTCTGAAGCCGCTGTTTCTTAATGTAGTCTGAGGTCCTGACTATTAAATAGGGCTAAGGTCACAAGATAATTATTTGTTCTGAAGTCAGGGAAAGGTAGTAGTAATAGAATCTTCTGCTCTTAATTTCCAGAGAAAACTACTGTTTATTACCAACCAAACAGTTTTTCAGCAAATGTAGTTCTATAATCATATTAGAATATTTTTTACTTGATTTATTTTTTTGAAATTAAAAAAATGAGTATAATTGACATTCAGCATTTTATTAGTTTCAGATGCATAATACAATGATTTGATATTTGCATATATTGTGAAATCACCACAGTAAGCCTAGCTGACATCCATACCTAGGCATAATTACAAAAATTTTTCTTGTGATAAGTACTTTAAGATTTATTCTCTTAGTGGGGTGCCTGGATGGCTCGGTCAGTTAAGCACCTAGCTTCAGCTCAGGTCATGATCCCATGGTCCTGGAGCTCCACATCGGGCTCCCTGCTCAGTGGGGAGCCTCTTTTTCCCTTTCCCTCTGCCCCTCCACCCTGCTTGTGCTCTCTCTCATGCTCTCGGTCTTTCTCCCTTTCTGTCTCAAATAAAAAATAAAATCTTTTATTAAAAAAAAAGATTTATTCTCTTAGCAACTTTCAAATATGCAATATAATTTATTAACTATAGAACTACTAACTATGCAGCATTAGCTGCACATTGCATCCCTTTGTCTGGGAATGGATGAATGGATGAAGAAAATGTACATATAAATGAACATATCCCAATGACTTACTTATTTGTAACAGGAAGCTTGTACCTTTTGACCCCCTTTTCTCATTTTTCCTCTGCCATACCCTCACCTCTGGCAACCACCAATGTGTCTACTGGGTGTAATCTAAGAAGTGAGGGGTTTTGTTTTATTTGTTTCAGAGTCCAAATGTAAGAGAGATCATGAGGTTGCTGTTTTTTTTCTAACTTACTCCATTTAGCACAATGTCCTCAAGATATGTCCATGTAATTGCAAATGGCAAGATTTCCTTCTTTTTTTTTTATGGCTGAATAATACTCACTGTATGTGTGTATGTGTGAGAGTACATTTTCTTCATCCATTTATCCATTGCTGGATGCTTGGATTGTTTGCATATCTCAGCTGTTCTAAATAATTCTGCAAGAAGCATGAGAGTGTTGATATCTTTTCATTATAGTTTTTCATTGGAAATTTATATGCCCATGTTTTTGATGAGTTTCTTATATAAATAGAGCACCTATTCTGACAAAATTTAGCAAATCAGTGGTCCTACAGGTGGTTTCTCAAATGTATAAAAAGAACTGCTAAAAAGAAGAATAAGATACTATAGTCAAAAACCCATGGTTTGGTATCATTTTCATTTTTTCTCCTATAATTATAGAGACAGCATGATTCTTCCATCATTTTTTTATTAACAAGTAATGTATTATTTGCCCAAGGGGCAGAGGTCTGTGAATCATTAGGCTTACGCATTTCACAGCATTCACCATAGCACATACCCTCCTCAATGTCCACAACCCAGACACCCTATCCCTACCTTCCCCACCCCCCAGCAACCCTCAGTTTGTTTGTGAGATTAAGAGTCTCTTATGATTTGTCTCCCTCCCAATCCCATCTTGTTTCATTTTTTCCCTCCCTACCTGCCACAACCCCCTGCCCTGCCTCTCAAATTCCTTATATCAGAGAGATCATATGATAATTGTCTTTCTCTCTCTGACTGACTTATTTTGCTTAGCACGATACTCTCTAGTTCCATCCATGTCATTTCAAATGGCAAAATTCCATTTCTTTGGATGACTGCATAGTATTCCATTGTATATATATATACACCACCTCTTCTTTATCCATTCATCTATTGATGGACATCTAGAGTCTTTCCATAGTTTGGCTATTGTGGCCATTGCTGCTATAAACATTCGGGTGCACGTGCCCCTTCGGATCACTACATTTGTATCTTTAGGGTAAGTACCCAGTAGTGCGATTGCTAGGTCATAGGGTAGCTCTATTTTCAACTTTTTTAGGAACCTCCACACTGTTTTCCAGATTGACTGCTCCAGCTTGTATTCCCACTAATAGTGTATGAAGGTTCCCCTTTCTCCACATCCTCGCCAAGACCTGTCATTTCCTGACTGCTTAATTTTAGCCATTCTGACTGCTGTGAGGTGGTATCTCACTGTGGTTTTGATTTGTATTTCCCTGATGCCCAATGATGTTGAGCACTGTTTCATGTGTCTGTTGGCCATTAGGATGTCTTCTTTGCAGACATGTCTCTTCATGTTTTCTGCCCTTTTCTTGATTGGATTATTTGTTCTTTGGTTGTTGAGTTGGATAAGTTCTTTATAGATTTTGGATACCAGCCCTTTACCTGATATGTCATTTGTGAATATCTTCTCCTATTCTGTCAGTTGTCTTTTGGTTTTATTGACTGTTTCCTTTGCTGTGCAAAAGCTTTTGAACTTGATGAAGTCCCAATAGTTCATTTTTCCTCTTGCTTCCCTTGCCTTTGGCGATGTTTCTAGGAAGAGGTTACTGTCGTGTTCTTCTCAAGGATTTGGATGGATTCCTGTCTCATATTGAGGTCTTTCATCATTTTGAGTCTGTTTTTGTGTGTAGTGTAAGGAAATGGTCCAGTTTCATTCTTCTGCATGTGGCTGTCCAGTTTTTCCAACACCATTTGTTGAAGAGACAAGAGTGTGGTGATATAATGTCCTTCCTCATCTCTTATTATAGTCTTTGGCTTAAAATCTAATTTATCTGATAGAAGGATTGCCACCCCATCTTTCTTTTGATGTCCATTAGTGTGGTAAGTTGTTTTCCACCCTCTCACTTTAAATCTGGAGGTGTCTTTGCATCTAAAATGAGTTTCTTGTAGACAGCATATCTATGGGTCTTGTTTTTTATCCATTCTGATACCCTGTGTCTTTTGATTGGGGCATTTAGCCCATTTACATTCAGAATTACTACTGAAAGATATGAATTTAGTGCCATTGTATTGCCTATAAGGTAACTGTTAATTTATATTGTCTCTGTTCCTTTCTGGTCTATGTTCCTTTTAGGCTCTCTCTTTGCTTGGACCTCTTTCAAAATTTCCTGTAGGGCCGGTTTGGTATTTGCAAACTCTTTAATTTTGGCTTGTCCTGGAAGCTTTTATCTCTCCTTCTATTTTCAATGACAGCTTAGCTGGATATAGTATTCTTCGCTGCATAATTTTCTTGTTTAGTGCTCTGAATATATCATGCCAGTCCTTTCTGGCCTGCCTGGTCTCTGTGGATAGGTCTGTTGCCAATCTAATATTTCTACCATTGTATAGAGACCTCTTGTCCCGAGCTGCTTTCAGGATTTTCTCTTTGTCACTGAGACTTGTCAGTTTTACTAGTAGATAACATAAATATATTTACTATTAGATGACGTAAATAGTAAAAATACTATTTTTATTGATTTTAAGGGGAGTTCTTTGTGCCTCCTGGATTTTGATGTTTTTTTTCTTTGCCAAATTAAGTAAATTTCTGCTATAATTTGCTCCAATATACCTTCCACCTCTCTCTCTCTTTCTTCTTCTTCTGCGATCCCAATTATTCTAATATTGTTTCGTCTTATGGTATCAGTTATCTCTTGAATACTTCCCTCGTGGTCTAGTAGTTGTTTGTCTCTGTTTTGCTCAGTTTCTTTATTCTCTATAATTTGGTCTTCTATACCACTAATTCTCTCTTCTGTCTCATTTATTCTAGCAGTAAGAGCCTCCACTTTTGATTGCACCTCATTAATAGCTTTTTTGATTTCAACTTGGTTATATTTTAGTTCTTTTATTTCTCCAGAAAGGCATTCTCTAATATCTTCCATGCTTTTTTTCAAACCCAGCTAGCACCTTAATAATCATCATTCTGAATTCTGGTTCTGACATATTATTAATGTCCGTATTGATTAGGTCCCTCTTTTTCTTCTTTTTGGTGACTTTTTCCGCTTTGTCATTTTACCCAGGTAAGAATTAGATGGATGACAGAACAAAATACTAAAAGGGTCGCAACAACCCCAGAAAAATATACACTAACCAAATCAGAAGAGTCTTCAAATCAGGGGGAGAAGAAAGGAAAAAAAGAAAATAAGAGAAAAAAATATATATATATATATTAGACTGGCAGATAGAACCGAACGACACACTTGGTTTTGGGTGTATTTTGGTTTGTTAAAAGAAATTACCTCTCCAAATTTTAAAGAAAGAAAACTTACATATATACAAAAATAAGGGTAAACACAATGAAGGGATGGGATATGACTGTAAAGATGAAAATTAAAAAAGATTCTAAAAAAGGAATTCATAAGAAGTTGGTTGAAAAAGAAAAAAGGAGGAAAGAATGTGATAAGGCTAGAGACTAGAATAAAACTCTGTGCTAGGTTTAGGAAATATTTTCATCTATTAGAAGAAATTGTATCCCAAAATTTTAAAGAAAAAAAAAAAAACACCTAAATGTATACAAGAAATAAGATTAAATATAATGACGGGATAAAATATGACTTTAACAGTGAAAGTTAAAAAATATTTTTTAAAAGCCATTGATAAGATAAAATAGTTAAAAAAACATTAAAATAAGAAAGAGGAAAAATTTTAAAAATAGAATAACAAAAAAATAGAATTTAAAATATTTAACTTTTAAAGACTAAAGGATCATGGGGAAAAAGCCATGAATTCTATGTGTAGCTTTCCCATAGCTCTGGAGTTCCTCAGTTCTCATTGATCAGTGAACTTGGTCTTGGCTGGATGTTCTTGCTGATCTTCTGGGGGATGGGCCTGTTGCAGTGATTCTTAAATGTCTTTGCCTGAGGTGGAATTGCACCG
>CM053615.1:16516065-16543892 GCA_028646535.1 Procyon lotor
GTGGAATTGCACCGCCCTTGCCAGGGCCCAGGCTAAGTAATCTACTCGGTTTTTGTCTCGGTAGCTTTTGTTCCCTGAATACTTTCTGTACAGCTTTGGAGGACGGGAATGAAAATGGCAGCCTCCCAATCTTGGGCTGCATTCCTCAGTGTGCCGTCAGAGGAAAGCAGTCAATCCTTCCTGTCTCCCTGGTCTCTGGCTGTGCTCCGTGCTTGCCCAGCCTATGACCAAGCATTTTTATCTCTGGCACACAGCCCCATTTGGTGTCTCCAAACCCAGCTGATTCCTGCAGCGCTATACCGGGCCGCTTCTCCCGGAGGAGGAAGGAGGGGGTTTTCCAGGATCTGCTGCTTGTGGAGTTACCTCTCAAAGAGCAGTGGTCTGACTGTGCCTTGGATCATGATTTAAGGTAATCCCGAGCTTGGAGCCCAATGTTCAGCTCCATCTCTGTAGTTAGCTTCCCCGCTCTGATACCTGGGAGCTCTGCCACACTCAGACACCCCCGGTCTTTCTTGACCCCGAGGGTCCTGAGACCACACTGTCCCTGTGAGGGCTCCACCTACTGTTTAGCCTCTGGAGCAACATCCCTCAGCGGAGCAGACTTCTAAAAGTTCCGATTTTGTGCTCTGCTGCTCTGCGGCTTGCCGGGAGGTGGCCCCTCCCCTCCACCCTGTGGTCTATCCTCCCATCGCTTTAGATTCACTTCTCTGCACATCCTTCCTTCTTGAAAGTGGATGATTTTCTATTCCTAGAAATGCTGCTCTTCTCTTATATATCTTGTTGAGTTTGTAGGTGCTCAGAATGGTGTGATAACTATCGCACTGAACTTCTGGGACCTGATTATATCTCAGTCTCCCACTCTTCCACTATCTTGCTCCAACCCTTTCCATCATTTTCAATAACAATGAGTGAAGGAATCTCAGTGATATTATAAAATGGGGCCAACACCTATTGTGCTATTCTCACTTCCCATGCTCATAGCAGCCATTGGTAACCAACCATGCCCTTCTTTGCTTGTGAGCCTAGACAAAACTTTTAATCTGTCTCAATATGGTACTGCAATCAATTACTAGCAACTAGCAAGAGTTGGTTTTCAAGCTGAAACATTTGCTGTCTGTGTTCAGTGGCTAAAACTTTTTCTTCATCTTCTTTACACCAGTCAGAGAAAATTCAACATTTACTCTTTGCTGAATACAATGGCTTTTCATCATATTCTACTTAAGAGATGTATCTTATTTGAATAATTTTGAAGCAAGAATACATGTTTCACGTATTATATGGTGACATAACAGAGTATGTGCCCTGCAGGCAGTTTGGTAGAGCCAGAGCAGAGAGAACAAACAGGTTTTTTCACAGCCATTACAAAATTTTTGAAATAGAAAATTCATAATGATTTACAAAGAAATTCCAGTATGATCTTAATCATAGATTTCTTAACAGTTGGACTTACGTTTGAAGAACTTTGAGATTAAGTTTTTTTCAATGTAAATTTGAGTTGCAGCTTGCATTCAAAACATTTTGATATCATTTATATTTTGTTACTTAGGTTTGTAAAATATGCATTGTATCATTATTATTATGTTATATAATATTCTGTAGACCTAAAGATTGGTTGTGGCTCAAAAGTGACTCATGGAATTGAAACTGCAGTTATGTAATCTTTTTCACTGATGTGCAGTTGTTTTTTAGGTATCAAGATAATTTTATAGTTATTTATGTTTTAAAATGCATTTACTTAAGTGTATTGGTTCGTGTCTCTTCCAAATCTTTTCATATACAACTTTCAGATATTTGAGCAATGTGGTTGTAAATAATTTTTTTTTAAGATTTTACTTCTATATTTGAGAAAGAGAGAGAGCAAGAGCATGAGTCGGGGTGGAAGGAGCAGACGGAGAGGGAGAACGAAAAGCAGACTGTCCCATGAGCGTGGAGCCCGATGCAGGGCTCAATCCCGGGACCCTAAGATTATGATCTGAGCTGAAGTCATATGCTTAACCAACTGAGTCACCCAGACGCCCTTGGTGCTAAAGAATTCTTTGAGTCCAATTGATCTCTTTAGATTTGATCTTTTATCAATTAAATGTTTGTTAGAATGTGATGATATTTATGAGGTTTTTCTATTTTGGTATATTTTGGGGAAGCTGTTAAAAAACTGTAAGTTTTTCTAAATCTGACATTCCACTCCATCTGGAGTATACTTTATATAACATTTCTCATCCTAATATTCCCACAATATCTAATGTTTAGGGACCATACAATTTAAATTAAATAGTTAAAGTACTTTTTTTTAATGCTGCTAGTATGGTGAAGAGGTAGCTTGTTTGTTTGTTTTTATTAAATAAAATAAGTAACAACACATGTTTAAGAGACCCTCAGGCACTTAAGGATGGATAATGGGGCTATCTGTTCAATTTGAGAAATAGATAATAACAATTAAGTCTTGTTTAGCTTGTCAGATTTGAGAAATGAAAGCTACTATTTGGATTAGGCCCCTGGGAATCTAAAATTTATGCAAAAATTTATTTCTCTGATAGTAACAATACATATATTATACCATCTTTAAAAACTTTAAATACGGGGTGCCTAAGTGGCTCAGTAGGTTAAAGCCTCTGCCTTCGGCTCAGGTCATGGTCTCAGGGTCCTGGGATCGAGACCCCACATCGGGCTCTCTGCTCATCGGGGAGCCTGCTTCTCCCTCTCTCTGCCTGCCTCTCTGCCTACTTGTGATCTCTCTCTGTCAAATAAATAAATAAATCTTTAAAAAAAAACCCAACAACAAAACTTTAAATACACTGTGCATCTGCAACAAAACTATTTTGCATTGAAAATTGTTTCACATCAACTTAAATGAAAACCTCACTTTTTGGACAATATGATTACTTTGAAAATAACATTTCTTGGAGTATATACTGACAAAGATTTATTTCATTATCACAGAACTCATGTCTCCTTGCCAAAGGGAAGAGGAAAACAGTAAAGAAGAAGAAGGAAAATTTTGAATAAACACTTCATAAACGAAGATATGTAAGTAGTTCACAAACACATGAAAATGTTCTTAACATACAAGTGTTATCTTTTACATTTATACTGCAAAATATCATTTTACACCCACTACTCTAAAATTAAAAGACTGACAATACCAAATGTTGGTACAGATGTGGAGCAACTGGAACTCTCAGACATGGCTGCTTGGAGTGTAAAATAGTATAACCATTTTGGAAAACTCACTGGTAGTTGCTTATAAAGGGGAACAGCTACTTGCCATAAGACTCTGAAATTGCACTCTGAAATTACCCGAGTAAGGGAAATAAATATTCAATGTCTTGGAGAAACAAGGGACATAGTTCTTCACCAAGGGAGTTAAAGTTCAGTGCGGCTCTATATCCAGTTCTGGGATTAACTTAGGCTGTCCTGTTGGTGCAATTGTGCTGGTTTAATGTCCCTTATGTTCATCTTCCTTGGCTTTTTCTGCATTGACTCCTCATTGTTACTTCTTTCTTTGACCTTCATGTTAAACACACATTTCCAGTATGATGCTTGTGCTCCCTTTCATACCTGATGCTTGTTCTTAGGCTCCCCCAAGACTACCATGAACACGAGCTATTCTTACCTTCTCTCTCAGCCTTTTAGGAACTGTAGAAGCTGGATCACCTGGTTTCCAGGCCAGGATAACAAGCTACAAAAAGGAGAGGTGGAACGAATTAGTGACTCATCTGTCTTTCTGATCTTTCTTTCTTTCTTTTTTAGTTTTTGCTTTTTTTTTTTTAAGTCTATCATTCGGTTTACCTTTACAGTACTTTTTTCTCTCCTTATGTTTATTATTTTCTCTTCTGTTTTCTTTCCCTACTCTTTCATTTGTGCTATATTTCAATCCGACTGTTTCCTTTTGGTTATTCCTTTCTGCATTTCTCTTATCTCTGTTCACCAGTTTCTTTACTTTTTAAGATCACATTTTCTTAAGAGCTGTGCTTCCTCCCCAGAAGCAAACTTTGATATAAGGAAACGTGAGGACAAAATGTTTATTCGGGACTTGATTCCAGGAAGCACCAACCACTAGGGGGATAGGAGAGTAAAACAGAGAAAGAAAGCCTATTTGGAGTTAATAAGCAGATGGTCAACAGGTGCAGTCCTGAGGGGGTCCTCCTGGGAGACAGCAGAGAACATTTCTCAGAGAAATCTCAACTAAAGACTAAGGGAGGTGGTGTATTTATTTGACAAATTCCTACTCCTCTTTGTTTGTGGGCGGCTCCCAGGAGTGTTAACCTTCTATCCTGCCTCCCAGCACTCTCAGTATGACCCACGGGTGAATAGAGCATGCTCCTGTATGCAGGAAAATCACTCTGGTAGAGAGTCACAGATGATAGAAGGAAACATTTGACATATCCTAGTGAGTGAGGGCCGATGGTTATGATGGGGCACTCCTGGCATCTGCTAAAACAGCTTTTTCAATTCAACCTTTTATGGTTGAATGTTTACCACTTTATAAATCCACAGATAACAGTTTGAAAGGTACTTTAGAGATGTGGAAGTAAGACCAGTAGAAGAATAAAAAGAGCTCAAGTGTGTTTCTCTGTGTTTTCCTGAAATATGAACATGAAAATATGTCCAGATATGTGCTTCTACTTGTGTGTACATGAGAAGGGATGTATTCTTTATACAGATGAATAGAAATGGCAAATAACCATTTTGAACAATTTACAATACATTTTTGAGCATATAACCTATTTCAGTTGCTTTCCAAATTATTCAGTTTACTGTATTCAATCGTTGGGGGGGGGGCATGGTCATACTTCAAAAACTAAGGATAATGTTAAATGTTTAAAAGTACAAACTGGTCCAATAGTCCTTGTGCTAAACAGGATTAATCATGATAAAATATTGCAAGCCAAAATCTTGTGTTTTTTTCTTACTAAAATCAGATGTAAAATACAACCTAATTAAGTCATATAAAATTGAAGCTTTAATGAGAAACCTGTAAAAGTTCCCTTGAAGAGTTCTGTCTGAAAGCAGCTCTCCTTAACAAAGGCTGTTGAAAGCTCACAAATCTTTCCTCTTCTTGGGAGTCCAAAACCCCAAACTGAATTCAAAGACCCACATTGAATCAAAAGTCCTTAAGTTTCAGCAAAGCAAGTATGACTTAAACTGCATGCTAGGTCTGATATTTATCAAAGTTTTGGGGAAAACGCATCATTTTATACTTAGAGGACTTAAAAATGCAAGTGAAGAAAAGCTCAGTTTGTAGAACATCTATGGTCAATATTTTAATCCCTCTGTTAGTCATATGCTTTCTTGGAATTTGGCATAGTGGATTATGATATCTTGGTGCTGTGAACTAAGGACACACCCTTTACACTTTATTCTCTAAATGCTATCACTCACGTAGTTCTGTAGTTCTGGGAGGCCTTCTCACTTTCCAGACTTATTCAGTGCTGAGTCTACCACTATGCCAGCGAAGGCCTTGGAGGCATCAAGGGCAGCCGTGACAACATTTGGAGATGTAGGGGCACCAGTAATGGGCTCACACCAGCTTTGTAATAGCTGGGTTTGAGAAAGTAGGTTAGTAATGCATTTCATAATAATCCAGTTTTCTTGAATAAACTTCATTTTTCTGAAGCTCACCTTTGGCATTTTGCTTCTTCTTTCCCTCCTTCAGTTACCTATTTTTTATTGGCTGCAGAAAGAAGTTGTATCTTCCCTTTCAACTAGTCTTAAATTTGAAGTTTCCTAAATTTTGCGTCTACCATCTTGCTCTGTAGCTTCTTTCAAGTGCTTTTTTCTCTTCTCCCACCTTGGTGGTGACCTCCCCTTTGGATGTTCTGACATTTTGTGCTAAGATAAGTGTGATTAAGACTATAAAATGCTACAAATAGATCATTTTTCCTGCCTTATGTTTCCCTTGAATGAAATTTATCACTTAATACTCTAACCAGTAACAGAATTAGTGTGTATCCCTAATTTGCTTAAATCTAACAGAAATAAAATATGCACTGACAAATCACTATTTCCATCCCTTTGAAAACTAAGGTTTCAGTTTTCTTAGGGCACGTAATACACAATATAAAACATTTCCCCTCCCATTCTTGTCCTTAAGTGTTTATGTTTATTTATTTATGTATTTATTCATTAATTCAACATGCACTTATTGAGCGCTGGCTAGAAATTTTTTGATAAATTCTCTGTATGTTGACCTTATACAAAATCATGCAAAAGAATGTTCCCAGATTGTCATATGCAGTGATGCAGCAAGGAGTAATGGATATTCACTTTTTTAATGATTCTTGTCATGCTGTTTTAATATTGCTCTAAGCTGTTTTTTGAGCATTTTAATTTATTGTATTCTTTACTTATTACAATTGTATCCTGAGGCTAGCTAGTGAAGGATGCCATTTTGAAAATCTAAGAAATACATAAATAGAAGTTGAATTGCTAACACACTTGTTTTGTTTCCAGATCTCTTAGAAATAGAAATTTATGAGGGATCTAAAGAAACACTATTATGAGGAAGTATCTTATTCAACATTCCATGGATAACACTTTTAATGTGCCAGTCTGGAATTAAAGAAACCCAGTACAACATTCCCAAGGTTGTTTGCTATCTTAAATCTAGTGCATACTCTGGAGAGAAAATAATAGTGTTAACCACTGTTATTTTTCAGGTCCCTTTAATGTTTAAATTACTTAAGCTTGGGAATTGGAAAAGTATGCTAGGATGGCAATGTTCAGTCATTTTCCACTATATTCAATAAAGAATTTACTCTGGCTTTTTAGGCAAGGCTATGTTGAGAA
Source organism: Procyon lotor (assembly GCA_028646535.1). NCBI lineage: Eukaryota > Metazoa > Chordata > Mammalia > Carnivora > Procyonidae > Procyon > Procyon lotor. The sequence goes on from CM053615.1 coordinate 16,522,852, forward strand.
CTCAATTGTTGTCACCCATACTGATTAATAAATAATTCCTTTTGATAATTAAATAGTAAATATAACTTATATGTTTTGTCATTTGAGTGGCTAGTCAATAAAATCCTGGAGACAATAGAATTTTCTTTAAAATTCTCCAAGTTTCCTACTTATCTAAAAGTTGAAATGGATATATTAAACATCACAATTCCATATGAAAATTCATTTATATTAATTTTTTTTCTGCAAAGAGAAGCTGGGAAAATGTATCTAGACACTACTGGGTGCTACAAAGAGTAGAATGAGTAAATCCATGGAGAGCATATCAGTTGGTTTGTACTGTGATGTTTTTGTTTGAGAGGTAAGATAAAGAGGTAAACAAAAACCAAATACTGATTCTACCACTTATGATAGTCCTTTATACCAAATTACTTACTAAGAATGACTATATGTCTCAGTTTCTAAGGACAGTCCTAGTTTATCTTTTGGTAAAATTCTTAGCACCGTTTTTCATTCTTGGAGAAATTTTCCTGTTTGGGGAATATATTATAAAGTTCATTATATTCATAATAAAGAATAGACACTAAACGTGAGGTATTACTACAGTAATATTTCCATGAAGAAAAAAGAAGGAATGAAATATTTATTTTATAAATAAATTTATTATTTATTTTTAATTTAAATTTATTAAATTTATAAATTTAATCGAGAAATAAATAACACAGCTAACATTGCAGTGACTTACAAAGAAGTTTATTGTTTTTACTACTCAGCCAAGTAGAAATTTCTATAAGAATTTTATTTAAATATGACACTTTTGGGAAACAAAATCTAGATTCTAATAGTCAAGTAAGATAAAATGATGTAAAATATTTATGTGTATAAATTAAGGTGCCATGGAAGAAAAGGAATCTATGGTCATTTTTTCGTTAATGAAAATTAGCGTTATTTAAAAAGTTTATTCTTAAACAGATTTTTTTTTTAGGATACATTTCTTTCTTGATTTTGGACTTATACTATCTTTTGTCTATAAATTCATTCTTAAACTTAAGGAATTATGTAAATTCTTACTTGAATGGGTGTTTTACAGAATATCAGATGGGATCTGAGAATTTATAGGCTTTAGAAAACTCATACTGACCTAATGACGGAGGAGAAATTTTGAGGAAGATTTAGACTTCAGATTCACAACAGAATTTTGGAAAATGTTCTGATGATGTCAGATATTGTGTGATGGTTTTATTTGTCATATAAGTTATAACCATAATCTTTTACCGAGTGTTGATAGCCCACTGTCAGTCGTTCTGGGAGAGTTTAATCCAGGGGCAAGAAATGATGACTTGAAAAAATTTTAGAGCTGAGTTAAAGGAGAAAAAAAAATCTTCAATTTTTGGCTTAGTTGAAGTTTTGTTTTTATTTTAAAATTAAAGAATAAATGGAGCTTGATTTTTGATGGTAGTATTCTGTATAGTGAAAGTTGGTAAGTTTGGCCTGCCATATGGTAGCAGGTCAGAGTCTGGATAGGACAGAACTTTGATTAAGTGCGTGGTACTATGAGAAAGGTTATAGGCCTCATTAGTTGTAAGATACTCTCTATTTTACTCTATTGAGAACATTTAAATTTTGCAGTCTTAAATTTTGCAGTCAAAGTTGTGGAATCTGAAATTTGGTAAAAGGTCCAACTCCATAATCCAAACGAATAGAAGAGTGTTAGTGATCTGACTCCTTAAAAAGCTAGAAAATTTCTTAGCCGTGGTAGTCAGCAAAAGATTAAGAAGTAATGTATCCTAATAATACATAGGAAAGGTAATTGACATACTCTAAAAAAAAATATGGGAATGTTTGGCAAGAGTTAATCTAGAAATCAGGAAAAGTGCATTCATATTGTTACTTGGGCATTAAAAATTCAACAGGGTGGGGTACCTGGGTTAAGCATCTGACTCTTGATTTTGGCTCAGGTCATGATCCTGAGATCAAGCCTGACATTGGGCTACATGCTCAGTAGGGAGTCTGCTTGAGATTCTTTCTCCTCTGCGCACTCCCCCCCCACTTGTGCCCTCTCTCTCTCAAATATAAATAAATAAATCTTTAGAAGAAATTCAACATGGTGACTCTGCTTTCAGGCAAGATGGAGTCATAGAGATTGTATTTATTATCCTCTGTAAAACAACTAAAAGATTGCAAAAAGTACAATAAATGTGTTTCAATATTATTGGACATCAGACAAAAGAGAATGTTTTCTGAGAGAAGAAAAAAATGGAATGAGTCCTATACATGCCACAGGATAGTGTCTGAAGAATGTCAGTGTTATGGATGAGGGAAGAACACAGTTGGAGTCCATTCAGAAAATGTAGAAAGAGACCTTAGAGTTTGGATAAACCAAGATAACTGAGGTACACAGAGCAAAGTCCCAGAAAGGAATGCACCAAAAAAACCCACTACAAACTTGCCAAGAGCCTCTATGAGTCTTTAAGCACATGCAAATGAGGAAGCTCTCCAAGGCTTGGGGGAAAAAAACACTAAAAGGACAGGAAGGAACATGGCCTAAATAACAGGATTTTTTTTTTTTAAGACATTGACAGACTGATTTTAAAATTTATATGTAAAAACAGGAATAGAAGGGAACTTTATCAGCTTGATAAAGAGCATTTACTGAAAACCTCTAGTTAACATCCTACTCAATAAGGAAAGACTGAAAGCTTATCCATGGAGCAAGACAAGGACGCCTCCTTTTACAACTGCTATTCGACATTGTAGTGGAAGTCACAGCTACATTGGTTAGACACAAACAAATAAACAAACAAATAAATAACATTCAAATAGAAAGGAAGTAGTAAAACCATCTCAGTTTGCCACAGCATGATCCTAGATACAAAATATTCCAAAGAATCCACAAGAAAGCTCCTAGAACTAATAAATAAACTTTTAAAATTAGCAGGTTACAAATTCAACACACAAAAATAAGTGATTTTCTGAACACATAAAAATGAACTATCCAAAAAGGAAATACAAAAGTAGTTCCCTTTATAATCCATTTAGAAGAATAAAATACCTAGAAATAAATTTAACCAAATTGATGAAAAATTTATATTCTGGAAAGTACAGAACATAAAAATGCATAATCTAGAAACTTAAGGAAAGCTAAAGATAGAAAACCTAAATAAATGGGAAAACATCTCATTTCATGGACAGGAAAATACTATCCAAATTAATCTACATATTCAACGCAATACCTTACAAAATTACAAAAGCTTTTTTTATTTCCCAGAAATGAAAATCCTTTCCCCAAATTCATATGCAGTGCTAAGGGGCTCAAATAGACAAAACAATCTTGAAAAAGAAAAACAAAATCAGAGGACATGTACTTTCTGATTTCAAAATTTACCAAAGTACAGTCATCAAAACAATGTGGAACTGACATATAGAACAATGGAGTAGAATTCAGAGTCCAGAAACAAAGCCATGCATACATGGCTAATTGATTTTTTACAAAGTATGGACTCCATTCAGTGGGAGGAAGAGTCTTTTCAACAAATAGTGTTGGAAAAACTGGACATCCCCATGCAGATTTGAAGCTGGACCCTTACATCATGCTATATACAAAAATTAACTCAAAATGGATCAAAGACCTAAACTTAAGAGCTAGATTTGTAAAACCCGAGGAAAACATAGCAGAAAGGTTCTGTGATATTTGATTAGACAATAATTTTTTAGATATGACACCACAAGGCAACAACAATGAAAAAAGATAAATTGAACTACATAACATTTTAAAACTTTTGTGCATTAAAGGACACTATCAACAGAGTGGAAAGGCAGCCCAGAGAATGCAAAAATATCTGCACATCACACATCTGATAAGGATTTCATGTTCAGAATATATTTTTTTAATGCTCCTAAAACTTGTCAGCAGAATTCCAAACAACCCAACTTCAAAACGACAAGGGGCTTGAATAGACATTTTTCCAAGGAAGATACAGAAATGACTCACAAGCACATGAAAAGATGCTCAATCTCATTAGCCATTAGGAGACTGCAAATCAAACCCACAATGAGATACTGCCTCATACCCATTAGGATGGTAACAACAACAGCAACAACAACAACAATAATAGAACATAACAAGTGCGGGCACAGAAGTAGAGAAATTGGAACCCACATACACTGGGCAAAATGGTGTAGCCATTGTGGAAACCAGTTTGCTGGTTCCTCACAAAGTGAAACAGAGAACTACCCTGTGACCCATATGTGCCCAGAATAAATTAAAGCTAGGAATCAAGCAATTACTGAGCACCAGTATCCACTGTAGCTTTATTCACAACAGCCAAAACCTGGAAACCACGCAATGATAGATAAATGGTTCAACAAATGTGGCCTGTACACACAGTGCAATGTTAGTCAACCTTAAAAAGAAATGGAGTCCAGCAATATGAGACATATGTATGAACACTGTAAACATTTTGTAAATGAAATAAGCCAGATGCAGATGGACAAATACTATATAATTCAGAGCACTTTTTGTTCTGTGTTAGGACATTTGGCTTAAGCATCTCTTCCTTGAGGACAAAGAACATGTCTATTCATTCACTGCTTCATACTCAACATCTGATAATTCGCAGTTAGTGTGTTCTTGGGGCAGAGACTCAGGGCACCACTGTTTTAGTTCCTAAAAGCAGTGCTGTGGCCACAGATTTTACTTCAGGACCCTCGATCTTTCTTCATCATTTCAAGGAATCGACCTTGAGATTTTCCTGAAAGGCAAGTTCCTGGTGATGATTTCTAGATGTCGGAGTGATGGTCCTCCAGCTTTCACTGAAGGATCCTTCTCTTCCCCCACCATTTCCACCTTGGCAGGCAGGGACTCATGGCCTCTTATGTCTATAGCCCTATACTAGGCAGTGCTTTCAGAAGATACTCAAGGGATTGGGCCTGGGAATGGGCCTTCCAGACATGGAGATTTAACTGAGATGATAATAATTGTTATGGACTGAACTGTGTCCCCACCAAATTTATATGTTGAAGCTCTAATCCCCAATGTGATTACATTTGGAGATAGGGACTTCACTATGAAGTGAATGAATAAACAAATTGTGATATATTCATGCACTTATTTGAGAACTTGTTCTGAATTGTATTGAGTATATATACCTAGTAGTTGGAATTGTGGGGTCATATGGTACTGTGGGGAGAGGTACTTCTCCTTCTCTTTTACCTTTGCCCTTTCTTCTTCTCCTCCTCCCTCTCATCTTATTATTTATTTATTATCATTATTATCTATAGCCATCCTATAGGATGTGAAGTAGTAACTTGTTAACCATTTTTATTTGTTCTTTGGAGAAATGTTTATTTAGTCCTTTGCCCAAGGTTAGTTGTAATATTTGTCTTTTAATTATTGAGTTGTAGGATTTCTTTATATATTACAGATACAAGTTACTTATCAGATATATGATTTGCAAATATCTTCTCCCATTTTATAAAGTTGCCTTTCACTTTCTCAGTATTGTGCTTTGAAGCAAAGAAATTTTTAATTGTGATAAAGTGCAAATTGTCTACTTTTTCTTTTGTTATCCATGCTTTTGGTGTCTTTTCTAAGTATCTGAGGTAATGCATAATTCGCCCAATTTTTCTTCCAAGAGTTTTATAGTTAGGTTTTTTTGTTTAGGCTTTTGATCCATTTTGAATCCATTTATATATGGTGTGAGATAAAAGTCCAAGATCTAGTTTAACTCTTTTGCGTGGGGCTACCTAATTGTCCCAGCACCATTTGTTGAAAAGATTTTATCCCTTTTAAATTATTGTGGCTTCCTTCTTGAACATCAGTTGACCATAGACAAATGGATTTTTTCTGGAATCTCAGTTCTGTTCCATCAATCTGTATGTTTATTGTGATGCCAGTACCACACTGTCTCGATTAGTATAGCTTTGCAGTAAATATTGAAGCCAAAAAATATGAGTCTTCGAACATTGTTCTTTTTCAAGATTGCTTTTGCTATTCTGGTTACATTCTAATTGCATATGGATTTTAGGATCAGCTCGTCAATTTCTATAAAGAAGCCAGCTAGAATTCTAATAGGGTTTGTATTGAGTGTAATATTTTACCACTTCAAGTAGAATGTAGTGTACTTAACACCTTTTAGTTGCCTTTACCCTTCCTTTTATGATATAGTTGTAGTAAATACTACCTTTGCATATTATTGAGAGCCACTTTAGACAATTTCCAATTTTTGCTTTAATCTATAAAAGTGACTTAAAATATTTAAGACTAGTCCGTTTACCCATCTATCTCTCCTTTCCATTGTTCCTTCTTCATTCTCATGTTCTAAATTATCTCCCATGATTGTTTCCTTTCTCTCTGAATAATTTCCTTTAGCTATTCTTTTAGAAGAGTTGATAAATTTTCTTAGTTTCACCTCATTTGAGAATGTCTCTATTTCTTAATTACTCATGAAGAGTATTTTTGCCAAAAGTTGAATTCTGGGTTGACCACTAGTTTTCTCAGCACTGGAAAATGCTATGCCACTTTTACCTGGTCTCCATAGTTTCTAGTGAAAACTCTTGTGAATGCTTCCAAAACTTTTTCTTTGTCTTCAGTTTTCATAAATTTCATAAATTCTCTTTAATGCAATTATGATGTGTCTGGATGTGGATTTCTTCTGTTTAGAATTCACTCACTTCTAGAACCTGTAGGTTTACATCTTCTACCAAATATGGAAAGCTTTCAGCCATTGATTCTTCAAATTTTTTTTTTTTCAGAACTGCACTTTTCTCTTCTCCTTCTAGAACTCAGGTAACATGATGTTAGATCTTTTGTTATCATCCCAGAGGTCTCTAACATTCTGTTCAACTTCTTAAATCTGTTTTTTTCTCTTATTCAGATGGAGTACTTTTGATTGATCTATGTTCAAGTTCATTGATTCCTCTGTCATCATGATTCTGTTATTAAATTCATCCAGTGAAGTTTCTTTTTTCTATTTTGGTTATCATATTTTCAGTTTTGACATTCTCATTTGGTCCTTCCTTATATGTTCTATTTCCTTGCTGATACTTTTTTTTCTTGTTTGCCTTGTGTTTGTAATCGCTTATTAGAGCAATTTTATTGTAGCTGCTTTAAATCCTGATTTAATTATTACAGCATTTGCATTTATTTGGTGTTGGAGTCTGTTATTTGTCTTTTCTCATTTGAGTTGCTATTTTCCTGGTTGTTGATATGAAGAGTAATTTTGAATTGCATCCTGGAGATTTTAAGTATGTGATAAGAATCTCTTTCCCATTTAAATATTATATTTTATCTGGCAGTCAACTTACTTAAATCTAGAACACACGTCATGGTCACTTTTGTAGGTTGTGGTTCAAATGTCAGTTTAGTTTCCTAAGCTTTTGCAGTGCTATTCTATTGTGTCATGCTCATATGATACCCATGCTGAAACCTAGAAAGTAATCCACACTAGAATTCAGTTATTAAACCTTTGCTATGTTATTTCTGGCTGCATTCACAAATGGGGTTGCTCAGAGTTCTACCCAAAATTCCATACAGACATTTGGAAAATCCATTTTTAAAATCCCTTTCCCTCTACTTTTTAGTTTAGAGGGGAAGGGGCACATCTGCCTCATTATTCAGGGCACGGATGGTAAGCCCGACTCTGCCCACAGTCTCCAAAGGTGCAGTGGGGAAGGGGAACGGTGCCACTTTCCTATTGCAGAGATGGGATGGTGGGCAGAGCTCTGCCTATAGTCTCTGGTGACTTAGTATCTGATGGGAGGGGAAAAGGCATGGCATTTTTCATGCTGTTCACCTGGAATGGGGCAAATATGGTCAAAATGTTTCAGTCTTCTTGGGCTGCTCTTTTTCCCTGTTTTTTGTTGTTTTTTGTTTGTTTGTTTTGTTTTGTTTTTTGGCTAGTGCAGGCAGGGTTTTCATGGGACTTCCTATTTGTGCTTGTTGATGTTTCCTGATTGCAAGCCCCTCTAAGCAGACAGGCTGGCATATATAAAGTTTAAAGAAAAAAAAGAAAAGGGAACTCAGAGAACTCACTGCTGGGTCAGTTGTGAAGCCCTACAATCCCTAGCTATACAGGCTTGCTTTATCTACCCCCTGCCATCTTTTTATCTTACCCCAGGAACTATCAATATTCTTAAGATAAATTAAAATACTTCTTAAAATTGCTCTTTAATAATTACAAAGATAATGCATTGACGAAGTCCATCACCAAATTGTTAACAAATGTCTATCACTAAAATTTCAGAATATGGAGAATTCTTTCTATATATTCTATATATTTTTGATTAATTTTAATATGACCCAATAACATAATATATTTGAGAAAAGGAAATATTAAAAATAAATACATCTTTAAAAATAGGAAACAAGTAATCTTTCAGGTCAGATAAAGACTGGGGAGTTCTAAGACAATTATATATATATATATACATATATATATATATACACCTGTTACTTCTCATGCCCAAAATGGAACACACCTTGCTTTAATTTTTTTATCAGGAACATATGAATTTAATTATACTTTTAAAATCTGATTATTAAGCATTTATTTGCAAAATAAACAGTGTTTTGCATTTAGTAATTAATGCAGCCAATGTATAAATTTGACTAAGATAAACGTTAATAACCAAATGGAACATATAGCCAATACGTATGCACATATAGATAGACTATGTACATGTGTTCTAATTCAGTTCAACAAATATTTATTGAATTTGCTTGATTTAATTTTGATGCAAATGTAAATAAATATTTACATTCTCTGCAAATAACAATGAAACACATTTCTGCCTAAAAAATTACACAGGAGGGGCGCCTGGGTGGCTCAGTCGTTAAGCGTCTGCCTTCGGCCCAGGTCAGATCCCAGGGGTCTGGGATCGAGCCCCGCATCGGGCTCCCTGCTCAGCAGGAAGCCTGCTTCTCCTGCTACCATTCCCTCTGCTTGTGCTCCCTCTCTCGCTGTGTTTCTCTCTGTCAAATAAATAAAATCTTTAAAAAAAAAAATTACACAGGAAATCTTTGGGGGGAAAAATAGCTGAATGTAAATTGATCAGACAACAAAGGATGAGATTTCCCTTTCTTGGAACTTCCATTAAGAGTTGCTCTTTATCAAAGATTTTCAATGTCAAAAAATATTGAAAGTATACATTTTAATATTAAACTATCCAGATTAGTAATAATGGCTGTGTTGCTTTCCATCAGTGTGGGCATCCTCACCATTTAAAAATAGAAGCTGCTCAACATTTCCAAGTGTCCATCACAGGATGGAAATTTGGACAGATACTATGAGTTCCTTCCTTCAAATAATTTGTCCTGAAGTCCTAATGGCAATATTCAAAGGTTACTCATCCTGACATCCCTATCTTTTCCTGGTATCAGTGGGTATAATTTTTAATTGTCTGACTTACTTTCTCACTAAAATCATTGATTAGTTTCATGGTTTCTGTCAGAGAAGCAACACAAAATTTATTCTTTACAATGATTTGTTTTTCCTCTTCTGTCAGACCCAGGATCTACCAGTGATTAATTATATTACTATTGCTGATATTTAGCATTAATTTGTGAATATTTCAATGTATCGACGCCATCAGTTCCATTACTCTTGGATCTGCTGCTATATAGAGCCCGACTAGACACTTTATCTCCAGTACACACACGTTGGTTGGATGAAGTTTCCTTGAAACTATCCTATCCAAAATATGAACCAATGGACAGTAGCATTGCCATCTTTGAAGAGCTTGTTAGAAATGTAAATTGTTAGGCCGTACTCCAGATTGGGTAATCCAGAATTACCACATAATAATTGAAAGGTGATTTGTGCCCACATTGACGTTCAAGAGGCACTGCCTTTTACAAAGTTGTTACCTGACAATCTCTGGTTGCGTTTGGAATGAGAAAGCAGTCAACAACCATTCCACCATTCCCTATACCTTCCCTCCAAGTACGTGTATATAAATATATGCATACAGATAAATCACACTACTTGAGCTGAAGCAGGATCTGTGGTTACTGCAGCAAATCAAATCAGATTATTTTGGATATCTTCTATTTTGTAGGGATAAACGGAACAAAATCTAGTATGAAGAAATGCAGGATGCTCCTGACTTACTCTCTCACTAAACCAGGGACTGATTATGTGGGAGTAGAATTAGAATGAAAGGCACTTTGTTTGTATCTCAGGAGCTGAAGACTATTAGGGCTGTATAAATAGTTATGGAGATAGTTTTGTGTAGCATCTAATGTAATTGAGAAATTGTCAGGCCTCTAGTCTGTGGAAAAGAGATGTGATTAGTTAATTTTTAGCTTTCGGTCAAACAGTGTATTAAAATTCTTCTGGTTCTAGGTAAGAGAGTTCCAACCAAATTAAAGAAAATTAGCTCATTTGACAGGGTAGTCTGGTTATCGGCATTGTTATGTTATCTTTGTTTTGTTAATGTTCGTTTTCATTGTTGAAAACTAAAGCCAACTAGACATGCACACATTTATGTTTTCTAAAAGGCTACAGTAAGAAGCACTATTGTGACTAGGTAATAATACATCAAGTTTTTGGGGGCGCCTTGGTGGCTCAGTGGGTTAAAGCCTCTGCCTTCAACTCAGGTCATGGTCTCAGGGTCCTGGGATCGAGCCCCACATCAGGCTCTCTGCTCAGCAGGGAGCCTGCTTCCTCCTCTCTCTCTGCCTGCCTCTCTGCCTACTTGTGATCTCTGTCAAATAAATAAATAACAACTTAAAAAAAAATTATGTTTTAAAAAAAATCATGTTTTTATTACTCCTAATAACAAAAAATTATTAATAAAATAACTTACTAATAGGCTATTTATGATACATACTATAATATTTTATTAAAATTATCTAAATCAGTGGCCTAAGAACATTATAAATAGGTTACCAAACTTCAACATGCAAGAATCAGACAAAATTTTTAATAAATATCCCTCACTTATTATGAATGCAATTTTAAAAAGTCATCATTGCAACATATGGCTAATTTTGTATGTACTTGGTAGAGTTAAAGAGACTATAAGAAGATCTAATTACATAATCCATTAAGCAAATTCTGGAGTCATTGTTGTCTGGTTGATAACAGCTAGTATGGTTGTATAATATAGTTGTCTAGCTATAAGCCTTAAAGCCTTAAAGCATCTTTTAAGTGCCCCTCAGACTATGTTTGTGAGTTACTCCAGGTAAGATTGCTTTAGGAACATAATCAAGTTTATCTTGTATTCCTCAAGTATTCAATAATACAAAGTACTGTTCTAGGAACTTTCATTTATATCACCTTGTTAGATTTCAGAAGCATCACTATTTACTACTTGAACAAAGGTTGTTCTAGACAACCTTCAATGCATAAGGGCCTATCTTCAAACTTGCTTTTTATATCCACTTACTAATTTATTTTTATCTACAACACATAGTGATAGTTTTGCCTAGAGTTTAGGTATGTTTTGAAATATTGTTTTTTGAATACAAATGACCCCCCAAAATATCTAAAGTAGAATATTATTTACATCATATATATGACTCTTATATATATGGGCTAAGAACTTCTAAGGGCTTTACATATGTTATTATTATTATTACTATTATTATTTATTTCAGAGAAAGAGAGAGCACAAGCAGGGGGAAGGGCAGAGGGAGAGGGAGAAAATCCTAAGCAGACTCCATACTAAGCGCATAGCACAGTGTGGGGCTTGACCTCACGACCCCCCAAATAATGACCTGAGCCAACACCAAGAGTCAGATGTTTAACCAGGGGGGACACCCAAGTGCCCCATTACATATATTATTGTGGACAATCCCCACAACAAACCTAAGACATAGATGCTAGTATTATGCCTATTCTACAGAGTCACAATGATGGCTAAGTAACTTGTTCAAGGTTATAAAACTGGTTAATGGTAGAGCTGGGACTTGAGCCCATCAGCTCCAGCATCCGTGCTCCTAACCACTTTGCCACTACTTCCCAGTGTGGTTGAGGGAGACACATAGGAGAGATGGTGATGATAGGGTCAAAATACAGGGACCAAGACTCTAACTTTCATATGCTAAGACTATAATCAACTGATGGGACTAAAATGGCAAACATGCAGCCTACGATAGAGCATCTTCATGGCTACCTCACATGAAATTCCTTTGAGAGTATTATCCAAGATGATCCGCAGTCAGTCAATATGCATCCTTAGCATATATGGTCATGAATTCGTAACATTTTTATATCTACATATTTTAATAATTACATGAGAGGCAATAGTTGAAAAAGAAAAAACAGAAGTTTGAGACAAAGGTAGAGGAAGTAACGTGATTACATCTTTTGAGTTCGTAGAGCTACAGGGAACCAGTTTTGCCCTGGACTTCCCAATGGTTTAAACCAGTAAATTCCCTTCATATTTAAGCAAGCTTGATTGTATTCAAATGTATGCATAAAAGATGTATGCACATCTTTTAGGATGCTAGGAGATTAAGCTCAACATAAGGTTTGAGCCAAATTCATAGACCATGAGTCAACAAAATTTCTAGCATGTAATCCCCTGAAATCAAATAAAGTCATTTACTTTTTAAGTGAGTAACAAGCAGGGACCTGTGATTTAAAAACTGGACAACAACCCCCAGGCCACCAGTTGCCAAAAGTATGGTTTAGTGAAGCAGTGCAGACCCAGAAAAAAAATTCCCCCCTGTACTTCTTTTAAGGATGATAATCTTTTCTCAACTGAAGGAACCAGGTACTAGTTAGGTAGTCTTTGCCAAAACAAGAACAAGAAGTCCTTTTTATTCCTGCCCAGGAGTGTGCTTTTTTTTTTTTTTTCCACCTTCTTCTCTTTACCCAGTGGTAGAAATTTAACTGCAGAATTTCTGCTTTTCACTTTACCATTGTATTCTATACAGGTGGGGATGGTTAAATTTTTCATTATCATGTCCAGGTTCAGGGTCATGAGCCTAAGCATACTTCCTAGAGATGGATTTAGGTCTGAATGGAAAAATTTTCATGAGTTGGGTTATTTCCTTCTGAGAAGGAAGAACATTTCAATTTTATTTGGAATTGTTGTGTTAAGTTTGGCAGGAACATTCTTAAAAGTGTATATAGAGGAAACAGGATATATATGATTTGGGCAGCCAAGTCATGAAATGGATTTCCTTTGAGGAATTCTCCCACTTGCATTGCATTTGGTCCTCCTGCAACTTAAATCATGGTCTAATGCACAGCTAATAAATATCTATATACTCCTCTGGGTTGACTTGAAGTGGGGCTTATCCTCTTGTAACAAAATTTCAGCAATTAAAATTTCCACAAAAAAGATGTGCTGCCCAAATTTTCATATATTGTGTGTACTTGTCACAATGCCTCACATAGAAATCTTTCAATAGAATATTTGTTTAGTGACTGGCAAATCCATCAAATGAGTGAAGTTTAGATGTATTTTCGTAAGTATCAGCATTATGGCTATTTGCTCATTTATTCAACATCTATAGAATTTTATTCAGCTCAGGGTGTGGGATATAAAGAGATTAATAACATACTGTGTCTGTCTTTAAGGATATCTGAACATCTGGGAAGACAGACAGTAAGCTATTTAAAAACATATTGCAATATGCCCCATGGAATAGAGTATGATAATAGCATGATGTTTTAGAAAGAGGCCCTGTATTATTTTCCTATTACCAGAAATTTAGTGGTTTAAAACAATGCAAATTTATTCCCTTACATTTGGAAAGTCGGAAATCTAAAATCAAGGTGTTGTCAGTAATGCATTCCTTCTGGAGGCTTTTGGGGAGAATCCATTTCCTTGCCTTTTTCAGCTTCTATAACCCCCCTGCACTCCTTGGCTCACAGCCCCTTCCTTACACCACTCTAATCTTGCTTCCATTGTTACATCTCTTGCTGCTAATTCTGATCCTCCTGCCTTCCTCTCATAAGGACAGTTTTGATCACATTAGTCTTACCGGGATAATCCAAGATAATCTTTCCATCTTGAAATCTTTAACATAATCACTTCTTCCAAGTCCCTTATGCCAGGTAAGGTAAAATATTCTTATGATCTGAGGACTGGGAGATGGATATTCTTGGGAACCATTATTCAGCCTGCTGGAGCACTTAACTGAATTTTAATCTAGATACAGCTATATAATTTTAATCTAGATACAGTAATAAGCTGTATGATCCAGAGTATGACACACGAGATTCCTGGTCCTCAATTTCCTCAACTGTAGAATATGGTCTAAATATATTTTAGTTCTCACATTTTATGCATTACAAGTATAGCAACAAGGCTGAAAGCATATGATGTCGAAGATATTCCCAAACCCAAAATCATGGTTCTAGAACAAACTCTTCTTGTTGATTAGGGCTCTTCCCACTTGGAAGCAATTTGTGGGGTTCTACAGTGTCACAGCAATATATATTTCCTCTTATATATAGAAATAATTTGTCCCTATAAAGAAAGTGAACAGAAATATAACCTCTATTTTTTATATTAGCTCATTCGGAATCAAATAATCATAACAAGGTGTAACCGCCCCATTAGTTAATAAGGCAAGAGATCTAAGACTCATCCTCCTAGCTTCATACATGGCCTCTGTGCTTTCCTAGGAACCAATATTGATTATGAGTAGGAGAAACTGCTCCTTCCTCATGGGTATTTCAGACAAGATTTTCCATCAGGGTTGCTTTTCTATCCATCTGCCTTCCTGCACACGTATTGTGATGTCTTTTCCTAGCATATTATATGTGAAGTTTACATTAATATGTATTTCACTATAACACTGAGTTAGGTACTTTAAAAGGTACCTGTGGTAGAAGGGATGGAGTTCACTCAAAATCCTGGTACTCACACTAACCAGCTGGGTGACCTTGCCAAGACACATAACCTCTCTGGATATCAGTTTTCTCATCCATAAAATGAAGAGAGTAAAATAGAGTAATTAACTTTGAAGAGGTTCCTAGCTCTGAAATTCAAGGACTCAATCTCTTACCCTTTTAGGTTACCTACTGTGCCAGCTTAATTGACTGTCTAGTTATATAGAATCCACTTTTATCCTCTAAATTTATCATACTTTTCACTTTCATTCAGAACTCTGTATCATTATTTCTTGAATAGCATACTACTTTCACTTACTTAGTCAAGTTCAAATGTGAAAGAATGTGGATATATCCTTTAACCTTAGGGAGCGAACATCAGATCCTAGATCTTAGTCTGAAACCCCACATCATTTTTTTTTTCTTAAACATATAGGCAAGATACTTTATATAGTAGTTATAAGACCAATGATCAGTATCTTTATGTCAGGAGTATCAGTAGATAAGTGGGAAAAAATTAAATTTCTTCTCTTTGAAGAAGTATGTTTCACTAATCTTACATAGACATAGTACCACGAGGCCTATGTTTAATTGCCCCTGCATTTCTAGGACTTAGTACTAAGTATCTGGATCAAACAGGCCATCAGTGAATGTTGGATAAAATAGATGTCAATGGATTTGCCAGGGAAAGAGCTAAGAAAAGCCAGGGACTTCTGCTGCAAAATTATCTAACTTTTATGGGAAATATATACATAAATTTAGAAACATCAAAGTCTTGAAAATTATTCTACTTTAAATCCTTCCCTTTACATAAGAGGAAACTGAAGCAGAGGTAAATAGAAAGCTGACAAAAAGACATACTGATAGTTAATAGAAAGCTTGAATTAAAATCTAGATCTCTGGCTACCCACTTGTGTCTTTTGCCAGGATTCATTATTCCAATGTCTTGCTTTTTTCAGAAATTAAATGGCATGGTATTTACACAGGAAACCTCAGCCTGGTGGTTTAAGTCTCCTGTGCTCTTTTCTTCTTTTATTTGCTCCCTCTTATCTGCCTTCTCTCTTTCTTATCTAAGAGTCTCGCTCTCCTTATCAGAGGATTGGGGCACTGTTACTTGACATGTAATTTACATCTACTGAAAGCCTAGAGTTATACTGAGTCAACCCTTCCTCCCCATCTTATAGATAAAAACTACCAATCAGGATAAGTCTTTAGTTCTTAGCTTGTACTATTAAAGTTTGCATCTGATTACTAACTTCAAATATGTTATTACATTTGCATATTTGCTGCTACAGATAAAATACTTTGGTGAGGTATCTCTGGGCATCGCAATCCTAAGTCTGGTTTGAGACCTGAATTAAAAATCGCTTGCTTCTCTCTTAGACTAGAAATATGCCTAGGTTTAACTACTTATTACAGAATTTTACTTTTTGTATTGGTAGAATAGCAAGAAATAAAATTGTTTCTCTTCATCAAAATAGTTTCTTTTTAATGGAGCATTCTTTCTACCTCAATTGTATGATAATGATTTTATTTGTATTAATTAGTCCAAAAGAAAGCAATAACTCTAGAAATAAACATTACATAATACTAGAACTTTTTTTTTTAAGATTTTATTTATTTGACAGAGAGAGAGCAAAAGAGGGAGCACAAGCAGGGGGAGTGGGAGAGGGAAGCAGGCTCCCTGCATAGCAGGGAGCCCAATGAGGGGGCTCAATCCCAGGATGCTGGGATCATGACCTGAGCTGAAGGCAGACACTTAGGGACTGAGCCACCCAGGTGCCCCAATACTAGAACTGTTACAGGATTTCTTTTCCTTTAGTGTACTCAGTTCTTGGTCCCGCCTCTTCAAAGAATGAAGAGGTAAACCAGACTAAGAGTGGTGGGCAGCAAATCAAATTTGATTGAGTAATACTACAAAGTTCCCCAAGAGGGAGGGACCAAGAGGGTTTCCTTTTGGCATTTAAGTCCAGGGGGTTGTATGGGCTTGTTGGCAGGCTGTTTTAATCTGATTAACCCTGCGCTGGTGGCTCAATAAGGTTTTTGCCTATGCTCTCATCTACCTATCACGTAGCTGCTCAGGTGGGAAAGAGCAGAGAGAGCTCCTTCCAGGGTGGCTGAAATCCTTTTAAGGGTAGCTTCCTTTTGGTGGGGAGTTGGGGGGGGTGTCCCTGCCTGCCTCTCTTCCGGACTATCTTTCACTAGAACCATGCAGTTATATAGAATCTAAACATGGCAGACATGGTTAAACTACTCACTCAAAAATTGTATATGAGTATTACATGCTGCAAGTTGTTGTAATTTTCAACTTTGCTCTGACTGTGAAGTTACACTTGTCACTGAAAAAGAACTCATTGTTATGTTCATTTATTGTGGGAATATATTTAAAGACTAACTGATGAAACCTAAAAGATAATTTGTCTGTCTCATCTGACACTTTAGCTATAGAGCTAGCTTCATGGACATGCAACCTATAGAATCAGACAGAATCTGCACACAGAAGGGCCACAGTGCTCGGTTGAATGCTCTGCCATCACCATCTCGAAATTCTTCGTAATTTTTCAACAGGGCCTCCTAGACTTTCATTTTGCACTGAGCTCCACACATTATGTAACCAGCCCTGCTTGGTTGTGAGATACATGAAAGAAACTCCACTAAATATCAGTATGTTAAAAAAGGTAGCAGTCATTTTGGGTTTTGGTTAGTGTTCTGCAAAGGTGACCATGGTCCTTTTTTGGGGGGGGGGGGAGAAAAAAGCTATACAGTTAAGTCCTTGAAGATATAAATAATTCATGACTCCCTGGGAAAGAAATCTCTTTGGTGAGGGAATCCAAGTTTTAAAACCTAGTGTATGGGGTTGGGGGGAGAGAAGAGAGGGATTATGAGCAAGAAATACTTAAAAGTTGTCAAATAGGAACACTTAGAGACTATTTTTAGGGAGATTTTCTTAAGTAAATCAACCAGAAATGGAAGTTCTAATATAATGCATGTTTTTTAAAGATATATTATTATATTAGTACTATAATACCATAATATAATACTATAATATTATATTAGTACTATTATACTATTAGTACTATTAGTACTATTATAATAGTATATTATAGTACTATTAGTACTATTCACTATGAAGATATTTCGGTTACACAAATCTAATGAGAAACATTCAAACAAAATTTTTTAAATTCTAGACTTTTTATAAGTCTGTAGATTAAAGGGAAAAAATGTTTAGAATTTAACAACCTAATCTTTTCCTCCACCTTTACCTACCTATTCTGCATGGCGAAAGAGTAAGTTTTAATTTTTACTCCTGAAAAACAGAGTCAGGAGTTGTTGTGAGCCCTAAGAATCAGAACTTAGCATAAAGGACAAGCTGTAGCCAAGTAACAATAGTACTATAATGCCAGAAACCTTGACTTACCTTGGCCTTGGCTTTAAAATAATGAATGGCAGGCTTTTGCTTTTGTTTTTAAGTAGACACCTTTGGGAGTGTCTTCCCAGCTCACAAAACCCTTTAACCTTCCCACATGTATCCACAGTAGCAAGCTGTGCTCTACCTACTGGCCCTAAGTGACTGGTCCAAATGGGGCCTTTGACTCAAGATGGGTAAATGAGAGTCCCTTTCCCCGGAATGTGTAATTGGTACTGGGGAAGTTGGAGAAAAAGACAAATTGATAGAGGAAAACGTTCTTCAGTTGGATACATAAACTTAGTAGCTGTTGTCTACCTCTTCTACCTACAATATTTACCAGAGGAAAGCAGCAGCTGCTCTTCAGAAAGAGCAGAAAGAAGCAGACAAGCAGAAAAGGGCAGAAAAAGTCCAGACTTTTTCGTTTTTTATCTGATTTCAGTGTCTTCCAGAGACAGGTATAATCTCAACCCTTTATTTCAAGAGGCCATCCTTTATAAGGCAAATTCATTTTCTACAATGAAAAAGGATACTAAAAAAGAAACGTCATTTTTGCAACATATATGATATCAGGAAAGTTAAAATGTCATTCTGAATTGGGAGAAATACCTGAATATCTCTGATGCTTTCATTTCCTTGAGTTGGTATCTGTTACTGGAAATGAAAGGACTCCTAAAGTAGATCACTTCGTACTTCCTTCTTTTCCTCTGAATGTCAACAGACTCTTCTCTTTGCAGGATAGAGAAGCAGAGTTAGGGCAAGGCTAAGTATAAGGCCTAAATTAATATAGCAATTCCATTTAAAGAGACTCAAAAGTGTGATCAGGTTTGTTGGTTTTCTTAGCTATCACCAGTTCCATATATAAACTTTATCTGTTGTCTTCTGTCATTCTGATCTGAGTATTCTGAGTAAGAGGAGAGTGAATGACTAAGTCCATGAATTCTGGGCCAAATTATCTATGTTTGCATTCTGGGTCAGCTTCTTACCTGTAATGGGACCTTGAACAATTACTTAATCTCTGTGTGGCTCAGTTTCCTCATTTGTTAAAGGAGGATAATCATACCTAGTTGGCAGGATTCATAGAAACATGTTAGGATTTACAAAGCTTCTTTTAAAAAAAAAAAAACTTATCATGTAGTAATGCTATGTGAGTTTTTGTTAAATAAGTTAAAATAAAATTGCAAAATGCAGTAATTTTTTTAAATGGAGTTTGAAAATGGACTAGGATATGAATGTAAAAAAAAGATCATAGCACATATAAAAAATGTATATATGGTAAAAAGAAAGGCATCATAATCTAATAGGGAAGGAATAACTTCTGAGATATTCTATACATTCTATAGATACGTAGGTTATCTATGGACAAAATATCGTAAAGCCTCAGCTTACAACATACACTAAAATAAATTACAGTAAAGAGTTAAATGCAAATTAAGTAGCACTGAAGAATACAAAGGCAAATATTTAACTGATTTCTGGAGGGAAATGTATTGCCTATGCAATTAAAAATATAATAATGATCAGCCAAGGAAGTAAAAATGAAAGAAAAGAAAATATTCTTTTAATTTTTTGTGAACATAATCCTTTACAATTTCCAGAAATGAAAATATCATACTATGAAAATAATTCTTACCATTAGGAAAGTTAATAAGTTAATATCCATAATGTTAAAATAATTCTTGCAAACCAAGGCAAGAATCCACATGTTAGAAAAATATGAAACAGGGGCGCCTGGGTGGCTTAGTCGTTGGGTGTCTGCTTTCGGCTCGGGTTGTGGTCCCAGGGTCCTGGGATCGAGCCCCATATCGGGCTCCCTGCTCGGCGGGAGGCCTGCTTCTCCTACTACGGTTCCCTCTGCTTGTGTTCCCTCTCTCGCTGTGTTTCTCTCTGCCAAATAAATAAAATTAAAAAAAAAATATGAAACAGATTGTGTTAACCAGAAATTTGTGGTTGCATATAACAGAAACAAGATATAATCTAGATGAGCAAAACTAAAAAAAGAAATTATTGGCTCTTGTTATTAGAAAAACCTTTATGGATTAAAACAGAATTAGACCCCAGGGCACTAACAAATTTATGGAAATGTTTTCTTTCTCCCCATCTTTCAGTTCCATTAGCTTCTGCTTGGCTTCTTACTCAACCATGCTTTTCAACGTGGCAATTTGAGGTCAGTCAGGTGGGCATAGGCTGACCCACACTCTATTGTCTGTAGATTTCAATAATAGAGAGCAGGAGCCCATCACTCTTTCAATGTCCAAGTAGCAAATCTGGAGAATCTAGTTGCATCTACTTGGAACACGTGGTTACTGATGAGCAGGCATCAGGGCTGGGAGTGGGAGCAGGCAGGGCCAACTAGAACTAAAACACAGATTACTACTGATTAAGGGAGGGCTACTCCCCACAGATAAGTACACTGTACAGATGAAAACTACTTGTGCCTTATGGTATAAAGCAGGCAATCTGCCAATAAACTACAAATGGCTAGTAAACATGGAAAAAACTCAGATTTGTTATAAAATAAGGAATTAAGCTTTAAGACAGCAGTAGTGAACCATTTTTTAAATTTTCACCTTCGATAGTGTGTTGTACATATGCCTTAGAAGCACGAATGGGAGGTATTACAGTTTGTACAAATCTGTGGAATACAGATTTTCAAAATGTTAATGAGTATTTAAAATGTTTATAATTGGATGCCTGGGTGGCTCAGTTGGTTAAGCAGCTGTCTTCAGCTTGGGTCATGATCCCCAGGGTCCTGGGATCGAGTCCCACATCGCGCTCCTTGCTCAGCAGGGAGCCTGCTTCACCCTCTGCCTCTGCCTGCCTCTCTGCCTGCTTGTGTTCTCTCTCTCTCTGACAAATAA
>CM053615.1:16544392-16587164 GCA_028646535.1 Procyon lotor
ATATATATATATTAGACTTGTGATTAGAACAGAGCCCCACACCTGATTTTGGGTGTTTTTGTTCTGTTAGAAGAAACTACCTCCCAAAATTTCAAAGAGAGAAGAAAACTTATGAATATATTAAAATAAGGGTAAACACTATGAAAGGACAGAATATGAGTGTGACGATTAAAATTAAAAAAGATTCTAAAAAAGCGATTGATAAGAGGTTGGTTGAAAAAAGATAAAAACAGAATAAAAGAGAAAGAATGTGATCAGGATGGAGACTAGAACCAAGTCGTGTGCTAGCTTTAGGGTATATTTTGATCTATTAGAAGAAATTGTATCCCAGATTTTTAAAGAAAAAAAACCCTATATGTATACAAAAAATAAGGTTAAATACAATGGGGAATAAAATATGAATGTAACAGTGAAAATTAAAAAAAAGATTTTTTAAAAGGTATTGATAAGATACTAGTTAAAAAAATGGCAAAAGAGGAAAGAGGAAAAATTAAAAAAAAACACAAGGAAAAAACAAAATTTAAAAAGTTCAACTCTGAAAGACTAAAGGATCATGGGGGAAAAAGCCATGAATTCTATGTGTTTTGTTTTTTGGGTTTTTTTTCCCCCTAACTCTGGAGTTCTGCAGTTTTCACTGATTGATTACCTTGGTCTTGGCTGGATATTCTCGCTGATCTTTTGAAGGAGGAGCTCGTTGCCATGATTCTCAAATGTCTTTGCCTGAGGTGGAATTGCACCACCCTTGCCAGGGGCGGGGCCAAGCAATTTGCTCGGGTTCACTTTTGGGAGCCTTTGTTCCCTGATCGCTTTCCGTACTGCCCTGGAAGCCGGGAATGAAAATGGCGGCCTCCCAGGCTCCGGCCGCCTGTAGGAGCCGAGAGCTTAGCACCCCACTCTTCAGTGCACCCTCAGAGAAAAGCAGTCACTCTTCTCTCCCTGGTCTCTGGCCGTGCTCTGAGCTCATCTGGCCTGTGACCAAGCGTTTCTGTCTCTGGTGCACAGCCCTGTCTGGTGTCTCCAAACTCAGCAGATTCCTGCCATGCACTCCTATCCCACTCCTCCTGGAGGAGGAAGGAAGGGGTCTCTCCGGAGCTGCTGTTTGTGGGGTCCCTGCTTGAAAAGCAGTGTCCTGACTGTGCCTCGTTTCACAGTCTAAGGTAAGCCCAAGCTGCACAGCTCCATTTCTGCCATTGGCTTCCTTGGTCTGATACCTGGGGGCTCTGCCACCCTCAGACGCTCCTGGTCTCCCTGTTGACCCCACGGGTCCTGAGATGACACTGTTCCTGCGAGGGATAACCTCTCCCCTCCCCCCCGGCTTAGTGTGTGGAGCGAAGTCCCTCATTGGAGCAGACTTCTAAAAGTTCCAAGTTTGTACTCTGCGGCTGCTGGGAGCCGGCCCCTCCCCCCACAGTCTGTCTTCCCGTCGCTTTGGATTCACTTTTCCACACGTCCTACCTTCCGGAAAGTGGTCAATTTTCTGCTCTTAGAATTGCTGTTCTTCCTCTCTTATATCTCCTCTTGAGTTTGCAGGCATTTAGAATGGTTTAATAACTATCCAGCTGAACTTCTGGGATCCGACACTATCTCGGCCTCCTACCCCTCTGCCATCTTGCTCCCCTCCCCGCATGCAGTTTTAAGAAATACTACAGAAATCCCCTGTACACTTTATCCAGTCTCCCTCTTTGGCTACATTCAGCAAAACTATAGTAGTGTAACATCATGACTAGGACTCCGGCTCCGATATAGTCAAGATACAGACCATTTCCATTACCACATGGATCCCTCATGTAACACATTTATAGTCCCAACTACTTCTCCCCTCTCCCCCTAATTTTTTTTTAAAGATTTATTTATTTATTTTAGAAAGAGAACAAGTGCACAGCAGGGGAAAGGGGACAAGTAGTTGGTCCCTGTGGAGAGAAACCCAATCTGATTCCACACTTAGCACAGAGCCCAACATGGGACTCAATCTCAGGACCCTGAGATCACGACCTAAGCCAAAACCAAGAGTCAGTGCTTAACTGACTCCACCGCTCAGGTGCCCACCCCCCCACTTCTTCCCCTAATATTTAAGCCCTGGCAACCACTAATTTGTTCTCCATTTCACTCTTAAGAATGGATATAAGTGGAATCATATAGTATGTAACCTTTGGAGATTGGCTTTTTTGCACTTAGTGTAATATCCTTATGATTCAGCCCAGTTGTGTATATTGAGTTAATTTCATTTTATTACTAATTAACATGCCATGGTATAGAGGAATGTAATTTAACCATTTATCCCTTGAAAGTTATCTGGGTTGTTTTCAGCTTTTGACTATTATGAATAAAACTTCTATAAACATTCAGGTACATGTTTTCATGTGACTAGGTCTTCATTTCTCTGGGATAAATAAGTCTAAGAGTGCAGTTGGTGGCTTATATGTTAATTACATATTTTTTTTTAATGAAAATTCCCAATTGTTTTCAGAGTGGCTATACTATATTGTCTCAGCAATGCATGAGTTACCTAGTTTCTCTCCATCCTCATCAGAATTTGGTTTTGTTACTTAAAAAATTTTTTTGAACAATTCTGTAATGTGTAATGATATCTCATGGTGGTTTTAATTTGCATGTCTTTAATGAAGTTGAACATTTTTTCATGTTCTTATTTGCTGTCCATATATTTTCCTCAGTGAAAGATCTATTCATGTCTTTTGCCCATTTACTAAATGGATTATGGGGTATTTTTAATGGTTGAATTTTAAGTTCTTTAAGTATCTTAGATAGAACCCTTTGTGAAACACATGGTCTCACAGTCAGTATTTGTCTTTTTTTTCCCCCCTTTGGCAGAGCAAAATTTTAATTTTGATGAAGTTCAACATACCAGTTTTTGCTTTAATGGATCATGCACTTGATCTCAAGTCTAAAGACTGTTTGCCTAGGTCTACCTCCTAAAGATGTGCTTCTATTTTATGCTAAAAGTTTTTATATTTTCCATATAAGTTCATGATCCATTTTGAGTTAACTTTTGAATAAAATGTGATGTTGAGGTTATTTTATTTTATTTATTTCCTTATGAATGTTCAGTTATTCTAGCATCATTTGCAGAAAAGCTATCCTTCCTTCGCTGAATTTTGCTTTTGTACCTTTGTCAAAAAATCAATTGAATATATATGTGTGGGTCTCTGGAAAGGGAAGAGGGGTTGGAAATTGCCTCAACACTACCAGCTGGGAGTCAAATTCCATGTTCACCTCATGACCTCCATTGACACCTGAGTGTGAAGGGGGTCTTCTGGTTATGAATGAGTGGGGCTGGGAGTCTAGTTTCCTTTTAATCCTCTACAGATATGACCCTGGCTGGAAGAGGCAAAGGTGTTTTATTTCTGCTTCCCACATGGCCTCCATTGATAGATACCATAGGGGATGGCCATGTTACAGCTGGGCAGTGCTCAGTGTCCTGAGTCTCTTTAGGCTTCCTCCAAAACCATACTAGCAGGAATGGGAGTAGAGCACCTCCTTACTGTTGGGTTGGGAGGGAATCCAGGCTCCCCTCATAATTACCTCTATGAGGGGTTGGGGGGACTTTATTACCACCTGACAGGGATGAAACGTCATGACCTGTGATCCTATGCAGCCAGGCAAGAGCTAGGGCTAGTAGTGCCTCATTAGAGCATCGTGGTTGCAGAAGTCTTTGTCTTTGTCATAAGGCTTTGTTGACCTGGGTAGGGTAAGATCACATCTTACCTGGTATTTGACTTTAGCAGAGCAGTTACTATCTACCAAGTTTTCTATCTTGTTAGGCTGCTTCTTTCATGGTACTTTGAATAAAAAGAGCAAGTTTTCATGGGGGCTTTTCTTTGTCTGCACTTGCGGGCTTTTCTGGATTGTCAGATTTTTCAACTACAAGTATGGGTTATAGTAGGATAAAAGGAAACCTAGGAAAATCATCACCATGTCAGTACTTGGGTCTGTGTCCCAGAACTGGTCTGCCTGTTTCTCTTTACCTTTCAGAGCCACCTTATGTTTTTATATGTGATTTTTACCAAATTCTATTTAATAGAATAGAATTTAATAGAATAGAATAATTTAATCCTTATATTAAAACAAAAAAAAAATTCTAGAAACTAGAAAGAAAAAAGTTCACAGCATGGGCAAAACTTAACATCAAAATAAATAAGAAAAGTACTAAAAATAATTATACAGCAATTTTATTTGTAAACACAGATACTAAATGCTACATAAATTACAAATAGAATCAAAAAATTTATGAGGAAAATAAACATTATATAAATACTGTTTTACCCTGGAATGGATGGTACAATGATCTATTAATATATCTTACTACATTAAAGATCAAATGGAAAAATATAAATGATCTTATCAAAATAAACAGAATAAGAATTTGATAAAATAGAATACCTATTCATCACAATTTTTATCCTAGTTGGAGTAGAAAAGGACTTCCTCAATTTGATATTGGTATAAAGGTTATTTACCAAATTTCTGAATTATATATTTTACTCAATGGTAAAATAAAATATCATTATTATTTCATTTAAAAGTAGGATCATGACACAGAGAACTAATATTCCTATTTCTGTTTATCATTGTATGTAAATCTTAGCCAAACTTAAGAAAAGGAAAAAGTATATACATACAAATTTTTAAAAAATAAACATAATTTTTATTTTTTACATGTGATCAAATACTCAAATACATTTGAAAAGAAACTACAAGAAACTATTAAAGCTAGGAAGAGCATTCAGAAAACTTCCTGGATATAAATGGAATAAGCAAAAATCTTTATTGTTTATATAAACTAGTAATGAAAATTAGATTAAAAAATAAAGGAAACATTTATAAAATCACCAAAAATGTAAGTACCTAGGCATAAAATTAACAAAAATGTGGAAGACCTTTACAGAATAATGCTAAATAAAAATATATGACAGCAATTAATAAATGAATAAATAAGATAAAGGTAAGTTGTCAGGTATACCATTTTTATGGATTCAGTGCTTTAAATACTTTAATTTACCTCATTTTAATCAGTGCAAATGCAAACAAGAATTCATCATGACTGATTTTTTTTTTGTGACATTTCATAAACTGGTCCCTAAATTTATATATACAAACAAAGGGACAAGAAATTTGTAATAGGTAAATAAATAATTTTCAAGATGAAAAATTTCAAGATGAGCAATATGGCTTGGGGTCTTTCCTCTCAGACATTAAGAACTGTTATAATTTATATAGTATGTTAGTAAGCAGACCAATGGATTAAAATACAAAGTCTAGAACCATGGAAAGCATTGCAGAAAGAATTAAAAATTGCTGGGGGAGCAAATGCATTATTCAATAAATGGTGCTAGGATAATTGGCTGTTCATATGCAGGAAAATATCTATATTCCTAGTTCTTACCATTCACAGATGGTTAAACTACTAACTATGAAAATTAAAACACTTAAAATAGTAGCATAAAATATAAGCGAATAAATTTATGACCTTAGGGTAGAGAAAAAATCTTTTAAGTAAGGCACAAAACATATAAAGGAAAAAAATATTAATATGCTTATGTTAAAATGTTACCAACTATTGTTAGGAGTCCCACTGCTGGTAAGATACCATGAGGAGCTCTGTGGACTTTTCCCCAAAGAAACTGGTGAAAAAAAGAACCTAACCACATTAAATCCATTAAAATGGCCCTAAAAGCATATAGAAAATAAAGAAACTTATTTTCAGGACAATCTAAACTCAGAATTGTAAGATTCTGGTATTTCAGGAGATTTATGGCCTCCCTTCTTCCTTCCAGCTCAGCAAGACAGAAACTTCATTCCAGATTGGTATCTATCTAACTATCGATATAGTTAGAGATGGCTTAGATATGTATGTGAATATTAATATGAATGTAGGTATGGCTAGATATGGAGAAAAGTAGAAAAACATGCATGGGAAGGATATACCTAACTTCAGAGTTGGTGATTACTTTGAGGAAGGAATATAAAAGGTTTACCAGGAATGCTATTTAAAAAGGTTTGGGGGCACCTGGGTGGCTCAGTAGGTTAAGCACCCAACTCTTGGTTTTGGA
Organism: Procyon lotor; assembly: GCA_028646535.1. Taxonomy (NCBI): domain Eukaryota; kingdom Metazoa; phylum Chordata; class Mammalia; order Carnivora; family Procyonidae; genus Procyon; species Procyon lotor. Next base: position 16,550,461 of record CM053615.1, read on the forward strand.
TTAGGTTGTGATCTCAGAGTATTCAGATGGAGCCTTGCGTCGGGCTTTATACTCTCTCTGTATCTCCTTCTGCCCTTCCCACTCATGCTCTCTCTCTCTCTAAAATATAAATAAACCTTAAAAAAGCCTGTTTTATGCCATTATATTTTTTATTAAAAAAATACATATATGGCAAAATATCAACAGTTTAAAGAGCTGAGTCTCTGTGTGGGATATAATGACTAGTGTTTTTTTAGTTACTCCATATTTTTAAAAAGTATTTATTTACTTATTTAGAATTTTATTTATTTATGTGAGAGAGAGAGAGAGAGATCACAAGTAGGCAAAGGCAGGCAGGCTCCCTCCTGAGCAGAGAGCCCGATGTGGGGCTCAGTCACAGGACCCTGAGATCAGGACCTGATCTAGACGAAGGTAGAGGCTTTAACCCACCAAGCCACCCAGGCGCCCCATTATTACTCCATATTTTTTTATGTTAAAAACCATTTCATGGGACGCCTGGGTGGCTCAGTTGGTTAAGCAGCTGCCTTCAGCTCGGGTCCTGATCCCAGGGTCCTGGGATCGAGTCCCACATTGGGCTCCTTGCTCAGCGGGGAGCCTGCTTCTACCTCTGCCTCTGCCTGCCTCTCTGCCTGCTTGTGCTCTCTCGCTCTCTGACAAATAAATAAAAATCTTAAAAAAAAAAAAGATTTTATTTAAAAAAAAAACATTTCATAATGGAAAAGGGAAAATATGTCTAAAGAAAACAAAAATCAAATTGTAAGTAATCAAAGAAAAGAGGGAAGATTAGTCATGGCACATAATCACATGAAATCTTAGGCGGCTTTATTATAAATACAAATTAAAGAAAACAATATTTTTACAGAAATTTTAGTCTATGGTATCATCTTTGGTTATGAATTATGTATTTTAAAAGACAGTCCCAAACTCCAAAGATTATATAAACTCAAATGACCAGTGCGTGATATGGAAACCATGTCTGAGGAAAATATGAACATGAGTTTGGGCAAAAAATCCTTTCTGGGGAGGATTTGAAGAATATTTGAAGATTTGTCGTATAGAAGATGATGTTTTAAGTTCTTTTAAGTCTCTAAAATTTTTAATTAGAAAAACAATGGAAGGAAATTTGGGAAACACAGATCTATGTTTAGAATTAGAAAGGATTGAGTGTGAAAGATTAAGAATCGAACACCTAATGGAATGGTCTGCTTTACAAAGAATATTTACTTTCCATCACTGTGTTTGCTGCAAAAGCTGGTGGCCTGTTTGCAGAGTACTTACACCAGTTGGCGTCTGAAACAACCCCAGTGGCATCTAAGGTTTTCCTGAGCTGAAGTCTCCATGATTTATTTCCTGGCACTGAATCATTCCCATTAAATAGAAGTGAAAAATAAATATTATTTTTCAAATCTCACAGCATCTTCTTGAAAGCAGGGAATCTAGGCAGTCTGCTTGCCTTCGTGGCCTCTTTTCTTAATACCATTTCTGAATGTTCCAACATAGACAAGGGACATCTTTCACTACTAGAGGTTCTTAGGCTCCAAACAACCCTGGACACCCATTGATAACAACAAAATCAGATGCCAGATGGAAAGTTCAGATACTAGGCTCTCTGGCTGAATATGGGATGCATGGCAACCCTACTATTTATAGATTAGATAGATTGCAACAACGGCCACTTTTCCATTCCAGCTTCCTGAAACAAAGAGCCCTCTTTGCTCAGAAGCTCAGGTACAGGTGGTCTGTGATGCTCTGTCTGTTTGCAGCGGGTGACTTCTGCCTTCACATTTTCCAGTGGGTGGTTAGGAAAAGATTTGCGAAATGCTCTTTGCTTCACCGCCATTTTAAAAACAATTACAGTGGGGGCGCCTGGGATAGAGTTTTCCAGGACACCATTTCACAGGTCGTTGCTCCAGTCCCACTTACTGTTACAAGAGCAGTGTTCTTGTTTTCCATCTCTCCTCACTGTGGGAATCCAGCTTTTGTGCCAAATATGGATGGTTCTTGCTCTGAGCATCAGGGATACCCAGAATGTTCCCATTTACTGTGGTTGCTGGCCTCCACCAGACAGGAAACCGCACTTGAATTAAGATCATTATGCTGAATATCTTCTTCCTTTTTCACCCCCTCCCTTTTTTTAATACGAACCAGGGAGAAAGAGACATAGAAGGCAAAGAATTATAGTATGCTTTTCAGAGCCAGTAGCTCTTCGCCATACTTCTGCTTTTCTCTGGAGCTGCAAAGTAACTTCTACAGATACTTTGTGACTATATCCTGTCCAATAATGTCGCCACTAGCTACCATGGGGTTGCTTATTGAGCACTTGAAATGTGCCTAATGCAACTGAAGAACTAAATTTCTAACTGAAGTGAGACGTGCTGTAAATATAAAGTACACAGTGGATTTTGAGGACTTACTAAGAAAAAATGTAATATTTCTCATTAATACATTTGCCTTAATTCCATGTTGGCATTTTGGATGTATTTGGATAAATAGAATACATTATTAAAATCATCTCAAAAGTCATTTCTTTTTACTTTTAAAAATGTGACTATTAAAGTTACTAAAATGTGATTCATATTTCTATTAAATAGTGCTGGTCTATAAAATTAACTCTTTCTCTCTCCGTCTCCCCTCTCTCACCCTTGCAAAAGCACTTTAAGGCAGTCGATTATCATAAACATATCAATACTATAATGAAAGTTAGGTAGAAGTGGAAAAGTCAAAAGCTAGAAAGAAAACAAAATTACCAAGCAACTAAGATAATTCAGTTATTGTGATGGTACATCAAGTTTAAGAATTAAATTTTACGAAGACATGGCACCTTGAGAAGTAGGAAGAATTATAAAAATCCATTGATTGAATTAATCCCCCCCTTTTTTCGTGCCATTACTATGTGTTAGGCCAACAGAGTTCTGAATATGTTCTAGAAGACAGCTTGCATTCAACCATTATGGATTCTGTTTGTGGCCATTTCCTTCTTCAGCTAAGATCTCCAACTGCCTATGCACCCTTCCATAGAGAATTTAAATTTTTCCTTGCGAGGAAATAAGAGACACTTTTTCTCATGCTATCTCATCGATTTGATAATAGTGCCCTGGAAGGGGAAGCTGTGGCTAATGAGTAGTTTGGGAATTGTGGAAAGAAGCATGTTCTATGGCAGGAAGCAACTTGCAGAAGCAGGTAGCATTGCCGCTTTAAAATCAGTAAGCTCTGAGCGTGACTCTGACAAAAGCTCCCTTTTTTAACAATCACTGGAACATGTTTTCAACAAATCAAGCATCCGATTCACCTAAAGACAGCCCCAGAATAATGGTTGGAGGACACGAGCTATGCATTTATATTGCTTGGATCCCTCTCTCAGCTCCACTACCATTCGTGAGAACTTGGAAAATATCCTTAGCCTCCTTATGTCTCAGTTTGTCATCTCTCCAAAGTGGGAATTATAAGACAACCTCTGTCATAGGGTTGTAATGAGAATTGATGAGGACATAGAAGAGACTGACAAATGCCCAGCACATAGAAAGCAGTCCATAAACAGTAGCTGCAACTGGTATTCTCTTGCTACTCTCCAGATTTCAAGAGCAATGGAAGTGGGAACTCTTGAGATGAACTGTAGCCGTGGCAGAAAGTGACCAAACTCCCAAAATCCACCTAGCGTTGGGTTAGGTGCTAGAGAAGCAGCAGTGAAGAGGATAGTCACAGTCCCCGTCCTCCTGGTACATGTGGGCCATTGTGGGTTCAGAGAATTAAGCAGAGACACTAAAATTCAATGTTACATATATGACAGCAATGGCACGTGGAGTGTTCTAGAAGCACCTCAGAGGGCCCTCCAACCTAGATCCTACTGTCAAAGAAAAGTTTGCAGAGGAGAGACATCTGAGCTGATGATTGAAGGATGACTATGAATTAGTCAGGTAAAGTCTAGGGAGTGACAATGTGCAAGTCAGTGGTACAGGTGTGTTCTAGGAAAGAAGGGGATAATCTCTGTGAAGGACTGGAAATGAAAACATGGGTTGTATAAGAAACTAACAGAAAGATGAATATGGGTGGGTAATTGTGGTTATCTAATGGAAAATAAAGAGACATGAAAAGATTTGGGAAGCAGATCAGAGGTGTTTAAGATACTTAATATTTGTGTTGGCAAAGGACACTCTCAGAGAGAATTTATTTATTAAAAGGGAATTTGGTAGTGTCTATCAAAAATCTAAAACATATATTTGACTCATGAAGTCCACTTTTAGAAACCTGTGGTTTAAAGGAATCAACCTTGGGCGAAGATCTTAGTTGTGCAGAAACGTGCAAAAGCCCTGTGGCAGAAGCCAGTGGGGCAGGCCTATTAGGGAGGCTGGAGCAATACAGGGATGGCGCAGGTCTGTGACAGGAAAATGGCATGAGAAGAGGGCAGAGAGATATGCAGGTACCTGATCAGGTGGGGTTGCCGGCCATGCTGAGGAGCTTGCATTTTATTCCCAGTGGAATAGTAATCCTAATGCATGGTTTCAAGCAGAGCAGAGACCATTCAGATTTTCATTTTTTTAAAAGATCGCTCTGGATATATGTAGAGAATAAATTGGGGGTAGGATTGGAGGAGATAAGCGTAGGTAAATAATTCTTGAAGCAATTTTGTGAAAAGCTAATTTATAAAGAGGAGAGCTTGTTCTGTTGCAAGCATTAGAATTCCATCAAACTAGCCCATGAGAAAAGTGGTTTGTGTTTTTGTTTTTTTGAAAAGGTAAGGAAAATTCTCACAGAATGTCTAAAGAGGCATTGAGCTATCAGGAGTCAAGGAAGCTTCTCTACATCACAGTCTGGGTCTATGGAACCACATAGACTCTGTCCCTGATTCCCTTTTGTATCTGCTTCATTATTCTCTCTCTCTCTCTCTCAGTCTTTCCATTCTTAAAATGGTAATAACAATATTTACCTTGCAAGGAGGTTGAAAGGATTCAAGATAGTATAAGTTACATATTTATACGGAATGACTGATACACAGCTGGTTTACAAAAATAACTATTACCTCCATTTTAGAGATGGAAATCCTGCATGCAGCTTCGAGAATTAAGTTATTTGCTTGGGAGAACATAGCTAAAAAGTAGCAGAGACAGAATTTGAGGGGAACTATTTGGTCCCAAATTGATGCCATGTTGTCCCCCGAGGGAAGTCATTAAGTTTTTTGAATGAGACAAATCAGTCTGACAGTAGTGTGTAGTACAGATTACAAGGGGACAGATGCAGTGCTAGGAAAACCTGTAATCAGAATATTTTAATAGAGCAGGTTGGGCATTCCTCTGACTCTGACCTAGGGCAGTGGGAGTAGACAGGGACGGAAGGGGAAAAATCCTACCGATGACACATGTGAATTTTTTAAGACTTGGCAGTGGGTTGAGAACAGAAGTTATGGGAATGGAAAACTGGGAATGCTCAAAGAGACAGGAGGTAGATGTCCTGTATGTAGGAGAAAGAAGAAGACAAATACAAAAAGAAATGAAGTCTGGAAGAGAAGTTTATTTAAGACACTAGAGGTAGGCAAGGGATGAACAATTTTTGGATATGCTGACTGGAGTGTTGGAGGGACAATTGGATGGTGATAAGTCACTCTGCAGAAATTTGGAGTTTGTGGTGGCTCTAAACTTAGTAGCATCACTATGCTATTTTGGGGCAAGTGGGCAGGTGAGTGTTTGCATAGCAAGCATGAAGTTTTTATTTGAATTTGGTGATTTGGGAAAGTCTTGTGGCTGGTAGAAATCACAGACAGTAGTTCCACCTGATCCACACTTTTGGGGCCTTTAATCTCTTTAAGTCAAAAAAAAAAAAAAAGTGCAGTTTGGGAAATCATCTATAATATGTGATAGTTGAAATCATGAGCATACTTTTAGATTATTAATGATGAAAATAGCAGGTGATGAGTTTCCTTAATACAAAACCTTGGGAAGCTCAAACCTTCCACCTGTGGATATTTTCTTCAATAAATATGTTTTCCCTTGTGTAGCTGCTTGCCAATCAAAATATTTGCCTGGAGGACTCTGTCTGGCCAAGTTTTTCTTTCTCTTTTCCTTTCCTTTCCTTCCCTTCCTTTCCCTTCCCTTTCCCCCTTTCCTTTCCCTCTTTTTCTCTCTCTCTCCCTTCCTCCCTCCTCCTCCCCTACCCTTCCCTTTTCCTTCTTCTTCTCTCCCTCCCCCCTTTCCCCTTCCTTCCTTCCTAACTTCCTAACTTCCTTCCTTCCTAACTTCCTAACTTCCTAACTAACTTCCTTCCTTCCTCCCTCCCTCCCTCTCCTCCTTTGCTCTCTCCCTCCCTCTTTCTCCTTTCTCCCTCCCTCCCTCCCTCCCTTCCTTCCTTCCTTCCTCCCTCCCTCCCTCCCTCCCTCCCTCCCTCCCTCCCTCCCTTCTTTCCATGCTTTGAAAGAATAGTTTTGGCCTTCTTTATCCCAACTAGTTTCCAATAGCAGCAAGAATTGATACTATAATCTACTTTGATTCAGTTCCTGCTAAATCCATCATGGAAAGGTCATGTAGAATAGGAAACAGATACAACTGTTGGATTTCCTTGAACCCCACTAAGGAAAACAAAGGTTTATTTCTCCACAAGGAGAATATGCTGAGTTGGATGCTACTTTCTGTCCACAATGTTTTTTCTTTATTCAACCTCCTTTGTCTATACTGCATGTAACTAAATAAGATAAATTTTCAATGCTAAATTCCACAGTGTGGTTTACAAAAGCATGTCTTCTTCCCTTCCTCTTCCACCTAATCCTCATTCCCCTCCTCCTCCACACCATCCCTTAGCTTAACCTAGTTCCTAGGTATTTCTCTGTGCTGACCCCAAAGTGTTTAGGATCAATGTATTTATAGACAGTTAGGTAATGGGGAGAATGAAACTCTTTTCCAACTTCTTCATAACAACAAGGCAACTGAAAAATGTGAAGACCAGACAAAAAAGACTGTATCACTAATTTCCTCTTACCGCTAATAATTTCTTGACAGGCCACCACCCTCTGTTGGCAGTCTATTATCTTAAAATTTTTCTTATCATATTCTTTTTTTCTCTTCTCCTACAGTGAATAATTTTTGAGTCTTCACACTATGCTAGGTGCTATTGTTAGCATCTTTATAATTCCAATACAACTTCTAAAATTTTTGCTCTAGAAATTGGTTTTGTGTGCTAGTTATATTTTTTGATATTAATATAACATTCTGAAGATAGAAAATATGGACTCTTAATAGCTTGATGACCCTCATCCTCAACCATATTTCAAAGTCACCTCTTTAGTTTATAACTTCTTTTCCAGTAAACGCGCCTGAGCATGATGGAAAGAGAAAAACTTTCTTAGTTTTGTTTATTCTTCATATTGTGGTACCTCAGTTTAAGTTATTAATTTTTTAAAAAATATCGCTATCGGTAGCCTATAATCTTGAAATGTTTTCATATTATTTTTTTCTATTTTCCTACAATGAGTAAAAATCACAAACAAAGATTAACTTAAGAAATGACTCACCCAGTAATTACAATAGGCACATGTTGCTTTTGTTCTGAAACTTCCGATACTGGAAATTTATAGTTTTGCCTAGAACATTCTGATTTCCCAAGCCACATCACAGAGATGGCAGGGGACGGAGAGCAATGCCATCTGTCAGTCCCTGGAGACATCTTCAAATAGGGTCAATGCGGGCCTAAGAGTTCTTGGCTGTAATGAGGAGAAATTCATGAAAACAGATTTTTCTTCATTTAGCTTCCATATTTTTGAGCTCAAGAAGCTTCAAAGGAAATCTAAGACAGCATGAAACCGTGCAAAATGAAATGATGAAAAATTCTGGTGAAATTTCTGCACACTGAAATCAGCAAGTTATCACACGCATGAAGAAGTTTTTTAACATGAGTGCTATCTTCATTTTGTTTCTCTCTCCACCATTCCTGCTGCCTTCAATTGACAACTCTATTCACATCGCTTCTGAGAAACTCAAGGGCCTGGAGACTGTTAGGAATTATGGTTAGGTTTCTGAGAGAGTCACACACAAAAACATTACCAGAAGGAGAAATAAAGCACCACTTTATTAATATCAGGGCCAGAACTCAAAGACTCTTATGTAAGACTATTTGGCAAAAGTTGGTTTATAGTGGAGACTTTGAACTTAAGGCCCAATTACGGCTTCATTTTCATCCTTTCAGACCACTATACTTTCCACTCCTCAAATCTAAATCCTGAGGAAAGGGTCAGGTTTCAGAGCAAGGTCTGATGCAAACTGTGATTCAGTTTTAGTAGAGTAGAGCTGGGACAGGGAAAGAACTGATGCACTGGACCCACAGGATCTGTTTGCTATAGGACATGGAATCCAGAAATCACGTAAGACAGGATGGAACTTAGATTTAGGTTCTTTGAGACACTTCATCATACCCACCAAATAGATTTGTGGCCCAAATACTATCTGGCACATAAAATTAGCAACTTCTCCTTTTCGGGGTGGGTGACAAAACTAGAAAAAGAGGAAAGCACATGAGTAGCTGAAAAGGGGTAAAAATGTTTATTCTTCAACTTATACCACTTTATATCTATACTTTAAAGAGTGGCAAGGAATAGTGTTGAGGCTATTAATCTCTAGAAATCCATCTTATCTAGCCAGCAAGATGCCAAATACACTCTGACAAATATATTCTGACAAGTAACATATCTCAATATGAAGTATTTTAAGTTTCAGTTTTCTTTTGAAGAAAGATTTCTAAGGGATCATTACAACCAAAAAGCATTAATTATCAATGAGATAAACTGGTTGCAAAAGTGGTTCTAATTCTCCAGTCCTACCACACCCACACCCTCTGAAGTATTACTTGAAAGCAAGTCTCATCCTGGAGTGAAATCTGCTTCCCCACTCCTTAACTCCAGACTGGCCACGTGACATACTTGAGCCATTAGAATGCTGGTGGAAGTCACAGCAAGCCAGTTCCAAGCCTAGGTCTCTACCGACCTTTCACATTTCCACTCACTCTCTTGGAACTCTGCCAGCCCTTTGTGAGAACAAACTTTGTGAGAACAAACTGAGACTAGTATGGACCAACAGGAAAAGAGCTGAGTCATTCCAGGTGAAGCCATATTAGACTAGTCAGCCCACCACCAACTCACAGTGGACCCGCTGTGCATGAACAAGGCCAGGTGAGATTATCTAAACCAGACTCACAGCAAAAGGATGACTGAGAAAAACCATAGACTTGAGAACAAAGATAAATGTTTATTGTTTTATGTCATTGGTTGTATGGGTATTTAGTTCAGTGGCATCATTATAGCAACTGATGACTTATGCATCTTCAAGATTCAGGCTGGATGTTAGATACTCCAGGAGACTGATCCTGAACCTACAGCTTGGGTTAAATCCTCCTACCCCGGGTTTCCAAAAACACTCTGGGCATGACCCTATCTTAACTCTTAAAAGTATATAGCAAGACGATCGGGGTCTTCACTTTATCTTATCCTCATCTTCAGCACATTTGATTCAACTTCCATTGCTCTTTTTGGAATTAGCTCTTACAAGAATCTATCATCATTAACAAGTCACTGATTCAAGGGACAGTAACAAGTTCTTATCTCACTTGAAAACTTTCCACACTTAGAAACAACTAAATACTCTTCTTAAAACATCTTTTCTTTATGGTACACATATTCAATTATAACTTGGCTTTAATTTCTGCAAATTTTTAGCAATCTTTCTTTTTCCCCATAAACTATAAAGTCAACAAGAGTAGAGACCTCTCCTTTTTCTAGCCCAGAGTAGGCGTCAATAAATAAATAATGAATGAATGAATGAATGAATGATATCCACTTACCATCACTACTGCAAAGATCACTTTCATGCGTTGATCTTAGCCCTAGAATGTAAACTTCCAGATTTTAAGGGAAATGAGCTATTTTGTACCTAAAGTGTCTAGCTGAGGGCCCTTTACCAAAAATAACAGTTAAAATTTATGGAGTGCTATTTTAAGTACATGTAAAGTACATCTTTACATATACTATTTTATTTAATCCTCACAATAACTTTTGGTATATAGAATTTTCCTGCATTTTGCAGGTAAGAAAAAATGAGGCACTAGAAACTTCACAAATATTCATTAAATTGAACCATGTGCTCTAAGGCAGACACATACAGAAAAATGAATAGCTACTCATAGGTGGCTGGAGTTCTCTCAGGGAGGTGACAAATCCCATCCTTGTCCATCTTTAGGAGTATGTTGTGCTCATTATGTAGTCTCTTCATTGGACTAGTTCAGGCACATAGACCATTTTGTGTTCTCAGTTCTCTACCTGGTCTCACCAGAGTGCCTGTCTATCATCTTCCTCTTTGGATTCATCAAAGTAAAAAGTCTTTGTCCAGCCAGCTCACTGTTTTGATGGATTTCTTCTGCTCTGTTCACTTCAAGATCTGGTCATAGCTAGACCCCAAGCCATGCCTGTCACACAAAAATATTCATTAATTAATGAACAGCCCCTTAATTTCCTAGAAAAATTAAGTTTTTTTCCTAGAAAAAGACTTTCTTTTTTTTAAGATTTTACTTATTTGTCAGAGAGAGAGTGGTAGGCAGAGGGAGAAGCAGGCTCCCCATTGAGCAGGGAGCCCGAAGTGGGACTCGATCCCAGGACCCTGGGATCATGACCTGAGCCGAAGGCAGACGCTTAACTGACTAAGCCACCCAGGTATCCAGAAAGAGACTTTCTTGACTATCAAAAAAGGAAGGAAGTAATTTTTCCTCTTTAAATTTAATGATGTATTTTGTCCTTTGCCACATGCAGACAATAATCCAAACCAAGGAACAAATGTGCAATTCGTATTTTTTTTTCAAAGTTAGGATGTTTGTGTCCCCTTAAAACTCCTTAGAACAGGGGTTGAATCTGGTTGCTCAACTTCAAGCCATAGACCAGACTTCAAAATGAGCAGATAGAAGTTTAATGATTACCCATTCACCTAGATGACAATGATGAAGAAGAAAGGATAGTTTCTAGTAAATCATCCTGCTTGGGAATTACCGCAAGATAGAAGAGAGACACTGTCAAATGTGATATCAGAAATTATAGAGTTGGCGACAGACCAAGATTTTTTGGAACTAATCCTTACTTGTACAGAATATGCCACTTTTAGAAAGTCTCTTTCTAAAAGATAGGACTCCCCCCCCACTCCATTCTCTATCTACTGATTTAATATCAGAGTTCATTTAAAATTCCCTCCATCATGTTCAGATCAGGAAGGAAATTGCATACCTCAGGAACCAATTAAAACTTAACTTAGCTCCTTCTGACCATCCCTCAGCAGCTGTTCCCAGAGAAAGTTGGAGAGAGCTCAAAGAAAAGCTGCCTTGGAACACAATCACCTACTCACCTGGAAGTCATGGACCCCCGTCCGTATGAGTCTGTGCTGCCAGGGGCCCTGGCCTTTCTCTCTAAATTGTGATTTCATTCCACTTAAGTGGGGCATTCTGTAGTGGGTGCTAAGGGGAATTTAGAGTACAGATTAGACATGGTTTTTACCCTCAGGAATCTCACAATTTAATGGAGGAAATAAGATAAACACACAGTCAGTGAAGAGAAAGTGGATACATATGTACACATAAAAATATTGATTTAAGTTTGGGAGAGAGGAGGAGATAGAGGCAAAGGATTTAGATGTTAATCAGGAAAGTCTTGCAGATTTTGCAGCCTTCACATGCATGCATCTAAATGGAAGGAAAGTCTCTGTGTGCCAAAAGAAAGGGGACAGCTGTTCCAAGGAGAGATTCCATACCCCCCCTAAAAAATGGCCAGGAGAAGCATCTCTGTGCTCACAGACTGTAAATCACGTCCACATGACTGACCACCTGGGTCATTGAGTGATGCCATGGAGATACTTAAACTTGGCCTTCTACTAATCTGGGATTAGTCAATTTTGAATGTCCTATATTTTTTGTCCCTGCCAAATAGTCGATCTCTTTCATTAAAGACATAAGACTGGTAGGTTTGACAAAAATGCATAAATTGCCCATTGTTGGGGAGGAATGTGTACTTTCATATGAGGGAATCAAACTGGATATTTGGTCTCGTATCGGCTATATTTCTCTGGAATATGTGCAGCACCATGCTTGTTTTTTGGCTTAGGATGGTATGCATAGAAAGTAGCAGCCTCAGCTTTGTAGAAATGCTGCAGAGCCCCCGGGAATCCCAGAGATGATCACCCAGAGGCCTGCTTAGCCCTCTGTTACATTCCTACATTTCTCACATCCTGTTGGAATAACATTATCCCATTGTACAAACAAAATAAAGCAAAATAATTGGTGTCTTTGGCCATCTGATGAATGTTTCTTTTTTTTTTTCAGTTTCCAACTTTTATGGGTTAACACTCTCTCCCTCCCTGTCTCTCTCTCTCTCTGTCTCTCCACCCCGCTCTCTTTCACTTTTTTCAATCTGATCAAAGATTGTTTTTTCCTCCTCACTTGGTGGGGGGATCTGGGAGAGAAGAGACAGATGGTATCATTTGCAAAAGGAAAGCTGAGAAGTCACACATATATCTTTCAGCTTTGTGGCAAAGCCGATGCCAAGATTTTGCTTGAAGTGTGTACTGTGATGCAGGCACCGAGGCGGACCAGAAAGGGTGAGGCCCGCCGAGGAGGGCAGTGGAATAAATTGCCGTGGGCCGATCCAACGGCAGAACATGGGAGTGATTACATTTTGGCAGCTATTTTATTTTTCCCTTATGGAGTTTCAGACCTGTCCTGTACACTGAGATAGCTTTCATCTGGTGAAAACCTGTGCCGTGTTTAAACTTCCTTCAGATCTGTGGCGTTGGAGGGGGAAAAAAAAGCAGCACAGCCCAGAACACACTGAAATGATGTCGGGGGTGGGAGAGGGGCAGTAATTGTGCCCAGATAATGTTGTCATACTTTGTAAAGCCTTTAATTCTGGAATTTATTTATTAATGATGCATGGGTTATTACCCACCATCTGTCTTGCGTTAGCAGTGGGCTGTTTCAGATTATGGTAATGTGTTTCTGATTGGAGTTGTGTTGAAAGCCAGAACAAGGCAGCTCATGTGCAGTCCTCTTTGAGGCCTGCTGTTTTCAATTCCTCTTCACAGAAAGGGCTTTTATTTGATTTGTTATGGGGATTTTTTCTTCTGTTGCCAAAACAGCTGCAAGCCTGGAAGGGAATAAGACACAGGGCCACATCAAACTTGTTAGCTTGTTAAAAAAAAAAAACAAAAAAAAACAAAAAAAAAAAATACACTGGAATGTTCCAGGAACCAAAAAAAAAAAAAAAAAAAAGAAAAAGAAAAGAAAGAAAAAAGGATGTGAGAAAGTAGATGGAAACGATGGGAAGAGAAAAGAGAAAGTACTAGTGGCCTTTTTGATTGGCTTTCCTGTCAAGAGTCCACCAACATATTTTGCTATTTTAAGTATTATAGGTCAGATTGCTGTGTACTTAATTTATTATGCTCATTCACACCAAACAGAACCTTCTTCTGAAAAGCTTCAACAATCTTTATGCTAGGGCAAGGAATAAATAAAAGTCCCCAATGAGCTAGTCAGCCTCCTCCAGTCATCAAAGTGAACACCCCATAAATAAGCCTGGTTTTTTTTTTTTAAATGTACTGGAACATTCAAATTTGTTCATGAATGGAAAAAAAAGAGGAAATAGGTAACAGGTGAGCATCCCCTTGCCTGATGTGAACATTCACCCTGATCTGAGTTCTTTGTCCCTGTTTATCCCTCTGGGCCTCTGGGTTCTGCAAACTGTTTCTAGATCACTGCTGTCCAGCAACGATTTTGAAGGAAATGCTCTCTGTCTTCCCTGTCCAATGTGGTAGCCACAAGCTACATATGGCTATTGAGCACTTGACATGTTGTTAGAGTGACTGAGGAACTAAATTTTTATTTTTATTTAATTTTAATTAATTTGCATTTAAATAGCTACATGTGGCTAATGAATACCACATTAGGGAATACAGTTCTAGGATTAACTAAATAAGGGCAGAGGCTGGTTTTTTTTTTTTTTTTTTTTCCTGCTGATACAAACTAACAGGCATTGGATGCAGCTATGGTTATGGCCAACTTTTAAGTTAAAAAATTTGCTTGAAAGGTTATTCCCTAATGTATTACTCAAGGTTAGTAGCATTAAGGTTTCCTCCCAAAAGGCCACTGACAAGTTTTTCCTTAAATCCACTGCATAAATGCTTCCATCTATTCAAATGTAGGTTTATAGGAAAGCTCAATATTTGTATGATAAACAAATAAACCATGAAGAACTATAACCAAAGCTCGCAAATAGTAACAAATCTAGTAACATGGAGGATATTCAAGAATTGTTTTAACTTTGCTGGTGACAATTCTCTCCATTCATATTAAACAGACTTATTATTTCTAGAACACATGATATGTTTACAAACAAGCCCCAAACCATGTGAAATTGACTTTGTATACACAAAGACTACATGGTCCAGATATCTTAGAAATTATGGGATAATTGTTAAAACTTATGTTTTGGGGTTTTGTTGTTGTCAACCTGCTTTCCTGCAGTTTTTCCATTGTTGGAGAAGAGGCTATAGAGAGAGATGATGAAATAAAGAGACAGAGCAGGGACAAAATCTGTGCTCCCCATTCCCTGATGGCCCCTGCCACCCAGACACACATTTAGACTCCATTTCTCAGCCACTTTGCGGTTGTATGGCACCGTGGGAACAGTTCACAGTTCATGCAACTGGGTTTTAGTGGCAATAATGCAGGCCCTGTCCAGACCTGACATTCATATGATTTCTGCATAATTCTTTTGTCAGACCCAGAATATAAGCAAAGACCCAAGGTTCTAGAAGATGCTGGCTATGTGAAATGAATCTTGATCCCTGAGTGACAGAGTAGAGCTATGTCTCCCAACTAAGACTTTCATCAGATTTAGGCTGTGATTGGAAGAAAAGACAAAATCTTTGTAGTGCTTATGGTGACAGTGATTTGGAAGATGTGTTTTGTAAATTAAGACACTGACTGATACAAATGGACATCTTGGAGAAGGAGCAGTCAGGATAAGCAGTATGTTCCCTAGTGTGATCTTATTAATTGTTCTGTCCCTTAACTCGACTTTGCTGTCAAAACCTTTTTCTTTTTTTGAATAGTTTACCCAGAGCTGTTCATATTCAGAGAAAAACTTACATTTTCCAAGTAAACAAGATGCTAAGTATGAAATACAAGGTCAGTTTATTTAATGTTTATTTTTTAAAATGTAGAACCACCATGCAGATTATAATGTTAGCTAAATATCATTCTTTCCATGTAGTCAAGTCCCCATGACAAGCCAAATATATGCCTAAGTAGGATAGGCCCTCTGAGAACATTATCTGCATTGCCATAAAACATGATCAGGGTTTTGTTCCTGAGGCTTCGAGACTTTTTTGGGTTCCTCCTACCATCCTTCCTTCCTTTTGGATACTTTTCACTCTTGGCAGTTCTGCCCCTTACAACTTCCCACCTGCTAGATGCTCTTTCTCAGCTTATCCCATTCAGATGGATGACTCAGCCGGATGGCCTGCTTGGCTTGTTATTTTGGATTCTCCATATTATCCCGCCTAACTTCTATATGCTAAGCATGTGGGCCTGTCCTATCTTGTCCTTCACTGGCCTGAACTCCTGGAATATCACATTCTCAGCTCAAACTCTGTCTCTGTCATGTCTGCTCATCTGGAATGAAAGCAAGGGTTCTGACTAAATCATAATCAGAAAGTTCCTGAAAAGGTGTTAGAAATGTCTGTGCCCTCCTCACAATGTGATGATATTTGGAGATGGGAACTTGGGGCCTTAGCTGAGGTGCTCATGATGGGATTAGCACTTATATGAAGACACACCAGAGAGATTTCTCTTTCTCCTCACCCATGCACAAAGAAGTCATGTGAATACACGGCAAGATGGCAGCCACTTATGAGGCAAGGGTAGAGGCCTCAGTATGCAGCCTACCTTGCTGGCACCTCCATCTTGGACTTCCGAGCCTCTGGATTGTACGAAATAAATGCCTGTGTTTTAAGCTCCCCAGTCTCTGGTATTCTGCTGTGGCCAGCCTGAACAGTCTAATACAGTAGGCGATTAAAGCAAGGAAAGATATTTTATCTTACTGGTGATGGTTTATAAGGTGTATGTGGACTACATGCCATCTAGGATGGGAGGTTCTACTGGCTGTTGCAGACCATTATACAACATCATGGAAATGTTAAATTTCAGTTTAGGATTTGCCCTTTTTCTGGAAATAGCATTGACTACACTCCTCATTAATGTTATTTAACTGTTTACAAGTTTTGATATACCTCAATAAATTTCAGCTTATATAATACATTCTTATCTTATTTTGTTATCACTAAGATAAACTTTTGATTAGGACTAAAAACATCTCTGTTGTTTTGTTTCCAAGGTATCATGGGTAGACCTTTCATCATATCTATATATTAGGAGAAATTGTAATATATATTAATATATATTTTAATTTGGAAGATTCCTTGTAAGTCATAAAATGGATCTCAAGTTTATTTGAGTTGCTAAAGCTACCTCTTGTAGTCAAAATATAAGGTGATATACCTGTATAGACTAGATGGGTAAATCAAGGAGACCCAACAACAATTCTCCAAACTCAGAAACAGTGCATTATATTAACCAGTGAGATTCTGGAAAAATGTAGAGGGGGACCATTTGTTATACTGATATGCAGTGGTACAAAAATGTGTTATGATCATGAAAGAGCAGTTTGTTGGAATAAAAACTAAATTTAAAGATCAAACATTTAAAGTCTGGAAAGACTAACTAGTTAAAATTTTTAAACCTTATTTCTGTGTATCGAATGATAATGCCCACTGAACAGATGGAGGCAGGAAACTTTAGGTCTGTGCCCACATCTATGGAAAAGCAATATAAAGCAGGAGGCCTGCAGTCAAGCTATCTTTTAAAGGATATTGGCATATCAGTAACTTGAATCATATATTATGTTTCCAATTTAGTGACATTTTTACATTTACAGAATAAATTACTGAAAAGCACCTTGTATTACTTTGATAATCAAATTATTATGGAACACATATTTAGACAACATTTTATCATTTTAAAGCTTCCTTTTTTAATATTATCAAAATGCTAAAAGCCTGCAAAATCCCCCAATTAACTATATATAGAAAGCAGACAGAAATAAACTTCATGAATTTTAAGTATAAAAAAAATGTCAAAATATAAACCCCAAAGTAAATGTTCCCATAAGGATAGTTTTATCGGCAATGGAATCATTTGCTTTATTTATTCAAATGATGAATATAGAATTGAAGGAAAGAACGAACTCAGGCCAATTAATGTTTCTTAGCCTCAAGATGTATAGAAAAAGTATGAAATCTTTAGCATTTCCAAGTTAGTTATGCTGCTCTTTGGACTGTCCTTTTTTCACCCTTGCCTCTCTATTTCCGAGATGTTGATTCCTGTAGGCTGTTTATGACGGGCCCCATTGATACTGGATTTTTCCACCTGGATTCAGCTAGTGGGTGACACAGGAGTGGAAAGCATGAGGACAGAAGGAACCATTCATCTTTCCCTCATGTCCTTTGCCTCTAGCAGCCGCTGGATGTAGCCGTGTCCTCCATATTCTCTCACGTGACAAAACCTGCCATGATTCCATATTTTTCATGGAATTTTGAACCCCAGGCAGCTCCTAGTTAATTAAGTCTTGGCTTTATGCCTCTATCAAGGAGCAATATCAGCTTCCTCTTTGTTTAATCGCTGGGTTTTCTCAAGATCCCCTGTTACAGCTCCCCAGCTCTTCCCTGGCTTACCCAGATTACATTCCCTTTGTTTTAGATTCTTACAGAGACTGGTTGGACCTTAACTGATGCATTAACTGTATTTCCTCTAAGATGTAGAAGTTTACTACTGCTTGTTAGCTCCCCTACAGAGACAAATATAAAGACATATGGTGGATGTGAAAGGAAGCACAATAAAACAAGTATTTCTGTAAGGCTAAAGAACTCAATCTCTCGTTTCAATAAATTCACTGCGTAGATTATATGCAGACAATATTTATTATTTCTTAATATATTGCAACTTACTAGAAAATAGATAAGTCCACCCTTACCTTACTCCAAAGCAATTTAAAACTTGAAGAAC
The DNA here is from genome assembly GCA_028646535.1 of Procyon lotor. Lineage (NCBI taxonomy): Eukaryota > Metazoa > Chordata > Mammalia > Carnivora > Procyonidae > Procyon > Procyon lotor. The sequence goes on from CM053615.1 coordinate 16,568,584, forward strand.
TTAAAGGGACTTTATTATAATATTCTATATCCCTAAAACCACCTTGTGTTGGTTGGACAGTTTAGGCTAAAAATGAGGTTCAGGGACCTACATTACAACCCAAACAAATTAAGCCAAAGGGAGGAAAAAAAATCACAATAAAATAGTAGAGTAATATTAGATTTTTGATGTAGTACAGCAGATGAGGAAGATTTTGTAATATCTTAGCATCTTTAACTTTACAAAAAATCTTAGGTGATAACATTATGGAATCATCAAACTAAAAATTAACCAAACAGTAGTGGATGTCTGTGTATAATCTTCTACTGTGAATGCTTTGATAAAGCCCAAGCATATGTGTTTCATCCATTAACCTCCAATATTGTTAGCTTCAGTGGCCTCTTTGGTATTTACATCAAGAAAAGTTTCAGGCATGTTTATGCCACTTTTTACTATTAATTAACCACTTGTTTGTTTAGTGCCTACAGTACTAGTAACATATATGTATTTTTTCTAAGCAGTGCAAATTGTTTTGTTAAATAGAAATCTAATCCTTTCCATAATTAATACCATTTTCTGTCTGAAAACCTTCCATAATTGCTGCTGATAAGATGAAACATGAAACATCAGCAATGAAGCCACAGGAACTCTTGTTTGTTGCTGGCAGGAATGCAAAATGATAGTTACTTTGGAAGACAGTTTGGGAGTTTCTTACAAACCTAAACATACTCTTACCATATGATCCAATAATTTAGCTCCTTGTATTTTTCCAAATGAGTTGAAAGTTTATGTATACCCCAAAACCTGCACATGGGTATTTATAGCAGCTTTGTTCATAAACACTAATACTGGTAGCAACCAAAATATCTTTCAGAAGGCAAGTGAATAAACAAACTGTGGTAACTACAGACAGTGGAATGTTATTGAGGGCTAAAAAGAAATGAGCCATTAAGTCACCAAAAGACACAGGAGAAACTTAAATGCATATTACAACATGAAAAAAGCCAATCTGAAAAGGCTACATACTGTCTGATTCCAATTATATGACATTCTGGAAAAGGTGAGAGTTAAAAGATGAGAGTACTGGAGAGAGTAAAAAGATCAGTAGTAGGGAGGGAGGGATGAATAGATGGAACAGAGAGTATTTTTAGGGCAGTGAAAATACTTCATATGATACCATAATAATGTGTACATGCATATCATACATTGGTCCAAATCTATAGAATCTACAACACCAATGGTGAACCCTCATGTAAGCCATGGGATGATGATGTGTCCGTCTGCTCACAATTAAAACAAAGATCTAATTCGACTACCTTATGTATTCATCTAAAACCCCCAGTTTCTCTCACACTGTGTTCCCTGTTGTCAACATTAGGTCATTCAGTCAGGAATGAAAAATCTTTACTTCTGATTTGTCCAACTTTATTTAGTGGTCTCTTCCAGCTGCATGTATAATATTCATGGTTTTGATGATTGGTAAGCAGCCCGGCCCAGGCTTATGCCTGTAATGATTTATAATAACTGAGGCCTGGATTTGTGTCAGACAGGCTTGTCTGTGCTTGTCCCAAAGGTGCTAATCCCAAATCCACAGCTTAAAGTAGTTTTCATCCTGTTCTTTACCATCTAACCTTTGTATTGTGTTCCGGGTTAAGCCTGAATGAAGCCTTGACTAAAATCAAAATGGTGTCTCACACACAGTAGGTGTTAAATCCTTTTTTGGATTAATGACTTGAATCTCCATCTGCCATTTTCCTTCTCTTAAAATTTTCCTGTATTTCTTTCGTGGTTTTCTCATGCATGAGTTTTGCTTCAGTGTGTCACACAAAATAATTATCTGTTAGTGTTTCCTAACAAATTAATTTCCTCTTTCAGTAAATATAAATACCAAGTGCTCTTCTTGAATTCTTGAAAGTTCAAAATAAGTATTGTAACCACAAAATAAACTCAATAGAATTTTAGAGTATAAAAATTTTTCATTTTAATTTGAAAGATATAAATTCATGTATTATTATTTAAGAAACAAATTAATTTTTCTCCTTTGTACTTATGATAGCTATGTAAGCACTGAGTTTGCTTATTTGTCATAAGAATTCCTTTCTTAGGCTGTATATAACATAGAGCATTCTGGTCATGTAGACCAAACATACTTGCTTTATTTTAGAGCCAGACAAACTGCACATTTTAGAGCCAGTAAAACTGCACATGTTATATAACAACATATCACATATTTTACAGATCACAGAATATGTGAATATGTTGTATACTCTTTCTTTCAATTTTCCTTGAAACCCCTCCGTACCTCCCCTCACCCCTCACACAAATCCTGCCCTTGATCCATCAAACTCGTGTCCTCTCTTCAGCAAATTGTGAGCTTGCTTAGAGGTATACTAAGTGATAATCATGTGCTGTAATCTGTCCAAAAGTACCATCTTAATTATGAAGATTTCATATACTTCATTTCTGATAATTGCTCCTATTTCTAATACATGTGGGTAAAGATTTAATAATACGAATCACAGCAAATTTTTTTTTTCTGGTTTAATTAAAAAGAAGAATGTGTAACCTCTGGCTTCTGTTTGTTTTCTTGTTTTCTAGAATTTTTAATTAGTTCTTTTAAAAATCAGAGATTTTAGAGGAGACATTTTGGCTTCAACTGACTTTAAAATTAATACCAAGATTTTGAGGGATGGCACTTTTTAAATTATTTGCACAGTTGTAAACAGAGCATTTAAGTCTGGTACAATCAGAATTGAGTCTACCATAGAGTTTATCTTTTATATGTCATGTTGACCAAATATAAGTTTTAAAATTATGAATTCTGGATGAATGCTTCAGCTTGGAAGAGATTCAAGACATGGTCTAGTATAAACTTAAATGGGAAAAAAAGTGATACAAAAATACAGATAAATCAGACACTTTTTTTAAACAAAGTCTCAAGATGGACAAGTTGAGAAAAAATCTGGTTAACATACTGCTGGCTTGATGGTGGTACTAACTGAGGGAGAAAAAGATAATGAGGAGAAAGCAAATGATAAGAGTTCATATAAATGTTGGGTCATCTCATGTACTGGTCTCCAGTAAGGAGTCAAGATCCAAATCCTCTTGGTGTGGGGAGTTAAATCTCCAGCACAAACTTTTCGGTTGACTGAGAATGAAGAAGTCACTGCAATCACAGGAAGTATGTCAGGAAACCAGCTCAATGGAAGTAGCAACTAATAGCCTAAGAGCAGACTACAGAGAAATCCAGAAGCTATGGTCATCTCTTCCCCACAGCCAGGCATTTGAATGACTTTGCTCATTTATACCAGGGAGAGCTTCTCTGTCTTCATACCCATTCCTACTCATTTCATTATATCTTTTCTTCTAACTTAAAAGAATTTGCTAATTTTAAATATATTCTAACAATACTCATTTTTTGGGGGGTTCATTTGACGCGTTTTATTGAGTACCTATTAGGTGCCCCGCACTGTTCTAGTAGATTGCTCATCAGTGAACCACTCAGAAGAAAAATCTTACTGACATAGAATATTGCAGTTTGAGAGACAGTAGATAAACATATATTTTTCTTCATGTATGCATAAATATATATAACACAGAGATATAATTTACATATTTGTGCATTTGTGTGTGTGTGTGTATAACTGCCAAGGAGGATAATACAGCATGGTAAAGCAGATCAGGAGCATTGAAGGGGAAGATTTGCTATTTAAACAGAGAAATCAGGAAGGATGTCTCCGATAATGTCAATGAAGAAAGGGAGGGAACAAGTTGTATGTCCATCCACGGAAGACGATGCCAGGTAGAGTGAACAGAAAATCCAAAGGCATCAAGGCAAAATACCTGGGGCTGTTGAGGAACTTCAGTGAGGGCAGGGTGACAAGAGAAGGTTGACTGAAGGAGAAAGAAATAGAATATGGCGTCAGCGAGGTAGTGAAGCGGGGGCGGTGGAAAGTCTTGGAAGCCATGGTGTTTGTTCCAAAGCCATTAGAGAAATTTAGCAGAGGAGAGACATGCTCAGAGTGAGATTTGGAGGGGTTGCTCCAGCTGCTGTACTGAGGATCCATGGAAGGGGGCCAGGGACAGGAGCAGGGAGAGCAATTAGGAGGCCAGTTAAAAGGCCTTCTGCTCAGCTTCCAGGGGCCCTTTTCGAAATCAGAGTGTGTAGACCCATCTTTACAAATGTGAAAATGCACCCTGTGATGCTGCCGAATGGCCAAGAACAGAGATAGAAAAAACATAAAATCACATGGGTTCATCTGAAGTGGTATGATGGGATTTTAGAGAGAAAAAATATTCAAGGAACAAGGGCGAACTGCTGGAACTGAAAAGTTCAAAGGTCACTCAAGTTTGTATTTCACATCTCTAGCCTTTCAAGTAGATCAAAGATACTTGTCTTTGTGTGACTGATTCATGGGGCTGCCAGATGACCACATATGGTGGGGCGGCCTCTATTTTATGAGCCCGCCCTGCCTGCTGTTCTCCTCAGGGGTTCTGACTTCCTATTTACCCTGCCTGTCTTATCCTGGCTGCTCAGTGCAGCATGAGGGGAGAAGGAAAACTTTGATTTGAGATTTTCAGGGTATGCTGCAAATTTTGGGTGACCAAATTATAAGATCAACAGTGTTTCTTCACTCCACCGAAGATTATACAAAATTTCCCAAAAAATGTTTTCAAGAAAATCACTTGGCAGCGGGGGGGGTTCCAGAAACCCTGGGTTTGAAACACCTTGATCTGATGCCTAGCCAAGCATCCCTATTAGTCTCAGCCCATGGAAATCTCAATCTTACTTTCTAGCATGGCAAACTAGACGCATAATCTCTGTGTGAAATATGGAAGGACTGGGAAAAAACCAAGGGAGGGACTACAAAGAAGAGAGGAAGAGTTGAAGAAAGTTAGGGACCAGGGACTGTTATGATAGCATTTATATATGAAGTTTGAGTTACAGAGTGCTGTTCACTTATGAAATGAGTTCATAGACAATTTTAGCTCCCCAAACAAACTTTGTATCACTAGAAATAAAGAAATGTTAGAAAAGCATCTTTGATATTCCTTCACCACTTTATTTCTTACAAAAATTATATGTTTATTTAGTCTTCAAAAGTTTTTTTATTAAGTGAAGTGAATCTTCTGTGCCTAATATAATATTACATGTCAACTATACTCAAAAAATTATGTAATCTTGGGTTTGGAGATCCAAGAAATTAGTGAATGATTGATTCTTCAAAAAACTCATACTTTATAAAATTTTTGACTTATTATTGATGTGATACTTATTCACAAAATAATATAATTGCAATGTTTTCTGTGGTATCACAAGTCTTCTTTTTTTTTTAGAGTACACACAGCTTGTGTGTACGGGTGGGAGGGGGCAGAGTTAGATGGAGAGAGAGAACCTTAAGCAGTCTCCATGCCCAGCACGGAGCCCCATTCAGGGGCTGAAATCAAGAGTCAGACGCTAAATGGACTGAGCCATCCAGGCGCTCCTGGTATCCTGAGTCAAGTATTGGGTCTTAGCTTTTCACTGAAAGGTAGCTCAGCCTACCAAATACCCACTGCTTCTATTTTTTTTTAAAGATTTTTTTTTTTTTTGATAGAGGAGAGAGATCACAAGTAGGCAGAGAGGCAGACAGAGAGAGGGGGGAAGCAAGCTCCCCACTGAGCAGAGAGCCCGATGCAGGGCTCGATCCCAGGACCCTAAGATCATGACCTGAGCTGAAGGCAGAGGCTTCAACCCACTGAGCCACGCAGGCGCCCCTACCCACTGCCTCTAATGTGTTGCTGTAAACAGTGCAAATAACTCTCTGAGCACTTTCTGCTTATCCTTCTTGTACTTTGATTGAATTTCCTAAGCATTCCCCAGACTTTACTCTTTCTTTCATTTCATGATGCTTCTACAGAGGAAAGTCCACTCCCTAAGTCACCTGATATAGAGATCATTAGGCTCATCTCACACAACTATCAGCCTTCTAACATTCCCAGTTAGGGCCACCCTACTGAAAACTTGACTGAATGAAGCCCAATGACTCTCCACACGACCTCATGACACCAGCTGTGAGGAAGCACATGTAGTCACCTGCAATGTCAGCTCAGTCCAATGAAAACAGGATATGCTGAAAAGTAGCAATGAACACATACATGTGCACGTCTCAAGAATACCCCAATAGTTTGTTGGCTTCTCACTGTTGGAAGCATTCGTGATAAACAGATACTAAAAAATTAAAGGCAAGGACATAAAGAATAAGCTTCAGAATACCAAACAAAAGAAATTAAAAGCATAGAGATCAAAGTGATTCAAAAGCGATAGAAATAGAAAAGCCAGATTACTAAATGAAATATAAAAGGAAAGAAGTGAACACTGTGTCCCAGAACATATCTGGTACAGAATGGTTGACACTAAGTCTAAATGAAGTTATCAGACTTCAAGGATAGTAATAACTCTTCTGGACATTAAGTAAGATTTTTAAAAAGGGGCTGAAGGGGGGAGGGGAAGATTTTAATATTTGGGGTAGTTTCAGTCTTCTCCATGGCAATGTTTAGGGATGGAATATTGTTAAAAAAAAAAAGTATCAAGCTTTGCAAGAAAAATAGCATGACCCAGTAGTCTTCAACTGAACTAAATCCTTTTTCAGGTATGATGGCAAGAGACATTTCAAGATTCAAGGAAGATAGTATTTATGAATATTTCATTAAAAAATTTTATTCACTGGGGTGCATTGGTAGCTCAGTTGGTTAAGCATCTGACTCACAATGTCAGCTTGGGTCTTGATCTCAGGGCTGTGAGTTCAAGTCCCATGTTGGGCTCCACGCTGGGCATGGAGCCTACTTAAAAAAAAAAAAAAAAAACACAACTTAGTCACAAAATCTAAACAAGAGATAAAGTAAACAGCTGAGAAACAATAAGGTCCTTGTAGGAAAGAATTAAGGCCAAATACCAGTTATAATTACAAAAGAAAATACAATGCTATAAATTTTAAAGTGTAGGGAAACACAACTTCTCTAGCAATAGTTGGGAGGTGCTAAGTGTGGTGAGAAGGCTGGGAGAATGTTAATTGCTCTAATTTTTTAATTTTCATTAAATGAAGATTTTAGGGATATTTGGCTGGCTCAGTCAGTAAAACAAGTGATTCTTGATATGGAGGTCATAAGTGTGAGTCCCACATTGGGTGTAGAAATTACTTTTTAAAAATTAAAAAAAAAATGAAGATTTTGATGTAAAGGCATGCATCAAAATCCATTCCCTGAAAACAGGAATAAAACTTCTTCCCTAGGCTTCATACTAATGATACCAAAACCAAAAATGACCATTTAGTAGATCATAAATAAACTTCACTAAATTCTAAAAGTTAATGTCTAGTTTTAATGTCAGGTTTTATTGACCTATGATAAAAAAGACTACAGGAACAAAAGCTAGATACAGAATAAGAAAAATTCAACAAATTTGTTATTTCACAATTTTGTTAAATCACTATTATTGAGTTGAACCTAAAACTTGACATTGAAAAATATCTAGAAATGAGAAGCAATGAAAAACATGCCAGACTTATGAGATACAGTGAAAGTAGTGCGTAGAGAAAAATAACTGTGGGTACACAAGAAAGAATCAAAATAAATTAAACCAAGTTAAGAAGTTAGAAGTTGAACTATCAAATGAAACTTAGAAAAGGAAATGAAATAATTTAATAAAAATGAAAGAAAATCAATGCATTAGAAGATGGAGAAAAATAGAACTAATAAATAAATTCAGGACCTTGAATACATTAACCATCTTGATGTATGTTACAGTTTCTTTCATATGAAAAATGATGACAAACATGTTGTCCTCCCAAATTTGATTCAGATCAGCATTTCTTTGAAGCTATATCATCTTGAGTAAAGAACATCTAATGGTTCCTTATTTCTAATAATAGAACATTTGATTCCATCTGCTTGTGCTGCAAAGCCTCTCACCACAATGTCCATTTCTAAATATCCAAATTAATTGTCTCTACTCCTCACACCAATTCTTAACTCTCCCCCGCCTGCTTTTCTCCACTTTTGAAAAGTCAAGTTTATTTGAATATAGCTTACATACATGAAAATAGATCCTTTTAGTAAGTATATGCAGTCGTATAACTATCGCTACATAGCCATCACCATCATTAAGCTATAGAACATTTCCATCATTATAAAAAATTCTCTCATGCCTGTTGAGGTCAGAACTCTGCCCCAATTCCCAGTCCATGGCAACCATTTGATCTGATTTCTGTTCCTCCAATTTTGTCTTCTCCAGAATGTTGTATGTGTAGAATCATGCATTATACAGCCTTTTTGGTCTGGTTTCTTTTACCTAGCATAATGCTTTCGAGATTCACTCGTGTTGTTGCATATTTCAGTAGTTTATTCCTCTTTATTACTGAGTAGCAGTTAATGGGCATCCGGGTGTTTCTGGTTTGGGGATATTATAAACAAAACTGCTATAAACATTTGTATATTTGTGTATACATTTTATGGACATATGTTTTTATTTCTTTGGGGTAAACATCTAGAAGTGGGACTGCTGAGTTGTATAGTAAATGTATGTTTAAATTTCATATGAAATTGCCAAATGTTTTCCAAAGTGTCTACCATTTTGCATCCTCCTCAGAAATGTATGAGTTCCAACAGCTCCACATTCACACCAGCGTGTGAGCTTGCCTTTATTTTTTCCCACTCAAGTAGGTGTGTAGTGGTGTTTCACTGAAGTTTTCCATTTGCATTTTCCTAACGACTAAAGATGTTAAGCATGTTTTAACTTACTTATTTGCCATCCATACCTCTTCTGTGGTGAAATATATGTGCAGATCTTTTACCTATTTCATTTTATTGAGCTTCTGATTATTGAGTTATAAGAATTCTTTACATATTCTAATAGAGATTTTCTATCAGATATGTGTTAGCAAATATTTTCTCATAATCTGTGAACTGTTTCTCTTAAGGGCAGAACTTGAAAATTTCATGAAATAAAATTTCTCAATTTTTTTCATTCATGCTCATGATGTGTGGATTCCATTTAAGAAATCTTTGCCTTGCAGTTTTATTTCAGTTTTTACAACTAGTTCTATGATCTAAGGAATAGGTTAAGGTTCACTTTTTGCATTTGAATGTTTCATGTTTGTAGCAGAACTTAATAGAAAAGCTCTCCTTCCTATATTTAATTACCTTGACAACTTTATAAAAATTAATTCACTGTATATGTATGTGTATAGCTTTCCTTCTGGACTGTTTATTTCATGATAGAAATATTTACCTTCTACAAATGCCACACTGTCTTGATTACTAAGAGTAATGAGTCATCACTGAATAAATCATCCAAAATAGTTCTTTTGCTAGACCTTTGTTTCATACGAATTTAGAAAAAGGTTGTCAGTTTCTACCGAAAAGCCTGATAGATTGAGACTGCATTAAATCTAATGATCAATTAGGGAAGAATTGGCATCTTAACAATATTGCGTCTTCTAATCATCGTGGCATACCATACCATTTTTGGGGTCTTCTTTAATTTTCTCATCAATATTTTTTAGTTTTACACACACATTTTAGTATATTTATATATATCTCATGTTTTGGTGCTATTGTATATATGAGGACAATTTAATGTCATTTTAAATGTAGTTTGAATATCACTTTCCAATTGTTCATTTCTGCCATATAGAAATACACTTGAGTTGTGTGTATTGGTCTTGTACCCCTACAACATTGCTAAACATTCCTATTAATTCAAACAATTGTATGTAGATTTGGGGAGATTTTCTCTGTAGACAGTTGTATCATCTGTGAAAAAAGGTAGTTTTATTTATTCCTTCCCAATATGATGATGGCATTTGTTTCTTTTTTGCACCTGATTGCACAGGTAAGACCCTTAGTGTGATGTGGAATAGAGGTGTTGAGAGTAGATATGCTTAACTTGTTCTCAGTTTTACAGTGAAAACAAAAATATTTCACCATTAAATATGATGCTAGTGTTTGTTTGTTTAGAAGCCTTTTACTGGTTAAGGAAGTTCCCTTCTTTTTCTAGTTTGCAGGAATGGATGACAGATTCTGTTATATGCTTTTATTGTGTGGGAAAAGGAACCAATTGGAAGAATATATGGATATATGTACCCATTTATTGGATGGAGACCTAGCTATCATCTATATATCAATCATCTACCTATGAAAGTGACTTATTTTAAGGAATTGGCTCATGTGATTGTAGAGGCTGGCAAGTCCAAAGTCTGTGTGATAGACCAGCAGACTGGGGACCCAGGGAAGATTGATGTCATAGCTCACCTCTAAAGGCAGTGTGCTGGCCGAATTCTCTTTTCCTTGTGTGTATGTTAGGGGGTGTCGGTCTTTTTTCTTTTAACTTCTTCAACTGACTGGATGAGACCTACTTGCATTATGGAATGCGGTCAGCTTTACTCAAAGACTACTGATGTAAATGTTAATTTCATCTAAAAATTATTTCACAAAAATGGATAGTGTTTGATCAAGTATCTAGATACCATGACTTAGCTAAGTTGACACATAAAATTAATCATCACTCTATATCTCATGTGATGATCATATGCAGTCTTTTTGTTTTTTTCTATTTTAGTCCCTATATGATGACTTTGAGTGATTTTCAAATGTTGAACCATTGTCTCCTTCTTGCCGTAAACTGTATTTGGTCATGATGTAGTTGGTCATTTCTTTTACAGTGCTGGATTTGATTTGTTAATATTTTCAAAGACTTTGTATCTGTATTCATATTAGTTTCTTACTGCTATAACAAATTACCACAAAGCTAGTGGCTTAACACAACGTAAAATTATACCTTCCATCTGAAGTTCAGAAGTTCAAAAATGGTCTGAGCCGGCTAAAGTCAAAGTGTTGGCAGGGCTGCATTTTTTTCATAAGTCACAAGGGAGTCTGTGTCCTTGCTAGTTTCAACTTCCGTTCATGAGTGTTTTCCAACTTTGTAAATGAATACTTTCACATGTTGATTTTACTTATTTTTTTTAATTTTTTTTTTAAGATTTTATTTATTTATTTGACAGAGGGAGAGAGATCACAACTAGGCAAAGAGGCAGGCGGGGAAGCGGGGGAAACAGGCTCCCCGCTGAGCAGAGAGCCCAATGTGGGGCTCGATCCCAAGACCCTGAGATCATGACCTAAGCCGAAGGCGGAGACTTTAACCCACTACGCCAACAGGCGCCCCAGGTTTTACTTATTATTAAGTAATAATAATCATTCTGACTAACATTCTAATGATCTAGTTGATCATTCTAACACAGGGGACATCAAGGCTCATTCTGTTGACTGCTTCAGCACTTGAAAATATGTTATTTTTCCTTGCTCTTTTTTGCAAGTTACAGTTTTTAAAAATTGAAATATGTAAATTATATGTAGAAGAAAAAATGTTCCTGAGGTAAACAATTTTTAAATCTGGAAATAGCCATGCCTCTTTTTTTTTTTTTTTCTGCTAGGTGGTTAATGCGATGGTCTTGAGTCAGCCTAGTTAGTAGTTGAGCTAGGTGAGGTAGGCAGGCGATGTGTGGATTTTTTATTGCTGCCATTACTCCCAGTATACCACCAGTTCAAATTCCCTCAGTGGTTGCCTCACATCATATATTTAATGTGGGTCTCTTGTTGCCACAGAGTTTTTCTATGTTCCTGCACCACCGTCATTTTTAGAAGCTGTTGCATAATTGTACAACAAAAGAGTCTCTTTCCATGCTCTTATGCGAGGGTCAGCAAACTTTTTCTGTAAGATAGTAAATAATTTGGCTTTTTAGGCTATATATGCTCTCTGTCTCATATCCTCCTTTTGTTCTTATTTTACAGTCCTTTAAAACTATAAAAGCCATTCTTAGCTCATAGGCTTTGCAAAAGCTGTCCCCTGGGTGGAATACACTAGCCCACACTTGGCCTTTAAAAATGCATTACTATTTTAGCTGATCTCTTCTCAACCACCTTTAAGGCAGCCACCTCTTCCTTCTTTGTTCTTCTTTGTTCTTCTGAAGGTATAACCAGCTCATGGCTCCCATCTCTCTCAGGAGAGCTTGTCCCTCTTTGGCATTCAGTTTCCTTCAGTGTGTTATGACCTCAGGTCTCAGGTTTAAGAGAAGTTATGATTTCTATGATGATCTGGCTCTATCTTATTGTTAGGAGAGGAGTGACTTATTCCTGTACCTTTCTCCCAAGCAGAAGCTCATGTGGCTTCCCTCCCAGTGGAGGAATGACTCAATAAATATTTAGTGATGGATTCATAATTTAAGAACTTACCAAATTGAAACTGCTCCGTTACAATACTCTATTTCATATTTTAAAAATTGTTTCTTGGATGTGGATCTTCTACACACGAGAATATGGACTTTTTGAATAGCCATCATCCCACACATCCAGAGAGAATAATAATTAACTAAAATTGAGACATAAAAAATGTCAATTCTATTGTTTTATGACTAAGTAGTTTTGGGGAGACATATGACCTGGTAAATTTAAGGGAGTTACAAATGTTTTCTTCTTTTTATGAAAGCTGAGTTGAATAGGAATGTTGTTGAATAATCTAATATCTTTGTTAATAATAATTACATATTATTATTACTCATTCCCTTTGGAAACATTTGGCCTATTTTCTATTATACACACTGCTAAATACTCCAAAGCAGGAGTTGAAAAACGGCAGTCAGAGGGCCAGATCTGATCCACAATTTGTTTTTGTACAACTCAGAAGCTAAGAATGATTTTAACATTTTTGAATACTTACAAAGAAATAAAGTTTTGAGACAGAGACTACATGTGGCCCCCAGACTTTAAGATATTTACTATCAGGCCATTTATAGAAAACTTGCTGTCCTCTGTGTCAAAAGGATACAAAATTGGGTAATACATTGTCCCTGTCCTCAGAAATCCCTTTTACTCTGGTAAACAAATCAGCCATACACATAAATAAGTAAAGTGTGAATTAGAAAGTAATGTGAAAAAATACCAAATATCATTCTATAAAGAAATAGAGGAGGGAACAGTTACTCCCAGGTGGTGGAGACCAGGGAACCTCTTTGGAGAACAGGCATTTTCATAGAACAGTAAAATATGGGCAGAATTAATATATCCAGGGAGCTAAATACATCAAATAAGCTATGGATGCCCAGGGTTAAGAAACAAGAAAATTGCCTTTTAACTTATTAACTGGAAAAATCATGTAATCCATTTATTTTCCATCCCCAGTCATTAACTTCCCCAATAAGATTCATTTTCAAATGAGATTTATTTTAATGTTTTTAGTCTTTAACTTAGTTAAAAAAAAAAAAGAAAGAAAAAGAAACCCAAACTTTCTGAAACTTGTATTTCTTCTCAGGAAACCTATAAAGACAGCTTTAAGGGGCGCCTGGGTGGCTCAGTCAGTTAAGCCTCAGACTCTTGGTTTCCACTTGATTTCATGGGTGGTGGGATCAAGCCCCGTGTCACGCTCTGCGCTCAGCGGGGAGTCTGCTAGAAGACTTCTCTCTCTGAGCCACCCCCGCTACTCTGTCTCTCTCTCCAAAATAAATAAATAAACCTTTTTTTTTTTTAAAGATGGCTTTAACCTTTAGGAATTCTCTGTAAGTTGTATTGATAATGCGCAACTTAACAGTCCTTAAATTGGGACCTACGTGTCCCCTGGTGCTGTACTCACAGGTAGATAACCCACAAAGTATGGCATATACACCCAAAACATTTAATTTTTTTTCAAAACATTTAATTTTATTGCAAAATCAGGACAAAGGCTCTTTTGGTTTTGTTGTAGTGTTGTTAATAATGTCTCTGAGAGGGGCGCCTGGGTGGCTCAGTGGTTTGGGGTTCTGCCTTCGGCTCAGGTCATGATCTCAGGGTCCTGGGATCGAGCCCCGCATCGGGCTCTCTGCTCAGTGGGGAGCCTGCTTCCCTCTCCCTCTGCCTGCCTCTCTGCTTACTTGTGATCTCTCTGTCAAATAAAAAAAAATAATGTCTCTGAGAGTTTTGTTGCGTACATACACAGCATCAGTGGAATGTTGTATTCCATGTCAGCTAATCTTTTGCCTTTCTATGAAAGCCCAAAGAACAGAATGTTTTAGCGTGTGAGGACTAAATAGGAAGTCTGGTATTTTTGTGATAATTAGAAACTCAGCATGCCCTTTATATCACAAACCTGAATGCTGCTGTGACAAGATCAGACTTTGCTAATGTCACTGGCCGTCAAGGCTAATTCTTGTCTATCCAAATAAAATGCAACATGGAAATTTGAAAAGAATTCTCATTGGCAACCCGTTTAGGCTTTCCTTTTATTTGATAGACTAGTATGATAACCTACAAACCACTGTTTTGCTTTCTTGCTTTTGATGATTCACACTCACCATCCGTAGCTCTTCGTGCCGCAAACACATTCAGTGAAAGGCTGTATGTAATGAGGATGGATTTCATGAGTTGAAAGCTCTTCCTGTGTGTTGGCTTTTTATATTCACCTCTGTTTTCTTAGTTGTTAAAGACCTCACTCTCTGTTTTCAGGATGCTTATAAATTTCCCGACGGCTAAAAAACAAGGGTGCTGAAGATGAATCTACAAAGACAGACTGATCATGATTCGACAAGATTTCAGAACAGGTAAGCTGTGCTGTGCTGGAAGATTCCTTAAGGTAAGGATATGCTAGCTGCTATGAATGACAAGGGCACACCCCACAGAGTTGAAACCAGTGACTTCCTCCAAGAGCCACAGATGGTCTAGAGGAACTGGCCAACCCTATCGATGACTTCTTGGAACTGAAAATTGGTGAGTTTCCTAATGCTGACCCTAAATCTTTCCACATGGTTCCCCATGGGGAGCCCCTTTCCCACCTCGGACTTTTTGTTCTTCCCTTCAGTCCAGTCAGCCCTGTACCATCTGACCCTCTGAGGTAGAGAGACTCCTAGATTTTTCATTTTTTCTAATTCCACAACGTGGATTAAACCCTTGCCACCTTCAGATCTCCTCTCTTAAGTCTCAAAATCTTGTTCTGGATGTCAAAAAAGTGACCACTAAGAGGTATTCTAAATGACACTATTAAAAACAAATACCCTTGCTTCTTCTAGAAGCAATCTACAGGGTGCCTCTCACTAGGAAAATCACAAACAAGCAAGTGGCAAGTAAATATTAGGAAGTTAAATATTTCAGTCTGTGATCTGGATAGGTTTACACGAACACAAATTTAGCTATAATTTCCACCACAGCGAGTGTCACAATATCACAAAATAACCAAGAATGCTAATTTCTATTATTATATAGTGCATTCTTTTTTTTTATAAAAGATTTTATTTATTTATTTGACAGAGAGAGTTTATTTATTTATTTGACAGAGAAAGAGATTGCAAGTAGGCAGAGAGGCAGGCAGAGAGAGAGGGGGAAGCAGGCTCCCTGCTGAGCAGATAGCCCGAAGTGGGGCTGGATCCCAGGACCCTGAGATCATGACCCAAGCCGAAGGCAGAGGCTTTAACCCACTGAGCCACCTAGGCACACCCTAGTGTCATTCTTGGTTTATCTTTCAAAGGTAGTGATTTTTATATTTTGAGATGAGTATATAGATTATTGGCTTGAACAGAAAGTTCTAATTAGAAGCTTTGAAATCTATAAATTTATATAAGATTTTTAAAAACTAGAAAAATCTGAAGGTATTGAGAATTGTCTCAAAAGTGATGCTTTTCCAGAGATTTACAGTAAGGATGATATTTAATAAAATCGTAACACTATCCTCTAAGTGGTAAGCATCAGCAAAATAAAAAAAAATTTTTGGTGTTTATCTAAAAATATGAATTTTTACTGTGGAAACCTGGGAAACTTTTTGCTAAAAAACTTTGAGACAAAATGGTCTTTTATGTTTAGTTTTGTAGCATCATTTAAAACCTATTTAGCACAATTTGAAGAATAATCACTAGAAATTTTTCCAAATTAAAAAAAATAGAAGACTTTGCTGGGAGTAATTTAATAAAGATACAAATAGGCAAATAAAATAGCTTTCAAAGTTAACTTCAAGGTCATTTTCAAAAATACTTTAAAAGATGAAGCTCATGTAACTGGAGAATATTTGATAGAGCCCTTGCTGTAGGCATGACTAAATCTGCTTTGGATCAAAAAGAGGCAGCCAAGCTGAAAAAAAGGTGCCCATATCAAACTTCGGGAGTGGTAATGCACCTCAAGGACATCACTCATTATGAATGACCCAGTAACCCACTGCAACCTTTACCAAGACTCCTCACCTCAAACAATAGCCTCCTGATTTTTCTCTTATGTGCTCAGTGGGGTTGTAAAAATGGAAACTTTTACTTAAGAAAAAAAAAAAGGTCCAGTGATTTGAATATCTTCTAAAAATAATAGGAAGTAACTTTGAAAACTTACTATGTACATGAAACCTAGCTCTATTTGGAAAACCACAAACCCAGATGTGCAGTGAGGGGACCACAGTGGTCTAACTGTGACTTCAGTGATTATTTTTCTCACAGAGAGGGGGAATGAAGATATCCAGCCAAGGGTCAACCACCCTGCTAGGATAAATTAATTCTTCTTTGTCCTCATAAAGGATGTGTAACAGAACTGCTTTATCTAGAAGGTACTTTTTTTAAAGCTAAGTTATCGATCAATAGTTGCAGGAAGAAACTCTCAAGGTTGTCACCATGTATGAGAAGATCACAGTCATTCCAACTAAAAAGAACACTGAAAGCTGAAATAAAGAGCTGAAATAAGAGAATTGCTGTGGGAATGATGAGCGTTTTGAGCATTCGACTTCAATTGAATGTAATGATATTTGCAACATCTTTGTTAAAGACAATAACATCATCATTCATCATTCTTCACTGTAAAGTCATTTGATGAGTAAATGCCAGAGATAGTAAAAGGGAGTGCCCAGTGGGGCCCAGAGCTATCAGCCCTGTCATATGACTCAAATGTACACACAACCCATACGATTTCTAACAACGGTGCTGTGTACATCCACTATCTTGAATTGTCTTGAATGTCTTGAACATTATGGGCATGTTTATTTAGTGATTGTTACAATAAAACTTATACATTAGTAAAAAAAAAAAAAAAATAGGGCTGCGATCTGGGGCTACATACATATCCACACACACATCTTTTACTGTAATACCCAGGGATGTTTCTGGGTCATTGAACCTTCCTCAATTCAGTCTGCTTCATATTTAAAATTCATAAATTCACTGCAATAGTATCTTATCCATCAACAAAGAAATATAGAAAATAATCTCTAAGTGTAAACATTGCCATATAAACATATAAATAATTTATACTAAAGCAAGCACAAGTATATTATTGAGTAGAATGCAAAATTTGAAAGAATCATTAAGATAAAATATGAGAGCTATTATCTTCAGTGAGTCACCCAAAACACCCAGGACGTATTTTCCTCTTATTTTAGGTCTACTTCACAAAAAATCTTTTCTCAAGAAAGGATTTGACATTATTTAACCATCTGCAAAATGTGTTTTTTCCCTGTATTTCCACGAAGCCAGCCACAGGAGTGACCAATGCCCTCTCAGTCAGGCTCCCCTGTGAACAGTGGTTTTGAAATAAGATGTTGATGTTTAGAAAAATCAATATTAGTTTTAAATGAATGTTGGAAGTCAAAAGTTAATGAATAAAAGAACAACATTGTGGATGTAGCCCAGTTTTGCTTACAGCATAAATACTGGATACTGTGTTGGGAGGAAATCAGTTCAGTGATTACTAACTGAATGAGTTTGGCCAAGTTACTTAACCTGTCTGTGAAACTATTTCATCATTTATCATAAAAGAATAATGTAATCACCCCCTGGGGTTGCTTTTTTGAGACTGTCAGTGCTGAGAAGAAGGACTTAGTTCATCCTGGAGGTCATCCAAACTGAGGTGAGTCGGAGAAATTTGAGGTTAACGGGGCAGGCTGAGAACAGGAAAACGGAAATGAGCTTCAAGGGGGCCATGAAACCCTGAAGATCCCAAGACAGAAGAGGGAACTAAACATACAGTCGGTAGTGTACCTGAAATTAGTAATTATCAGGAAAAGGGGCCTACAGAGATGACACAGTGTGTAGACTTCAGAAGCAGCAGCAGTAGAGGCCATCACCTGTGGTTGGATTTTTACATCTTTAAAGACCTTATTTCCAAATAAAGTCACATTCTGAGGTGCTGGGGGTTAGGGCTTCAACTCAGGAATTTTGAGGGGACCCAGTTCAGCCCATAACAAACAGATGGCTTAACCAGTGATACCAATGATGAGTCACCAAAGACCTCTCATAATATTAATATCTTCTATTATCCCTGCCCTACCTCCAACACACAGGCCCATTTCCTATGTATTCAAAAAGTTTTCAAACCACATCTTTGAAAACCTAATCCTTTGTTTACTAGATTTTAAATTAAGACAGTTATAACTACATATCAGAGTTTCTTAACATGATGAGAAAAAGTATTTTTGCAACAAGTAGATGTATATTTGCAACCACATAAAGAAACTTGACATTTCAGTTCTGAGAGCAAACACATAATTTTGGTTCAGCTTCAAAAATACTGAAAATTTCTTACGGGTTCCCATTTCTACTTTGGAGAGACTAGGTTGAGAGCCACTGTTGTAGTTATTA
>CM053615.1:16587264-16620570 GCA_028646535.1 Procyon lotor
ATAAGGAGCCCGATGCGGGGCTCAATCCCAGGAACCTGGGATCATGACCTGAGTCGAAGGCAGACGCTTAACGACTGAGCCACCCAGGTGCCCCAAAGCTGGCCTTTAGATAACAGTTGGCCCACTCAGGGCTCACAGATGGTGTGGTGGACATCTGTGGACACTCAGGGGCCTAGTCTTCCTTTTTAGAACAACACTCCATTCTTTGGTGGAGGATCTTTTCCCCTAGGGCACACAAGTCAGTGGAATTATGAATGAAGGTACTCTGATCTCTCTTTTGAAGAAGTGGGTACTTCTGCTAAGCTGGGCTAACTAAACAAGATTCCCAGACAATTTACATCTATATTTGGCTCTCTGACTGCTTCTTTCAGTAAACCTCACCCCCGTTATGCCATGAAAATTTTGCAAATCTAAAGAACTTGTGAGGGTTAGGCATTAACAGAATGGAGGAGATTGAATTGTCTATGGCTACTTTTTCCTAAAACTGAAAGTCAGCTAACCATTTCGCACTGCAGTCCTCAAGGATGGTTACATCCCCAACTCATCTAGGAGGAGAACCCAATTTATTCGTCTTTGTGTATGCCTTTGCCTTTGATCTATTTGGAGACATCTGGTCCTTCCTGAGCATGTTCAGAATCAGCATTTCTCAAAGTGTGGTCCCAGGACCAGCACCATCAGCATTGTCCAGGGAACTGTTTAAAAAAAAAAAAAAGACAAATTATCAGTCCTCACTCCCAGACCTACTCTGTCAGAAACTCAGGGGGTGGGACCTGCTGTCTGTTTTACCAGCCCTGAGGTGATTCTGATGCTCACTGAAGTTTAACTACCTCTGGGCTAGGGAAAGGCTCAAACTGGAATGGGATTCCGCACCTTGGTAATACACTTGACATTCCTCTCAGAGAGAATATAAGAAATCCTTAAAAGCATCACTCTAGGGGGTCTCGTCCTAGTTGAGCCGCAGACCTTCCTCCTCCCTCTCTACTCCCAGCCCTTCTTTGACGGGTTGCTTCAAGAAGGAAGAGTAATGGTCATTAAGAGAAAAGCAGGAGGTCTGAAAATAGAGCAGTACGGTCATTTATGCGAAGCCTGCAACCCCATTTCCCACTATTCGATTGTTTTATTTGCCCCAGAGGCACTACTTCTCACACATTTGGCTCCTCTCTTTAAAAGGAACCCCAACTAATCATTTTCTTGTGCTTCGATGCACTACTCTCCCAAGTATTCTTTTTAAATTGAGTGAAAATTAAACCTAATGCACACGGTTCCATAATAACATTTCTTTTAATGAGACCCATGTTCTAATGGAAAGGACTGCCCTACTAAATTAAAAGTAGCAAAATATATAAGACACATAATCTAGCACATGAAACCCAAAACCTAATTTATTCATTCATTTCACTAGACAATGTGATGAAGCATAACAGGAACATGATAAAATGAAGCTACGTTCCTGCCTCCTTTTGCCAGTTCCCCTTTCTGACTTGGAAAAGGTCAGCGTGAGAAAAACTTGTCCTTAACATCTACTTCCCAGTAAAGCAAGACCAGTGAAAGCAAATATTTTCCATGTCCTACTAATCTGAAAATCTAATTGTAAATTTAAAGGAAAAAAAAACCTTCTTCATTAGATGAAATCTTTTTAATTTCAAATGCCTTCAACTTAAAAAAAATATTTTTAGCAAGGCTGGGATGAATTCCAAGTAATTCAAAAATCGCTATCAGAATAGTACTTCAGTTATAGGTTAAAAAAACCAAGCACATAATCTGCAGTGTTTTATGAGGTTATTAATTTGAATTATGGAATTCTAATTGCCTAGGAGCTTGCCCATAAACCACTGCTCTCCTCCGGCAGGATGGAAAAGAACACAAAATATTCCCACCAGGAAGCTTGGAAGCTTGTCAGAACCTACCAATGTTTCTTAAACTTCAGGGTTTCTTTCAAGGCTTTGGATATTTTGCAAATCCTCTGATCAAAAGGTAACCATGAACCTCAGAGGTGTGCATGTGTGTGCACGCGTATGTGTGTATGTGTGTGTGCGTATGTGTGTGTAGCTTTTTTATCAGCATGCCTTATGCACATGGAAATGCTGACAGTTCAAGAGGCCAGAACTATGTCGACTCTTCCAATAGCTGAGGTGTGCTTATTTTATAATAACTAACTAGACATTATTTGACATGTGTGTGTGTATGTGTGTTTGCACGCATGCATGTGTTTATTTGTATGCATGTGA
Organism: Procyon lotor; assembly: GCA_028646535.1. Lineage (NCBI taxonomy): Eukaryota > Metazoa > Chordata > Mammalia > Carnivora > Procyonidae > Procyon > Procyon lotor. The sequence continues at coordinate 16,589,493 of CM053615.1, forward strand.
AAGCATACATGTATACAAGCATTTACTTTGCGTGTGTATAATAAAGGCTCCTGTGGTTCCAATTTTTATTGAAGCCCTACAAAATGCAAATTGACTCAAACTTATTTGTCGGTACATAATACACTGAGGTCACAAATCCTGTTTTGAGATAGAAGATTTTTCTATGAAAGCCTTCCAGCTCTATAAATTATTTTCATCTTTTTTTCACTTTTTTAAAAAAGTGTTTTCTCAAATTTTTATGATCCAGATAAAAAGCTCCTCATTCCACCCATCACATTGTTCATTTGCCCTCCATGCAGTTTGGACCGTGTACCGGGAATAAGAAGATTAATTTTAAACTTATTTCCATAAAACTACATGAGGTTCAACTAGAAATCACACAAAATAAATACAAACTAATGGGGTAACATTCTAAAAGTAGGAATGATCATTTTTAAATGCCTGGATGGGCAGAAGGATCTTGTCCATAGCTAAAGAAAAAAAAAAAGAAAGAAAAGGAGGAAGAAGAAGAAGAAAGAAAACTTGAAATGAAACAATTTTATAAACTTCTTATGCAAACAGAAGAAGAAGAAGAAAAGAAAGAAAACACCTTGAAATGAAATAATTTTATAAACTTCTTATGCAAACACTCTTACTTTCTGCACTGGGTAGCCAGAGTCTGTTTCCTATTGGAATCTTGAAGTATATTGCAAAAACTAATTAACAAATCCATACGGTACTCCCTGGGTAATTAAAAAGAAAATTGCATAGAGATCTCAGTAGTTTATGGAATTTTAAGTATGGGCACTTGGACCAGAAGATCAGTCTGATTAACAATGTCTTGAAAAGAAAGGTATCTGTATTCAGGCCTCTGTGCAAGTCAGCGGCCCACCAGACTAACCACAATCTTCCAGACGGTGAGACCGATCACTCAGCCACAGTGTTGCTTAATTGGCTTGATTTGGTTTTGGTGTTGAAGTAGTTTTCCTCCAATGAGTAGGTGGCTCAGTGAGAATCCCAAAAGAAAACAGCTTCTAAAAGAGCTTTTGGTACTTAGAGGTTTAGGAAAAATGACAAGAAGAAGCATTTTCCTGGAGTAAATATTATTTCTTGGAACAAATCAAGGTCTTGACTCTAACGATAACAAAAAAAAAAAGTTAAGAAAAATTCTGTACAGAAGCAACTGGGATAACTTCTGAGAAATTACTTCTAGTGACATTAAAACAGTAAATATTCAACCTGATTTATAACTGTTTTTTCTTTTGACTGAAAATGTCCAATGTATGTGGCTTGAATACATGTTCTTGTCTCAAATGTTCTACCACACACATTTCCACCTACTGTGAAGGCAAACACATTTTGACTAATGTTATTGCTTGTGAAAATTTTCCCTATGACTTAAAATCCGAACTCTGTGTTTCTTTTAAACATTCACATTTATAAATGGGCAATTGTTAAGCCATTTGCTATTTCTCTTAGAGTTACCATAATAAGGGTGATAAAGTAAGTAATCTAACCTTTCAGATACTATGAATTTTCCATTTTGTATTTGAGAACAGCACTTAAAAAGAAAAGAATCCTTGAGAGTGGGAAATTTTAAGAATGATTCTTAGATGCCAAGGCCTCTCATTAACATTTCTCCAGTAAGGGTGTTTCAAGTTATCTGAAGTTGTGTTTCATCCAAAAAAGCAACTCAGGTAAAACTTGTCTGCTCTTATGTTTTAAGACCATTGGCAAAATGCATGCTCATTTAACTGCACTTGGGGACTCACACAAATAGAATAAAAATACACCAGCCTGTTCTTCTAGCGTTACAGATGCAGTTTGGCCAGAGCACTTCCTTACAAGTGAGTTCTCAAAAGTCATATTTATATGTGGTATTTAGGACCACTTTATGTGGAATGGGAAGTGTTTTAGGAATAAGTCCCACTCCAGGGGTGGGAGATGGATCCCAGAGGAGGTGAGCAAATCTCTGTCTCTGGTTTGGGCTCAGAGCCAAGGCTAATAAACTATTTTCCATCCAAGTACAACCTCAAAAGTCTTTGCAGACCCCAGTGCTACCTAATTACCTAGCAAGGTGTTGTAAGGTGCCCAGACGAAGGGATGTAGCCAGTGCTGGTGCCTCCCAAATAGCCCGAGGCTACTGGATGCTCTGATGGGATCCTGGGACCAGCTCGGGAAGCATTCTGGTGAGACGTCACCCCACACAATAGGCAAGCTTGGGAGGTGTGGGCTCTGATGGGAGTCAAATTATGGCTGTGCCATGTATTGACTGTACTACGTGAGAAGTGCTGCCGACTTTTTCTGAGCATCATGCATGTTCTGAGTAAAATGCTTGTGCTGATTAATATGCTCTTTCGCTCAGCATCTCCCAGTTCACCCTCTGTACTCTGCTTTGAATGGCTGGAGCTGTAGTTGGCTTTGCCAACTACATTTCTTCGTTCTTGTTAGGTCATCCAAAAGAGGGGAAAAGGAAGGGGAAAGACCTTCCTTCTTCCTTCTTCTTTGCAGTTCTCGACTACTCTAACCCCTGGCAGTGACAGTTGGTCTCAGGTGTCAGCTCCTCTTGGCACTGACAGAACAAGGCTCATGGTCCTTAAGAGGTATCAGCCTCCGACAGGAAGTCCAAACCCCAGCTCCTCAGCCACCATCATTTGGCCTTCTACATCCTAATACTCTTCACCTCTTCCTTTCCCCAGCCTTGGGGATGGTAGCTGCTTCCTAAATTACATCCAGCTTCTCTTTTTTCTCATTTAGCTGACCAACACCCGTATATCCACTGCTTACATTAAGTTCTCTCTGTTGAAATACCTAGTGTGGTTTCCATTTCTCTGACTGGCCCATGACTGATACGGTGTGAGGTAGTGTTTGAAAACGTTTATGTGGATTAAAAGATATAGAAGAAATTTATGATCATGAGCTCCCTGACACCCCTCAACATTTTTTTTAATATTTGTGAAATTGCATAGCTTGAGTCATCTTTGCAGGTTGGAATAGAAAACATGGTCCCTCAATGTTAGTGGCCATACTGGTAGCACCATGATTGCTATCAGAAGATCACGCACTTCTCCTTTATCATCTACTTTCACTGATCATTGATAAGCCCTTCTCATCAGTGAGCCCTGATTGTCTGAAATACCAAAGTCAAGATTATTCTCTCATCCCTTCCTAACATAATCTCATATTATTCAGAAGTTATCATGTTCATATCATTATTCATGTCAGATCCATTTTTATTTCACTTTTGCTCCTGCTCTTCCCTTCCTTCTGAAATGCTTTCCCCTTTCTTTACATTTTATTCAAATCTCTCAAGACTCACAGAGCCAACCTCCTTCCAGCCCACGAATGTCCTGTTATACCTATTGTAGTTTCTTGCAGTATAGCAATTGAGTATTCTTGGACTAGAAATCCTATGAGATAATTTAAATTTAAAAAAAAAAAACCTTATGGCATGGACCATTTTTTTTTTTATTAGAACTCATAGATAAATATGAAGGCTTGTAATAAACATTTGGCTGGCTGATTGGCCAACCCTTAATATTTTTATGATGGAATATGTCACTTAAGACTTCCATTTTTTCCCAAGGGTCAGGCTGAAATAAATACGTATACATATATTTCTGGCAATTTATCAATGAAAGTTACTACAATAAAAGTTTTAGAATTTTCCTAATTGTAAACTCAGTAGAGATAGCTAACTTTTTTTTTTTTTAAGATTTTATTTATTTATTTGACAGAGAGAGAGAGAGATCACAAGTAGGCAGAGAGGCAGGCGGGGGGTGGGAGGAAGCAGGCTCCCTGCTAAGCAGAGAGTCCGATGCGGGGCTCGATCCCAGGACCCTGAGATCATGACCGGAGCCGAAGGCAGAGGCTTTAACCCACTGAGCCACCCAGGTGCCCCAAGATAGCTAACATTTGAAACAATAACCAGAATCAGTACTTTTCCTTACTACATCCTAGACTGACAAGTCCCCCTGCATAGATGCAATATAAAATATTTGCAGTCTAACCACAATCTTAATGAACTGAATTTTTGACTGGAAGAACACTCAGCTTGATCTTGTATTGTTTTATTCATGAAGTGGATAGTATAATGCAAGTAGGCACAATTCCTTATACTCTTGTACAGAAACTAAATTTGTGAAATGAAGAGTCAATCTCTTTGCTTTTCAATTCTCAGTCATTATGATGATAGACTGAGTGGATGACATAAGTTAGTGTCTCAGAACAGCTAGTGAAACCTGATACGGTTACTTACTCTGCAATATGTGCAAATAAGACTGACTACACAGCAGGAACCAGCTGAGCCTGAAATGGACCAGTTCCGAATGGTTAAAAGACCCTAATCTTGCCATGATTAATCCCACAACTTAATCAATTACATAATATTATTATCTGCCCTATGCCAACTACCCTTTAAGTATATGGACAACTTGAAAGCATGACAGATGAAGAAAAAAATGAAAAAATTAAGTCTGCATTCAGCTTGACTTTGAGAATACTTGGAAAGCCTTGACTACTATAAAGACTTATAACTTCCTGGTTACTATCACTATAGTATATAGTGGTGGTGTGTGTGTGTGTGTATATATCTATATCTATATCTATCTATCTATCTATCTATCTATCTATCTATATATATGTAGTTCCTTACTTCTAACCCACAAGTGTGTTATAAAATCAGAGAGTTATGATGGTGGGAACTGAAAGCCAAGGATTTGTTATAAGCCAGAGGGATAGGGTAAAATAAGATTCATGAGTACTCTCTATTCATTTGAAAGGACATATTTTATTAGTATTATTATTTACAGTGCACTTGGAACTACAGTACTATGCTTAAGATCAGGTTTCTCAGTGGGGTTCCTGGATGGCTCAGTTGGTTAAGCATCCAACTCTTGATTTCAGCTTAGGTTGTGATCTCAGGGTTATGAACTCAAGGGTCAAGGAGTTGAGCCCCATGCTCAGTGCGGAGTCTGATTGTCTCTCTCTTTCTTCTCCTCCCCCCCTACTTGCTCAATCACACATGTGTGCACGTTCTCCCTTTCAAATAGTTTAAAAATCTCCAAAAAAAGATCCAGTTTCTTCGTAATTGTTTACATCTCTTCTCTGTCACAAGGGTACAATACTTTCAAAGAAAAGACTTGCCTTCCCATAATGATGATGGGTCCAGTAAGTAAAAACATGTATGTACAAACCAACAAATGAACCAGACAAATGAGTACTTGCTATAATTTTCACTCTCACAAAGTATCTTAAAGAATGCTTCTAAAGGCAACAAAATTTAATGGGACAGATGCAGAATGAACTTTTTAGGCTGAATATATATAATGAATGAGAGAGAGAATGGTATATTGTCAAACTTCATTGATTGGCTTTGATTTATTTAAAAGCTAGATTAAGTTTGTAAAATTATATGTGATTTGGTGACATAACTGTCTTCGGAGCAGTAAGTCACATTTGTAGGAAACACTGAGTTGAAATTTCAAAATATTTGCATGCTGTTAGAAATTCATAACTTTCTAAATTTAAGTTAGTTTCAAAACTTGGCTAGTTTGAGTCTCCTAATTCTCTGAAAATTAAAAAAAAAATGTAAAGCTACTAAGTTTTAGAGGGTTTTTTTTTTTTTCCCCTCTTGGAACAAACTGACAATCTAAAAAATTCACTTGTAACTACAGATGATTTTAACTGCTCTCAGGATGTAAACCAGATACTAATGATTCTAATATACTCTGATGTGTATTCGTTTTCCATTGCAGCTGTAACTACCACCACAAACTTAGTAGCTTAAAAATATACAAATTTATTATCTTAACTGTACTCCTTCTGGAGGCTCTAGGGAATGATCCATTTCCTTGACTTTTCCAGCTTTTAGAGGCTGCCCATATTCTCTGCCTCATGGCCCCCTCCTCCATCTTCATAAAAGCAACAGCAAGTTGAGTCCTTCTCATGCCATATCAATTCACACTTCTTCCACAATCACATTTCCCTTGGGGTCTTCTGAGGCCTTCTTCCATTTCTAAGGACCTTTGTGATTACACTGGGCATTTCTGGATAATCCAAGATAATCTCCTCATTTCAGTGTCCTTAGCAAAATTACATCTACAAAATCCCCATTTCCATGTATGGTAACATATTGGTAGGTCCAAGGTTTGCTCTTTACTTTTTGGTGAAATTCTTGGAGGATAACTCCTTTAATTCAGCACCTGATAGGACAGTCTTGCAATTACGATAGTTGATATATTCCTAACATTTTTAAAGCTACCTTTAAAACCAATATTCAAGTTAACAGGAGAATGAAGCTACACTTACCTATAATTGTTTTACATGAGATATACTCTATAACCACTTAACCCACTGCCATCAAACTACTTATTTTTGCTGATAATAAAGAAGAAAAATTTACAAATCATCTAATGCATTTATCATTTTCAAATTGTATTTTTATTCTTCTCATAAGATACCTCTTCTAGTCCCTAAAAAAAATAGGCAGTATTTATTAAATGATCAAATCACTTATTAATCACATAGTTATAATCATAGAGACCCCTAGAGTGATCTGGCTTACTGTAACTTTGCTTATGAACACTTAAAAGTATCTGGATACATTACTTGATTATAATTACCTAATTTTTTTATGATTTTTTTCCAGAAAACAAAAATTAAAACATTATTATCTCCTTTTTCAATAACCCCATCCTTCTCCTTAATGAGACAACACCATAATATAATAGTCCACATGGAAAGATGATGAACCTTCCAGAACATGTGTTCAATATTGCTAACACCCACTACCACTAAGTCTAAGACCTTCTAGTGATACAGAAGATTTTAGCACAATGCACAACACAACAAATTTGCCTCTCCAACTTCAGTGCTAATGGGAGCAAAGCAGGGGAAAAAAGACCCTGGACAGTGGTGGGCTCAAGAAACTCTAGGTTTCTGCTCAAAGTTGGAGAAGGACTCCTTGCTAGCAGAAATGCTTCAGAAACCCCCCCCCCCACACACACACACATCCCTTTAGATTATTTTGACTTAAATGATCCATTTCAATTAGGAGAAAATGGCTACTTATACATTTTTCTGATGCTGAGGAGATATTTAGAAGGTAGGATATATGGCTTAGGTTTGTTTGTTTGTTTGTTTGTTTGTTTGTTTACTTAATTATTTAAAGATCTGCTGTCAGAACTAAATAATTCTGTAGCTTCAGAACACTCCTGTGTGCTCTACTCAGCCACTCATAATAAAAAATCAGTTAAGTTCTACAAGGGAACACCAAGGAGCTTTCAAGCAAGTGCTGTGTGGTGGGCACCATGCTAATAAGCAAAAACCAATGGACAGGCACTGTACCAGGAGTGGAGAGAGCCAAGTACTTTTTCAAACAATAGACATATTCTTTTACAAAAATATAATTCAAATACTTTAAATATGCAAGACCTCCTTTCTGCCAAGCATTTCCAGCAGCAAATTCAACATAAGAAGTTCTTGCATCATCTTAAAGAGACTTTCTCCAGTCGGTTATATTTATTATGTTGAACAAATAATAAATTGTTTCATATGCCCAATTTAAATCAGCAATTTAAAATAAGCTTTTTAATATTATCAGAATAACCTAAAATCTATCAAAATTAATATGTATGATACTATCACCTATCAAAATATAACTACCAATATAACTAATATAGCCTATCAAATTAAACATAGAGAAATTTTTAAAAACATGTCATCTTGGGTCTGGTAAGGCAGGATAATGGCTTGCCAATTAAGTCCACATGCTAGCTCCTGGGACTTATGAATATGTTACTTTCATGGCAAAAGAGACTTTGCCAACATGGTTGAGATGTGGAGATGATCTAGGTGGGCCCAATATGATCACAAAGATCATTGTAAGTGAAAGAGGGGTCATGAGAGAGTTGGAGAAGATATGACAACTTAAGCACATTATTGGCTTTTCAGTTGTCAAGGGACCCTGAGCCAAGGAATGTGGGCAGCCTCTAGAAGCTGGAAAAGGCAAGGAAATGAATGAACTCTTCCCTGAAGCCTTCAGAAAGCACTGCCAATATCCTGGTTTTAGATCCATAAAGCCATTTCAGACGTCTGAACTTTAAAACTGTAAGATAATATACGACTGTTGTTTTAAGCCACTAAGATTGTAGTAATTTGTTTTAGCAGCAAGAAGAAACTAGTCTAATGGGAAAAGTGTCTTTTTAGTAAAGTATATTCTGATACAGTTCTAAAAACATCTCCATTATATCATGTCACAATATGTCTGCCCATTTATTTCTCAATTTAATGAGCTGCCCTATTTTTCCTACAAGGAGACCCTCCTCCCCCAAAGGGGAGGAGGCTGCTCACAGAAACCATGGATGTAATTCATTTGGAAACACAGCTCCTTTTCTATTAGTAATAACATGAGTTAGGCACAGCAAAAGCTTCTATCACTCCTCAAGGAGTCACTGTTTCAGTCCTTAGGATCCAGTATTCCATGGGATCTCAGTCGTCTTCATTTAGCTTTGTAATTCACTTAGCTTTGTAATTAATCGGCTACATTTCAGTGGGAACAGTAGCAAACTCACTGAGTTCCACTGCGAAGACATGACAGCTGCACATGGCTGGAAACTCTCACATAACTACACCTGCATTAGTCTCACCAAATAAATCGAATGTGTGTGATAGTGTTGCATGAAGCACAGTAATTACTAAAATTAAATTATGCTTGTCAGAACAAAACGAGTATCTACATTCGATGATAAAGGATATTTAATTGAAGAAGACACTGTAATGCAACTTCTGTTTCAGAAATAATTTTTAAGGGCTTGTAGACATTTGTGCTGTGAGTAAGCATATACATTTAGGTATGTGTATGTATGTGGGCATAGGAAGACACACATGTAGTGACATAGGTCTCTAGATGGTAACGATTTGGGAGGATACCTCTGCCCAACTGATACCCCGTTTAAAGTTTCATCTTTCATACATGGTTCTCTTTGAAGAACTATCACTTCTGTTGAAATTATTTTTCCTCAGTGTATCCCTCCTGCCATACTATAAAATGCCCAAAGACAAGGATCATATCTTATTTATCTTATTTGTCATGGTACTAGATATCATGATGACTAGTGGGTAGTCAATAACTGATGGACAGGGTTATAGAACTTTCACACTCAGTAAATCAAGAAGCTGCTGAGGACAGACAATTATTTAGCCTTGCTAGTGGGTCCAAAAAAGGTTTCAGCCCCATATCTCATCTGTCAACCATCTCCAAGAGTATCTAGAGGGACTGGCTCTCCATATTTTCATAAACAAATTTTGTCCTTTTTTTCCAATTAAAGGAGGTCTCTCTGTTGCTTATTTAAATTGATTTCCCCTAAATGAAGAAGACCCAAGGAGGAGAATTATTATGTGTGTTTATAATAGATACATACTATAAATATACATATGTACATATATAATGTATAATTACACACATCCTGAGGAGCCCAAGTTTCTTCATTGGATCACACCCTATAGTTTAATTTCCAGCACCCAAACATTTGGTTTTCCACAACGTTTTTCTTTTGTATATACTTACTGGCTTCTTATACTTAAGTTACATTTCTGTTTCCTTTAGCAGTCACCATGTTTCTAATGTGTCCTAAGAGCCCCCTCGAGCCATTGTAGTCTCTAACAAAATAATAAGATCATTGCCCCCATTTTATTCTGCAGAGAGAATCCCACATGACATGGCAGTAGCAAACTTTCTGTTTCTAGAATTCCACTAGAGCCCAGTTCATGCTTGTGTAGTTCACTTCGCACAGCTTCCGGGGCACCACGCAACTCACAGTCATCACAGAGTGGCATATTATTTATTGCCATAATTTGCAGGTGGGAGCTAACTACCTTAAAGCATGGACAATTGTCCCTGTGTTGCAGAGGTGGCTCTCTGGCTAGTGAGTACTGCTTATAATTTGACATCAAAAACTAAGAATGGCCAGACTTCTGCCCTCAGGCCTGATAGAATATCAAAGATCGAACTTGCTTTTTTGAGGTAAAAATTAGATAATTGAACAAATGAGATGTACTGATTGGTCTCAGGCACTACACAATAGAACACAATAGTGATTCTGGAGAGGAAGGAAACAAACAAGACCAGCCATCTCATCATCTCAGTTTCCTGCTTGGTTGCCATGAGCCTGGGAAGAGGGAGCCCCAGTACCTCCTCAAAGTGTTGCTGAGTTGAGGATGTAGAAACCGTGGGGAGAATGTGGAGGTTGCACAGCAGAGTCCCAAAAAGGAGTGAGGTATGAAGAGAAAAAGCTCTAGAAACATGCTCAAGGTACACTTGCATTTTTGCTGAGAACTAATCAGTGCAAGTGTAGAGTTCAAGTCCATGAGGCCCAACAAAGGATAATTAGTAACTTCCAAGCTGAAAAATTCCCAGAGTTCACAGAAAGTAGAAAGACATTTGATCTGGCCACTGAGAGTCGCTGGTGATAGCTGACGGGGTCATGCCTTCCTAGTAGAGCTAAACTCCACTTGGAGTGAAGCCTATTCTAGGCCAACCATAACAAAGCTTACAAAGAGGCTTGAAGGAGATCAAACTGATCTGCGAGTCACTCCAACTGCCTGCCAGATGAAAGTACAGCGTTCTTTAAAGGAAAACAACAAGGACACAGACACTCATAATTCCAGCCAAAGAAAGAAAGAAAGAAGGGAGGGAGGAAGGAAGAAAGAAGGGGGAGAGAGAGAGAGGAAGGAAGGAAGGAAGGAAGGAAGGAAGGAAGGAAGGAAGGAAGGAAGGAAGGAAGGAAGGAAGGAAGGAAAGAAGGAAGGAAGGAAGGAAGGAAAGAAGGAAGGAAGGAAGGTTGGTTATTAAACATGTGAAGAAGCAAGAAAATTAGTGTGAACCACAATCAGGAATATATTTGACAACAGAAACAGAATCAGGAAAGAGAGGGATCATAAAACTCGAAAACAAGGATGTCATCAGAGTTTTTATAATCATGCTTACCGTTTTTTAAATTGAACATAATATTCAGTGATGAAAGTGAAGTGCAATAGAGTTTCTGCAGCATACTACACTTGGTGTAAGAAGGAATGGGATTTATGAAAATGTACATGTATGAACTTTTCTGTAAAAGAAATTCAGGAAAAATAATCTGGAACCTAATGAGACTGTTTACCTACAGAAGGTCGGTGGGAATGAGAGTAAGAATGGGGGGATGGAAACATGATGTAGAGAAGAGAAGCAACACTTTGCTGAACATTTTTTGAGCTCTCTTTGTGTCGTGATAATGTTTCACATATGCCCCTGATAAATAAATAATTAAAATCTACCAGTTTATGGGGAATACAGAATGTAATACAAAAAGTTAGAAATGGACTTAACTGGCTTACCATTGGTAAATACAACCACACTGAAGGACTGGGGAGTGAGTAAAAGAACAAACCAAAGCAACTTAAAACAAAAAAACAACAACAAAACCCCAAACACTATTTGCCTATATCTGTAAAGCTAAAGACAAAAAGAAATATGCATGAATATAACACCCCAGTTTATAAATGTATTTTCACAAGGATATGCTAGGATTGAGCAAAAAGTAAATATATAATGGATAATGAAAGGTAAGTTTTCTATTGTCAGAGAAAGGTGTTACAAATAAGGGAAAGCAAAAAGCTAAAATAAATCCTATAGTGTTGGATTAGAATAAAAAGCAATTGGTATGGTCATTGGTTTTGGCATATAGACAGATAGATATCTGTAGAAACAAAGTTGTATATGAATGTGTGAGTACATTTTAGCATGTATATTTCCTAGTTCTTCCAGCAAAAGGGCCTAGAAGCAATGACACCTCCACGGTAATGAGAATAACATTCTCTAATTAAGGAAACCAAAGCTCCTTGGAGAAATGTTTAACATCAGGACTGGGCAGGGAATACAAGATAAGCTTGGGACATTTTGTGGTGCCAGAAAGCAAGGAAGTCTTAAAAAATGATAGAGCCATGTGGAAAGGACACAGAGCCTAACCTCAAGAAGCTCTCCTAGCCAAATCTGGGAAAATAAGGATAGCGGTAGAAGAAGATAAAAATATCCATCAGTATATCCACTGATATAAATAAGTAATTGAATAAACCAAAGAAGATGCGGCAGATTTCTTAAAAATTAAAAAAAAAAAAAAGATTTTATTTATTTATTTTTCCCCAAATATGTTTATTTTATTTTTTCAATGTTACAAGATTAATTTTTCATGCACCACACCCAGTGCTCCATGCAAGATTTTATTTATTTATTTGACAGAGAGAGAGTACATCAGGGGGAACGGCAGGCGGAGGGAGAGGGAGAAGCAGGCTCACTGAGCAGGGAGCCAATAAGGGACTCGATCCAAGAACCCTGGGATCATGACCTGAGCCGAAGGCAGACGCTTAACCGACTGAGCCCCCCGGTACCCCTTTAAAATTAAATTTTAATTATTGAATATAGGAGGAGTCAAGAAAAGATCTATCCAAACCACCATTTTACCAATCCTGCAGTAATAACCGTAACAAGGAGGAACTTTTGATGGATGCTAAATTTAGTAGTAAAGATATATTGAGAAACTAGGTATTTGCATAGTGTCAACATATCTCTTCACAAGATACTTCATTATAAAATGGTAACTTTACAGTGAATATGCCACCTTAACAAAGTGGTAAAATTCAAAATCACTAGTAATAAAATACATCATTATGATGTAACTTCTTATATGACGTAATGAGTAGAGTATAACGTTAATTCTCTGGCATTTTTCTTTTTTACCAAAAATGTGTAACTTCAATCTAATCATTAGAAAATAGTAAATTGAAATTGAAAGACCTTCTACAATATAACTGCCTAGTATTTTTTCAAATGTGTCTGAGTTAGACTGAGGCATCATCAGAACACATAGAGATACCACAGGTAAGTGGAATCAGAGAGCTTGGATGACAAGAGCTTGGATGGACCAGAAAAAAGGACATTAATAAGATATATTAAAGAATACTCCAGAATTTGGATAGTAAGAAAAACTCCAGAATAACCCATGAGTCAAAGGGAAAAATCAAAAAGGAAATTAGAAAACAATTTAAACTGACAGAAAATGAAGAAAGCATAATAAAATTTGTGAGATATAGCTAAAATATGTCTTATAGGGACATTTATGTATTTAATATGCTTATATTGAAGAAAAGTTCTAAAATCATTACTCTAAGAATCTAATCTTAAGAAACTAAAACATAGGGGCACCTGGGTGGCTCAGTCGGTTAAGCATCTGCCTTCGGCTAGGTCATGATCCCAGGGTCCTGGGATCAAGACCCATGTTGGGCTCCCTGCTCATTGGGGAGTCTTCTTCTCCTTCTCCTCCTGGCTGCCACTCCCCCTACTCGTGCTTACTTTCTTTCTCATAAGACGAGAAAATAGTTAATAGGCCAAGGTCAAGAAAGTTAACAGAACTATAAACTGGTTCTTTGGGGAAATTTAATTAATTAGTTAATTAATTAATTAGAAAAATGTCTAACTAGGTTTTTCCAGGAAAAAATGAAAAAAGTCACAAATTTCAAATATCATAAAACAGGCTATAACTACAGAACCTACAGACATTAATTTACTAATAAGGAATGTTATAAAATGTTTAGGTAGATGTATTTGGCAGACCAGATGACATTCGAAGTCTAGAGTTTTAACTATTAGAGAAGTTGAGTTTTTGTTAAAATAAAATCTTTCCACAAAAAAAAAAATTCTAAGCTCTTTGATTATTCTGGTGAATTCTATCAAACTTTAAGGAAGAAATAGCAATAGAATATAAGAGTTGGAATAGAATGTAAGAGTTCAGACACTTACAAAAATTATTATAGTACATTTTCAAATTATTTCCAAAATATTGTTCTTATTTACACTTCAAACAATTGTTTATAAACATGAGTATCTCTCTTTAGTTTTATGAGGTCTAGCTCCCTGCAGCAGCGTGTAAAGAGGGCACATAACTACTCCACTGCCCCCAGGCACATCCACCCTCACTTTTCCAGTCTCCCCCCATCCTTGACAGCACCAGCTTCCATCCCTCAAATCTCATTACTGAGAGGATGACTGAAAAAGTGTGTCTTGTTCTTTTTTAAATTATTATTACAAATGAAAGCATGGATAAGGGTGAACATTTGTTACTATGCTTATCAGTCATTTGTATTGCTGTATAATTTTTTATTTCTTTAGTGTTTTTGTGTTGCCACTTGAAAGGTTAACACCATTTAGTAGGTGAATGATTAATATGATCAATCACATTAGGAAAAGTTATTCACAAAAGTCTAGTTGATGAATGATTATTAATCTATAGTGTTTTCTGAATAACTTTTGCCAAATTGTCATTTTATTTTTATTTATTTACTTTTTGAGAGAGAGAGAGTGAGGATGCAGGGGTGGGGAGGGGCAGAGGGAGAAAGAAAAGAGGCTCCATGCCCAGCACGGAGCCCAAAGCAGAGCTCAGTCTCACAACCCTGAGATCAATCACTACCTGAGCCAGAATCAAGAGTTGGATGTCCAACTGACTGAACCACCCAGGCACCCCCCACTTTGTCATATTAACTTGAATTCATTTATTTTAGGGGCAAAAGTTACAACCAGGTATATTTTTAAGGTAGAGGTCAAAGAAGCTGTAGCTTCTTTTCTGCCCAAGAGGAGAAGCAGGAACAGTACTTGAATTCTAGGACACTCCTGTCATTTTTGTTTTTTGTCCATCTTTCAGCTGTCGCCTGTGAGCAAGTGAAGTAAAGTTGGGGCTCTAAATCCATGTCAGTCTATATCAAACATCTTAAACAATTAAAGAAGGAGACTCAGTGAAGGAGGGGAAATTATCAGAAAGGAGAGTATTTTCCAGAGGAGAAAAGAAGTTGACATATCTAAAACACTGTCATCATTTTTGGGGAGCAAATCTGATAATATGCAAGACATCTAGAAATTAATTCATAACTGGATGTCTAAAATGAGAGTGAAAAAACCGACCAACTTCAGTCTGTTTAGTATCATATAGTCTCTTCTCTGGTGTCTTTTGTGCCCGTTGTTCAATATTGGAGGGACAAAAGGTTGGGGATTACAGTGCTATCACTGGTATTTGTAAATGAACCTTTAAATTGGCCATTACTGTTATAGCCTTTTATGTTGCTTGGCTGTGGTGGCTCTTTTATTGATAATTAATTTGCTTCAATCGTTTAACATGTTTGGGTTGAATCCCTTTAAAACGACTATTGGTAGTAATGCCAGCACCTGGACTAGCAACAGAAAAACTCTACAAAAATCTCCAACCAAGAATGCCAATTCTCAAGGGGCAAAGGAGGGCGAAGTGGTTGGAGGAGGGAAAGAGAGGGTGCATTGATATCAGTTACAGAGCTAAGAGGAAAATAAATCACACTACAAGAAAACTGCAGGGGTATTGGACATAATGAGCAAAAGAGACTGCCAACCCTGTTATGCCAATCTTTGGTGTCACGGATTGATCATGTTTTTGAGAAATAGAGTTTTATCACTTTCTATCTTCTCAATGCTCTATGACACTGACCATTATATAAGAATAACTTTTTCCATATAAAAAGTTCATGGTACATCGCAACCACGAGACACATCCAACACTCAAGCAGTGAAAAGCAAAACCTCCACCTGGACTAGGAGATGTTAGAACAAAGTTACATTGCCTAAGGCCTGAAAGATGTTGAATTTGAGGCACTTTTCAGTAATCTGCATCTTCAAAAAAAAGTCAAAACTCAGTGTTGGCCATTGACCTTTTGTTGTCATTAACTTTTAAATCATGTGGTGAAGCAAAGGTGGTATTGACTTAGTTTAGAATTTTGAATAAAACTTCATATATTTGCTATTCATTTTGCCCCTATTCTGAATGTTTGTTTTCAGAGTTAATCAAAATAGAAGTTTTTTACAAATAGATCAAAATAAAAGAAAGTAAATCGAATTCTTGATATTTTATACAAAAGACATTATCTTATCTTCTGATATGCAACACAGAAAATTGAAAGCCAAATTTTTCAAGAATTTTTATTTTCACTTTTATATGCACATCGGCACAGGTGGATATTGAATTATTTCATCTTTTTTGCCTCTTTGGAGCTGAATTTGTTTTGAGGTTAAATTTTGAGGAGATGGTCAAGCATACTGATGATTCCACATAATATAAGGACACAAATTTAAAAGTTAACAAAGTTATAGTGTAACAAGGTCATTATAATGCTATGAATACTGCCTAATCACTTTGAACTACCATGTGGCCTAGGAAAAAAAGAAAATTAGAGACAGAATAATGGTCATACATGCTTGTACACTATAAGACAAATTTGCCAGGCAAATGAAATTTGTAGTATAATTGGAAACAAAAAATTTTATCACTAATTAAAAATGATAGATTTTTATATTTATATGCTTAATATTGAACTAAGACTGTGTGTAGAAAAGTTTCTGTGGGGGACAAAATTGACTATATTGTGTCTTGAGAGTTAAGATCTTCTGGAAGTTTATGTCTCCTGCTTTCCTCCCTCCTGCATGTCAAGTGCTAGGAAATATAAAATATTTCAAAGACTTGCTCTGGGGAATATGTTGCTAGATATTTCCAAACAAGATTTTTATTTTTTAAAAAATTGCACAAGAGATTTAGGCCCATTACAGAAGACATACAAAATGCAGATAAGGAGAAAGGAAAAAAAAATTAATTGCATGTACTCCAGCATCCAATGATATTCTCTTTTAATAATATATTTATTTATCAAATGTCTACTAAGAGTTAAAGGATACAGCAGAAAAGGAAACGGACAAAAATCCTCTGCCCCTATGAAGTTTGATGGGACAAGCCAAACAAAAAGTAAAGCAAAAACAGTATATAGTGTATAGATGATAGTCATAAGTGCTACAGAGTAGTAAAACTGGGAAAACGTGGGGATTCAATTTTGGGTCACCAGAGAAAGTTGTATTGAGATGGGCGTTTAGTAGATCCCCCTACAAGTAACAAAGCAAAGCTATGCAGTTGTCTTCTGGAAGACTATCTTACGCAGAGGGTCAGTTCAAGGGCACCAGGACAAGAGCACGCCCAGGGGGTTGGGACTGGAGAAAAAAAAGGTAGCCAGTATCAAAATATATCCTGATTTTTTTGCTACCTTTTCTCTGACCCATAGATTATTTGTTTAGTTTCCAAATGTTCAGGGCTTTCCTAGACATCTAGTTGCTATTGATTTCTAATTTAATTTTATTGTGGTCAGAGAACATGGCAAGAAAAAAGGGTGTTTTCATATTAAAGGAACTTTAATATGTGATATTTTTGTCTGATATGATTTAAATCCTTTGAAATTTATTAAAACTCATTTTGTGGCCCAGAATGTGATCTGTCTTGGTGAATGTGTCACGTACACTTGAACGACTGTGTTGCCGGTGTTGCCGGTGACCGCTGATACAGTGTCTGTCAATGTCAGTTAGGTCAAGGTGGTTGATGATGATGTTTATATCATCTATATCTTTATTGACTTTTTAAATCTATAAATTTATCAATTTCTGAAAGAGGAAAACCTCTATCAAAATCTTTTATTTTCCAATTACCTGCTTGTCTAATTCTGTTAATTTTGCATCAATTATTTTGAAGCTCTATTCCTAAACACATACATAGTTAGAACTATTATGTCTTGCTAATGAGATTATCTAAAGTCATTATGAAATCTCAATCTTTAGTAATACTCCATGTAAAGTTGATTTTACTTATTATTTATAAAGCAACTCTAGCCTTCTTTTGCTTACTATGTGCATGTTATATATTTTTCATCTTCATGCATTTACTTTGAATTTTTCTGTATCTTTAAGTTTTAAATATACTTCCTAACAGGATCATGCTTTTTTATCTTAGAATCTCTGCATTTCTCTATGTATTTTTCATTAAACTATGTCTCTGTTAGATAACACATACTTGAGTCTTTTATCTGGGCAGTTTTTAAACTGGGTGTGTATTTTCTAATATTTAATGTAATTATTGATATGGCTCAATTTAGATCTGCCATTTTATTGTAGGTTTTCATTTGTTCCCTTTATTGTCTTCTGTTACACTACTCCTTTCCTCATTTTTTTGGATTATTTGAGTATTTCTGAAATCTAATTTTATTGGCTCATTAACTGTAGTTTTTCCATTTTAAATATTCTAGGAATTACAGTGGATATATTTAGCTTTTTATAACCAATATAGAGTTAAAATTTTGTACCACCTTACCTAAATTGTAGGAATTGTACAACTATATAGGTCCAGTTGCCAAGACCCCCATCATTTAGCTAAAATTTTCATATATATTACATCTATACAGTTTATAAATCCACTAAGTTAAAATTTTTGCCTTAAACAGACTTTATTTTATATGTATATATAGTATATTGTCTTAAAAAATACATATTTAAATAATATTATATGTGTTTATATACATAATTAGAAAAGAGAAGCACTTTTATATTTTTACCCAAATATTTACCTTTTCCAATATTCTTCATTTTCTTTCTGAGGATGTGTGTCTGGTATCATTTTCCTTCAGTTTGAATGAAGTGTTTTAGCTTGATTTAGCATTTCTTAAGATGCCAATATGCTGTTAGTTTTTATTCATGTATTTCGAAGTTCTTTTATTGGTTATATTTAGAATTATCATGGCTTCTTGATGAATTGAACTCTTTATTATTATATAATGTCTCTCTTGGTCCTGGTATTTTTCCTTGTTCTGAAGTCTGCTTTGTCTGATATAATATGAACACTTCAGCTTTCATTTATGTTTTCATGTTCTAACTTTTTCCAGTCTTTAACTTTTAACTTACGTCCTTATACTTAAAGTGGGTTTCCTGTAGACAACATATATATAGGTCTTGGTTTTTATTCAATCTGAGAATATTGAATATTTACATTTAGTTGGAGTGTTTAGAGCATGCGCTATCCAATAAAAATAAAATGTGAGCCATAAATATCAGTCACATATGTATTTTTAAAAAATTTTTAGTAGACACTCAAAAAGAGGAGTAATATTTCAATACTTTATTAATCCAAATATATCTAAAATATTATCATTTAAACACATAATCAATGGAAATATATATTAATGAAATATTTTACATTGTTTTAACTTATACTCAGTCTTGGAATTCTAGTGCACAGTTTATGTTCACATCACATTTCAATTTGGCCTAGTAATCAAATGTGACTATAGTATTGGATAGCACAGTACATAGCCAGTGCGGGTACAGTTAATGATGTTGAAGTTAAATCTGTCATCTTGCTATTTTCTGTTTGTTCCACGGTTCTTTGTTTCACTTCTCCAGTATTTCTGTAATTTTTATATTAAGAAGTTTATGAGAATAATTTTATGATTCTATTGTATCTTTATCATCAGGTATACTGCATTGTTTTATTTTTAGTGGTTACTCTAGGGTTTACCACATACTTCTTTAACTTACCAGAGAATACTATTATCACTGCTAATACAGTGTAAGAACCTTATATGATGTACTCCATACCCACATTTCCTCTTAGTCCTACTGTTGTCATATATTTTATTTCTACTAATGTTATAAACCTCCCTATCCATTTCAGTGATTTTACCATTATATGTTTTGGTATCACTTCCTTTATATCTCTTGTGTTTGTTATTTTTAAAATTATATTCGTGTATCCATATGGTCATCCAATTTATAAACTTTTTTTTTTTTAAGATTTTATTTATTTGACAGAGAGAAACACAGCGAGAGAGGGAACACAAGCAGAGGGAATGGTAGCGGGAGAAACAGGCTTCCCGCCGAGCAGGGAGCCCGATGCGGGGCTCGATCCTAGGACCCTGGGATCTGACCTGGGCCGAAGGCAGACGCTTAACGACTGAGCCACCCAGGCGCCCCCCAATTTATAAACTTTTAATCATTATTTTATCATGTTTTTTCCCCTGCCTCATTCTCTTCAATTCTCTTCTTGGATTCCAATTACAAATGTGTTAAATGCTTGATAATGTCCCTCTGATCACTGGTCATTATGCTTTTGTCTTTTTCTGATTTAATATATTTTTTAATTAGTATACCATTAAGCTCAATGATAATTCCTTTTCTATGCCTAATTTGTTTTTAACATTCTGTATATTTTTCATTTCAAATATTGAATTTTATATCTTTGGGCCTTTAACTTAAATTTTATTTACAACTTCATTAAGATAATTTGTGCTTAAGATCTCATCACATTCATGTTTTCTTTTATATTCTTCAATATACTTCTAATATTTATCATCATTATTCTTTTAAATTAATAAACTTTATTTTTACAGCTGCTCTAAATTTACAGAAAAAAATTAGCAAGTTCAAAGATTCCAGTATATACCCTCTTTCCCTTAAGCCCTACATACAGTTTTCCTTATGTTTACTATCTCAGAGTGGTGGCAGCCATGAGTCTTTTTACTTTCTCTTTAGTTTAGCCATTTTCAGAATGTAACATAGTTGGGATTGTCCAGTGTGTATACAGCCTTTTCAGATTGGTTTAGCAGTATGCCACTTAAAGCTCCTCTATGTTTTTTCATGGCTTGATAGCTCATGTCTTTAATGCTGAATAATATTCCATTGTCTGGATGGCAGCATTTATCCATTCAGCTGCTAGAGGACATCTTGATTGCTTCCAAGTTTTGGCAATTATGAATAAAGCTGCTATAAACATCTGTGTGAGCATTTTTACATGGACATAAGTTTCAACTCCTTTTGGTAGACATCAGGAAACAGGACTGCTAGATCATATGGTCAGAATATGTTAAGTTTTGTAAAAAAAAACCTGCCAAACTGTTTTCCAAACTGTCTGTGCCATTTTGCATTCCCACCAGCAATGAATGAAACTTCCTGTGGCTCAACATCCTTGCTAGCATTTGGAGTTGTCAGTATTCTGGATTTTGGCCATTCTCATAGATGTGTAGGGGTATTTTGCTGTTGTTTTAATTTGCATTTCCTGATGATATATAATGTGAGGCATCTTTTCATGTGCTTATTTGCCACCTATATATCTTCTTTGGTGTGGTGTCTGTTAAGATCTTTGAATCATTTTTAATCAAGATTATTTTTTCTTATAATTTTAAGGTTTCTTTGTATATTTTAGAAAACAGCCCTTTATCAAATGTGTCTTTTGAAAATATTTTCTCCTAGTCTGTGGCTTGTCATTTCATTCTCTTGAGATTGTCTTTGACAGAGCAGAATTTTAAAATTTTTGTGAAGTCCAGTGTTATCCGTTCTTTCTTTCCTGGACTGTGCCTTTGATATGGTCTGTCATTGCCACACCTAAGGTCACCTAAATGTTCTATGTGATCTTCTAGGAGCTTTATACTTTGGCATTTTACATTTAGGTCTGTGACCCATGTTGGGTTCATTTTCATGAAGGATTTAAGGTTCGTGTCCAGGTTTTTTGTTTTTTTTTTTTTGGCATCTGATTTTCCAGTTGTTCCAGCACTGTTTGTAGTAAAGACTATCTTTGCTCCATTGTATTATCTTTGTTCCTTTGTCAAAGATCAGTTGGCTATAGTTATGTCTGCTTCTGGGCTTTATTCTGTTCCATTGATCTACCTGTCTCTTTTTTTGCCTACACCACACTGTCTTGAGTACCTACCTGTATAGTAACTTTTGAAGTCAGGTAGCACCAGGCCTCCAACTTTGTTCTCCTTTAATATCGTGTTGGCTATTCTGGGTCTTTTCCTCTCCATTTGAGCTTTAGATTACTTTAGTCAATATCCACAAAATATCTTGCTGGGATTTTGACTGGGATTGCATGGAATCTATAGGTCGAGTTGGGAAGGAGTGTCATCTTGACAATATTGAGTCCTCTTCATAAATATGGAATATCTTCATTTATTTAGTTCTTTGATATCTTTCATCAGTGTTTATAGTTTCTCTCACATAGTCCTTATATGTATTTTGTTAGATATATACCGAGGTATTTCATTTTTTGGTGCTAATTTAAATGGTATTTTGCTTTTAATATCAGATGCAGATCTACATAAGGCAACATTCTCTAATGAAAAATAGATGAGAAATAGATAAGAAACTCAGACTCAGGTAGATTCAAATAAGACTAGAAATAATCTTTAGTCCATGTTTGGTTCTTTGTATCCTTCAGACCCAAGAGTAACTTTCTTTTTTTTCAAGGTCCATCAGCTTTTATCCATCAGGTCCACAGTAAATAAAAAGTATAATCAAAACGATTTACTGCTTGCCATTCACTAATGTTGTCTGCTTGATTGAGTAGGGGTTATCATATTACATGTTTCTGTTTCCCTAGGAATTCTGTCCTTACCATGAGCCATATCTTTCTTACTCACTTCTGTATCAAGCATGAGGTAAGCAAACTGACATTTCTAATATAATGAAAGATTGAGAAATATAAGCAGTTTACCAGAGTTCAGAGTCACAGCTATTAAAAGCTATATTGCTAGGTTGTTTACTGTTAATGTATTTACACTATCTCTTTGGTATACATAAAATAGAGAATGAGGATGAAAGATAGTATATATCTGAAGAGCCAAATATAGAAGCAGAGTAGAATTATTACAGATCAAGATTGCCTCTTCCCCTTAGCCCTCCACAGCAGATGGAGTTCCTGTAGAGAGGGCATTTTTTATTTTCATCTTATCTTAAATGTCTAATTCTTTATCTCCTGATAGAGATGGGTTTGGCATTAAGAGTAATAACAATATTTTTTCTAATATCCAATATCCTTTCTCATCAATTATCTCAGTAAGTTTGCTTTGCAATCATTCCCTTCACTCTCTAAATATCACTGGCAGTCTGTAATCTGGACCTTGGTTCAAAGCTGGAAAGAAATCTACTCATGAAAACCTTTTCCCTATAATATGTAACATGTGGATTTCTTGGCTTATACTGAAACTTTAAGAAGGCATGATTTTTTAATAATATACCATAGAGAATATGTTCCTTAAGCATACCTTAAGATAAAAATAATCTAATTATGTAATTATGGATGGAGAAAGAGCTCCATGTGGTTAGCCTGGATCTAACTATAATAATATGATTTTCACGGAATTGGCATAGTTTACCAACTGAGACCACAAATATTGGATTGCTCATCATAGGTGGGCTTTCTGTAAGATTTTAACCATGAACACCCAATGACTGCATCAAATACCAATTAAATTTGAAATCAAACATGGCTGTGCTTCCCTATATTAAATACATTTTAAAGAGAGATCACATTTGATTCATATGTAAATCTGTGGCAAAATACATTTCCAACTACCAAAGATGAAAAATGGGCCAGCAGGTAGCTTTAGAATTTTTGCAGTGTAAGAAGTTACTCAGTCTCATTGGTTTGGGGATTTGATCCAAATCCAGAAGACACTTTAGTTTTTTATATTGTTTACACTTCGCAAAGCACAATATTCAGTTTCTGCAAAAAAAAAAAAAAAAAATACATGGACTTAGAACACTGTCTCAACAAATGAACACATAAATTATGTAATCAAGGAAGAAAAGAGCCCTGTAAAACTCTTTTTGGTGTATGAAGTATATATAACTTTAGAATTCAAAGGTTTGGTTTCCCTTAATTATATGCCTACATTACTTAAAAATCACAGGGAAAAGAATATATTGGAAAAATAAGTTTGAGATTTTATTTCCACTATATTACTTATAAAATAATTCATGAAGGCTTATAACTTTAAAACATACAGCAATGCCATCCTTTTCTAATTCATGTAAAACAAATGGCAATGTTTTAAGCATGTCTGTCTTTCATAATGTTATGCATGTTTTCCCTCCCCATAAAACTTCAACTCATGTAGAATAGTGTTTTTAACTAATGAAACTGCAGTCATCTAAACAAATTGAGACAACTACAAAGTATAAACTATGAACTAACTGAATGGATAAATTGTTTTCACTTGACATTATTTCACTAGGCTTATACTGTTCAAGGCCGTATTTGTAAGGAAGGAGAATTTAGTAAAGAAATTCTTATTGCTCAGGGTGCCTGGGTGGCTCAGTGGGTTGAGGCCTCTGCCTTTGGCTCAGGTCAGGATCTCAGGGTCCTGGGATCTAGCCCCGCATCAGGCTCTCTGCTCAGCAGGGAGCCTGCTTCCTCCTCCTTCTCTGCCTGCCTCTCTGCCTGCTTGTGATCTCTCTCTCTCTCTCTCTCTCTCTGTCAAATAAATAAATAAAATCTTAAAAAAAAAATTCTTATTGCTCAAAGATGTACAGTTGGAAAGTAGCTAAGGAATAATCAGTCATCTGGGCTTCCTTGAAAATTATCTAAGCAGTGCCTTTAAACATGTATCTCTTTGTTTGTAAAATAGCAACACACCATTTTTATGGTTAATAAAATAGAACTAATAATAATAGCACCAGGTCTAATGTGAACCAGAGCAGGAACATCCAGGGCAATAACGCTTCTTCTTTCTTGTACACTTATGTTGTTCAATACCATCTCAATAAATATGCCTTATTGGAACTTCAGCTTCTTTTAAATATTGCTTTCTACAGTTCATTTCCAGAGAGTTATACACCTATTTTTTCTAATGATTAGAAAAAATGGGTATAACTTTTTTCCACCCCTATCTTTTCATTTGCTTTTAAGATTTCTCTTGTGACCCAATATGCCAAAAATAGCTTTTAACACTGATCTGCTAAAATCTAAATACTT
The DNA here is from genome assembly GCA_028646535.1 of Procyon lotor. Lineage (NCBI taxonomy): Eukaryota > Metazoa > Chordata > Mammalia > Carnivora > Procyonidae > Procyon > Procyon lotor. The sequence goes on from CM053615.1 coordinate 16,614,134, forward strand.
CAAAGCTTGAGTGATACTTAAATAATTTTGTGAATTCCTTAGTGGAGAAAAACAACATGAAGGATTAGTATTCTGAATTTATATCAAACAGCCAATGAAAACCACAAGACCTTCTCAAAACTCTCCCTCCTTCTCCATAATTAAGGTAAGATCATTGACCTGTTAGTTCAGTTCTGTTTTTACTTTTGGCATTGTCTTAATTGGTAAATTGCAAAATAGTGTTGTCATGCAAGACTTCCAGGAGTACATCTGTTTCTAATGTACAGTATGTAATTTAATGATGAGACACTTCAGTGGTCTACCCACTGCAAATCTCAGTTGTTAAATATGTCTGGAGCAAACGTCTTTAAATAGTAGGCACTTTTTTGGTACATTAATTTTCTCACACTCAGAAGCAGAAAATGTAATTCTAACTGTCACTTTGTGTAAAGCTCTGTTTAATTTAAAATGCTATTTACAGCCTAAATATCTTGTTCAAACTGATTAACTATAGTGGGATTTAAAACTTTTCTAAAACCTATTTATTATGGTTAATGTTTTTAGAATTTTTTTCTTTCCCTTCAGACCATAGTTTAGGAAATCTATCTAATTGGCAATAAAGCACAGGGCTTTCAAGGCAAGTCTTGAAAAAGATAAACTGACAGTATTCCCGAAGACACTGAAATTTAAAATGTAAGCCACAACTTGGTGTAGAGCTGGAAGTATAATCATAGAATGTAAACACTCCTTCTCCAGGAGATTAGGAATGGAGAGCCAAAGCCAGAACAGCCATCCTCAGACCACAATGCCCCAGTGGTTACCAAACAGAATCTTCATTTATGATTCAACTAGGCTAACCACATGCTGGCTAAGTAGCTTGGTTTCCAACAAATCTTTTACAGTGTGTAAGATCTAATTATATGTGGTTAAATGTGGTTATCCTGTTTAGAACTTGTCTGACTGGTATTTCAAAGAGATAAAGAGATAAAAATGTTGGTGATAATCCCATGTTTTACTAGGAGGGTAAGGAAAACTCCCCACTAAAGAAACACTAGTAGAAGAACTTGTATTAAAATTGTACTATTAACAGGCTCCATTTTCAGTTATGGAGTGATGGTACCTTGAAACAATCAACCTTTTATTTAGAATATTTTCATTTAGAGTACCAAAAAACTCTTGCATTTTAGTTTAATACTATCTTATTTGGAGTAAAAAAAATTATTTCCCAGGACACCTGGGTGGCTCAGTTGGTTGAGCATTTGCCTTTAGCTCAGGTGATGATCTCAGGGTCCTGGGATGGAGTCCTGGATCGCGGACTCCCTGCTCAGTGGGGAGCCTGCTTCGCCCTCTTCGTCTGCCCCTCCACCCTGCTTGTGCTCTCTCTCTCTCTCTCTCACTCTATCTCAAATAAATAAATAAAACCCTAAAAAATTATTTCCCAGTGAGATCTTACTCTATTTGCAATAGGTAACCATGAGATGCATAGGACATTCCAGCATAATGTTATGTGAAGAGTTTGAAAATAATTTTAAAATTAATGACTTTTTATAATTGTGACATAATCCTACAAAAAAAGTTTTAGAACTTCTAATCTTTGAGTCATTGAAGACTACTGCAATCAAAAATTTCTCAAGAAAAGTTATTGAGATGAAAGATGAAATGACTTTAAAAATTCATTTTGTCTTTGTTTCTCTAATTCAGTCTCTAACTTTTGTTTTGAAGGGCATCAGAAAGACATTCCCCATATAATGTTGCTTCCCAAATACTTGCAATAATTTTCCCCCAGCCACATCTCCCCCAACAACTTAATATCTCATCTCCTCTCCCTGATTCCCAACTATTATGTATACAAAACATACAGACATATTTTTAATATAAGACTTCTTACTTCAGAAACTTAATTTTGCTAGGAAAAGGCATAACACATTTTTCAATGAAATTTACATTATTTTTCGAAGTATCTTCTTATTTGGATAACTGCTATGAAAATTACATGAAAAGGAATTTGATTGACTATTTTTACTTTAAAACTCAATCCAATAGATGATTGCTGATTATTTACTATGTGTGGGGCACTTTCATGGGTTTTAGGATAAATATGCAAAGAAAACAAACCAAGAAGAATTTCTTGCCATATTTGAGTGGGGACACAGAAAACAGACAATAAACATAATAAGAAACTGTAGAATAGTCAAGAAAATAATAAGCACTATGTACCAAAAAGGAGGAGGAGGAGGAGGAAGAGGAGGAGGGAGGCAAGGGAGGAGGAGTGATGGTACCTTTTCTTCCTTCCTTCCTTCCTTTTATTATATAAAAGGAAGAAAGAAAAAGAGAAGGAAGGAAGGGAGGAAGGGAAGGAGGAAGGAAAAGAAAGAAATGAAAACAGAATGGGAAGTCAAGAATGTAGGTCTGGGAAAGTAGGACACAGTCTGCAGTAGAAAACCAAGGGAGCAAGGCAGACTTTATTGAGAAAGTGAAATTTATGAAAAGATTTGAAAGAGATGCTGGGTACCTCCAAATGAATATGTTTGGGGAAAGACATTTTCAGGTGGAGGGAAACCCTAGCGTAATACACAGAAGAAAGGAGAAGAAAACAACAATGACAGGGAGGTCAGGGGGTTCTGGGGACTGCTGAGTGAAAGATGAACAGGAGATGAGGATGGGATGCTTATGGTGGGGCTTGCAGGCATATCCCCGGGGTGATAAAACATACTTAGAAACTCTTTTTCTCTGAATAAAATGGAGAGCCACTGCTAATTGTAGAGCAGTGGAGGGGTACAAAATGACTCACATTTTCAAAAGAGCCCTTGGGCTGTTGTGTAGAGAAGAGAGTGTTGTGGGGTGTTCAGTAATTCAGGTGAGAAATAATGGTTCGAATCAGAGAGATGGCCATGGAGGTGGTAGGAAGTGGTTGTATCTACGATATACATTAAAGGAAAAGTTTTCTGATGGATTGATGTGGGCCGAAATTCCTGCAAGAGTTTTGAATTGAATGAGAATGTAGTTGGCATCAACGGAGTTGAGTTGGAGAAGGCTGTGGGTAGGTCCAGTCTGGAAGGCAAAAGTAATGGGAGCTCGTGCTTGGATGTACTAAATTTGAGATAATCTATTTGACATCCTAGAATGAATTTGAAGTAAATAGTTAAAGTGTTTTGGAGTTTTGTACAGATACTGGGCTAAAGATAAATTTGAGTGCTGTCAGCATGTAGATGGGATTTAGATCATGTACTTGGATGAGATCTTTAAGTGAGAGAGTGTAAGGAAAGAATAAGTTCATCAAGGATTAAGCCCAAGGGCACAGCAATGAGAATCTAAGAGATGAGAGGCCAGAAGAGACTTGAAAAAGTAACTAGTGAGGTGAGAGGAAAAAGTAGAGTGTATGGGTGACTTAGAATCCAAATGAGGCAAGCCCAACGAGGAAGATGAACGGTCCATACTAGCAAATGTACTGTTGGGTCAAGTAACACGAGACCTCAAAAACTGACCACCAGTCTAGCACTGTGGAGGTTATGGGTAAGCTCAACATATCACTTTGGTGGAGCACAGGAGCAAATGCCCAACCTGAGTAGATTTAAGAAACTATGAAAAAAATGGAAATTGGAGACAGCACATAGCAACCTATCTTCTGAAGAGTTTTACTGCAGAGCTGTAGCTGCCAGGGGAAGTGTGGTTAAGAGAAATCCTGCTTGCAATGAGGTGAATAATGGCACAACAAAAGTTAGGAAGAGAAGTAAAATATTAAAATAAGAGAAAAAAAAGAGAACTGATGGAGAAGTGTCTCTTGAGTAGACATAGGTGGTTGGTATATAGTCCACAAGTTGAGGGATGGTATCTAGATAGAAACATGGGAGGAAGAGTATGCAGATGTAGGCTCTGGTAGGTAGGGGACATGGTGGTGGATGCCAATAGAAATTCTCTTCAGATGGCTTTCAATGTGGAGACTGAGCATAGGAAAGGAGGTTTTAACACAAGAGGATAAGGTGTTAAACAGTTTTTGTAGAAACTAGAAGAATGAATGAAATTAACATGTGTCTTATGACTGCCTAACAACCAGCTTTGAACATTATTGAAAAAGTTACCACCAGCTTAAGAAAATCTATCCTCAAGATCAGACAGCTATAAGAAGCGTAACACTGTGATAGCATTAGAATCTGAATCCTACTTGTTTCTATTTTATTATAGAACATTTCAAATATACAAAGTAGAGGAAATAGTATAATAAATGCTTATGCATCCATCATCTCATTATAATAATTGTCAACCTAAGGTCAATCATCCATTATTTAACTATACTTTCTCCTCCTTGAGTATTTTAAAACCACACATATATATTTATATGTGTATATAAAATATTTAATGCTCTATATCATTTTATTTAATCTGTAAACATTTCAGAATGTATCTCTAGATGTCAGGCACTTATTTTTATAAACATGTCATTATTACATCTAAAATATAAAAACATAATTCTTTATCACCAAATATCACTCATTGGTCACATTTCCCCCAATTTGGTTGCTTGAATTGGGATCCAGTTAAGATATAACTTTGCAATTGGATGATTTGTTTTTCAGATATCTTCAATTATATGGTTTTCCATCCCTCTAATTATTCACAATTTTTTTTGGTTATTATTGTTTAAGAAACTGGATCATTCCTCTTATAGGGTTTGCCACACTCTGGATTTTACTAATTGCATAACCACGATGTGTTTAATATGTTCTTCTGCCTCTTTTATTTTTTATGAATTGATAGTTGGATCCAGTGGTCTGATCATATTCAGGCCTGATTGTTTGAGTCATTTGTTTTTATAGATGGTATTGTATAATCAAATCAGGAGTTACAAAGTATCAGTTGTCTCTCTCTCTCATGTTTTCAGCTGTTTAAGATAATTGCCTAGATCCATTAATTTAATAGGACTTAAAAAATCTTGACATTCTATCATTTCTTCATTTATTAGCTGGAATAATCCTATAGAGGAAAATGTCACCTTGCAAAGTAATTTCTCACCCTGAAGTATAGTTCATATAGAAAAGGTTAGAAAAAAATCTTGATTATTTTCCATTATATAGGAATTTTCAAAATAACCAGTCAGCTGCCTCGCATCCTCATAGATCACCTGCTAGTGTTTGAGTATTGTTATAAACTCATGGATATAAACAAATCTTTTGCATTTCAATCTGTTGCATTACTTTTTTTTTTTTAAGATTTTATTTATTTGACAGAAACACAGCGAGAGAGGGAACACAAGCAGAGGGAATGGTAGCGGGAGAAACAGGCTTCCTGCTGAGCAGGGAGCCTGATGCGGGGCTCCATCCCAGGACGCTGGGATCATGACCTGGGCCGAAGGCAGACGCTTAACGACTGAGCCACCCAGGCGCCCCTGTTGCATTACTTTTAATGATTCCCAAATTTCTCCTCTTTGGCTAGAGTTAGGTTATACTAATTTGCTTCAATCTTTTTGACCTACATCTTTACTGAATTCTTTCAAGCACTGAAAGAGTAATTTCACAAGATTTTGTTCAATTCTTAATGGCACCATGTAATATGCATACTTTTAACTTTAGTCTGCACAATTCACACTTTTCTATTATTTTCTCTAGTCTAGAACAAACTATGACCAGTGGGCTGACTGCCTGGTTTTATTAATAGTTTTTTTTTTTTTTTAAGATTTTATTTATTTGACAGAGAGAAACACAGCGAGAGAGGGAACACAAGCAGAGGGAATGGTAGCGGGAGAAGCAGGCTCCCTGCCGCGCAGAGAGCCCGATGCGGGGCTCGATCCCAGTACCCTGGGATCATGACCTGAGCCGAAGGCACTTAACGACTGACCCACCCAGGTGCCCCTATTAATAGTTTTATTAGAGCACAGCCATGATTATTCATTTATGTATTATCTATGACTGTGAAGTCGGATAATTGCATCAAAGACCACCCGTATGGTCAACAAGCCTTATATGTTTAGTATTTGGCCTTTCACAGAAAAGTCTGTCAATCCATGTTCTAGATAATCCACATAATAAATCATGCCTTTATTGTAGTGTCTGCCAAATTCTGTGGTATATGTCCACATGGGGGATATATCCCCCACCATGCAAATTCCCAGCCACCAAAGTGTTATCACCGAAAGAAGAGTTGGGAAGAAATTACACAGGAACACACCATCATACATGGTGAGTTATTATACAAATATGTGATTCGAATTATGTATATATGTCCATATATATGTATACCAATCATACACAATTTGGAATAAATAACTTGGAGAACATAGAGCAAACCGTAATGAAATAGGAATTGATGAATTTCAAGTATATATGCTTTTTGTTTTTAGGACTAGTTCTGTTTATACTATTTAATTTTTAATAATGGCTTTGTTTAACAAAATACTCACAAGAGTACTGAGAATTTAACAAGAGTACTGAGAATTTAACAATCAGTGCTCACAAACTGGTATG
>CM053615.1:16620670-16641236 GCA_028646535.1 Procyon lotor
CTTTCACATATACAGTTTTTTTCTCGTTTTCCTCAGAGTTTCCAAAGAATAACTCCCAGAATAACTCTGGAAAAATCTTAAGCTTTTCTTGATAGACACTGACTAATGCTCAGAGTTCACGAATTTCAATATCAGGCAGGTAGATTGTGAGAAAAAAGCATCCTGGGCATCTGGTATTATGGAAATGCAGAGTATAACTGGAATTTGCAGGCGAAATGTCACTCAAGTTTATCATAGGCTTGACTTGTGGTAGGCATCCTTGAGTCTACCCAAATACTCTCCTACTTGTTACGTCTATCAGACCAAAGATTGGGGCTGAAAGAGAGAATAAGAGAGTTCATATCCTGGCTAGATTGTGAGCAATATTCATCAGACAAAAATGGGAGGAACCTTTCTACATCATGGCTTGTGATCCAGGAAAATCAAGGGCAGCACCTTCATTCTGAAGACCTGACAAAGTTTTCTTTGATCAAAAAATGAACCAGACACTAAAATATAGTCACGGAAGAACTTAAGGCAGAGAGATGCTCAAATCCTCCCAGAGTCTGGCATTCAGTTCAGCACCTGAAAAGAAATTATTCAAATACAAAGGAATTACCATGTGAATGGTGTTTCTGCACAATTTCTGCATATGCTGCCTTGCATTTTTATCAAGACGACAAACACACACCAGCGTGAGAAAGCAGGTGCCTTTTTCCCCCGTATCTTTTGAACATCAGTATTTCCCAGCAGTTAACTGCATGTGATAATGGCCAGAGCACAGAAACGTTTTGATTTGGATCCAAACTCTTCACCCAGAAGCAGCTTTTTGTTGTATATTTTAAGCTTGGAGCTTTTGATCCAGATTTCATTATATGGCAGATCATTTAAATAAGAAGGCAAGGAGGCTGATTGAGGGGGGAGCTTCGTGAGATGTTGGAGTCTCAAAGAATATTTCAGCTCAGAGGGATTTCTATTTGGGAGCCAAATTCAGATCCCACCTACTGAGTTAAAGCAATTAATTATTAACCACAGACATATTAAAATTACAAGATACCGGGTTGACAGCACATTGCAACGAGCCTTCAAATTGTGATTTCCCAGCTTAGTGATGATGATAAGATAGGACTGAATGGCAAATTGCTATTGCTTTCAGCTGAAAATGTGAAAGTGCGGCGGCCGGATCACTTGTTACAGAGAAATGCTATTCATTCAGCAGTCCTCCTTGAAGAAATAAACCCAGGGTTTGGTGTGGTGGCAGCTGAGATGTTAATTCACAAGACAGCAAGCAGAGAGAAGCTGCTAAGTGGCACAGTGGGTTAATGACGCACTACACTGCTTCACCATGGGAGACATATGGGTTGCATTCTGGCATTGTTCACAAGTGGAAATTGGTTTACCACTCTTAGCTTCGTCCCTAGTGGACAGTTGTCCGCGTCCTAGACCTCCTCAGATGTTGTCCTAATTTTCTGCACAGGAGAGGCTGAAGTCTGGAGGAGCAGGAAGGTTACTTAGAAGAGTGCAATTGGCTTGGCAGAATCAGAGGAGGAAATGGGCCCAATATCCTCCCTCTTTTAATCCCGGTCCCTGCCAGTATCTCATTTTCACCAGCATGAAAATCCACTCAGGGCAGCAGAAGAAAGGCAGGCAATAAACAAGGCCAATTTCCTTTCCGATAAAACTACATCCCCAAAGAGCTAAGCGGATTTAGTATTCATTTATCAAAGAGGGGATATTTGTTTGCAACGGGCCTTGCCCTCAGTTGGAGGATCATGGGACTAAAAGCTTAAGAGTGGAAGAGTTTAGTCAAAAACCTCTGCATTTGCTGGAATAATTGTACAAGATATGACTGTGTGTAACTCTTCTCATTATTATCTTCCTGGTCTTAGTATCAAGAGAATGTGTACAATAATATATATATATATATATATATATATATATATATATATATATATATATATAGTTTTCTAATGTATTTTTCTTTTTTACAAGACATTTTTCACCTTAAGTAAAAGATTTTTTTTTTTAAGATTATCTATTTATTTGATAGAGAGGGGAGAGATCACAAGTAGGCTGAGAGGCAGGCAGAGGGAGAAGGGGATACAGGTTCTCCACTGAGCAGAGAGCCCGATACGGGGCTCGATCCCATGACCCTGAGATCATGACCTGAGCCGAAGGCAGAGGCTTTAACCACTGAGCCACCCAGGCGTCCCAAAAGCCTTTTCTTAAAGAGAAAGATATTGATTTAATTTACTCTTCCATGGGGAAAAAAATCACGAGGAATAAAAATGTTCAAACTGCAAATAAAATAAAATGATGAGAGAAGAAGTTTAATAAAAACTTGGTACATAAGGAACTCAAAGAAACAGGAATTACAGAAGGAGATGATACTAATTTTTTTTTAATGTAAAATAACAAAAACTATGGTAACAGGAACTGAAGCATTAAGAGAAGAATGAAATGAAACACAAAAAAGAGTAGGGAGAAATATCTATGACAAAAAGGAAGATTTAACATTTGACGTCTATAAAAGACTTTTTAAGACTGACCAAAAAAATGAGAAAATACTGAAATGGTCTTTGTGAAGTTCAGACTGTTCAGATATTTTAGACCTCCACAATCCTAGTTTTCTGGGATTATTTAACATTCTCATCAATCTGCCTTCAACCAATCATTCCTCCTCAATCTTAGTTCATTCTTTCATTCATTTATTTATTTGCTTTTAACTAGTTTGGGGAGTGGTTCATTGATTCAGTATTTAAAGAATATACTCAGGGCACATTGGTGGCTCAGTCAGTTAAACACCCGATTCTAGATTTCAGCTCAGGTCATGATCTCAACATGCTGGGATCAAGCCCCACACTGGGCTCCATGCTCAGCGCTGAATCTGCTTGTCCTTCTCTCTCCCCGACCCCACCATTTACAGGCTCTATGTCTTTCTCCCTGTCTCTCTGTCTCTCTAAAATAAATAAATAAAAATCTTTTTAAAAATAAAGAATATACTCAGCAAACACATCAGACAGGAGAATCAAAAGATGAGAGATTTATAAATATCACATTAAAGTGGAAAATGGAGGAAATTTTCAAATGCAAAATTATGGGTTTGAGCAAATCCCTTTTTCTAGCAGTTGTGATCCCAAAAGGTAGCAGATGTGTCCAGTCCAGACACATTTTCTTTCCCTTAGAACCTGGGCTCATCCACTATAAAAACAAAGCAAATCACCTACCACTCACTTCCAGCAAGACCCATTCATGGCCAATGTGCCCCAGCTTCCTACTCTCATTTCTCCACCAATGGGGAGTTTTCAAAATCCTGTTCTCACATCGGCCTTACTCTCCTCTTGGATTGCCTCCCACATTCAAATCAAACCCACTTTAATTCCCTTCCTGGAAAGTCTTCCCCAACACCTTTGGTCCACAGAGTCTCTTCTTCCTGTAACACTTAATTCACAAGGTATTCCAAAGTAGCCAAAATTCTGCTTTGGAACTTCCTGCTTGGCTTTATATATTTATAAATTATTTGTGTGTCTTCATTGAGTCTCCTCAAGTAAGCTTTGTGATTAATAAAAAGATGTTGTATGCACAAAGTAGATTTTCCATAAACATTTTAAGATTAGATTTCTCTTTTGGCTTTACATATTTATTCTGATATACTACAAAACCTAGCATACCGCCTTGCTTAATAAATATGTGTGAATGAATGCTTACCATAAAATAATTGCAACTTCTTTTTCTGTTACTAGAGATCACCCTCCCCAATTCTACTAAGATATTAAAAACCTTCGTAAAATTTAAATGGAACACAGCAGAATCATTTAATTTTCCACTATGAATCTGATAGTGTCAGATTTTAAAAGTAATGAGACTGCATTTTGATTTTTAAATACTCCATTTAACATTAGAAAATTACGATATAATTCAAGAGCAATTTTGAATTCTTTCAAAATAAATTGGGACAAATTTGAAATTCTTTAAAACACTTCAAGAGCTTTCCTATACACAATATAAGAGCAGCTTTTATTGAATTTTAGGCAAAGTAGAATGTCCAATTAGGAATATTTATGCAACAAGTATTTGATAGACAATATGGCCTAAATATACCCCAAATTTAGATTATCTGAAACACTGAGATGTTAAGAACCGGTGGCTCCGTGTTGGTGGGACTTTGGTCCATCTGTATTCTGCTGATTCACACATTTTAATAAGAATGCAGTCATAAATAGGGCAGTCATTTACAGAAGGATAATTCTGGAACAAAAGAATATTTGAAGAACTACATATACATGCTTTTTCCGTGTTTTTGTCTCTACTAATATTGAAAAACTGAATGGAAGCAGGCAAATTACTACATGCCTCCTCACTTTCTCTTACCTGGTTTAGAACCGTTCAGTCTTTTGGGGGGCACCTGGGTGGCTCAGTTGGTTAAGCGTCTGCCTTCGGCTCAGGTCATGGGGACTCCCTGCTCAGCAGAGAGCCTGCTTCTCCCTCTCCCTCTGCCTGCTCCCCGCCCCCGCTTGTGCATGCGCACGCTCGCTCCCTCGCTCAAATAAATAAATAAATAAATAAAATCTTTTAAAAAAAAGAACCTTTCAGTCTTTTTCATCTAAAATACAAGAGTCTCATCTTTTCATAAGATGCACAGATTCTGAAGGAGATGGAGCTATCCCTGCCTGCCTCGAAGTTTTGACTTTCCTTCAATGCCCAACCTTACAAAGTTCAACTTTGTATTTCCCCTCATAAAATAAGAAAGAAAGAGAGAGAGAGAACCAATGATAGAGAAGAAAGGATGGATGGGAGGAAGGGAGGGAGGAAGAGAGGGAGGGAAAAAGAGAAAAGAACAGAGAGGAGGAAGGAAGAAGTAGCAGAAATAACGGAAGGAAGAAGGGAAGAAACTGAAGGGGAAAGGCGTGACTCCTAGTAACTATACATTCTTGGACATGTGTCCACAAGCACGGCACCATCGCTGGGGACAGTAGACAGTAGACTGGCATTGCTTAATTCTGTCTGTGGGCAAGCACATGGCCTGGATGGATCTCTGCAAGAATCTGTTGTCATAAACAAAAATAGCAATGACACTAATGAAGTGGGGTATAAAACTCCTGCAAAACAAGGAAAGATGAGTATTATCTGAAGTGATATCCAACCAGTGTACTCGTACCAGCCAAGATTACCAACCAGTGTACTGTGGCACATTGTGGGTGCTGTAAACAAATGACAAGTGGCTGAGATTTATTATTCTCAGATGTCGAGGTAACCTGACAGAGCCTGAGGTCTGTGGAGCCTCTGACACAGCCTCATTGGGTTGCCCTGGTGTGCCTTCAAAAGTGGCCCTTTTCAACATGGGTTAAGAATGATGCCAGGTTGAGGCGCCTGGGTGGCTCAGTGGGTTAAAGCCTCTGCCTTCGGCTCAGGTCATGATCTCAGGGTCCTGGGATCAAGCCCCACATCGGGCTCTCTGCTCAGCAAGGAGCCTGCTTCCGCCTCTCTCTCTCCTGCCTCTCTGCCTACTTGTGATCTCTCTCTGTCAAATAAATAACTAAAATCTTTTAAAAAAAAAAAATGATGCCAGGAAAAAAAGAAAATTATTTGCTATCCTCAGCAGTATCCAAGTGGACATGAAAAAGAAGGAGAAAGTTGGTTTAGTTTTTAATGTCTACAATTGTTTATATTATCCTGAATTTGAATATGAGGTTTCTTGATCATAGCTTGCAGTAATAACTACCTCAGTTCCCTAAACCCCAGTTTCCTTCCCCCTTCTGGGATAGTACAAGGAAAGCCATTTGGACAGGCTGGCATACTTGGGAGTCATGCAACAGAGAGGAGCCCTGAAATTAGGAATTGGGGAGTTAATATGAAATTCATCATGAATTGCAACTTCAAAATGGAAAGTTAGAGACATGAGTGTGGTACAAATGCTTATATGGTAGGTAAGATATTTGTATTTCATTTTTTATTTTGTTGTTTATTGAAATATTTTAGTAGATGAGTAATCGGTGAGAAATTTTCATTTCAGTCCTTCTCTGGTTCATGTCCAGGCTCTACCACTTGACTTTGGGCAAGATATAAATTTCTTCTATGTCTCAGTTTCTAAATCGATAGAATAGAGTAACAATCCTTAATAAAGTTGTGAGGATTAAATGAAAAATCTTTCAAAAATGCCCAAGACATAGTAAATACTTGACAAACTGCCATTATTATGATTATTATTGGATTTTAAACAAAGGAATGGCATGATGGAATATTAGAAAGCTCTTTCTGATCATGTTGGGAGGTGGATTCAGAGGAGCGTCAAAATGGACATGAAAACAACATTTAAGAAGCTGCTACATGATAACCCATGGAAGAAATGAAGATCCTCTGATATAGAGCATTTGCAAGGCAGGAGGAAACAGACATGTTCAAGCTATAATTCAGGGCAAACAATCAACAAAATAAATAATAAGGATTGAGTAGTCGCACCCTATGCTGCATTGAAAAAGTATAATGAACTAAACATATAATAATTTCATGATTTCTGATGTATCTGATTGTCTCTTTCTCTATTAGAGCCCTTAGGTGTCTTTTATTTATTTATTTTCTCCTATTATATTGCCAGTTCCTACCAGCACATGAAAATAGCAGTCACTTTCTAAATATGTTGAGTACTGTTTGTGTGGTAAGATGATTAGTTTGGAGCATTTAAGTATGAGTTGATTTTGAAAGCAAGATGGTGGTCTGGAGAGCAGATTTATATGAAATTTAAGCTGTTTGAGTGGGTGTGGTTACCAAGGAGATGATTTGCAGTGAGAACAGAGCAGAGTTGGGGACAGAATCCTGACGAAGACAAACACGTAAGGGAAAAAGAGTCTTGAAAGTATTCTAAGGAAGAATGTCCAGAGAATTGGAAGCAACACAAGGAAATCTGTAGTGTCAAAAAGAAAAAAGAAAATGGTATTTTAGGAAGCCGCAGGAATACTAAATATTCTTTTGAGCAATTTAACAGTAGTAAAATATTGCTAACAGGTCAAATATAATGTGTAAGCCTGATGATTCACATACCTCTATCACTGGGGCAAATAATACATTATATGTTAATAAAAAAAAGAGGTCAAATATAACAAATAATAAGCTATTGGCTAAAGAAGTTCACTTGAAGTAGCCTGAGGTAGAAGCTGGATTAGGGCTGTTCAGGAATAATTTAAGTAGTGATTAAATTGAATTGTTCAAAAGTAATTAAGCTATTAAAAAACATGTAAAAATAGGTAAATCAGGAAAGATATACTGTGCTGTACAGAGATGTTTAAACTGCCTCAATGTTGACAGGGTCATTCAGAGAGTGAGGACGCTGAGGAGGTCAGACTAGATATGGTCTCCTCAGGCCTGTCAGTGAGGGGCTCGGGTCCTTCAGGGTAATGTGACAAAACAGAACATTTAGATGCACCTTCCGTGGAGCCGACCCTGTGTGAGAATTCAGTGATCTCTCAAATGATTCACCTGAATGATAATATGCTAAAATAATAACTCCTCCATCTCCAATACAACTGGTGATATGGGATCATTCACTACCTTTATATCTACCAAAATTCTGTAAACATACACTTTAGAAATTATATATAATTGGTGACTAAGGCTATATTAACTAAGAAAGGATAGGTTTTATACATGTCAAGGGCAAAGTAGGTGTGTGTGTGTGTGTGTGTGTGTGTATATGTATATATATATTTTTTTAATTCATGTGTTTGCATTTTAACCATGATTAGCAGGAGTGGTTTTGTTGAAATAAACAATTCACTAGAATCTTCCTCATCTCTTTCTTTGTGCTTCCATATAACATTACACATAGGCTTTCTTGTCTAAAATTTAAAAAGAATATGTATATAAATTATATAAGTGAACATTATTCTGCACTAACTAATGGGATGTCACTTCCTATGGAAAGAAGACTAAAAAGTAAATATGAAAAACATAAGACTCAAACTCCCTGCAGTTGCAAAGCAACAAGTTAGTAACAGAATGAAATATGACTAGACATCATTGATACACTAACTTCTAAACTAGAGTGTATCTGGTCACCTTTGTATTTTTCTATTGGCACATTACTAATATATAATCAGTGCTAAATAAATGCTTGTTAGAGCAGATTAATTATGGATATTTCAAGTCAAGCCATGATATAAGCAACTGAAAAATTAGAGCCAACTGATTCATTATCTCATATTGTATTTTAATAGCAGACATACTTTTAAAGAACTCTAGACCACAGTGGGAAATCATTCATCAATAGTGTTCTTTCCTCAAAGAGGTAATCAGGTGAAGAGCTAGTGTCACTCGGTAGTATAGAAATGATCCGTGAATGAAGGAAAGGTAGGGAGTGAAGAGTAGATTGCTAGCAAAATTGGTGATTATGAAAGTTCTCATGAATATTCTGAAACAATGCCTTTTTAAGTTGTGGGAAATTAAGACCTCTTAAATCTTCTTTGATCTCTATGTTGCAGATAGGAGAATATATCAGGGACTCAAATATACCAAGATTCCCAACATTCTCTCTCCATTACACATAGAGAAGACAGCTTAAAGTAGATGTAGTTAAGATGTCCTTAATCCAATTTTAAGGAAAGATAAATTATCAATGGTATGAAGTTAATTTGTACATATTGCTTGTATTGACTAAACAAAGTGTCAGAAATGGTGTTATTTAAAATTATAGCCCTCATGTTACTTTCACTGACGACAGGATTGCCAAAGCATAAGGTGTTCCCATTCAATCCGGGCTTGCCTTCACATTCAAAAGGAGTTCCTTAGCTAAAAGAGATATCCAACCTTCGAAACTCAGTCTAAGAGGTAGTCAAAGAATTAAGAAAGATGAGTTCACTTATGGTTTATGATATGGTTTTCCTACTCTCTGACCCTGTCTCTTCTAATTACACTGTTTGTTTGTAGGAAGCTTACACCTCTATATATCGGTGGAGTCTTTTAATGCATTTTTTTCCTACCACTAAAGACCACGATCTTCTGTTGCTTTTGCAGATAAAAAGTCACAGATCATTTCTGTTGGATGAATCTCTTTGTTATACCATCTGAAGGATTTTGAAAAAAAAAAAAAAATGCCATATTCATTTAAAGGCAGAAAAAGAAACATAACATTACTGATTCAATGTGATAGCTATTTCTAAGGCAGAATTAAAATAGCATAATTTCAGCAATTTACTTTTTTACACTAATACCACAGTTCATTATTTTATACATTGAGGCACTTTAGAACCTCTCGTATGCTTTTAATCTATCACTTACTAGTTGGCAATTACTACTTCATCTTCGGTCTTTATGCTCTTAAGAATTTGAACTCATAAAACAACCTTGTTCTTACAATAGTGTAAAAACCACAGGAAAGGAAAAATTCCCTGTCTTTATGGAGCCCCACTTGTGAACATTTTTTACATTCATTATACTTATTATACTTTAACATGTTTTAAAATTAAGGTAGATTTGCATGCTTTTTTGGAAAAGGGGGAGCAGCCAAGAAATCATTCTTCCTGGGGGCACCTGATGGCTCAGTGGGTTAAAGCCTCTGCCTTCGGCTCACATCATGATCTCAGGGTCCTGGGATCGAGCCCTGCTTTGGGCTCTCTGCTCAGCAGGGAGCCTGCTTCCCCTTCTCTCTCTGCCTCTCTCTCTGCCTACTTGTGATCTCTCTCTCTCTCTCTCTCTGTCAAATAAATAAATAAAATATTTTAAAAAAATGAAATCATTCTTCTTGGACTAAATTGGGGAAAGTAAATTAAAAGGGTTTCAAGGAAATTGAGGCAACTGGCCATGTTGAAAAAGCTAATACCACCTGGGGTCCAAGCTAATACCACCAGAGTAATGCTACACAGGCCTACCTGGGGTGTCCAGGGGGCCAATTCATGTGAGAAGAACCAAGGGACATGACCAAAAGTCGAAGTGATGTCATTTGGAAAAGGCTTTGGATTGTGGTTAAGGCAGGCAGGGTTAAGCTAGGAAGAGCCCCTTAAGCAACATCAGTGGACAGTTCAAACAAAGCTGACAGAAGGGAGGAGAGAGTGCTAAAGTTATAAGACAATACACAGTAAAATAGATATCAATGTGTAAAAAGAACTGTGACAGGGTAAAGAGTACTGAATGCTGAAAATGTTGAAGTAGGAGCCTCAGATTGTATGGTGGAATTTTTATAAGATATATCTAATGAATGCTGTTTCCCTGCAAAGGGAGTTAAGATTATATAGGCAAAGCACACTGCTGAGAAGGGCAAATTTGATCCCTATAATTAACTAATTTGTGTAACATGATTTTTAAAGATCATACTTATTCTTAGTACTATGGAATTTTGCCTAAAGAGTTTGAAAAATTCAACATTCATCCATGTAAGATGGAAATACTTGCTTATTCTCTGACATTACATCAAGTTCTAGAAAATTTAAGGATGAAATGGACATAATCATGTCTTTACTTCTGTCACTAATAAGTGAGAGAAACAGCAAACAAATAGTAATACAGGCAACTATTAGATTACAGATATAGTCAGTGTCATGAGGTAAAAACAGTCTACTTCACCTAACTTAGAATTAGGAACATGCCATCCATTACATGTGACTCTATGCCCATTCTCACATGCCAAGTTTTTCAATTTCCTCAATAAATTCTGTGATTCCAAACAATGATACTACTGAACAAGGGCAACACCCTCTTTTTCTGACGATGTTATATTTCAAACAATAAATAGTTTGAAGTTTGAGAAACATATTAAAAAATCAGGGGGAAAAAGAGAATATCTTTTGCCCTTTGTTTCCCTGATAAAAAAGAAGAAGAATATAAATATTCTTCAAGGCAGTAATGACAGTGGAAAGCAAATGTTGGCAGTTTTTAATACAGAGGAAGTTTATAGAATATGGTCTTGACTTTATGGTTTATTATCCTTATTTGGAATGAAATATAGAAAGGTCCAACAATAATCAGGCAGCTTGCCATAGAGCCTGTAGCATTTCAAAAACCACAAAGAAAGAATGAATCATTCCCATACACCCTTTAACCACAGTTTCATATCTACCAATGATTTTTATAGCACTTGGGATTTGTTAATAGCTCATTATGATGATTTCAACATTCGAACCTCCCATTTTATAATTGTTGATATTTCATTGCCCCAAAATGATTAGTTAGCCTAGCCAAATCTTGATTCATGTCCTACTACAAAGAATGTCCATCCCCACTAACTTTTACTGATTTTCATTATACATAGTGATTGATTATTGCATTAACAGGTCCAATTTTCATCTTCACCTGCCCTGTCCATAAAGATACAAAGTTAGGCTGGTTAATTTGGCAAGAGAGTTGTCTTCCAACATGGAAAGATCCCAGGGCTGTGTTAAATCGCATACAAGACCATGAAGAGCTATGGCTGTCCCCTATCTGAAATTGAGACAGCTAGGGAAATTGAGACCAAACTCTAGTAGGGCTGCATTTCAAATGAAATGATTGCAAGTCCTGCTAATGTCTGGCATCAGTTTGAAATTCCTTAAATGTAACCACATGATTTCAGATTTAAACAGGGTCTATCACTTTTAATGATCCAAAAGGAATCTCTGATTGAAATGCCATAGGACAATTTCAGACTTAGTGGAAGTCTTACAGCATTATTGTCTAAAACCAATACTTAGGAAGCAATTAATGATAATCAAATGTGGATGTTATTAATCACCTATATATGAATTTGTTATGAAAATATATTTTTTTTAAATTAGATGGTCACAAGAAAGCCTCAGTAAGAAAGGAAAGCCCCAGAAACAAAATGAGACTGAGGCTTATCTTTCTAATGGGGAAAAGAAGAAAACAAATATATAAGCAGATATGTGAAACTGGAATTACTTATTATATGCAGTATCTGGGTGACACATTACTTTTAATAATAATATCATCTTGGATTTATATGGTGGTAGGTCTCCAAAGAGCCAGAAATTCTCTTTTATATTAAGGAATAAATTACTACCAATATTAGCAATCATGTTTATAGATGAAGATTTTAATGCACAAAAATACATAATTTATCTGAGGTCACACAGTTCATCAGCATTAAAGTCAGGTAAGAATCTAAGTTTGCTGATTTATAATCAAATATCTGTTCATTTGATTAAGAGTTCTTAACCTGGAGCCAAGAGCTTCAGGGACCTTTGAACATCTTGAAATTAAACGCAAAATGTCATCTATATGTATGTTTTTCTCCCCTGGCAAAGGATCAGATTATCAAAAGGGGTCATGACATAAAACATATTAAATACTACCTCATTTGACTAACCCACTTCTGTACTAGATTTCTCTAAAAAGGGATCATATTTATTTCCATAATATTTAAAGTTCAGCCAAAGTTTCTAACCAGTATGCTAGAGTTGGAATACATTAATATAGCTTAGTAAATAACTTTGCAGAGAACAACTCAGATGATAGGGACTTGAATCCCTAACTTTCACATGCCTTGACATTTATTCTTAGCACATCACAGAATTCACATAGAAAAATACTACACTTAAATGGTTAAATGTATTTTAATGATCATGCCTGATTTGTAACTTTTGGTACATGATGAAAAATTCATCTTTTGAACTAAAATTCCTCAGAGCAGAAGGCAATATTTTCCCCCATAAATGTGTAACATCAGCTCAGCTGGGTTTTACTTATGAGAACACAACCAAATTTGCTTTCGCTCCCATTTTACCTTTTGGAAATTTTTCACTCACAGACAAAAATTCAGAACACAATAAAGTATCAAATTGATTTTATCTAATTTCTAAGTGGAAATGTCACAGTCTATATTTGCATTTTTAATGCTAAAAAGTAAAAGTAGAAGCAATTTAAATATTGATTTTCATATGTACATATAGGAAGTTTGGATTTGGTTCTAAGTTGCATACATTTACTGTTGCTCCATTAGAAGTAAGAAAGTGCAGACTTCACCTGAAATCTTCACATCTCTTCTAATGGGACTGGAACAATACAGAGTATCCAGAATGAGCGCTTTGACTGAGGCAATTAATTCAATAAAACAGCCTCTTTCATCATCTCTCCACAGAATCAAATCTTTAGGTTCATTTTGAATGGTGTGAGACCCCTGCCATGTTATTCAAGGCAAGAAGGTCACCAGCACTCAGTCATACTTGATCTTGCCTAGGAATCACATTTCAGGCCTTTCAAGGATTCCTTAGGCTTAGATAAAATCTCAGTACCGGGGCACCTGGGTGGCTCAGTGGGTTAAAGCCTCTGCCTTCGGCTCAGGTCATGATCTCAGGGTCCTGGGATCGAGCCCCGCATCGGGCTCTCTGCTCAGCAGGGAGCCTGCTTCCTCCTCTCTCTCTGCCTGCCTCTCTGCGTACTTGTGAGCTTCCTCTCTGTTTCAAATAAATAAATAAAATCTTAAAAAAAAAAAAATCTCAGTACCAACTGATTTACAGGTCAACAGCCTAGAATCCATAGGGTCCCCATGTTAGCTTGTGTGTCAGAGATCTCTAATAAGTTTCTTCTCAAGATAAGGGAAGTGTTTTGATGGCCATCATCATGAGGCTTGTTCAGGTTCCCAGATGAGAGGCAGAGTAGGTCTCTACTGACATATATACACATCTTATCCAATAAGATGCATCAAAGTATGAAGCCAGAGTTTCTTGTCCAAAGGAGCACAGGGTTTGTTTTTCAAACCCTACTGAGGGGTTAACTCTTCCCAGCTCATACCACTAGGGCAAAACATTCTCCAAGGTGCACAGGTCTTTGGCACAGGCATTGGCTCGCAGTTGACAGAAAAGAGGTGATTTCCTTCCACCCAAAATGATGTGAGTCAGTTTTGTCCCATGGAAAGTTTATGAAAATGAAAACAGTCACCTCAGTCTTTTCTTGAGGGCAAGCAGGGGCAGGAGCTTAGCCAAAAAGTTGAATTTCAACAGTAAATCAATCCATAGAATGTAAAGATGGTCAAGGCTAGCCTCGTTGGGTCTTATAAGCCAGGTTTCTCGGCTTTGATGAAGAAAAACATGGAGCCAGCTGTCCATTTCTAGGAATAGTCCCCATTTCGATTGCTGTTATCTGGTACTGACTGAGTAGCACGCAGGCCAATATTTCTTGAATATGAGATCAATGGCCTGACCAGAGACATTGCTAGAGAGAATAGGATTGCTAATTTCTGTGGTCAATGTCAGAAGCAGGGGCAAAATAAAAAGGGCAGCAATAAACCACAGGTTTATCTGTTTGAATGCCTCACACAAAACAGGAAAGCAGAAAAGAGGCAGAGAAACTGTTTATTGGTCAAGTTGACTAAAAGAAGGCTCCAGAAATGGAAGGCAGTCTTTTTTGTTCCATTCTTGGCAGCTGGACTTTCTCTCTTACATCTTTATTTTGGAGATGGCATAGTGGGGTTTCTTTGGTTAAAAATAGTCTTCTTGGAACTAAAAAGACAAATATGTCTGCTCTGGGGCAGGTGGTTACAGAAAAGGCAAACTCTCCTGCAATAAGGGAATATTTCTTTCTAAAGCAAGTAGTCCCAGAAGACCAAATGCTACTGAACCAATACAAGAAGACACAGATTGTCTGTTGGTACAGATGACTTCACTAGGACAGCTAGTCTATTAATGGCAGCATGAATAAATTGTGGCAGGTGTATTTGAACGATTACAGTCAAACTGAATACTTAAGCTCCTCGTTTGCTATAATTAGGCTCATCCTTGAAAGGTGATGCAATTTTCATTCCAATTAATGATCACAATCTCTACTACATTTCTCACCTTTATCCTTGTAAAAACTCTACTTCATCAAATGTGTGTACTTACTGTCTCCTAAAGTCATCTGGAGAGTTTGTGACCTTCCTTTATGTCATTCCTCATTTGTGGAATACCCTCATCATTTCCCTATTGATCCTAATCCTTCCCATCTCTATCATCTCTATTCCAGAACACATCTGCCTTCTCTGATTTCCTCAATGCTGTACACTCCTCTAAGTCCAGTTTCTCCATTTAGGACTAATATACATCCTACTGGGTTACAAGTTTATTAATTTCTTCCTGCACTGTTATGAGGAAGGCCCTGTATTAGAGTCAGGTGATTGTGATTCTGGTCTCTTAATTTGCTACATAGTATTTTCTTTTTCTATTCAGTAGGTGGCTTAACCTTTCCAATCTTTACTCTCAGTGCTAGTAAAATGAAAAGAAAAATTCTTTCCTTTCCAAGGATAACTGTTAAAAACAACAATTTAAGCTTGAAATGAATGAAATGTATTATCATCATCATCATCAACAACACTGCATTCTTGGTGTTTTAATTATTTTCCATCTGGATTATTAGCATTAGGGGAATAACAGGCTGGCCTATATAATATTCTTCTGTGCTTCTCAACACTTTATCAAAGCTTACTTTTGTACTTATTACAACATAAAATATTTTTTATGTATCTATCTCTCCCACTAAACTAAAAGCTTCCCAAACCGAACCTTAATGGTATTCACCCTTGAATCTCTAGCACCTGGCAACAAATTTACTCCCAAAACTTGTGATTAACTGAAACAAATTACTATATATATCTTCATCAGATGGCACAATGCACAATGTAGTCAGTATAAGTTACTTTTTTGTTAAGTGATTAAACTAGAAATCATTCATAACCTGCAGTTTATTTCAGAACTTGTCGTTCAGATCAGTTCATCAATATACATGGCAAATGGCAAAATGACTATTTTTACAACAAATCAAGCACTTTGAAAACCATGAGATAGCCTTTGCCTACATAAATGCAGCACATAAACAGAATTATAAAATACCCCACAAGCCATGTGATCCAAGTCATCACCATATAAGAAAGCCAATATATACAAGTAGTTCGAATTCATAAGCAATAATATTGAAGTTGTTCCAGAAATATAAAAGTTGGGTAATGGCCTCTTTGTTGAGAATTTACATCTTGGAGTGATACAAAAACAATCCATTAAAGAATATAACTAAACTTTTTATGCAAACATGGTCAAGAGTGTAAGATTAAAGGGTACAGCCCAACAAGTTTGTTCATGGTAAAATATCATAATATCCGAGAGGAACCAAGGGACCACTTTGACCACTTGAAACTGAAACTGTCCAGGTTTTCAACTTTCTTCTAGTAACCAGTCTCAAATTCTGAGAGAAGATGGACACCTTTTATTTACCATAAAGACCATGAACAAATGTCTCCCACATGTAACTTTCCTTTCCATGGAACTCTTTCCACTCTAAGAAGGGTATAATCATATCTTCTTTAACTACCTCCACAGCTCCAATTTCTCCCTTCACTTAAAACTACATTTCAAGTTTTCATGCATTGTCTTCAAATCCAACTAAATGTTTAGTGAGGTAGGATAAGGGACATGACTATCTTGGTGGTCAAAAGAGATGATAGATAGATAGATAGATAGATAGATAGATAGATAGATAGATAGATAGATAGATAGATATGTGTCACAGGAAGAGAGTTCCAATCTCCAGCTCCTTTCTTATCACTCTGGGTGCCTTCACAAATGACTCTCACATTTTTGTTTAAAAGGGAAAAGGAACAATTTCTTGTTTCTGGTCTGGCAGTTAAGGAGCTTGGAAGTCGTCACTCCCATCCATACATCTACAAAAAAAGCTGAACAAACGGAAAATCAACAACTTTTCTTAGATCCACCAGAGAACTGAAATAACAAAGCAAATTGCTGCTCCCACGTTTGGAAAGGTCGACAGGCAGATACAGAGAATCACAATTTGGCAGAGCAGAAACTCAGGAGAAGCCACCTCTAGGACCAGTACCAGAGGAAGAAACCTGGAGCTGTAACTGACAAATTGCTAGAGGCTCAGTGTGGACTCAGTTAAAAATTTGAGGTAAAAGCTTCAGGGGGCCCAAATTTAGAAAAGCTCCCACAGTTTTGAGAGTTGTACTTCCAAGAGTCATGCAATGTTCTCACAGTGAAGAACAGAGAAAAATCCCCTAATGTATCTAGCAGGGGTGGGGAAGTGGGGAGTAGTTAGTTTGAAATACGGCCAGAGCATTTTATTCTGTTTTAAGAAGACCTACCCTCACCACAGCCTAACAGACAAGAGTTTGCCAGAGCCTAACCTACCTGGGGAAAGGGAAATACTCAAACCCAACTCCCTATAGACTGTGACATGGAAGAAGGAAAATACCCAGCTGCAGTCTGATGTAGGCTTCCACATGGAGGAAGAGAAATACCTCTCCTCTAGCCTTCCATGTGGAATAGGAAATATATCCAGATGCCTTTAGCTTCCTTGTCTTACCTAAGTGGGTACTGAAGAATGGGGGGCACCAAGAACCATGGATAAAGATCACAGCCCAGGGGTGTAGGTGCACTAAAATACTGAGACCAAACCACAGAACTACAGAATGCTTCCCTTCTCCCATACCTCAACAACACATCACTGAAGACCTGCTTTAGCCAGTTCCTTTTACCTGGTACATCACGTCTGGCTTTCAACAACAACAACAACAAAAATTGGAAGGCATACTAAAAGGCAAAAAACACTGTTTGAAGAGACAGAACAACCATCAGAAGCAGACTCTGACATGCAGGGATGTTCAGAATTATCAGACTGGGATAATATAACTATGAATAATACAGTAAGGACCCTAATGGAAAAAGTAGACAACATGCAAGAACAAATGGGTAATGTGAGCAGAGAAATGGAGAGCCTAAGAATGAAAAGAAATACTAGAAATAAAAAACACTGTAACACAAAGAATTCCTTTGATGGTCTAATTAATGGACTGGACAAGTTGAGGAAAAAAACAGCAAATTTAAGAATAAATCAATAGAGGGGTGCATGGGGTGGCTCAGTTGGATAAGCATCTGACTCTTGATTTCAGCTCAGATCATGATCTCAGGAGCCCAGTGTCAAGCTCAGCAGGAAGTCTGCTTGAGATCCTCTCTCCTCCTTTTGCCCCTCCCCCCACTCACACATGTTCTTTCTCTCTCAAATATATAAATCTTAAAAGAAGTCAATAGAAACTTCCCAAATGGAAATGCACAGAGAAAATTAATTGAAAAACCAGAACAGAATAGCCAAGGGATATCTGGGATAATTACAAAAAAGATGTGATATGTGTAATAGGAATGCACCAAAAGGAGAAGAGAGAAAAAAATCAGAAGACATACTCAAAGCAATAATGACTACTATTTCCCAAAATTAATGTCAGACATCAAAAACACACATAGGAAGCCCAGAGAGCACTATGCAGGAAAATGACAAAAATCTAGGTATATGATATTTAAAGAAAAATATTTAAAGAAGTGAGAGGAAAATAAGCCAATAGTAGAGATATGTAAGAATTACATCAGAATTCTTTTCAGAGCCCATGCAAACAAAAAACGAGTGGAATGAATTATTTAATGTTGAGGAAACACACACATAATACACACACCAAAGTAGACTTCTGTATCCAGAAACATTATCCTTCAAAATAAAGGAAAAATAAAGACTTTCTCAGACAAATAAAAAAAATTCAGGGAATTTGTCACTTGTAGACAAATATGTATGCCTTGGAAGAAATATCAAAAGACGTTCTTCTCAAAGGAAAAAAAAAAACATATCTACATAATGAAAGGCATAACATAAAAAAAAAAAAAGGAATGTGAAGGTAAAATAAAAACTCTTATTTTTCTGATTCTTAATTGATGTAAAAGAAAGGTTAAAAATAATAGCAACAATATGTTCAGTAATTATAGCATATGGATAAATGTAGTAAATAACAGCAATGTCATAAGGGGCAGAAGAGAGGAATTAGGAATTTGTTATCAGATACTTACACTATGCATGTAGGGGTATAGTGCTATTTGAAAGTGGAATTGGACTCCCAGAAAATGTATATTGCAAACTTTAGAGCAACCACAAAAAAAGTAAAAAGAGAAGTATAGCTGCTGTGCTGGAAAAGGAAAGTAGAATCATAAATTGTTCAATTATTCAAGATTAAAAATGTAAAATATTGAACTAAAATCACAAAGGCACAAAAGCATAGAAGACAAAATAGAGACAAAAAAACAAGGGCAATAAAGAGAAAATAGCAGCTAATATAAATATAAATCTAATAATCACTTCAAATGTCAATGGCTAAACACATCAATTAAGAGACAGAGACTTGACATACACACAGATGAGACATGATTCTATGTGGTCTATTTAAACCCACTTTAAATATAAAGATGCATACAGACTCAAAGGGATGGAAAAGATACACCATGTTTGTTTACATTAATAAAAAGAAGTGGAAAATTTCTGAGATTCAAATTCAGAACAAAAAAATTATTAAGGAGGGTATGGGAGTGCCTGAGTGGCTCAGTTTGCTAAGCATCTGCCTTAGGCTCAGGTCATGATCTGGGTCCTGGGATGGAGCCCCGCATCGGGCTCCCTGCTCATTCGTGAGTCTGCTTCTCCCTCTCCCTATCCCTCTGTGTCCGTGTGTGTGTGCGCGTGCTCTCTCTTTTTTTTAAAAAAAAAGGATAAAAAGGGGTTTTTTTCTTGTTTTTTTTTTTTAAGATTTTTATTTATTTGACAGAGAGAAACACAGCGAGAGAGGGAACACAAGCAGAGGGAATGGTAGCGGGAGAAGCAGGCTTCCTGCGGAGCAAGGAGCCCGATGTGGGGCTCGATCCCAGGACCCTGGGATCACGACTTGAGCCGAAGGCAGACGCTTAACGACTGAGCAACCCAGGCGCCCCTAAAAAGGGTTTTTTACACAATGATGAATAGATCAATTCACTAAAACAATCCTTAATGTGTATGCACCTAACAACAGAGCTTAAAAATATGTAAGACAAAATTGATAGAACTGTATGGGGAAATAGATGAATACACTATTATATAGCTGAATACTTCAACCTTGCTCTATCCATAAGTGACAGATTGAGCAGAAAGAAAAGTAGTAAGGACATAGTTGAACTCAACAGCACCATCAATCAACTGAATGTAATTGACATTTATAGACTACTTCACTCAACAACAGATTACACTTTCTTCCAAGCTCACATAGAAGATTCATCAAGATAGACCACACCTTAGGCTATAAAATATATCTTAACAAATTTAAAAAGTATAGAAATCATACAATACCTGCTCTCAAACCACAATGGAATTAAACTGGAAATCAACAGAAAAATAGCTAGAAAATCACAAAATGCTTGGATTTTTTTAAAAGATTTTATTTACTTATTTGACAGAGAAAGATCACAAGTAGGCAGAGAAGCAGGCAGAGAGAGAGGAGGAAGCAGGCTCCCTGCTGAGCAGAAAGCCCA
Source organism: Procyon lotor (assembly GCA_028646535.1). Taxonomy (NCBI): domain Eukaryota; kingdom Metazoa; phylum Chordata; class Mammalia; order Carnivora; family Procyonidae; genus Procyon; species Procyon lotor. The sequence goes on from CM053615.1 coordinate 16,640,926, forward strand.
ATGTGGGGCTCGATCCCAGGACCCTGAGATCATGACCTGAGCTGAAGGCAGAGGCTTTAACCCACTGAGCCACCCGGGCGCCCCTATATTGATTTTATTTATTTGACAGAAAGAGAGATCACAAGTAGGCAGAGAAGCAGGCAGAAGGGAATGCAGGCTCGCCGCTGAGCAGAGAGCCTGATGCTGGCCTCGATCCCAGGACACTGAAGTCATGACCTGAGCAGAAGGCAGAGGCTTTAACCCACTGAGCCACTCAGTTGCCCTGATGGGGGAGTTTTTAAGGACTAAGTTGAACTAGTGGAAAACTACTG
>CM053615.1:16641736-16678959 GCA_028646535.1 Procyon lotor
AAGACTTGCAAAACAAGGCCTATCTCATTCTTTTAAATGCACTGAAATTACTAATTTGTATGCCTTTGCATTTTTTTTCTTACATTAGATAAAGCCTCCCCCATCAGAACTCAGAACAGGGGAATCCTCCTATAATGTATCTGGAATAGTGTCACTCCACAGAATGAATTCAGCCTAAGCACAAAGCTAATTTTTATCTGAACTGGCTCCCTTGCAAGCAAAATGGAACTAGAGAATGAGATAAGGAATGTTAGTTCGTTATCACTCATGGAACAAATCTCTTAATAATACAGAATGGCACGTTAGTTATTTCTAGTGCCAATATTAGGACAGTAATGAGAAAAGAAAAGCATTATATATTCATTCTCCTGACAGGTATTACAATAAGACTAGGGACAGACAAAAAAATTTAATCAATTACACTTGGCCAAAAGGGAAATAGAAATGGTAAGAACGGGCCTGGAAACAGGAACAAAAAAAAAAAAAACAAAAAACCACTGTGCTGTAACAAGTTCAATTCTAGTCCACTTCTGAAGACTCTTACCAGGCTCTTATCAGAATCTACTTACATTCCTGCTCCTTGCTCTCAGAGTCTTCTGTTGATTGCTGGGCACTGAAAAGTCATCCTTCCTCAGCCAGCCCTGCAGTAGGACCACAGGGCACAGGTTCCCTCTACCTCCTCCACCAACAATCCCAGAATTGAAGCAGAGAAAATGTTCTGTGGTGGGAAGGGAAGAGTTCCTAAGTGTGGGACAAAAGCCTGGGGGCAGGGAGCTTACTAATCATCATCACAGGAACTCCCTTACTGGGTGTTCTTAATTACAATGAGGGAAATTATCTTGGTGAGTCTGATCACCTTCAGTGGAGATTAGATTTTATTCTTCACTGTGATGGTGCAGTTATCAAAGAATGCAAAATTAGAGGTATAGGTTTATGTCTATTTTTATGCTTAAAGAATTGAGCTTGTGGCTTATTTGTGCTGGTTTTAGAAATTCTGAGAGTATGACCAGGACCAATGGAATGTCTTTCCTTGAGTTTTGAAATTGTTTAATTACAAAATATCTAGTATGCAATTTAAAGAGTTTTTGCATTTTTGTGATATCTATAAGAGCACTAATTCCACTCATGAGGGCTCTGCTCTCATGGTCTGATCACCTCCCAAAGGCCACAACTCTCAATACCATCATCTTCAAGGTTAGGATTTCATCATATAAATCTTGCCTGGGGGACAAGGGGACGCAAACATTCAGACCATAGCAGTTATGCTCTAGGAAATCTATTGTTGGTGTTATTTTCAGGTGGGACAATGTTAAAGAATTGATAGGAATGGCAGTATATTGCATTAAAATAGAGAAGGCAGTTAGATAATGTGTATCTTACATATATCTTGTAATTTGTTCCATAAAAGAGATAATCATGTAGTTATATACACCTAGGATTATTATATTTTACCAAGGAATCAAAAACTATCAAATCAATATGATTAGACTAAACATGACATGGGCAGGAGGAATATGTTTTAGGCTGAAAGGTACTTGGTCATACGATGTGACACAGAGGGAAAAAAAAGTATTAGCCACTCACAACCATTAGAGAGAAGGAGAAACTGCAGGGGAGTTTAAAAAACGTGTACAGAACACAAGACTGAAGCCATATGGGAAAGCATTTGTGGATAAAAGCATTCAAAATCAACAAGTTCTCAGTTATATTCCTCACCAGTTATATCTTCACCATAAACACATCATCTGTCTTACAACTGCTCTCTTCATTGCATTCACGTTCCTGTCAATAGCAGTGAGGTTTGACCCCAGGACTGTTAAGATAAGGGGATGCAAGACCCAGTTGAGTTATCATTACAGATATGGGTGGACATGGATTCCTTTCTGTCAGGACTTTTTCTGGGAAAGCATTCCTTAAATTGAAGGGCTAGTGATTTCAGAGCTCTATCTCCCCTCAAAAGACCCAAGTTTACAAATGGGCTTCTCAGGGGCCCCTGGGTGGTCCAGTTGGTTAAGTATCTCTCAGTTTTGGCTCAGATGGTGATCTCAGAGTCATGAGATCAGACCCTGCTTTGGGCTCCATGCTCAGCTCAGAGTCTGTTTGATATTCTCTCTCCCTCTGCCCCTCCCACTTGTTTGTTCACTCGCTCTCTCCCTCTCTCTCTCTCTAAAATAAGTAAATAAATCTTTATTTCAAAAAAAGGTTTCCCAGAAGTGCTTTAATTTGCAGTTACCAGTTAATTACCCTGGCTCTATTTCCAATGGATTGGGAAAATGATAGACACAGTCAAGCAGAATGTTCCTGAACAATGTTTCTTCTTTTTTAATTTTTTTCTAGATTTGTTAGGATTATTGGGGAAAAGAAAAATGTAGACTCATCTTCTGGGAAAACTAGTAATCTAATGAGCAGTAAGATTTGATAGTCCTAACAGGATGCTGTTCTTTCAAGTCCTATTTGGCAATGCTTCAAAACTGGTGAGTGGCTGATAGAGGTCTGTTCTCCTTTACTGAAATGTTAGGGGCAGATGTACTTGAGAATTCAGATAACTTTTCAGATATAAGGAAGTTTATAGCACATTTGCTTTATAGCATATAACTATCCACAGATGGGTCTGAGGTAGCAGCCTGTGATCAGACACATTAACATTTCTGCAATGATATATATAAAGTCGCACTAAGTTGTATAAATACAGACTCTAAATAGCCTCGTGTGACCTCAAAATTGGTTTTGCCTCTAAATGAGGTGTCTCAAACTTCTCAGAAATGACTCAATTTTTAGAGATTTTTGGAAATTGGAAGACAGCTAAGGAATTGTCAACATAAACAAAAATTATTGTTATTTACTATTAATATTACCACTGTTCATACCACTACTACTACTGTTATTATACAGCAAACATTTTCTAAATCCTCACCTTAGTCCCTCAGATGCATAATAAATCTCCATTTTAGGAAATTATGAGCCAGACACCTGATAAGGAACAGAGTCAAGATCCTGTTCTATGAATGTCCGACTCAAAATTACATCACTATAAATATATATATGTATCACCTTCCACTATCTATCTTCCCCTTTTTATTGAACACATATTTATTGAATGCCTACTATGTGTCAGCATTTTTCTTGAAACTGGAAAGACAATAGGGAACAAAACAAATGTTCTATTCTCACAAAAGCTATATTCTAATGGGGATGGCAAAAATAAACAAAAAATAGATTTTAAATAGATAAAAATATATTTTAAATTTAAATTTCAAGTTTTAAATAGACAAATAAATTTTAAATAGACAAAAGAGATTTAAAAAACTACAAAGTAGCGCTAAAAATAATGTAGAATAAGGAAATGATTATTAATGATGTGGAGATACAGATGTATTTGCTATGGGATCATGCATAAAGGCCTCCCCAACACCTGTGAGCTGAGACACAAATGAGCAAGGGAAGGGTGGTACAGGGAAGAGCATTCCTGGCAGAGGGAAGAGGAAATGCAAATGGCCTGAGGTAGGGCAGGCAGATAAAACACCAGCACGCTCCATGTGATGCCAGTATGTCCCCGTGTGTTACCAGTATCCCCCATGTAATATCTGAAATATATTTATACTGAAAAGTTATTTGCTGTTTATCTAAAATGAAAATGTAAGTGGGTGCCCTGTATTTTTAATTCCTCAATCTGGCAACCTCACTGAAGTGAAAATGTGTTTCACCTATGATAGGGATGGCAAAGAGGCTGAGCAAAGGAGGTCAAAACAGCTAGAATGGAGTGTCCTAGAAGAGATGTTAGGAAAGATATCATCTGGCATGGAAGTCACCAGACACACATGGCCAATGAGCACTCGAAACATGATTGGTCAACACTGAGATGTGCGGTGAGTCTAAAATAGACCTGAATGCTGAAGACTTGGTATAAAATTAAAGGGAAAACACCTCAGTAATAATTTTTCACATTGATTATATATTGAATTGATAAAATCTGGGGTATACCGGGTTAAAGTACTTTGTTAAAATAAATTCCATGTATTTTTTTCATTTAACGTTTCTACTACAAACTTCCACATGACATATGTAGCTAATAACGTGTCATTATCAGACAACCTTGATGAGAAAGGGAATGGTTTAGGGAGGAAGGAGACCTTAAAGACCATGGTAAGGACTTTGGATTTTACTTGAGTGGGATGGAGAGGCATTGGGCATTTTTAGCAGAAATGTGACATGATCTGACATATTTTAAAAGAATGACTGGGATTACTGTCCTTCGTTCTCTTCAACAAACCCCAACTAAGGTATCATACACACAAATGCTTCTTCCAGGCAATGCCTACTGTCACTATCTGCACAAATTTCAGTTTACTCTCACCTCATCTCCCAGGTTCGAGGCTAAGTCATCACATTGATTGCAACTTACCCGCCCAACTGACTTTCTAAATCCTGCTTTCCAGAGCCACTGACTCAAAAATATTCTTGGAGAACCTACCATGTGCCAGGCACTATTCTAGATGCTCGGGATACAGCAGAAGAAGAAAAAAGAAAAAAAAAAAAGCAATGAAAATGATCTCTCATAGGGTTTATATTTTAATGGAGACAGTCTGTAAACAAGCAAAACAAAAATGAAAGAAAAAATGAAGAAATACATACAGTATACTAGATTTAAAGTGGCATGGTAAAAATTATAATAATGGTTAGAGAGTGCCAGAGTGGGTTATTTTCATTTTATATAGTGAGTTGTAAATCCCCACATAAAGGAGTGGAGTGAGGAACCCACGTGGATGCTGGGAGAAAGAGAGTTCCAGGCATAGAAAGCAACTAACACAGAGGCTCTTGAGACCAGAGTGTACTTGGTATGTTGGAATAACAGCAGGGAGGACAGGCTGTTTAGGTAGAGTGAGCAGGTGGGATAGTAAGAAACAAAATATGCTGTGACAAAACTACCTTTTTCAAAGATCCTTCTTGTGTGGCAAAGCCTATTTAGAGGGTTTAGTATAATTGAATCAGAGTAAACCTTCCAAGACACGTATGTTTCTAATGAATGTGGCCCTCATGATTGAGCTTTGCAGCTCAGGAATGCACCTACGACGTACCACAACAGGGACGCTGTTTGGCCCTATCATTACTGTCCCTATCAGAACTTTGTGTTTTTCTGCTTTTTATTTTTTTTAAAGATTTTGTACTTATTTGAGAGGGAGAGAGAGAGAAAGTATGTGCATACGCATACAAATGGGGAAAATAGAAGGAGGGGGAGAGAGAGAATCCCAAGCAGACTCTGTTGAGCGTGAGAGGAGGCTTGATCCCAGGACCCCAAGATCATGACCTGAGCCAACTTCAAGAGTCTGGCCCTCAACTGACTGAGCCAACCAGCTGCCCCCGTATCAGAACTTTTAAATGAGTGCACTCTGAGCTTGCTTTGCCCGCCGGGGAGATGGGCAAGAAGCAAGCAGGGCCAGGATTGTAGGTATAGCTTTTTAGAGAAAGTTTCTTATAAGAGGCAAAATGAGCAATTGTGATTTTTATACGGGAGACAAATAGGGAATTTCAAGAAAATTTGTATTCTTAAAACAAGACCAGGCTAATATGAAAAAAAAGAACCAATTAGAGAACTGAGAAATGATACATGCCATTGTTAAACTATGAAATTTGTTACATAGGCTGATTAGGATAGGCTGTTAAAAAGACTGATTAGAATAGGCTGATTGAATGATATGCTTTAGAGGCTAATAAGTGGTCACCAAAAAGAAAAAAAAGAGCAGAATAAGTGGGATCAGGAGATCCAAGTGTGGGAGGGAAGGGGCAGGAGGGAATGGCTAGCCAATGGCTGTCATGCAAGAACAGGAGGCTGACGTGGCTGGAATTTTGTCCTGTAGCTAGTTTTTCACAATCAAAGAGGCCATAGGGAAGCAGAGGACCTCTGTGGGTCCCCTAGGTAATCAACGACCCCCTTATTGTTGCATTTGTGTGGAACAGGAGGATGGAACAAGGAATAAGGAGACATTATACGGAAGAAGAACTATTTAGAAGGGACAGAAGACTACTTGGTGGAAGAGATATGAAAGCAAGTAAGGCCCGTGCACTTGAACTGTGATAGTATACACGGGCCTACTGACCCCTCAGCAATTATCAACCCAACACCCACTAAGTGTCACCGTGACCTGCTCTCAGGAGCTCCCAAGCTAACCCTGGAGAAGGACATACATGTTGGTGCAGAAACTGAGACTCCACCAGCGCAGAATCATGCAGACGACTGAAACCAGCACTTCACAGATGTGTTCTGGGGACACTGTCCCTTTATATGTTTTGGGATAAAATGATCCAATGATCCAATATGTTAGGAAAACACTGTAAACTATATCCCTATCTTAGAAATTCCCGATTCACGGTGGCACATAAAATGCTTTGAAATGTCCCCGAGTAAGAAGCCGGCAGAACCTTCTTTAACCCACCATTTTTCAAATTTATTCGGAAAGCAAACCCTTGTATTCGTGTAACGCATGTTGGTATGTATCTGAATTACAGCTCCATAGCGTCTGCTGTGAGAGAACAGCCTTTGAGAGCACTTGCTGAGCATACTGGCCTGGGCACAGCTAAGCGAGAAACACCTGCCATACTTTCTAGGCACAGCTTTACATAAAGTGTTGGCTCCACCTAAAATAATCTGGAATGAGATCTCCTCCAAACACAGCCTAAGACAGCGACCGTAACCCAGCCCCCTCTATTTCCCTCACCCACTTCTTAACCCTCTTGCCCTAAGGGAAAGGAGAGTGATCGGCCATGTCTCCTTCTCTCTCTTCCTCTCTCTTTCTCAATCCATCCTTGAAAAGAGTTTACTTTATCTGTTTTTCTTCTCTCACTGCCCAATTCTCTTTTATTAACCATTACCAAAAATGAACAAAAATGTAAATAAAATAAAATGGGCCCTGACCTCATCGGGGACTACCCTCAAAGGAAAAGCGTGAAACGAGTTTTGTGGCAGGTGAGGTCACTGGTTTCATAAAACAAAGAGGCCTCACAGAGGAGCCTGAAGCATTGGTCCAACTAGAACAGAGAACGGGACTGGAGATTTGGGAAAACCAGGGTGCCGTGTCTGAGCCGAGAAAACAGGCCATGAGTATCCAAATCTGTTGCTCTTCCCCTGTTCGCAATGACTTTTCCCCCATGGCTCGAAGCAACAAATTCTGTACCTAACATGCACACGCGTGTTTTCCATAAACATATTCGTATCTGTCTACTCTTTTACAGATGTATTTTTTTAAGTGTTCCGATGACAGCAGTTTTCTGAGGTTCAGACATTTCCTCAAATAATGTCAAAACAGAGAGGAGAAAGTTGTCTCTTTCTTCCTGAGGCTTCTGAGTCTACGGGGGGGGGGGGGGGGGGCTGTTTTTAGGATTAGAAAAACATACATGTGAAGAAACGGAAAAGGACCGAACGCGGGCTTCGGATATGTTGTGTCCTGCCACGACCTGGGCTGTGATAGTGACAAATTCTTCTAACCTCTGGGGTTTGGGTTTCCTCTTCTGTGAACAGGAAGCAGTGCTCTAAACGAGGGGTCAACAAACTGCAACCAATATGCCCAATCCGGGCACTGCCTGTTTTTACAACTAACACTTTACTGGAACCCAGCCGCACCCACTAGTTCACGCACTGCCCCTGGCTGGTTTCATTGACAATGACAATTGGATCTGAGTAGCTGTGACAGAGCCTGTATGGTCTGTACAACCTACAGTATTTCCTTTCTGGCCCTGCAGTACAGAAGTGTGCTCAGTGAGTTCCTGCCAGCTCCGACATCCTGTGATACAGACGATTACCCTACAAGGGGCTTAACTGTAGTCACTGGAATACAGGTGTTAGGAGAAGAGTAAATGGCCTGAGCGAAAGCCACCCCAATTTAAATATTTCACGCACCTTCAGTCGATCGCTTTTGCCACCCACAGCATTTTGACAATGAACCACACACCAAATTGCTGTAACCAGTGCCAAGGAAACACATTTTGAAAACAAAGCTTGCTTTCTGGTCCGTGCCTTATGAAAATGTATGATGTGAATCGCTCTCAAATAAGGTGTGTGTTGTGCTGTGTCTCCAGCTTTGAATCCCAGAAACCACAACATTCCTCAACTCAGCCTCCTCCACAGAAGAGGGAGAGCTGGCCTTGCCAACCAGATGAACAAACTCTGACATTTTATTTATTTTGCTTTCTGGAAACACTCACTCAAAGGGAAAGGGGTCCCCAAATTTTCTGCAGCTGCTGTCTGGATCTTTTTTTTTTTTTTAAATATACCCTAGGAAGCTACCTGGGTGGCCATAGAGAATGGCTGAATCGGCCTGAAGTTCATATATGGGGAGCTTTGAACAGTTTACAGGGATCAGACGATCTCCACAGGGTCCTGGTTGTCTCTGGCAGCCCGCTCACAATTGCCTACACACTGCTGCCTGGAATTTGCTACCACACCAAGGGGATTTTCCTGGATGATGTTCTCCCCTTAACATTGAACTCAATACTTTGAAAGACAAGCTACTCTTCCAGGTTTGACATCAGGGAAGAATTCATTTAGAAGGATGTCAAAAACATAAAAACTCAATCACCAAATGATTACAGACACTGAACCTCAGAGTCACAGAGAGATTCTAAATTTCATAGGAGAACCTTTTCCCGTTGTGTACATGAGTTTGAGGGAGAGGTGTGCACATTCCGTTAACCAAGATACCAATTTTGCCTAATTAATAATTGCACAGAAGATGAAAAAAAATAACAGATAAGAAAAGCCAATTATACTGGAATTCCATAGCAGTTTTGGGCTTTTTCCCTTTTTTAAAATAGCAGTTTAGGGGCACCTGGGTGGCTCAGTGGGTTAAAGCCTCTGCCTTTGGCTCAGGTCATGATCTCAGGGTCCTGGGATCGAGCCCCACATCGGGCTCTCTGCTCAGCAGGGAGCCTGCTTCCCCCTCTCTCTGCTTGCCTCTCTGCCTGCTTGTGATCTCTCTCTCTCTCTGTCTCTGTCAAATAAATAAATAAAATCTTAAAAAAAAAAATAAATCTTTAAAATAGCAGTTTAATAGAAATATGTCACCAATAGATGCTGAGAGATGATGACGAGTTCCTTGTTACCCAGAGCTGCCCCCATTCATTCTCTTGGTTCACAGAGGACACTGGACACTGTGATAGACCCTTGCAGGGATTGAAGTAGGGCAGTTTCTTCACATATATACCACATTCCTACCCATTTTCTACGTTGGGATAAGAATCTTGTGAGAAAAATAAGCATTTTAATAACAACATCCTTTGGAAGTGTCAGCTGGTCAGACCATGCCTCTCACCCCAAGAGATTGAGCATTTTGTACGTTTATGCAGGAAGCCAGTCCCTGAATTTCCACAAGGAAAAGGAGAAAAGCAATGTGAGGGCGAATTCAAGAAAACAGATCCCAAACCATCTCCAAACTCGGCTTCCTCCAGCGACTTCCCCAGACCCTGGAGCTGTGCTTGTGGTGAGGAGGGGAGCAGGGCAGGGAGGGGCCTCAGATTTTCTGCAGGCATTGGCCCCGCATCTCCAAAGCAGGTACTTGGAAACTGACATCCATGGAGTGCCGGCTCTGCCAAGTCCTCGGGATACTCCGAATACTGAATATTAGTTCTCGTAATTGTTATAATGCCGCAAAGTTGGCACTTCTACATGATGATTATCCCTGTTTCATGGGTTAGGGGATTTAGATTAAAACCAGGGAAACCTTCTAAAGTAACAAGTTTAGTAGTGGCACGAAAAGGATTTGGACTCAATTCGGTTTGGCTCCAATACTCTCGCAGATCCCGCTGCTCTCCTCTGTGGGGAGAAGACCTCTTCCTTCGGAGCCAGGCTGTCAAGAGAAAACCCTTCCCTTTCTCTGTTTCCATGGGGGTTGAGAGAACTGATGTGGGGTGGACAGGGCCTGGTGTTCTCTCCAGAAGTATCCTTGGCCCTTGCTTCACAAACTCCAGGCTCTGACTTAGAAGCTGCTATGTCCTTGCTAGCCGCTCCCTGGAACCACTCAGCAGGATCAAGACCACTGACAGAGTTTTACCACCTCACTGTGTGCCAGTCTGTCGTGGCTCCTCAGAAGTGTTGCAATGTACGCCTGCCAGCTGCTCTGCAGACGTGTTCGTGGGGTTGAGATACAGGTGACAGCTCCGCGGGGGTGTCGCTCTGCCCAGTGTGCAGCTGTGGGGGCCCAGCCACTGGAAAGAATCAAGAGGGGTCGCCTCTTTATTTTCACTCTCCTCTCTGCCCACAAGGCAGTGGCTAACACTTGACTGCTCTCGGGGACAGAGCTGTCTCTCCCGTCTCTGTCATAACACAGAGATGATGCCAAAGCTGTCACAAATCTCAGCAAGGCAGACACATGGGAGACAAGAATCTGAGAGTGAAAAGTGCAAATTCTGTAGTCTTCAAAGAATTATTATTTCAAAGAATGTGACGCACACACACACATATGGATATGTGTATATATTTAGGCAAAGAAAACGGTGGGAAGTAGGCAGTTGAGAATTTGAGATCCTTTGGGAGGCTATTTTGATGACAAACTAAGAATGATTTACATAATTTAGTTCTTCTAAAGTGCTCCAGTTGAAAGCAATTTCTTTTCAATTGTAGGTGAGAAATCCGCCCTCCGCCCCAACACACACACCATCTTGTTTACACTTGGGTTCTCTTTAGAAAATTTTAAATAGATTGTACAAAAGGCACTTGATCTAAAGTGGTTCATCACAAATATCAAATGTGTGAGACCTGATTAATCGGATATGATAAAAACTAAGGCATAGCTGAGAAAGGGTTTGTCAACAGCCACTATTTCTCTGTGCCTAAATCAGCATCTTAAAGGACTCTCTGATTACCTAAAGCTAGAGGACAAAAATTTTGAAGAGATAGTAGCAGGATACCTGTGGAAATGAAAATGGTGACACGTTTGTCTCTGTGCGTGGAAATGGAGGGGACAAACAGGATTGGAGGAGGTTTACTTATACACTTTTGTGTCTGTTGGATTTTGAATCAAGTGCTTTGTTTCTTCAAGTTAATCAAAATGAAATTTTAAACTTTAAAATATCCGGTGTCACTAGTTTTATTTACTACCTCTTTGAAGAGGAAGCCATTTGTCTTATATTTGTTCTCCTCATGTATTTGCTAGGACCTTCAGAATCTTCAGGAGGTCTCATCACTCCTTTCTTATCTCTGCACCGTGTCCCTTTCCACTCACTCGCATACTGCACTGAATGTTCTTCAGCACTTATCACATGATTATGCTGTATGTCTGTATCTGGATTATGGGTGTCCCAGAGGGACTGCCAAGGAAGGCTGTATGAGTGTTGGCCTGATGGCTGAAGGCCTAGGTTATAATTCTGGCTTCTGCTTCTTATTAATTTTACACCCTTGTCCAAGTTACTAAAACTCTGTAAAGGCTCAGTTCCCTCATTTCTGAAAAGAAGACAATATAGTAATAAAAATACTTTGTTGCATTATCAAAACATTGAATTGTCAAAACATTAAATTTGCCCAGTGCTCCATACATAGTATTCACTCAATAAATAATAGTTCTTATTATTTTTTTAAATGATTTTATTTATTTGACAGAGAGAGGAGAGAGATCACAAGTAGGCAGAGAGGCAGGCAGAGAGAGAGAGAGGGAGAAGCAGGCCCCCTGCTGAGCAGAGAGCCCGATGCAGGGCTCCATCCCAGGACCCTGAGATCATGACCTGAGCCGAAAGCAGAGGCTTTAACCCACTGAGCCACCCAGGCACCCCAATAGTTTGTATTATTATGCCTTTGTGTTTAGAACAATGTATAATTCTCTCACTTTAAATTCTGAAATTTCAGTAAATCATGCTAGTTAAAAAAAACTGTCTCTGACTGAAGCAAATAAGAAAAAGCATACAGAGAGTATGAGACTAGGAAAAGATAGGCAAATGGTAGCTGTCATTCTAGAAATCACATTTCTTCTACTGCCTTCCCCACAACCAGGCAAAGAAGGAACCATACATAAAAACTACATAAGACCATCTCCTTCTGCCTTGTTTTTTTGTGGATTACTTTCTTGATAAGTTGCCAAGCGGAATATGGAATCTAGGTTCTGCCATTTTAGACGCACTTCTCACCCTGGGTTTTTCCCTCACGGTCCTTTGGTTTTGATCTTTGGATTCCAGTATTCCTGATTACTTAGGAGTAATTCACAGCCCTCGCAGAGCCCAGCCTCCACCATTAGCTGCTTGCCCATCTGGCAAGACCTGTTCCAGAGAGGAAGTGAATGGAAAGGCTTTCATGGTTGGAGTCAGTAAACTTTACTGAATGTCCAACACATGCTGAGTGGTGTCCTCAGGCAATTTTGGGCACGCCTATATCCCAGACATAAAAGAAATAATATATTTGGCTTCATTCCCCTGGAGTCTTTTATAAAGTCAAAATGAAATACAGAAAGGCAAAAAAAAAAAAAAGAGAGAAATACAGAAAGGCAAACTCTAGGTTATTACATGGATGCACTCTGTCTCGTGCAAGGTTGGGTTGAAACATACAGTCTAGGCCAGTCCCCTGCTTCCTTCTCTCTTTCTCCTGTCCTCAGCAAATGCATGACCCATCATTTCTAATTAAAATGTATTTTCTGGCAGGAAGATCCGGCACACGTATTTTAACCAATTTTAAATAAATAAGTGAGTCTGTCCCCAAACTCCTGTGTGGACCAGACTGTGGGTGGTCATTATGAGGTTACACTCCAGGGTAGGAAACACCCAGCTCATGCTTTTCAAAGTGCCAGGGCAGCCAATTAGCTAATTATATCCAGAAATTATTTTAATCTCTGTGGCAAGACAATTCAGCATCACCACATAGATATTATATTCCACACAGATCGGGAAGAGTATAAAATGACCATATGTCAGGAATGAAAAAGAAAGTAACAATAAGCCAGAGATGAAACATAATTTTGCCTTTCGTCACAGATCCTGACCCTTATATCTACAACCGGTTCATACTCTTAATAGTAAGGTTAAATGCAGTCAAGACAATGCAAACATTTTATATCCTCTGATAGGAAGCAAGGGGACACCTTTTTTTGCTCCTGAAACTTGGCTGTTAAACCAGCAGTAAAATGTTCACAGGAGAATTGTGGAGGAAGGACACCTGGATTCTGGGGGGAAACGCATCATTCATCACTTTGTAACTTTAAATATGCAGAAATATTTTTGCTATCATCTTATGCTTTTTTATAGACTGTTAATGATGGGAGAAATTGATCAAACGCAGGCAGACTTTCACATTTAGAATGGATAAGAGGAAGGCAACAAATGCTCAACATGTGTTGTCCAACACTAGCCAGGGAATGGCTTTTTATTACATTTTATAAACTTTCAGTTTGACACAGACTTGGAAGAGCATTCACATCCACACAAACTTGCCTGATTTTGCACACTACTGCTCCTAATAATGAACAGCAAATGGCTGGACTAATTCCTCCACTCCTGCCATTTATTTCATTTTTGCTGGAAATTGGGAATTCTTAAGGTCATCATATACAATTTCCAGATATTCAAATATTTTCCAAATATTCCAAGTCCAGATTCATATTAAGAAATGCAGACTTGTCGTTATGACATGCTTTTCCATGAGGGATGCTTTGAGTGTGCTGGGTTTGACATTGTTTTAGCTAGTCACACATCCGCCCAGTTCCCAACTGAGCACCAAGACACAAAACTTACACTGGTGCTGCAAAACATTATAAATTTTACATGGCAAACCCAGCTATCCAACACTACACAAACCCCTATTATTGAGCTGTAAAGAACCTAACTAGTTAAAACACCGAATAGTCAGGTAGTTCTTACAGGGTAAGAGTGCCATGAAAAAACTGCTTCCACACCAAAGGTGTCCAGAATCCAGAAAGTTTGGGAACCTCTAACATAGCCCCATTTATATGAACCCCAAATTCAAGAACATGAATTTATACGTGGCATCTGACACCTTCCATATCCTGGGAAGCATATATTGGAGAACAGAGGAACCTTCACTTACGTAATACTTATGGGGAAAACTAACTTGCAGAGCAGGGTCTCAACTGTATTTTGGTCTCTATGCTAACTGCTCTTTCCCAAATCTAAAAGACTTCCCCCAGAGGGAATTAATAAACAATTCCCAGTGAGGATGGAACAAGAACCTGAGCTTTGTGCTGTATGCTGTTGAGCAGAGAGGGTTTGAAAACAGAAGTGAGATGACATCTGTTGTCTCCTTCCATCTGTGTTGTCTAATGTGACTCCAGAGGACTTTGGGTAGCCCCTTTGAAACAACTTGGTCTTGCACAAGACCCCAGATGCCAGCAGTTTAACAAGGAAGATACTCAGTGCAGCCTTTCAGCAGAAATGAGAAGACAAGTATGAGCTATTAAACTCTACAGGAAACCGATCTGCTTAAAGAAGCAAGGGACATTTGGAGCCCAGAAACTTAAGGAAGTGAATTTGATCCAAGGTATTGCAGGCAGATCTGGAATATCAAGACCAGTGACTAAAAGATAAAATACTTTGGCCATAATCCTATAAGGAATAGGAGGCTGAATTAGAACATTAGGGATTATCAAAACATCGTCAGTTTGGCAACAAGGCTTTAGCAGGGAAAACAAACCTGAGGGCAGAGGCAAGCAAATCTCTCTTGATTCTACAAGATGGAGCCATCTGGAGTCAGAGGATTAATCTCTTTTGTTTGACAATGACTACTTAATGATCCATTCATTTCTTTAAAGTTACTTTTACAACATTTTTGGAAGAAAAACAAACTGTAACTAACTTTAATCCCAGTTGCACCCTGATAGCTCTCTCCCAAAGAAAGGAACTGATTAATTACCTTGTAGCATCAAAACCAAGGGGGAGAGTAATGCCAGAAACTGGGCATGGGTCATGAATCTCTTCCTTCGGGTTTTTCTCTACTTAACATTTAACTGTGCCCAGGCTATTACTCTCTCTGCTCCTCGGACAATTTCTCCCTAGAAATTTCATTCAGTCTCACAGCTTTAAAGGCCACCCATCTGCTGCTAAATCGTGAGTTTCTTTCTCCAACCTGGACCTCTTCCCAGAACTCCAGATTCATATATCCAATTACCTATTGGACTGTTTCTACCTGGGTATCTAATAGATGTTTTAAACTTAACATCTGAAAACTCACATATTGATCCTCAGATCCCAAACCTACTCCTCTCCCATCATAAATGGCACTGCCACCCACCACGTTGCTCAAACAAGAAACGATTGATTCCTCTCATTCTTTTGTGCCCTATTGCCAATCAACCTGAACAGTCTTTGATTTTACTGCCAAAGGCTCTCATACTTTTTCTGTCTCTTCATCTTGTTTGTCATCAACCACCGTCTCTTACTTTGAAACTCATCTCTTCCATTCTTGTCTTCCTCCATCCAATTTTCTACACATAATCTTTAAAACATAACTAAAATCACTTCACCTGTCTATGGAAACCCTCCAGTGGTTTTTAAATGAACTAGGTTACATTTTGAACCCTTTAGTCACATCTAAGGGCCCTACGTGATCCATCCCTACCAAACTTATGTGTTCCTAATCTCCTCTTAGGAGATCCTCCTAATATCCTCTCAGTCTCTCTATTTATACCACACTGTCTTTTCGTCAAAGATATCAAACTCATTCCCACCATAAGGACCTTTGTTATCTTCCTGGAATGTTGGTGCTTCTATTCTTCACATGCCTGACTTCTTACCATTCAGGTCTCATTTTAAATGGCACCTCTCTGGAGATACCTTTTGTGTCTAGTTCCACATGTCTTCTAGTTGCTTCCCATCATCATCCCGAAGCAATGACCACTACTTGAGTATCTATTTCTTTACCTGAGTACTTTTTTTTTTTTATCTCTCACCCTGACTGAAATATAAGTTCTGACAGTGTAGGAAGTTGTCTCCCCATTCAACACTATATGACCAGGTGCACACTCAGCACATGGTATATACTTGGTACATGTTCACTAAAAGTCATTGAACTAAAAATGGGTACCTGAGTGGGGGGTGGGGGGGGCAGGACCTGGGTGACTCAGTTAAGTGACCAATTCTTGAGTTCAGCTCAGGTCATGATCTCAGGGTCATAAGATTGAGCCTCTCATCAGGGTCCCAATTCAGCGGGGAATCTGCTTGAGATTCTCTCTCTCCCTCTCCCTCTGCCCTGCCCCACCCTCTGCTCACATGTGCTTTCTCTCTAAAAAAATAAATAAAATAAAATAGAATAAAATAAAATAAAATTAAAACAAAACAACACAAAATAAAATAATAAAATAAAATAAAAATGGTTACCTCAGGGGCACCTGGGTGGCTTACTCGGTTAAGTGTCCAACTCTTGATCTTAGCCCAGGTCTTGATCTCAGGGTCTTAATCTCAGGAGTGAGAGTCCAAGCCCCACACTGGGTTCTACATTAGGTGTGGGGCTTACTTTAAAAAAAAGAGGGGGTACTTCAGGCTGTCCCTTCTATTTTGCTAGTTATATACACATATATTCTCTGATGGTCACTTGTGGACATGGTCACTAAAGCTCACTTCTCTGGAGACTTACACAAAGAAGAAAAAAATAAATAACAGGAGATGAGGAAAGGTAATAGGATATGGTGCTGTGATTCTCATCCCATAATTAAATTGCTGGCTATATTATGATATGAAAGAATACTTCCTCTGTATATCTGGAAAACAAATGACAGACATATTCCATTAAATATGTGTATTTTTTGGGTTAGGAACCAGTTTCCACATACTTACACAAATTTCTCTAAACTAATTTCACAGGCCTTGATATAATATACAGAACTGGTTGTTTATTTTTATGTATATCTTAAGAGATCAGCATAATCAACTTAAATGAATTTAAATAGCTTCTATTATGTTCCCATCCTCAGAGGGGGGTAAATAGTAGCATAGGCTTGTGTTAAGTCAAATTAAACTCCTGCGTTTTTCAGAAATTTTAAGAATGCCTATTGGCATGTTTATCCTTCTGCTTAAATACAGTGTTACTTGTTTTTTTACAAATTATAGCAGAGTTATTACTAGAGTAACTACCTAAGTTAGTGCACATACTACATTATAATTCAATGAAATTTTTTAGAGTGAGCAAGCCATTTTCCTTCCTGTGAGAATCTCTCATCATGTGAGAACACGTTGCTCACATGACATGCTTCCTCTAGGTGTCTTTTTTTTTGTCTGTAGTGGAAGTTCTGTTCTACAGGTGAAAAAGGAAGTGATGTTAATTTTCCTTAAAATAGATGTGAGAAAGTGAAAACCCCAGAACTAAAGTATTCTTTACAACTAGAAAAATAGGGGTGCCTGGGTGGCTCAGTCGTTAGGCGTCTGCCTTCAGGTCATGGTCATGGTGTCCTGGGATCGAGCCCCGCATCGGGCTCTGCTCAGCAAAGAGCCTGCTTCTCCCGGTACCATTCCCTCTGCTTGTGTTCCCTCTCTCGCTGTGTTTCTCTCTGTCAAATAAATAAAATCTTTAAAAAAAAAAAAAAAAGAAAGAAAAATAAATCTGTACTTCATGCCAACTTCTGAGTGTTGTAATCTGCCTCTTTATCCATAGTAACTTTTCCAAGTTTTAAGTATATTTTCAGACAAGGGGGAAATAAGATATTTAAGAACATTATGGAGAGTTTTCAACAGTAACTGATATATATACTTATTCAACTTATACTAATTCAAGGAAAATTTGATAAGATGAGGATAGTCAGAAGCCTTCAATATTGGAGGTCTAAAAATGAAATCAAGCTACATAAATTTAAGAGATCCATTTTTATTTCATTATATCCTTTAAGCTAACTGTCATATGCATGGTTCTTACTTTATATATGGACGTGCACACACACCCTTATATTGTTTTATATAAACAATTAACTATAGTTATAAAGTTCCTGAAATTGTGAGGGAATCTTTCTCTCGAAAGATCATTTGAATACCATGTAATTTCCCACCACATGCAGCCACTCTTCTCCCAGGACCTTACCTTGTACTTCAGCTTCCAGCAGCAGTCACAAGCCCAAAATGTCATAAAACTTCAAATACTATCAAGACTAATTATCAGGGGTGACTTCACCAAGATGGTCATATAGGACACCCTAGCCCTTGTCCACCTAAAAAAATCAACAATTTGACAGTTTTCTATGAATCAAAATAACTCTAGGAGAGCTCAGGACTCCACATACGAAACTTCAGTAACACAGTGGAACAACAACAAAAAACTTTGAGAATAAAAGCCTAACATTACACCTCAAGGAACTTAAAAAAAAAAAAGCAAACTAGCCCAAAGTTAAAGGAGAAAGGAAAGAACAAAGTCAGAGAAGAAATAAATGAAATAGGGACCAGAAAAATAACAGAAAAAAAGCCAACAAAGAGGATTTTTTTTTGTAAAAAACAAAACTGACAAAGTTTTACATAGATTAACTTTAAAAAGGAGAGAGGAGGAAAAAAAGGAGAGAGAGAAGACTCAAAATCAGAAGTGAAAGAGGGAATACTATAACTAATATCAGAGAATTACAGAAGTTTCTAAGAAACTACTATGAGCAATTGTACACCAAGAAATTGAATAACCTAGTAGATATGGATTTATTTCTGGAAATATACAACCCCCAAGACTACATCATGAATAAACAGAAAATATAAAGAGACTAATAATGAGAAAGGAGATTGAATCAGTAATCAAAACTCAAAGTAAACCCTGGACCAGATGATTTCATTGGTGAATTCTACCAAACATTTAAAGTAGAATTAACTGCAATCCTTCTCAAACTCTTCCAAAAAACTAAGTAAGAGTGAATACTCCCAAACTCATTTTACAAGAACAATATTATCTTGATCCAAAAGCCAGATAAAGATACAAGAAAATAAAACTATAGACCGATACCACTGACACATATGTATACAAAAATTCCCAACAACATATTAGCAAGCCAAGTTCAACAGCGCATTAAAACAAACAAACATACACAGAATGCCTAAATGGCACAGTCAGTTAAGCACCAACTCTTGGTTTCAGCTCAGGTCATGATCTCATCATGGTCATGGGATCAAGCTGCAAGTTGTGCTCCACACTCAACAGAGTCTGCTTGAGATTCTCTCTCCTTCCCCCTCAACCCCTTCCACTAAGGCTCTCTCTCTGAAATAAATAAATAAATCTTTTTAAAAAAATCATATACCATGATCAAGTAGGATTTATCCTTGGGATGCAAAGATGGTTCAACATATGCAAGTCCAAAAATGTGATATACCACTTGAATGAAATGAAACGTAAAAATCATATGATCTTCTCAATAGATACAGGAAAAGCATTTGATTAAATACAACATATTTTCTTTTTTTTTTTTTAAAGATTTTATTTATTTGACAGAGAGAAACACAGCGAGAGAGGGAACACAAGCAGAGGGAATGGTAGCAGGAGAAGCAGGCTTCCTGCCGAGCAGGGAGCCCGATGCGGGGCTCGATCCCAGGACCCTGGGATCATGACCCGAGCCGAAGGCAGACACTTAACGACTGAGCCACCCAGGCGCCCCTACAACATATTTTCTTGATAAACGTACTCAACACAATAAAGGCCATATACGAAAAGTCCATAGCTAACATACTGCTTAATTGTGAAAGACTGAAAGCTTTTCCTCTAAGGTCAGAACATGATAAGTATGCCCACTCTCACTGCTACTATTCAACATAATACTGGGAATTCTAGCCAGGGCAATCAAGCAAGAAAAAGAAATAAAAGGCACCTCTATTAAAAATGAAAAATTTAGGGGCGCCTGGGTGGCTTGGTCGTTAAGCATCTGCCTTCGGCTCAGGTCATGATCCCAGGGTCCTGGGATCGAGCCCCACATCGGGCTCCTTGCTCGGCAGGAAGCCTGCTTCTCCCGCTACTATTGCCTCTGCTTATGTTCCCTCTCTCGCTGTGTTTCTCTCTGTCAAATAAATAAAATCTTTAAAAAAAAAATAAAAAAAAAAATAAAAATTTAAATTATCTTTTTTTTGCAGATATACAAAAATCTAAAGACTCCACCTAAAAACTATTAGAACTAATCCATGAATTCGGTAGAGTTGCAGGACATAAAACCAACATATAGAAATAAGTTGTATTTCCACACAATTACAACCAAATATCTGAAAAACATTAAGAAAATAACCTCATTCCCAATAACATCAAAAACAATAAAATACTTAGGAATAAATTTAACCAAGGAGGTGGATGACTTGTACACTGAAAACTATAAAACTTTGATGAAAGAAATTGAAGAAGACACAAACAAATGGGAAGACAACCCACGTTCACGGACTGGAAGACTTAATACTGCTAAAATGTTCAAAGTGCTCAAAGCCATCAGCAGAGTCAATGCAATCCCCATCAAAATTCCAATGGCATTTCTCACAGAAATAAGAAAAGTAGTCCTAAAATTCATATGGGACCACAAAAGACTCCCAAAAGACAAAAAAATCCTAAGAAAGAACAAAGCTGAAAGCATTAGACTTCCTGATTTCAAACTACACCACAAAGCTACAGTGAACACAGTGCTGTGGTATTGGCATAGAAACAGACTTTTGGGGGGGATATGACACCAAAAGCACAAGAAACAAAAGCAAAAATTAATAAGTGGGACTACTTCAAGCTAAAATGGTTTTGCACATCAAAAGAAACAATCAACAAAATGAAAAGGCAACCTGCAGATGAGAGAAAATATTTAAGAAATCATATATTTGATAAGGGGTTAAGTCCAAAATATGGAAAGAACTCAAACGACTCAATAACAAAAAAACAAACAATCCAATTTAAAAATGGGCAGAGGAACTAAATAGGCAGTCTTTCAAAGAAGATATACAAATGGTCAATGAAAGGTGCTCAACATACTAATCATCAGGGAAATTCAAATCAAAACCACATACCTGTTAGTATGGCTATCATCAAAGTGACAAGAGAGGGGCACCTGGGGAGTGCAAGTGTCTCAGTCTTGGTTTTGGCTCAGGTCTTGATCTCAGGGTCCTGAAATCAGGCCCCACATTGGGCTCCACACTCAGCACAGAGTCTGCTCGAGAGCCTCTCTCCCTCCTCATACCCCTCTCCCTTGTGCTCTTTCTCTCTTAAATAAATAAATAAATACATACATACATACATACATACATAAATACATAAATAAATTTTTTTAAAATGACAAGAGAAACGTGTTGAGGAGGAAGTGGGAAAATGGGAACCCTTATGCATGGTTTGTTGCAATGTAAATTGGTACAGCCACTATGGAAATTAATATGGAGTTTCCTCAAAAAATTAAAAAGAGAACTACCATATGATCCAGCAATACTACTTATGGATATGTCCAAAGGAAATGAAAACAGGATCTCAAAGAGATTTCTTCACTCCCGTGCTCACTGAAGCTTATTCACAGTAATTCACAATAGCCAAGATAAGGAAACAACCTAAGTGTTGGCCAAAAGATGAATGGATAAAGAAGATGTGTACATATCAAACAGAGTAACAGTCAATCATGAGAAAGGAGGAAACCCTGCCATTCACAACATGGATGGAACTTGAAGGTATTATGCGAAGTCAAATAAATCAGACAGAGGAAGGCATATACTGTATGATATCACTTAAATGTGGAATTTTAAAAATCTGAACTCATAGAAACAGAGAGCAGAATAGTGGTTAGGGGTTGGGAGGTGGCGAGGAGGATGGGCTGCGTGGGTCAGTAAGTACAAACTTCCAGCTATAGGATGGATAAGTTCTGGGATCTAAGGTACCACATAGTGATTATCATTAATCATAGCGTATCACATACTTGAAAGTTGCTAAGCCAGAAGGTATTAAATATTCTCCCCACAGGTGAAAATAAAATAGTAATTACATGACAAGATGAATGTGTTAGCTAACACTATGGTGATATGGTCAACACACTGTACATCTTAAATTTATTCAGTGTTCTATATCAATTATATCTCAATAAAGCTGGGGGAAGAACCCAATAATCAGTTCTACTTACCAATTCACTTTAAAAAACATCCAACAACTGTCACTTTTGCCAAAAACTCATCAGGAAAGAGTGCTTCATAAAATTCTCATGTATCTTTATATTAATTTACTTGGGCTATTATAACGAAGTGCTACAGACTGAATGGCTTAAACAACAGAAATATATTTTCTCACATTTTGGAAGCTGGAAGTCTGAAATCAATATTTTGTCAGGGTTGGTTTATTCTGCTGTCCCTCTGCTTGGCATCATTTTTTTTTTTTTGGATGGCAGACCCGATCGAGGGATCATTCCCAGAGCAGTTTTTATTTGGAAATGCGCCTCCACAACCTGGTGGCAGTCTGAGGGCACATGCCGTTGGCTTGTTCGTTTGCTCTCTTTTCCAGTCCAGGACATGGGGTCCTTGGGGTTAAGGCACAAGGTCAAGTTCTCAGGGATCAACATCCCAGACAGCCTCAGCGATCAGGGGCTTGGGGCTGGTGCCAAAAATGAATGAGGCTCCATTCTGGACTATGTCATGGTTGGAGGGCCGGGACTCCTGGCACCAGGACCTCTGTTCCCTCTTCTTCACACAGTCTTCCCTCTGTGTGTCTGTGTCCTATTTTCCTTTTCTTATGTGAAAACCTGCCATATCGGGTTAGGTCCCTCTCCTCCTCCCAATACACCTTACTTTAACCTAATTACCTATTTAAAGATCCTATCTCCAAATACAGTCACATTCTGAGGTACAGGGGGTTAGAACATTAACATATCAATCCTTGAGGAAGACATAATTCAGCCCATAACAATGTTCAATGAATTTTTTCAAAAGATAATTAGAAACAAAATAAAGTAATCAAGTTTCAAGCAAATTAGTGAGAAACAGATAAGAAAAATATACTTTAAATTATCTGTGAAATACACTAAATTCGGAATAGTTTTGTTTGAATTTTAGAGCTGGTGTTCTCTACCACTTTGCTTCTTATCCTGTGTGTCTGCAGGAAGTTATGTGCTTCTATCATTCATTTATTCAATGACATGCCCAAATCACATAGCTAATTGATGAGGAAACCAAGATTAGATAGACTATGTGATTTATAAGCAAGAGCAAAATGAAAGTATTTTGCCAATACTGAGTTGAGCACATTTAGAATACTCTATTTGAAATGGTAATATATAAAAATAATTTTAAAGGATTTCTTTCCTTAAATATTCTTTGGCATATGAAGACAGTTAAATACAGAATATAATGAGCTAAAGAATACTGAGGTATACAGGTTAATATATATAATTGATGGCTCCTTTAGGTTAAAAAAAGCCTTTTATTTTTAAAGCTATAACTTTAAAATTTTTACAAACAATGTATTTCAAATGCATAATTAAAAGCTCATGAACTTTTTGGTTTTGTGTATGATAAAGGAACAGTATTTGATGACTCCTAGATTTCTAGGAAAAAAAAAAGAGCTTATAGCAATGATTAGCTTCCAGGGTCTCAGGCAATCATAAATTTGCCCTTGCTTTCTTTTTACTAGGTATTTGCTGCCTAAATAAGTGATTTTCCAGTCAACTGAAGCCATTCATTTAAATATGTCATTTTAGTGCTCGCTTCGGCCGCACATATAATAAATATGTCATTTTATAATTTCACTAATTGGGATATAAATATTTATGAAATGCTCTAATACTTCTTTCTTCCCTCTCAATGAAAGAACATTTATTGCCCATTTTTTGAGTTTTTACAACTAGGAATCTCCCTAAATATGTCCAGCATTGGGATGGGCTATTTGTTTACAGGTGTCGATGCTTCTCGATTGAATGGAGCTAATATTTGAAAAGTACTTAAGAATGAGAAATTTGGCTTTTTCTGTCCTCTCCACTACAAAATAGTAGAAGGTAGTGATTCTGGGTAACTACATCTGCTATTTCCCATAGGCAGGCTGTAATCATGTCTAAATTGAGAAGCAGTTAGAAATATTAGTCCCACTTATCTATCAGACTTTCGCTGTCCTCTAATATAGCTATAGCAGCCATATGGGTGATATTTACATCTCCAGCTATCCAACTACTTTGCCAGTCTCCCAATTGTTTCTAACTCCAGGAAGAGTGGAGGAGGATTAGTGGTTTGATCCTATCAAAACCCATCACTCAGTTCATTGGCCAGGAACATTGAGGAACAGATAAGGATGAGAGGTTGAGGAGACAAAATAATGCTCTCTGGTGGTGTCTTGTCACCACCAGATGTGGTGCATTAGGTGATGCAGCTAGGTATAAGACTTTACACCTTGGGCTTTTGCAAGTAGAAACCATGAAAGTTTTTGATCTTGGCATCTCTAGTAGATAATATTGTGCCGCGCAGCTAGTTATTAGGATGGTGTACTTAACCATTTAACTGGCATGGTTTGAAAGGAAAGATTTAGGGGCTCCTGGGTGGCTCAGTGGGTTAAAGCCTCTGCCTTCAGCTCAGGTCATGATCTCAGGGTCCTGGAATCTGCTCAGCGGGGAGCCTGCTTCCCGCTCTCTCTCTGCCTACTTGTGATCTCTCTCTCTGGAAAATGAATAAATAAAATCTTTAAAAAAAAAAAAAAAAGAAAGGAAAGATTTAGGATTGGTTTTAGCAAGCACTGATAACAAATTTTTCTTTTGGGGAACTCTGGAGCTTATCGTGACTTTGTCCTTATTGGTGGCTGTTTGTGGGCAGCAAAATGGCTATTTGGGACAGCACTAGGGTCTTGAGGAAGCATACACTGCTAATGGGAATATATCATTATAGAAAAAAAAGTATGATCTAAAGACTAAAAATTTTAACATGTTACAATTTTCTTTCCAGCATTTTACTACGTTTCTCAGCCAGTTTTGCAGGATGGAAGACCAGGAGCTTTAATTTGTAGATAGTTGAGTGCTCTAATCTTTAGAAAGCACCAGTGATATTGCAGTTTTAATGACTGGATTTTCGGTTTCAATTCCAACACCTCTAGTTTCAGCTCTGAAATGCAAAGAGCCTTGAAGTTGTCACTCCCATCTTTATAACAAGGAAAAAGCTCAACAAACTGAACAGTGATGACTTTTCTTGGACCTGTTAGAAAATAGAAGTTGCAGGGCCAAGCGTCACAGTGAAATCTGGAGAGACAGGCAAGATGAACAGCTGGTCCCAGCCAAGATCTGCTTACCTAGAGCAAAAGCTGCTCATAAACTGGTGAGAACACTGAAATGATACTTTTCAAAAATTGCTGGAGGCTGAATGTGGACTAGCAGGAGGGAGAGGAAATTCTGGTGCAGTCTCAGGGGAGCTCTTTTACTTTTGTGGGTTTTATCTCCCCAAACCTCACCAGATTCGCAAGAGCCAAAAAAAAAAAAAAAAAAAATCTCCCTCCCCCCCACCCAGTTCTTGCAACAGAGAGGAAAACTACCACCACAAGCATTCTGGGGGAGAGGGAAAGGGGGAGGGGGGAGCGCACTGTATTAACCATTAGCCATGTCTTTATTTTCTATATTCTGATGCTCTGACATCGTAGAACCTTGATGACCCTAGATGGACTGTCAAATCCTAGAGATAGTAAATAGCTCTTTTTCAAATGGAAACCAACCAATACAGAACCCACACCGATCACCTCCTTTATCAGGTTCTCCCACTCCTGGCCAGTATCCACCTGCCTTTATCATCCCAGAGCTAGGTACAAGGCAACTGTCTCCAGTCTTAGTGGACTCCAGAGCCCACTAAGGCAATGATAACCAGTCAATCCTAAGACGGTTTATCATGCTATACTCATTCCTTTCTGTGGAAATTACTATAAAGGCTCTCGCCCACAGTTCCTCCTTCCCCTTCTTGCCTCAAGACAGACCCTGATGATTCCCCATATGGCCCAACATGATGTGACATGCCCCTTGCTTTGGAATCTGTGAGTAATAAACCATCTTTTCGATGGCAATCATCTCCAAGTCTGTTGATCTAACTATACCTCAATTTTTTAAAATATATTTCAGGACACTGATTTTATAAGGGTAAGACTTTATTAGAGCCTTATCTCACCCACCTGGAAGAGTAATTACTAAACTCCAGTTCCTGTCTCACATAAGGGGTGGGCGGAGGCAATATAAACCAAGAAACATTTGTGAAGGTCATAGCCCTGGAAATAGTTCTAAAGGTCATAGCCCTAGAACACAGGCCAACTAAAAGAGTGAGATTTAGTCATAAGATAATAAAACATGGTCACATTAGGGGTTGGGGCTTTAATATACAAATTTTGGGGGAACACAGTTCAGTCCACAGCAGAAGTATAATTTATATGCTAAGAGATAAAATGAAATTATAAAATCCTCAGTTAAAACCAGAGAAGACAAGAGGTAATATAAAAAACAAAAACAAAACAAAAACACAAAGAACAAATACAATGAACAGAGAAGAGTTACAAACAGGGTTGATATTAATTCAGCTATTTCAATAATCACCGTAACTGTGAATAATATAAATACACAAAGACATACTTTGAGTGGATAGAAAAAACAAGACTCAACTGCATGTAGTCTACAAGAAAACCATTTGAATCTAAAGACTTGGATAGTGTAAAAGTACAGGGACAGAGCCCATGCTAATAACAATTTAAAAAAGCTGGATTAAGCTCTATTGATCTTAAACACATCAGAAGTCATAACAAAGAAGTGATCAAGGATACAGCAAAAGGATAAAGAAGTCAGTTCTTCAAGAACATATAATAAGGCTTAATGTGTATGGACCCAGCAACAGAGTATCAAGCTATAAAGGCAGAACTGATAGAACTTCGAGAAGTAGGGAAATATACCATTACAATGGCTCCTTTAACACTCCTCTTTCAGTAATTGATACATCATCAAGCCGTTAGAAAATCAGCAAGGACAGGCTTGTAATTCTGTTCTATTTTGATCCACTTTAGGCCTTTCTTGGCATAAACAAGAAATGCCTACCAGTAGACCCAAGAAAATCCCAAAAAGGAAAAGCTGTTTGTATTAAGCATCGTAAGGGCGAAAAGTAGGCTAGGCTGCCCCACGAGATTGCTGCTCCTTGCTGATTGAGGAGTCTGGAAATAAAAACTAAATATTTATGCTTCAGCCCTCTCCTCTCCTTTTTTGGGGGGGGGGGACTTCTTTTGTCCTTTTTTTGTCCTTCTTTTGTCCTTACAAAGAAGGTATATTCTGGGTTTTACATATCAAGGCCAGTTACTGCCCGACTATCTGGATTTAAGTCAGTAAAAGCTATGAAATTATGGGGTGCCTATTAGCAATGTCAGTTTCCTCCAGCCCAAAACCACACCCTCCAACAAGAAAAAAATGTAATCATGTTACTTTCTTGGTTTCTGTATGAATGTCAGGACTCTCAATCGGTTTCAAACTCAGGGAATGGGGTTGTTACTTATTAGCTTCTGAAATCCCATAAATGAGAACATAATTTATCATTTCTGATGATTCCAGAAAAATGATTTTGTTCTGTTGATCAGTAATCTCTTTTTGCCCATAAATAGAGATACTTGACAAGTGGCAGTGATTCGGCCACTCAGAGGCATCCGGGATGATGTTCTCAGGGATCTACTTGTACCTTCCCTGCAAACTCACAAGATGTTACCCCAGCTCCAAAAATCACAGTCACATTCAAGGCATAAAAAAGGAAAAAAGAAAGGCATAGCACTTATTTCAATCTATCGGGAATGCAAAAATGTTTCCAGAAATTCCCCAACAGATACTTATGTTTCATTGACTGAACTGTGTCACATGGTCACTTCTTGCTTCAAGAAGGCTGGGAAAGGGGCACCTGGGTGGCTCGGTCGTTAAGCGTCTGCCTTCAGCCCAGGTCATGATCCCAGGGTCCTGGGATCGAGCCCCGCATCGGGCTCTCTGCTCGGCGGGAAGCCTGCTTCTCCCGCTACCATTCCCTCTGCTTGTGTTCCCTCTCGCTGTGTTTCTCTCTGTCAAATAAATAAAATCTTTAAAAAAAAAAAAAAAAAAGAAGGCTGGGAAAATGAGTAATTAGCTTTTCTAGGCTTTGTGGTGGAAGGTGAAATGGTGAAACGTGTGGGGACAGCCAACAACCAGGGTCAACCACAATATGGACAGTGATGCTTTTAGGGGCTTTTGAATGGTAAGGTTTTGTGTTTAGTTTGTTGAAGATTTACTGTGGGTGATTTTCTCTTCTATTACATTTTTTTCTTTTTTGTGTATGTATTTCCAGCTGTTTTTTATCTACTGCATTACTTTCAACAAATACATAGCTTAGCAGTAGCACTTTTGTGGGGGGAAAAAAGTTCATGAGCTTTGTGATAGCTTTGCCTTGTTTTGAGGATTTTTTTTTCCTTTTACTCTGGTTTCATATGTGTGTCTAGCATCATTAATGTAACTAGTTTCTGACTTACAAATAAAGGGTAGTATTATTTCTAATGTAAAAAAAACTCACATTACTTTTCTTATGGTCACCTGGCTGTGTTTGGGTTTTACAAAAGAAGAATCTTGGGATGTTCAAGATTTGGACTATTTAAATTCTAATAGTTGATGGAAATTATTCAAAATGTGGTTTCCATTTTTCTTTTGTGTTACCCTTGTTGTGACATTTGTCTCTCCTTCTTCTCACATCCTAAAGCTTAGCCAGAGAGCCATGGAAGGTGCTACTCCTACAAATTTGTTTCAAATGTTTTCCCAGTTTTGAATTTCATTCAGACTGACGTGGGCTTCACAACAGATTCCATCCCTGCTTTTTATGAAAACTTAAAAGCATAATAGTAAGATTTTTTTCCCCTTTCAACTTTGAAACATTTTATTAGTAGAACAGTATTACATTATGATGTAATGTTTGTTGACTTTGCAAAGGTTTTTCTAAAATGTCTTTCCCTGGATTCGAATTGGCAAAACATATTAAATCTGAGTGGATTTGTTTATACTATTAACTGTTACAAATGTAACTCCATGTTTTGAAAGTTTCCCATTTTGTTTGGTGAAAAAAAAGTATAATCTGCCATGTGTGGCACTGAATTAAAAATCACATACATAAAGACTTTAGGTTGATCTTTCCAGAGAAAAGAAATATTAAGAGAAATTGGCCTTTAAATTAGAAGTTCTTTGAATCTAACATAAATTTTTCACGTAACCATTAATTTTCATGTTTTCCACATGCTCCTTATAGACGGATCACAAATTGGAGAAGGAGCATACCAATAACAAACAGACCTCGACAGAGATGCCGGACGTCCTTCCTGCACAAGCTTGCTGCCAGAGTAATTAGTGCAGAGTCTGCCTCTTGTTCTGGGTGTCAGACCGGCCTCTTGCTCTGGGTGGGCATCGCCAGCATCTCAGGCCAGGCTAGGCGAGCACACAGAACAGAGCTGGCAAATCACGCTTAGGCACTTGCTGTCTCGACATGCTGTTTGGAACCGAGGCTGCCAGACCACTGCTAAAATTGATTGGCGTTCACACTTCATTTGAGTGGGTTTGCATTTGGACGAGGTCTTCATTTTCACCTTTCTTGCTATTTCCTGAGGAAAATGAGCAATTCTGTTTGGCTGGTGTGCTTTTCAATTCTAAGATTGTTCAGTTACCTTCCCCCCACCAACCTTCTTTATAAAAGAAAGGTCTGCATATTTAAGCTTGTAGGTAAAAGGGTGTTACATTCAACTGCACTTTTCAAGATTTTAGATTTTTCTTCTCTTATTTTTTTTTTCCTTTCTTTACTTGGCTTGAATGTTGTGCACATGGTTTCTGACTGTGAACATTACAAATGTAAATTCCTCATTTACCTACAGAACAAGGGCAAAATTAAACTGGAGGAAATGACCTTCTAACAGCTTTGGGGGAGTTTGAAACTGACTTAAAAGGGTTAAGAGTAGATGAGGTGCCTCCCCCCCTCCATACATTCTTTCCATTGAGAGGAAACAAGTCTGTTTCATGAGGATCTGGCATTGGTCAAGTGGATTTTACAAATGTTACTCTGTACTCAATTCGTTCAAAGCTGTGAAGCATCTTTCAAACATTAATAGGACAACTCTACTCATTCGATTTTTTAAAGCACCCAAAAACAATGTTCCTAATGCCAGACTGGATCAGAATTCAGAACCCTTCTGTACTAACCTTAAGCAATATAAACAACATACATATATTTATTGTATATTTGTGTGTGTGTGTGTGTTTTGCTTTTCTTTCCTCTATGGCAAGGACCTGGAAAAAACAAAGCTAAAAAAAAATTGACCTGAATTTTCCAGATCGATTAACTGTCTGGCACAAACTACCTTAACAATTCTATACTTTATTTCTGCAAACTTCTCCTCCAAAATTGTGTGTGATCAAAAAAGTATGAGCAAGCTCAATGGATCATTTCAATTTTGAAATGAAACCAGATCTGTGACTACAGCAAAAGGCAGCTTCTTTTGAAATAAGCCCCAGATCTCAGAGCTTTTTACATCTTCTTCTTTCTGCCTGGCAATATTTTTTAATTTTCCACTTTTACCTCCTTTGCTACTGGGTAGACCCCAACATGCCACTCAAGACTTGGCTTCAATGTCTCAGTGATGTTTTTTATGACTTTGCCTCTACCCTTTCATTTCAAAAAGTGAATGTATTCAAATTGTATCTATATTAAGTATGTAAGTGCAGGAAGTGCACTGGAATACAAGATATCTTTGTTCCAAGGAGCATGTCACTTAATTTTGTCCTTCCCAGAACCCTTGGTTGTACTTGGACCACAGACTTTCACATTTGTGATGTAGTCTTACCCTCACTCCTATCTTCCTCCAGACCTGTACTGTCCAATAGGGATGCCACATGTGGCTCTTCATCATATGTGGCAAGTCCAATTTGAGATGTGCTGTAACTAATAGACATACCAAATTTTAAAGGCTTAGAATGTAAAAACAACATATAAAATATCTGATGTTTTATATTATATTGCTATAACATGGTGATAATATTTGGATACATTGAGTAAAGTTAATTATTAAAATTTATTTCACCCGTTTCCATTTTTTAATGTAGCTCTTAGAAAATTTAAGATGACAAATGTGGCTAGTATTATATTTCTATTTGACTGCTCTACCTACACTAGAGCATCTCCAGCATAAGGATCGTGTTTTATTAATTTCTGTAATTAACTATCAATTACATAAAGAATGAAGGTGTTTGATAAACACATGGTAACCAAATGTATATTTAAATGGCCAGTGTTAATATCCTCACCTAAGAATAAAATGCTAATCTGCAGAGTCAAGAGTTACTTTAGGATTGCAACACTTGATGTCCCTAATTTCTTCTCTCTTTTTTTTTTTTTTTTTTTTTTTGGTCTCTTAAGGTATAACCGTTAGAGAACAGTTCCAATGTTTGCTTCTTACAGGTGATTTGATTTAGTTACCTCTCCATCCCGTTTCTTTGTGTCCATTACCCTTTCTCAACTATTTGACCTGGCATGATATAGAGAAGATTTTCCTCAAATGCGGCCTGACTGTTCGGCAGAAGAGCATAGGTTATATCCTGACCCTTTGTTTGGCGGGATCACAAGCTAGAGTTGTAATGAAAAAGATGGCAGGTAATAGCACCATGCTCCAGCAAATCTGCTCATTTACTGCTGGTATTCCAGTTAGATGTCTGGGAAGCCTCAGGAGATCCATAATCCATTTTTCATGAGTTGCATAAAGGAGAGCAAAATCTCTGGGAAATTCAGTGTTGCCTTGGGAAGTCCAAGATTTAGGTAAGATATTATTTCCTATTGGCTTCTAGAAACTAAGTTTAGCCTCTTAAGACTCTGGGTTTGGAGAGTTTTTTGGCGAGGGGGTGGAGGCATAAGGGCTGTTAAGAGTATTATTTGCTGTTGTCCTAAAATAAATGACAGATAAAGCCAAACATACTAAATGCAACCTGTAATCCTGGGTTTAGATCCTGGACCAAAAAAGGAATATTTATGAAACAAGTGACAAAATTTAAATAAAGTACATAAAATAATATCACATTAAGGTTAATTTCCTAATTTTGATAATTGCATTGTGGTTATATATATTCACTAACATTCATATTGCTTAATTTTTTAAAGTAAATTTTCATATTTTATAAAATTCTGTAGCCTTGATCACTTAAAGAAGTTTTTCTCATTTTTAAATTCCATAATTATAACTACATAACATTTACAATATATTCATATTGAATTTTTTGAACAACATAGGCTTCTTCTGGGGAGTGAATAATTTTCTCTGTCAATTACTTTACATAATTAAAATATATTTAATCTGTTGGATAAGTTATTAGTATAGAATCAGATGAAGTTAAATCAAGTATGTATGGATTTTTCATTATGTTTGCTCTCCACATTGACTTAAAATATGCATATTCAGCCTAAATTATCTCTTTAAATCTGCTTTTAAAAATTCAACTTACTGTCCAAATTCTAAGGGGATCTCCTGTTCCATGTTGTGTGAATTAACTTTTATGCCTGACTTGGATCCTGGAAGTTATTCACTGTTGAGGAACAAAGTGAAATGATCCAATTGAAGTTTTAGAAAGGCATCTGCGGTGACCCTTTAAAGCAGAAATGGCCAAGAGGAGAGACGGGGAGTAATGCAATCTTATCTGCCATAGATGACAGGGACCAAAACTAGAGCAGGGGCAACAACAACAGAACAGAGGTCCAGTTCTAGGAGCCATTTCAGAGACAGTATCACACCATTTCAGTGCCCATATTGAGGCAGAAAGAGCTCATATTTACACCAGAGTTGTGGAGACTGGTGACTCAGAAGGGGGTGAACCTGAAAGGAGGTGCCCAACAAAGGGTAGGTAGGGAAGATATTTTTGCATTGTTTTATCATTGTTCATCATTTGGAAAGTTCTTTCCTATATTCTCCTAAAGATACATTTTCTATAAAGCTTCAGGTATGAATCTATTATTGCTCAGGTCTGGGGAATTTGCTTGGAGAAACTGGTGAATCAATTAAGATGGTATTCCTATGAGGCCAGAATCACCCACATAGATTTGCAAGACTGAAAATGTTTTAGAGAGACAGTACTTAATCATGGCCACTGTGCTCTTTAACTTTTCAGATTTTCCACGGGAAGTATATACCCATCTTTAGAATGTTACCACATAAAGTAAGGGGCAGCTGACAGTTTCTCAACTATTTTTTCCCAATTAAAGTATTACATGGTAGGAGAATCTCCCCATAGAGCAGAGATTTAAAAAAGGAAGGAAGGAAGGAAGGAAGGAAGGAAGGAAGGAAGGAAGGAAGGAAGGAAGGGAGGGAGGGAGGGAGGGGGGAAGGGGGGAGAGAGAGAGAGAGAGAGAGAGAAAGAAAGAAAGAAAGAAAGAAAGAAAGAAAGAAAGAAAGAAAGAAAGAAAGAAAGAAAGAAAGAATCATCAATGCCAATATATGTTACATGTAAAGCAACCCAGAAAATAACTGATTGAGTCAAAGGCAGATGTGAGAGCTTAAAATGCTAGTCACAATCAAAAATCTTCTTTTCATCAAAAGCTGAGGGAAACTGGCCAACACCTTCACTAAGTGATGTGCTAAAGAATCTCCAGCCAAGAGGCAGAAATGAATAAAGTGAAAATTACTGCTATTACCCTGAGTTGAAGATGACCGATCGGGCCAAGCCGACCTTGAGGATTGAAAGTCAGTGAGCCGACAGTCATGCCAGAGCCCCAGCCCGCTCTGAATCCCAGGGATCCTGCCTCACCCATCAGCAGTAATCACTGCTAAAGGCCTGGCATCAGCCACTTTGCACCACTGTAAAGAGCGCCCGAGAGCGCCACAGCCATCCCGTATCATAAGCTCCTTCATCAGGACTTGAATCATCTTTCAAATCTGTCCTGTGAAGAGATTTGTTTTCTTCAGTTTCCAAATTCCCTTCAGTATGTGTTTCCCATCTCGGACAAAAAATCCTCGACTCTGAATTAACTCATTTATCTCCGTACTGCTTCAATATTTCCTTAATCTAAATTATCTTTAAACAACATGAAATAATCTCTCAATAGTTTAATTCTGCCACACTCCTCTATTTGTATTTTAGCTGAGGACGGTGCAGTGGTTTTGCTGTTTGTCTCCACCAAGCAGCTTTGCCATTTTCCCCTGGATCCTTCACCCCTTCATCACCTCCCCCAACACACACACACACACACACACACACACACACACACACACACACTCATCATCATCATCATCATCCAAATGGAAACATTTTACCACATCTTATACAATAATAGACAGGGTATGAAGTAGTTGGAACTGAGGAAAATGCCAAGGATTCAAGGACTAGTGATTAAAAGGGTGGCTTAACTATCAGAAAATGCATCTATTCTTGTTATGTGCTTGGCAGCCATTCTGTCCTGTGAGGGGGAACTGCCTGACTTAGGCTCTGGCTGGCTCTCCTGTGCTATCACATCACATTCTCCATTAATCCACCAGATGAAAGGAGGAGCCTAACAAGTGCCAATTCCAGATGTGCCTCCCCTTGCCAGCTCCTGTCCTACCCAGATGCAAGTGCCACAGTTCTGCCATTAGGAGGTCTATCCTACTTAGTTCCTGTACCCGTGTGAATCCAGCTTGGCAGTGGGTGAGTGCCTCTGATCCACCAGCACATTAAATCTAGAAGCAATCTCCTGTGTCTGGGGTGCATTTAGTCCTCTGAGCCTCTCGTGACCCCCCCATGTGTGTGGCTGCTCTGTCTGATAAGACCCAGTTAGATCTCCAAGACGGTTTCCTCCACCTAAAGCCTAACCTTGATGAAACTTGATGACCTTGACTGCTTCTGCCAATGACTTTCTCACAGGATAGATCCTGCTCCTCAAATCAATCCAAACTCTTGACACTGAGAATTGCCACCAAGTCCTTTAGAATTGACTACCCTAGAAGAAGGGCTCTTAATCAGCACAGAGTTCGATTCTATCCCCTGGGAATAAGAGATCCTGCCTTAGGTACCAAGGCCAGCCTGGGCCAGTATGGCAACAAACATATAATGGCTAAATGATTCTAGTTGGAAGCTGCTTCAAACAATTTTAGAAGTGGTCATGCTATAACTCATAAAGTAATTTAAAAATCATAGTGTAGAAATGATTGTTGTGACCATTTACTGCCATGCTCATCATGCCATGATTAAACTATTGCTTCAACAATTTCTTCCCATTAAGGAATCTTCCTCCAACTCTGTGAGTCCTCCTTCCTGCATCTCATGCTCTCTGGTGCTTTCCAGTTCCCCTGACCCATCAGGTCTGTAACCATAGCAACCTTGTTGGCACCATCCAAGGACAGACATCTTGAACCACTTGTCCTACATCATCTCACAACACAGTCTCGGGTTTCCTTCTACTCTCTGGCTTTTGACTTCAGGGTTCCACTTGACTCATTACCCCCTTATGATCAGTGCTGCCCTGCAGCTCAGGAAGACTCAGTTCTTTCCTTCATCATGGATCAAATTTCCCCTCCAGGTCAAAGACTTTCACTGCCCTTATCACACTGTGCATGTGGGGATATACAAGTTTATTTCTGAGTTGCAGAATTATTGGAATAATTTTTGTTTTTATGTCTCTGTATATAAAGATATATTAATAATATCTTATTAATGAAAGAGGGAGAAGAAAAAGTAAACTCCACCTTGACATAAAGGAGGCTAGACAATATAGTCCATGTGACCTTCCTGTTCTCTAGAATAAAATCATCAGCTTTCTACAAGCAGAACCCTCACCATATTCCCCATGGTCTTCTCAACTAATCCCCACTATTTCTCAAACCTTTCTGATGCATCCCCACTGTTGCTAAATTTAGGATGCTCTGAATGCTAGATCTTTCTCCTGGTACAACCTTTATATGAGGATTTAGCGTGCTATTCTCCTCATCCAAAAGATTCACTGATCTTATACTTTCTAGAGCAGTGACCCTCAATTGGTAGGATATGTAACACTAAAAGTGACGGAGTATTGGGGGGACGTATGGCCCGAAATCAGTTGCAATATTATAGTTCCAAACCATATTTGGAAAACTTTCAAAAACCAGATATTGTTTCCATAATGAAGCCTGTAATGAAGGGAGAGTTCATTTGCTCATTCATTTAACAGCTGTTCATCTCACACACACTATGTAGAAGGTATTATTCTAGTTATTTTAGCTACAGAGCAAAGTTTTACTGGCATACTAAGAGTTTGTAGACAAACTGGGAAGGAGCACTACTGAAACAAAATGGTCAAATTAAAATCTCAGGAGGGTCTGCAAAGTGGAAAACTGTAGCATGTTTCATCAAGTTTCATATTTTTTAGCAGTCTTGACCCGAGCCATCACAGAAGATTGAATTGTGACCCCCGCAAGGGCCACAAGCCAAGAGGCACCAACAGCCACCAGAAGATGAGGAGGCCAAAAAGGATTCCCAGAGGCAGCATGCCTGTGCTGACACACCGAAATTTCAGACTCCTGCCTCCAGAACTGTGAGAAAATACATTTCTATGTTTTAAGCCATCAAGTTTGTGGTAATTTGTTATAGCAACCAAAGGAAGCTAATAAAGCCATACACTCTAATTTGCAGTAAGGTTTCCTCACCCCGTGGCCACAGAGGGTATACACACTGGATATACAATAAATCCTTAATGGACTCCAGACAAATCACTTTATATGGTTTAAGGACTAGCTCTGGGGTGGGGGAGACATGAAGGGCAACCCAAATT
Organism: Procyon lotor; assembly: GCA_028646535.1. NCBI lineage: Eukaryota > Metazoa > Chordata > Mammalia > Carnivora > Procyonidae > Procyon > Procyon lotor. Next base: position 16,678,337 of record CM053615.1, read on the forward strand.
GATTTAAGATTATTATTCTGCGCATACAATATTTATAATCTTACTTTAGGAAAGGTACAGTACATTTTTTTCCTTGTCTACCATGAGCTAAATCAACCAAGAAAGGAAAAACATATCACAAAAAATCCCTGATTTTTTTCCAAACACAATATGCTTGATTTTCAAGGGAACTGTTCTCCAAATTTCAGAAACATATCTTAATTATATTTTACACAGGATGTACACTGATTGGACACTTGTTATTCTTTGCAGGTCTGACACATCACCCATTAATCTCTTCTCTTTAGCTACTAATAAAATAAGTCACTTATAAAATGCATTCTCACTTAGTAAGAGTGGATTTGGAAATCCAGCATTTATTCTGAAGTCATTCAGAGTTCTCATTTTGTTACACAGCAATTATAAAGTCTACCACAAACCAACACCACACCGTACTCAATGTTAAATGTAAAGAATTTTCACGTTCGAATGAAAGAAATTTTAAATAAGAAGCATGCATAAGACAGCACAGAAAGTAGTATCCCATTTGTACAAAAATTAAAATGAAACATGGAAAGAAGAGAAAAAGTTATCAGGGATTTTTCTGTACACTTGATCTGGGCTACCTAAACATTGCTTGAACC
>CM053615.1:16679059-16692927 GCA_028646535.1 Procyon lotor
GAAGATAAATGACTGGGAAGGTAGGGGGAATAAGTAAAACCCTGAGTGAGAAATTTCTGACAAATGTGCCTTACTGGTAATTTCCCCGTCCCGAGCTGAACAACATCTGCACGGCTTGCATTCCCTTTCATTCCCTGGACACCAATCACTTGCTCATTTATCATTCCTGTACATTCGGTATTATTGAAATGTGATGATTCATCACTCTCCATTGATCAAACAACATCCGGAATTACCTTCCAAATGCTTTGCATACAGAGGTGACCAAATACCTAAGAATCTGTGAGGCTTCCTTTTAATAGCACATTCGGGGAAAGATTCAGTGAAGCCTGATTTCTTATAATTCCTCCCATTAGCATGGAGACCATGCTCTCTGCTGGCTCCATGGGCTTGCCCGCCACTCTCCCTCCACGTCTGTTCATTCCACAGGCTTTCATGTGTAAATGGACAAAAATTGCTGTCGATTGGATTGAGAACATTTGGGAGCCATTTGCCTGGCCTTCTCTTAAGCAAAAATACAAAAAGAACTAGGAGCAAAAAGATGTGACTATTATCTAAGGAAATGCTTTAGTATGTTGCTTGGGTAGTCGGTCCCAAGGAATATACCATCTGATAAGCGAGCTGCTCTGACTTTGGAGGCCACCATGTTGCCAGAAAGCGGCTGCTTTCCCTGGTGTGGGTGTGTGTACTGAGTGGGAAAAACATGATCTATAGGTGAGTCATTTTGCCACCCTCTCAGAGCCCAGCAATGTGTCCACTGCCAATGTGTTCAGAAGGTGTTTACTGACTGTAAACAAAGGACATGTGAATTTTCCTTTACCAGATTGCAGAAGGTCATTTAGAGAAGCAGGCAAACTGAGGATTTAGTCCACTCTGAAGTGTTACCCTTTTGGAAGATTGCAAGAGCTCTATGGCATGGCAGTCACACATCTAAATCTAGTTCGGGGCAAACTGCCACAGGCAGCTATCCCCTATATTTCCTTCCACAGGCACCTTAAAGCTTCAGCCAAACTCAGTGAAAGAATATGGTCAGCTGTGAAAGGACATGATCCCTTCAGAAATGAATCTGAAATATCTCTTAAGACACACATTAGATTCGCTCTCTCTCCTTCCATCTCCTTCTTTCTCTGGAAGGCAGAAAAGGGACAATCAGTATATCTAGAAGACCTGCCATGTGCTGGGTAACCTTTGTGCTAGGAGCTTTATTTCAACTAACTCAATTCCATGAACGACATTGTCCTTGGCAGAACCCTGAGCCCAGCCCACTGCCCACTGTGGTAGAATGAATGACACCACCCATGTCAATCATCTTCCTCCTAGTAGAACCCTCCAGCAAAGGGCTCCAAAAGATTAATTAGTCAATGAGAAAATCTTGGAGCTGAGGTAACTCTTAAGCAGACTGCATGGGAAAGTATTCTTTCAATCAAAAACCAATGGGCAAACATAAGAAAATATTACATTTATCCTTGGGAGCCATTCTAGGAAGGAGCACCCTTGAGTGCAGATACCCAGACAAGGGCTGGACAAGCTAATGGGAGTGAGACTACAGTCTGCCATCTTGGCCATAGACAAGAATAAAATTGGGATGTCAGGTAGGACATGATCTGGAATCTAGGAAAGACTAAGACAAAGAGAAATATAGTTGATGCCAGCAAGGGCAAGCCATTTAGAGAAAGGGATACAGGTTTATTAAGTGTAGAAGTAAGAAAGAAGCTACGCATGGATGAAAGTGGTCTCCCTTGCCAGATGAGGAACAGGATCCCCCTCTGCCTCTAACAAAGGGTTTTAGAAGTTTTGGGCTTTTTGGTTTGTTTTTTTGTTTTCTTTTGTTTTCTGGTTTTTTTCTGTTTTGTTTTGTTTTTTAATTAGCTAACCATACAGGGAGGGGCTTACTCTTGAACTTACTTTAAGTGGTTAGTTTTTTCATTGTCTTAGGGTTGTGATTAGGGTTGTAAAATTACCAAAAGGAGCAGTTTTAAGAATGTGCAGCCTATGTGGCTTTTACGGCTGGAGGGAGTGGGGTCTTGTGATTTTCCACGAATCAGACCTTATGATTCTTTTTATGACCTGCTGGCTTTTAGGTTAAGGGTCAGCCTAAAACCAAAAAACTTTACTTTGATTAACTTGTCTCCCTGGCCTCCCTTCCCTCCTGCCTCATTGTCATCAAGTCAGATGCAAGTACAACTGGTAACTCCATAGGAATTAATAGTTACTGTTGGTATTTGTTTGGAGTTTTGCTGTTGTTATTGTTGTTTACGATTTTATTTATTTGAGAGAGATTGAGAGAGAGCACTAGCAGGGGGAGAAGCAGGCCGAGGGAGAGAGAGAAACATATTCCCCGCTGAGCAGAGAGCCTGATGCAGGGCTCAATCTCAAGACCCTGGGATCCTGACCTGAGTCAAAGACAGACACTCAACTGACTGAGCCACCTGAGCACCTGTCAGTTGGTATTTGAAGCAAGTAAAAGACTTTTTAGCCAGATGCATCCCAATGTGACCATGCTTACACATATCGTCTCCATTCTTAAAGGTCCAGGACAATTTAAAGTAAGCCTAAATCCTAATTCTAGAACCTGTGTCCCTCAGGAGGCAAGAAGGTGTGATACCCTTTCCAGAGATAGGTAAGTCATAATCCTAGATAGTTTCTGAAAGCCCCCTTGTAGCAAAAGAGGCCAAGCCGTGGTTTGCCTTCATTGAAAACTGTCCTAACATTTTTATATTCCATGGATTTGAAAAAATAATTTTAAGAGAAATACACCTACTTAGGGACTTGTCAGAAATATTCTAATTTGTGCAGAATGAATGTTGCACTTTCAACTATATTTTCCACGAAATACGAAACTGTATCCTCGGATGAAGAAAGGATGTCACCACAACAAAACATTTAAGATTCTTAACCTTCCCTTTGTGTATTATTAGAGACAGTTAAGGTGTCTCTCATATAACTCAAATGAAAATAAGCTAAATGAACACATAATAGTCACAATGCTGTAGTGATTTCAAAACATGTATGTTCTTAATTTATATTAATATAATTCAGCAAAAATCATATACATATATAATTTTATACACTAATATATATAAATATATATGATTATGTATTTTATGCACACACATCTACATACATATACATACACATATACATACTGTGTGTGTATGTGCATGTAATATATAAAGTCAATATAGCCAAATAGTAAATAACCATTGTTAAATCTAGACGATGAGTTCCTGATTGTGCATTTTACTCTTCTCTCTACTTTTGTGTACCTTTGAAATTTTTCGTGATCAAACATCACACACAAATGTTCAAACAAATAAGGCCAGTGGCACCCATTTTGTTAGGGATACCTACTACCTCAATGACATGTGAAATGCCTGCCACATTCATTTATTCACAGGCCTTTTCCTTTGCTTCAGGTGTCTAACACGTCTCCATGTTAAGAAAAAGCACTCAAAGATGCTTATCTAATTGCGTTCAGACCATGTAAGTAACATGTAAGTAACCCATCTTTAAACAAGTCCAACTCTCAGTCTCCATAGTAGCATTTCAGTAGCTATCAATCAATTTTTGTCAATACCGGGCCCTGACTAATTGGTAATAAAAAGAATATAACACCTCTGATCTGATAAATATTGAGGTAGTACTGATGAAAAAAGTTTTCCACAAAATCTTTTGGAGACAAAAGCTCCGGCATTAAAGAAGTATCAGATATGCAAAATAAAAGGCCTTGTCAAGTGCCCTGGTAAGCCCTGGCTAAAAGGAATACCCAGCGGGTCAGGACAGCCTGAACAGCCTGGCACTGGCTGCCTTCTTCCCCACCTGGCCTCTCTACCTCCATCTAACTTAGTAGATGATAAATCCTTTGGTTTGGACATTTGGGGAAGGAGAAGTTGGCCACAATCCTGGTGAGGGAAAAGGGCATTAAGAATTTATCAGTACATTCTCTGTCTACTATCTTCATGGCTATGCTCCTAAACGTGTTTGTTACAGATGAATTTGCTGTGTGGGAGCCAGTTAAGAATTTATGAAGGAAACATGGGTTAGAGAGACAGGAGTCACAAGCACACCTATGAAAATATTTAAAACATTGTTTAGGGGCGCCTGGGTGGCTCAGTTGGTTAAGCAGCTGCCTTCGGCCCAGGTCATGATCCTGGAGTCCCGGGATCGAGTCCCACATCGGGCTCCCAGCTCCACGGGGAGTCTGCTTCTCTCATCCTCTCACTTTCTCTCTCTCTCTCTCTCAAATAAATAAATAAAATCTTTAAAAAAAAAAAAACAACATTGTTTATAGAAAAGCCAATGACAGCATGTAAGTAAAGAAAAATATTAATGGCTTCTTACATGTTTGGAATTTGTAGTACGTGGTTACTAAACAACACATTTCCCTGGTCTATCTCTAGCTCATTAAAAAAACTTGAGAATAGCCTTTCCCGACAGTGAGGGTCATGAATTTGTTTTGCTTTGATGCAGTACTATCATAAACAAAGACATGAAACCTGTTTGATCCTCTATTTGTTAATTTTTTTTTTTTTAAGATTTATTTATTTATTTATTTGACAGAAAGAGAAATCACAAGTAGGCAGAGAAAGAGAGGGAGAAGCAGGCTCCCCGCCAAGCAGAGGCCCGATGCGGGGCTTGATCCCAGGACCCTGAGACCATGACCAGAGCCGAAGGCAGAGGCTTTAACCCAGTGAGCCACCCAGGCGCCCCCCCCCATTTTTTTAAAGATTTATTTATTTATTTGACACAGAGAGAAATTATTTGTTAATTTTCTTTTGTTTTGATTTGTTTTTGTTTCACTACTCAGAGTCAATTGAGACTTCTGTAGGTTAAACTCCAAATTGTCATGAATGTAAAAAAAAAAGGTACCAGTTTGAGTCTGGGAGTGTTAAATTAATTAAGGGGTGCCGGGGTGCCGGAGTGGCTCAGGTGTTTAGGATCTGCCTTCAGCTAAGGTCATGCATGATACCAGGGTCTTGGGATTGAGCCCCGCATCAGGCTCCCTGCTCAGCGGGAAGCTTGCTTCTCCCTCTCTTACTTCCCATGTTTGTGTTCCCTCTCTTGCTGTGTCTCTCTCTGTCAAATAAATAAATAAAATCTTAAAAATAAATAAATAAATAAATAGATAGATAGATAGATAGGCCATTTGTCTGAGGTGACTCTGATGGCCAAGTAGCCTGAGCCCCCAGTGCCTCAAGGTCAAGAAATCAAACCCTACAGAGAGTGAACCACAAACAGCCAACTAGGTCTTCCCAAATAAGGCAACCACCTAAACTGTAGCCAATCAAATTATATCCCTGCTTGGCTTCCACATCTTCTCTATAAAGTCTTTTCCCAAGCTCTGTCAGTGGAGTGCCCCTGACCACTTCTGAGTCTAATCAATTTTTGATCAAGTAAATTCCTGAAATTTTTAATATGCCTCCATTTATCTTTTAACAGAAGTAACTGCATTCTCATTAATGAAAGCATTAACCAATGCTAGTGGCATACCCAAAGGTGGGAAATCTGGTATAAAATCTCTTGATTCTTGGGGCACCTGGGTGGCTCAGTCAGTTAAGCATCTGACTTAACTGATTGATTTTGGCTCAGGTCATGCTCTCAGGGTCTTGAGACTGAAGCCTACATCAGGCTCTGTGCTCAGCGGGGACTCTGTCTGAGATTCTCTCTCCTTCTCCATCTGCCCCTTGCCCCAGCTCTCTCGCTCTCTAGGTAAATCAAATCTTTTTTAAAAAGCCCTTCTGAAATAAATAAACAAACAAACAAACAAACAAATAAATAACCCTCCTGATTCTCACTATTATAATCAACCCATTAGACAGATTATACCTGAATTGTGAAATTAAATAACTTTGTTAGCAAAAAGCCTAGGGATATAGAATTGTCTTAAAGATAAAAGCTCACTTTAAAAAAAAAAAGAAAAAAGCTCACTTTAATTTCTTGTCTATTTTTGTTTAAATTTTTCCCTGGCAATCTGAAGCCATGATTCATAATTTACTACACAGGGGGTACCTGGGTGGCTCAGTCAATTAAACTTCTGACCCTTGATCTCGGCTGGGGTCTTGATCTGAGGGTCCCGAGATCAAGCCCCGCATTGGGCTCCATGCTGGGCATGAAGCCTACTCAAAAAAAAAAAAAAACAAAAACAAAAAAACTGTGTAGGAGTCTTGTTTCTTTATCTCTACTGAATACTTTTTCCTCATCCCATACTAGCGAGCTATCAGTGCTTTGAGTCTCTCTCTCTCTCTGACTCTGTCTGTCTCTCTCCACATATACATCTCCCCTAACCCACAGATTTCTGAAAAATGTCATTTACTTCCTAGATTTGATCAGTAAGTTTACAAATACAGCTACAATGAAAAAATGATGCAAGCCAGAGAATACATTTTTCTATCTCTGGTATTTCACATTAAGTGAGGAAGTAGGTTTTGTTCTTCTGCCTTTCCCCAGATAGTTCACAGCCCACTCCCAAGCAACTCCCTCCACCACCACTTAGGAATCCTACTTCTGTAAGAACTAGAAAGAAATATAATCCCTGATGACTTGGCTTCTCTGGGCATGGGCGAAGCAGTGGTGTGAAGAGGTATGTGGTGGCCCAGGAACGCTGGCATCTCCTCCAAGCTGGGAGACCAAGCGTTGCTTGGAATTTCTCTCCATTTGAGTGAGCCTGTCACTGGCGTCCTGTTTCTCAGAGCATTATCCCCACTGGTCAGCAGAAAACAAAAACTCACATGAAATTAAATCTCATTCTATAGGAAATATGATTGAGGTCCTTAAGCTGGTCTTGATTTGCAGGGGACATAAGTCCCCTAAGCTATTATCCTTGGGCCAGTGGCACTAATAATAAAGGTACTATTTCATAAAGTAAACTTTCACAAAGAAAGAAACCATAAAAAAATCAGTAGTGAAATTAGTCACTGTTCTTGTATTGTCTTTCTGAGAAATGAGATGCACTTAAAATAGCACTGTACACTTGAAGATGGGAACCGTGATTAATGACAAGGCTTCACCTTATCCAGCAAGAAAAAGAATTGTGCATCGAAACAGACACAGGATATCTCAAAAATTGTAGATGGAGTAGGAAATGTATTTTCTATCTTAAAAAAAAAAAAGCAAGTAATTGCTGCCTCCTTTCAAAGGGTTAAACATTTCTGATTAGGTTTGGGTCATGCATCACATTTTGAGTGTCTAAGCTTAAAGACACACTTCATTGAACCCCATCTAGCAAGCTTCATGCTTATGAAGGTGTTCCTCTTGATTGCTTCTCATCTGGGCTACAAAACGATTGGGTTGGAGACTGACATTGATTAAGTGCAAGAGAACCATGTTTTACTGTGACAGCTGCTAGGCCTCTGTCAACAAATCAATGTTTGTGTTTTTTTCCCCCTTTTCGTCTTAACTCTCCCATTAGCATCCTGCTGTTACTAGAGATGAAAAACATCTCTATAACTGTCTGCTGATTGACCACTTTCTGATTTGCCAATCACATAAAATGTTTTTATGACGGAAAAGGCTAACCCCTCATTCTAAGCAGCTTTTTGTGCACAAATAGTGCAATTTGCTGGAATTCTCCAGGGTGTGGCTGCTGTTCCTATAATTTAGAATCACAATAAATAGCAAGTCATATTTTGCAGAAAAATGTCATTTTACTTCCTGGATTTGGTCAGTAAGTTTACAAATGTACCTTGTCTACCTAGTGAATTTGGTGAGTGTTTTAGCCATGGTCCCAGCCACTGATCTGCTGTCTTGATAAGATAGTCGCCCTTAATAGCTTTTTGTGCCCACAATACCCTTGGTTAGTTATAATAGGGTGAGATTGTTAAAAGCCAGCTCCTTGTGTCATGCTGTGTACCAGGAACAAGAGGTGTGACTGGGAGACAGCAAATACAGAGATCCCTAATGCAACACTGGGTCAGAATAGAACTTTACTGAGGTCATGCAAAACAGCAGACTAGCCTCCTGCCTGTGTGCTTTGGAACTGAGCCCCGAACTTGCCCGACCGAAACAAATATATAGGACAAACCTATATGGAATGAGTAAATTACCACCTAGTAATTAGAGCATTCTGGGACTTTTAAATGGGAAAAGTCTATTTTCACATGCTTTTTGTCTGTGATCTTACTTCATAACCAAATAAGTAGCCCTAAGTCAAGATTTTCACCGTGCTGAGCTTGGATGACATGGTTTATTTTGCTCAGTCAATTTCTCCCTGTGCCTTAGAGTATACACTCAAAAGACATAAAGAATTTCACTGAAAACTTGTTACATCTTCAACAGGCCAAGATGGCAATAGGATTTGAGCACTGGAAGGAGCTCTTTGATGTCCTGAGATGAATAGAGCCATGACTTGCCCACTTTCTGCTAGCTTGATCAGCAAGCCATTGGAAACGAGGAAAGAAAACTCGTATCATCTGTACAATGTAGGAAAAAAATTGCTAGCTCAGATAAAGGAAAGCATCACTAACTATTTCAGAGGACACAAAGAAATGGAGCAGTTAATAAGCCAGTTTCCCAAACAATCCAGCATTGAACATGAATTCTGGCTGTATACTGATGATTCTCTAACTTGTTCCTCCTGGATGCCCTCAGGCCCCCTGGTAAACAAAACTCTGTGCGCGCGCGCACGCACACACACACACACACACACACACACACACACACACACACACAGAGGTAGCTATAGTAACATCTTTTCCTTTTTTCACCTGGGAAAATAGAAATAGAGCTAATAAGGCCAAGTCATGAGGCTAAAGGAGAAAGGAGGAAGGGGTGAGATGAATTAATTTGGTCATAAGGAAAACAGAAAGGCATTGGGAGAGGATACCAGAAGAGTTCCTGCTCTGTGTTCTATGGCCCCAGGCTCTACACTCCTGGAGGGTTTTTTTAATTACTGAAGAGTTAGCCACCCCTTATACAGAATAGCATTATGATTGATGCAGAGGGGTAATTGGAATTTTCAAAAATTCTGAATTTCACAGTAACACTAAAAAGTAGTTAAGAATACTAGGTAGATCCTAATACTTAATACTAAGTAGAGCTTTTGCTCTAAATTACCAAAATAAAAGAAAATTGGAGTTAGGATAATGACCAAAATTGAAAGAGACTATTTTTGCATTTTGCGTCATGGATATCCTAAGAAGCTCTCACAATGCAATTTGTCATGGTTTCCAGAATATTTCCTTATATTCAACCATGTCAAAACCTAAAAGCTTGAACGATACTACTGCATCTGTCATGAAAAATCCACATAGAAAAATGTTATACCAAAGCACTTTAAAATTTATTTGTACGTGTTGTACATGCTCCTTTCTATAGGGACGAATTTTGCTTTTGTTTTTCCCTCTTCTCTCTTACTTTTTGGTTAAGAAAACTCTACATTCCTAAAGAAGTAAAAGTTCAATTGGAACACACAAATGAGTGAAACATCTATGATTATATTTGCCCCCAGTCCATTTATGAAGGGAAGGCATTCCTTCTACTACCAGAGAGAAACTTGAGATCAGTTGTTTTGTTAAGCTCTGAGAATTTTTCTTTCTCTCTGTTCCACCTGTCTCCCCTCTCATCTGTGAAAGAAGGCTTCCAGATGCTTTGGTTTTATGTATAGCTTTCCATCCAACTATGGGGATTAGAGAACCTTATGTAAACACACTACTCTCTCAGTTATCCTAACATACTGCTGCAGAGGGAAGCACGTCATCATGAAGTCCTCAAGCCCCAGCTTTATCCCATGTCTACATGACTACACACCTGGTCGAACAGGAAAGGGCTCAAACTTCATTTTCACCAACTCCAGGTTGAAGGCTAATTATTATCTCATCTGAATTGGTTCAAGGCTCATATTGAAACTACTGTCTTGGGTGACACAAGGAATGACATTGTGAAAGGTGAAATGAACTGGAGTCCCTTCTGTCAGGGGGTTTTAAATGGAGTGGGGAGGCCCATTAAGGAGATGGACCTTATGCATGTCCTCACTGGGTGGAACCATGAACTTTTCAACTGGGCCAAACAGCACATATTCCAAGGACTCTGCAAGAACATCTGCAACTTGCTATAGTAACAGACTTTTGCTTAGTGATAGCCTTAGCAACCAATTATGTTTGGCCAAAATTGGTTTTCTGCCACCAATACCAATCAAAATTCTGTGTAAGCATATAGGAGCATTCCTCTTTGTCTTTAAAAAACCCTTGACTCTTATTCCCTAGTGGGAAACAATTTGTGCTACTACCTGAATCTGTGCTCTTTGAATTGCAATTCTAAGACCCCAAATAAATGCTTGTGCTTTACTTTAACCATGCTTCTTTTCTCAGTTGACAACACATACACATGGGCATTTGAGAATCCAAGAAGGAGCCTGAAGTCCATTTGCAGATATCCAGGGTTAAGGTGAATAAACAGGTACATGTGATGACATTGTGTCTTAGACCATGTTCTCTGGAAACAGGCATTGAGATGGAGACCTGCATGCAGAAAGTTAACCAGGGAGCACCCGTGAGAGCTACAACTATAAGGAAAGAAAGATGATGGAACTGGGCAGTGGGAGAAGCTAACTTGCAAGGTAGCTACAGCTGGGGCTCCAAGGATGGAATGGTGCATAATAATTGTGTCAAGTGAAGCAACGGTGTTGGCCTTATTCCCCCTTGAAGCCAGTATGGGGCCTTGTGCAGCTCCCTCAAAGGGGGCATAACCTTGGTTGAATCAGTTCCTACAGCCAAGGGCGATGCCCCATTGAAGGAGGCAGCTGTGTGCTATTAGCAGCAGACATTCCAAACAACTAGGGGGTAGGTACATCAGCCAGAAGGGGAATCTGGGCAAAGCCATGGAGGATGAACTGGGAAAACTACATTGTTTATGACACAGACACTTTTGCTGTAAGTATAAAAATTCAACATTTTATTTATGGTGGCTCATTTTCACAGAAAAAATGTATTCTAGGTTAGATGCTTTGTTTTGGGGTATGTGTGTTTGTGTGTGTGTGTGCCCATCAGGCCCTATTTATATCTAATTTAGAAGTAATTCCTCTTAGAATCACAAATGAGAACATGGAAAAGATCTGGCCCCAAATGCTCATTTTACTAATAAAGGAACCATTGCCATGTCAAAAGACTGGTTAGCGATAAAGCCGTATCAAGAAAAAAGTTCCAATCTAATTTCCTTTCAGGTCACCATTATGCTTAATTTTAAAATCCTTGACGATCCATTACATCCCTGCCTGTACTGGAATCACTGGGAGGATACAAGAGAAGACTCATGGATCCCACCTCCACGTGGCTTACAATTTTGAGGTCATCTGTTCTAAAATGTGCCCCATTGTTACTGAAAAAGTTACTCTAAGAATAAGCCTTCACAACATTTGTATTAGCTGTTTTATGACAATCTAATGTGAAACTCCGACCTCTTTTTCCCTATAGAAATGTGCCGATCTTCCCATATTTTAATTATAAAGCCAACTTCAGTAATGTTCTCCTTTCTAGCTATCACCTGAGTCTATCTCAAATAACCATGTACCACGAGTGAGAGGTCTGTGCTTCTTTGGAATTAATCATACCCAATTCAGGCTCAAGTACACTCTCCCCATTCTTTGAACCTTCCTCTGTCCCTATATAGTGTACTTGCAGGCTGATATTTCATTTCTCCTCCAATGCCAGATTATTTGCTGTACTGCCATAAATTGCTCTTTTTAGAGATAATTTCTGTCAACATTACATGGGTCCTCCTGTTCCCTCCACCCCACTGGAGATAACGGAGAGCATCTTAAGGCAGGAGGTAGACACTGCAGCTGCCAATCCTAGGGAAAGTGACCGAATGAGCAGTGCGTCCTACCCGCTGTGCTGGAACATTCTGATGTAGTACAGCAAGCTCTGGCCACTAAAGCTGCCCCTGTCCATATGGTGTTTCCCTGTGTCTGCTTTTTTCTCTCAACTGGTTTTCATGATTTATGACAAAGGTGACAAAGACGGTGACAATGATGATAACCCTATCTGTCAAGCACTGTGTCAAATAATTGTACAAATACCACTTTCTTTTTATTTTGATCTACAAAAGGGGCATGATATATTTCAAAGTATTGCAGACATGGCCAAGTACATATCCTACCATGTTCTTACATGACTCCAATCACCAGAACGCAACCATCTACTCATCCTGGTCCCCTATCTAATGCCACCATGAATCTTCAAAAGATACTGCCATGTTCCTGCTGGAAATGTTATACAACTCCCACATTTATTTGTCTTACAACTGTTCCACATGCTTTTTGGATTTTTTTAATACATAAAATTTGGTAGAACTTCTATCTTTTCTTTATAGCAAATAAACATAGTAATAAAAAAAAATGGAAGGCTCAAATCCAAACACCCTTAATACAAACGCATGTCTCTCTCTCTCCAATTCCCTCTGAGAGCAGCCATTATAGAAGCCCACTGGAAAACGAAATCCTCATGCTCCTCTGCTCTGCCCTTAAAGCCCCTCAGTATACAACCTGGCATAAAAACAATCAGACACAAATCTAACCCCAGAGCATTAACGGATGACACATGTTCTTATTTGTTGTTTTGATGGAAAGATGGCACGAAAAAACAATGATTTCTGTCTTAGAAAAATATAAAATTCCTTTTAATTATCTCTGGCTTATCCTCAAGTTTCCCTTCCTCCAAAAACTGCCACTTTTCCCCCTTTTTCCTTAACACATTTCTCTTCATAGTTGCTTCTAATAAAATTGATCCTTTCTCTTCTCTCTCGCTAATCTTTCCAAACTGTCCCCTAAATCCTCTCGTCTTGTAGAACCACTTCGTATAATAAAACAAACAAAACTAGTAGTTTCGGGAAGAAAAGGAAAAGAAAAACAACTAGCAACTATCCAACAGATAGCTTCTTGTTCCATGTCGGATAGGTCGGAAGGAAGGGTTGGTGGAGAGGGTGTGGAGGGTGGTTAGGGTTGCTAGTGGGGCTGAGTTCACCCATCCAAATCAATGGGTAAACTCGTTTGTTTTTTTTTAAGATTGTCTTGCTCCCATGACTCTCCTCGACTTCTTGCTGGAAAGCTCACCCTGGAAATCCTATCAGAATCCCAAAATTGTAACATTAGTAAAAGGAACTGGGATATTTGCTTCTCTGCAAACTGATTAATCTCATCATCAGATTGCCCAGGACTCTAGCCTTAGAGTCTTCTTACCTCCTCCATTCACATGGTTCTAACTGAAGCCTGGCAAACTTCCCCATCGCTGGGTCCATCATCAAAATCCTGGCCTAATCCTTCATCATCTTTTATCCACATGTCTACAACAGCTGCTTAAATAGTTTCAGCTTGCTGCCATCAAAAACCTCTTCCTTTTTCCTTCCGTCTTTTCTCTGATTAGGACTCTTTTTTTCGGACTTTTTATTATGGAAACTTTCAAACCTATAGAAAGGTAGTGAAAATAACAAAATAATCTCTTTTGTTTCTATGTGTTTTAAGCCTGTTTTGTTTCTATGTGTTTACTCTAGGGGTGTTCACTCTTCCTTTCCTCACTCTCATTGTTATTGTGGTAGTCATCGAAGAAGGGGTATCTGTTCTGCCTAGGTTTTTCTGATTGCATTTCCATGATATTATTTAACATGTTGTTTGTTTGCTATGCATTTCCTGTAAATTGGTGGTCAGATCTAGTGGTTTGATCTGTTTTGGATTCTATATTTTAGGCAAGAAAATCTCATAGGTTGTCTCATATACTTGCAATAAGAGGTACATAAGAATGACTCATCTCTTTTTTATGTTACCAGCCTTTGCCAAGATCAATGAGGCATTACAAGCACAATGGTGATGTTTTATCATTTCTTCTTGATTTATTAGCTAGAAATTGTCTATAAAAGAGACATTTTCCTCATTAATTATTTGG
>CM053615.1:16693427-16715360 GCA_028646535.1 Procyon lotor
TCATTCTTCTGCATGTAGCTGTCCAGTTTTCCCAACACCATTTGTTGAAGAGACTGTCTTTTTTCCACTGGATATTCTTTCCTGCCTTGTCGAAGATCAGTTGACCGTAGAGTTGGGGGTCCATATCTGGGCTCTCTATTCTGTTCCATTGATCTATGTGTCTGTTTTTGTGCCAGTACCACACTGTCTTGATGATTATCGCTTTGTAATAGAGTTTGAAGTCAGGAATGGTGATGCCGCCGACTTTGGTTTTCTTTTTCAACATTCCTCTGGCTATTCGTGGTCTTTTCTGGTTCCATAGAAATTTTAGGATTATTTGTTCCATTTCTTTGAAATAAATGGAATTCTTTTTTTTTTTAAGATTATTTATTTATTTATTTATTTATTTATTTATTTATTTATTTACTTGACAGAGACAGAGATCACAAGCAGGCAGTGAGGCAGGCAGAGAGAAAGGGGGAAGCACGCTCCCCACCGAGCAGAAAGCCCGATGCGGGGCTCGATCCCAGGACCCTGAGATCATGACCTGAGCCAAAGGCAGAGGCTTCAACCCACTGAGCCACCCAGGCGCCCCTGTAGAATTCTTTTTGCTAGTATTTTGCCGAGGATTTTTGCATGTATGTACACCAGGGATATTGACCTGTAATTTTCTTTTCTTGCAGTGTCTTATATGGCATTGGTGATGAGTATAATGCTGGCCTCATAAAATGAAATTGGAAGTGCCCCCTCCTTTTCAATGTTTTGGAAGAGTTTGAGAAGGACTGGAGTTAATTCTTTATATGTTTGACAGAATTCACCCATTCAGCCATCTACGCCTGGGCTTTTCTTTGTCCATAGGTATTTTGATTATTGCTTCAATCGCAGGCTTAATTTGTTCTTTTTCTAGCTCTGTGAGATGCAAAGTTAGGTTGTTTATTGGAGATATTTCTTTTTTCTTGTGTACGTTTTTATTGTATAAACTTCCCTCTAGAGCTAATTTTCCCATATCCCATGAGTTTAGATATGTTGCATTTCCATTTTTGTTTATTTCAAGACATTTTTTGATTTCCCTTTTGATCTCTTCTTTTACTCATTGGTTGTTTAGGAGTGTGTTGTTTAATTTCTACGTATCTGTATTTTCCAATGTTCCTCCTGCTATTGACTTTTTTTATACCTTTATTGTCAAAAAAAGATATTTGATATGATTTCAATCTTAATCTTAATCTTCATTAAGACCTGTTTTATGGTCCAACATATGATCTATCCTGAAGAATACTTCAGATGTGCTTGGAAAGAATGTGTATTTTGTTGCTGTTGGATGGGATGATATGTAAATGTCTGTTAAGTCCATTTGTACTACAGTATTCTTAAAATCTAATATTTCCATGCTTATTTTTCTGTCTGGATGATCTATCCATTGCTGAGAGTATTGAAGTACCCTACTATTACTGTATTGCTGTCTATTTATCCTTTCAATTTTGTGAATATTTTCCTTTAATGTTTAGGTGCTCCAATGTTTGGGGCACATATATTTACAATTATTTCTTTCCCAGCTTTATTGAGATATAATTGACTTAGAATATTGTGTAAGTTTAAAGTGTATGATATGATGATTTGATATTTGCATATTTTGCAAAATGATGTCTACAATAAGGTTAGTTAATATATTCAACATCTCACATAATTACAACTGTTTGTGTGTGTATTAAGAAATTTTAAGTTTTATTCTCTTATATCAACTTTCAAATATATTATTTAGCATTGTCCACTATAGTCACCACAAGATAGATAGATACATCCCCATAAGTTTTTCATCTTATAAAAATTTTTACCCTCTGACTACCTTCACCTCTTTTCCCCATATCAGGAAGGAAGGTTTATGAGGAAGCAGAATAAAGATGCTCATTATCTTGATTATTTCACAGGTGTATACATATGTCAAAATTTATCAATTTGGATGCTGTCAACTGTATAGTTTATTGTATTTAAATTATATTTCAATAGGCTGCTAAAAAATAAAGAAAACAGAAACTAAAATATGACAATAAAACAAATAAAATAAAATATGACAATAGATTTGGTCATATTTAGAAATTTTGAAAGCTTGGACTGAATTGATAGACCACTAAGTAAGGAAAATATGAAGCAATGACTAACTACAGGTAAAACATTTGATCAAGAAAGGAAATGAAATTCTGGTATATGTCACATGGCTCTGTTATGAATAATATTTATGTAATCACAATAAGATTTTAACAATAAATATTGATTTATCAAATTATAGTTAACTGTGTTGAGAGAGTAGGGAAATAGGAGTTTAAGAGGTTGGTGGTATAAATGAGATAAAGTATACTCTTGCATAATAAATAAAAACTTCACAAATCAAGAAATAACATGCTAGCCATGCTATTTAATAGATGGGGATAAATGGTAGAAGAGATAGCCTAAATATTTGTAGGTAGTTTTGTCTGGTTTTGGAGAAGACAGGAGTCTACTTTTATTATAAAATTTGAGATGTTATTTGAATTTTTTTACCTATGTACTAGTATCATTTTCATAAAAATAAAACCTAATTACTTAAAACCCTGGGAAAGTTTGTATTTCATTACAGAAAATAATTCCACCCAACATTATTGAAATTAAAATTTTCAATGCCTAAAGAGAGAAAACATTCAGGAAAGAGCTACATTGAATAATTCAATCCCTAAATGTTCTGGATAACTGAAATTTTAATACATTGCTTTAATTTTGCTCTTAATAGAGTTTAACAGTTCAACAGAGTGCTCTGAAATTTCTAATTCATTATAGAATAGAATATAGAATTCATTATAGAGTACTTAAGACCTTCAAAGCACTAAGAAATACAAAATAATGTATTTCTATTCATGCTAGTGTATAAAGTTTCTCTAATCATAGTTAGAAATAGGATATTTGAAAATTGGTTAGTTGGTATATCATGATCTACAGAAATATACATCTGACTTCAACTTATTAGTTCTCTTATTGATATCACAGACATATGATCCCTATACATTTTATGTTTAGCATGTATTTTGTGTCAATAGAATTTTTTCTACATTTTAAGATTATTTTTTTTCTAATTGTACCACGAAAAATAGGAAAAAGAATGGAAATTATAAAGCTAGGGAAGATAACAGAACCACTACAACTCAATACATAATATATAATTGAGAATTAAATTTTAAAAATATAACAGACTTATTGATCTATTCTCAATATAATAGCACAGCAGAGGGCTTGGATATTTATTATGAAAACATTTTGCAGACAGGACATTTTACAGATTTAGCAAAGGTGTACAATGTAATTGAGTAGAAAACTAATAAATTAAGCAACAAATTAGCTCATATAATGAAACATATATACTTCTTCTAAATTAATCCTCTAGGCTAAATTCTTCTTTGTGGGTATTTTCTAATTCTTTTTCCCATTCTCCATGGTGCCTCAGTTTGAGCAATGTTAGTCATAATTTGCCTAATACAATATTTTTTCATATTTTTCAGTATTTTTTCTCAAAGGCCCGCAAAAATCAATTACCTAGTAAATAAAATAATTTAGGAGCATTCCAAATGTTCCCAAAGTAAATACATGGATTTTAGGTTTGAACTTTATTTTTGGAACTTTCATTGAATGGCATCAGAAAAAGAGAGGTGACTACGATAACTAATAGCCTCAAAATACCAGTTTTCTAGAGCTACATGTTGCTCTGGCTATTGACAATCCAGATATATCCAGAGCAATATTTATTTGAGTTCAATTTGTTGATTTCTTAGGCTGAGCCCTTTGCTGAGATACTTGCACACAACTCAATTGAAGGGCTTGGGGGGCATCTGCGTGGCTCAGTCAGGTAAGCATTCGATTCTGGGTTTTGGCGTGGGTCATGATCTTATGGGTCCTGAGACTGAGCTCCTCATGGGCTCTGCATTCAGTGGGGAGTCTGCTTAAATATTCTTTCCCTCTGCCTCTCCTCCAACTTGGCCGAGCAAGAATGCACGCACATACTCTCTCTCAAATAAATAAGTCTTCTTTAAAAAAAAAAAAAGAATTTAAGGATTAGAAGGAAATTTGAAGGTCACTGAGTCCACCTACCGCCAAATAATATCATATTACCTCAGAATATTAATATATAAGAACAAGTCCCTCTCTATGTTGCTAAACTCAACATATACTTTTCAGTATTTGACTTGCTGAAACACTGAGTAGGGCCAGTCACTGTTACCCGTCCCATGCCTCTTTCAAAGTATGAAAATGGCCTTCAAGGCCCTTGGTTACTTCTCTTTTGCATCTTTTGCTACTAAATCACCTTTTTGGCTCTAGAAAAAAATGAATGCATCTTGCTCTAGCATGCCTTCAAAGTGTTTCCTCTTGCTTGAACTCTAGCTGTTACAGACTGGCTTCTCTGAGTCTAAGATAAAGGTTGGTGTGCCTCATAATAATAATAATAATAATCACATAATAATAATCGCTGAAGGGTGTTCTCAAGATGAATACTTGGGGAAGAGAAAGGGGAAGGAGGGTAGTACTAGGGAAACTTGTAAGGTTAGTAGGATGAAGTACAGGGCCCTGCAGCTGTGGCTTTGAGGCCATAACTAATATTTGCTCCTCTTCTCTACTGTCTATTCTGGATTCCCTTTATCCCCATCTAGCAGTTCTGCTAGTCTTGGTGGCTTTCCTGGTAGTAATCTAGACTCAAATTCCTGTGGAGCTAAGTTGCTTGTTGCCATGGACTTCTGTTTCCACAATTGCTTTGCTTTTCAATTTATCATCAAAAGTGGATAAGGGAATGTCAAGTAGCTCCCAAATGGATCACATTAATGATAAATACATTTCCCTCTGCTCCCTTGTTTAATAGCAGTACTACTCTTTCCTGATGGTCATAGCCAATTAACACTGTTAGGGTAATAACTCTTCTTGTCTATTTTCCTTTGACACAAGAAATAGGAAGTGTGCAGGCACCAACTGGCTGCTTAGAGCTTAATGGGCCCTTGCAATCTTCTCAGAGCTAGTGCCTCAGGTTGGCCTTCTATCAATCTTATCACTGTCAATTGATCCTCTTTGGTGAGCATTAGAATGTGATTTGAGTATCTTTGTACAAAGTATGCTTACTCCTACAAGTCTATCCACAAGCCTTTACTCCAGATCTCCTGGTCCTCAATTTCTCAACTTCTTCCTTCTAGGCCAATCAGCCAAACCATTTGCCACTACCCACGAGTTTGTACATACCGTAACCATAAGCCACTTCCCTTTTCACTCTGCTTAAAGCTCTGCCTATTGTGACAATTTATCTAAATTGCTTTCTTTCAATGTCATCACTGATTGGGGAGGTTTGGGGAAACTGTCATTTTTTTGGCTTACCAACATACCAGCGAACTCATCCATGAACCAAGTTTGGCTGTGTCTTTCTTAGTCAGCTGCTTACAAGGGACCTCCTATGGGGTTACACATAGGTGATCTAAGGGAGGATCTAAGGTAGGTACAAGAGAGGGAGATTATGTGAGTCTGAGCCACGAACTTGTGCAGCTCACTTGTGCCCTCTAACTTTTTTCATGCCCAAACCTGAACATACAGTTTCCATTTTACGATGGATTGTTGCTAGGCTTGCAGACCTTATCACTTAATGAGTATGACAGAACCCAGTTTATGATGGGAAACTGCGGTTTATGATTGCCAGATGACCCATAGCCAAGTCCTCTATCTTTATCAGAACCGATTATCAATGTGGGAATTACTTTTCAAAGAATGTATGATTCCTCACTGCCAATGGCAAAGTCTTATACTAACATTTTAAAGGTACGTACGATGGTTCACCGATTCGGGCTTACCACACCTCCACATGGCATCTGTTCTCATCACAAATACCACCAATGTTACATTTTCTTCATCATACAGCCCGGACATCAGGCCTCTTGAACTGCAGCTTGAAATACTGCAGAACCTTCTCCTGCTCTTGGCCCCAATCAAAGCTAGCAGCTTTTCAGGTCACTCGGTAGGTATATAGGGGATACTGTAAACCTCAGAGTTGGACCATCTGCCTCTGTAACCCAAAAAGGCCCGCTGGGTATTGTGCTTCCTTCTTTAGGGAAGGAGATGTGACATGCAATGATTTGTTCTTACTTTGGAGAGGATGCCACGAAATATCTCAGACTAATGGATTCCTGTATATTTAACTAATGTGTTAAGCCACTTCATAGAATTTATTTCTCACCTTCTAGAGCATATGTATTTTAACAATGCCTCTCATATACTGGTTTTGCTTCTTCTTCTTTTTTTTTTTTTTAAAGATTTTATTTATTTGACAGAGAGAAACACAGCGAGAGAGGGAACACAAGCAGAGGGAATGGGAGCGGGAGAAGCAGGCTTCCCCCGAGCAGAGAGCCTGATGCGGGGCTTGATCCCAGGACCCTGGGATCATGACCTGAGCCGAAGGCAGACGCTTAATGACTGAGCCACCAAGGCGCCCCTGGTTTTGCTTCTTGATAATCTGGTCCAATTAGCATGTTATCAATATAGGCTCTGACAGTCCAGGTTTCTTCAGACTACACTATGACAGTTGGTGAGAGAGTTAGTATAGCCCTGAGGTAGGGCCATAAATGTATTATATTCCACTCTTCCAAGTGAATGTGAACCGTTTCTGATCTTTCTTCTTGATAAGATGTAAAAAGAAGCATTAGTGTGATCAAAGGCCACATATCATGTTTCTGAAGCCATGCTAATCTGCTCTAGTAAAGGTATCATATCTGGTTAATACTGAGTTTATAGTAGTCCATTGTCGAACTTAGAGTACAGTGTTATTTTCCAGAGTTCATCTGGATTTTCACTGGGCCAGACTGAAAAATAAATGGAGATTATGAGGGGGCCTACTTCCCCGGTATCCTTTAGTCTGTATATTTGTATGTCCTTGGGATAAAATAGGATTTTTCTTTCCTCTGGGTGGAATGAAAGCCTCTTTATATACTACAAAGCAGGCCATATGAATTTCATGTTCAGTATTTAATTACTAATTAAACACTTCCTGATTTTCACATCTTTTCCCAAAATACCAATCATGCTTAGCAATAGTCACCCTATTAAACTTTCCTTATAATTATAATAATTATCCCTTCCTCTATATACACCCACACACATACCCATACCCATACACACACACACACACACACACACACACACAAATTTCCCAAATAATTGATATATTGCCCCCAATATGGTAGCTAGACACCAAAGATGCTGCCTCTCCCCAGTAGAATACATCTCCCGTTATTCACATCCTTGCATGGTCCTCTTCCCTTGAATCTGGATTGGCCCCATGACTTGCTTTTGACCAATACAGTACAGTAGAAGTCATGCTGCATAGATTCCAAACTTCAGCTATAAGAAGCATTTTTCCTTCTGCCAGGGTCTTTGGAACACTTGCTCTTAGGCCGCATCCTTTCTGAACCTAGACTACAGGTCATGAGAAACCCAAACCACACACATGGACCACATATAGGTACACTTATCCACAGCCCAATCTGGGCTTTCAGCCAACAGACAGCACCAACAGCAAGCCAGGTGAGCAAGCCATCTTTGACATCTAGCCCAAATGAGTTTTTAGATGATTGTGGCTCTGGCCAACACCGCAGAACAAGAGCACGGTGGCCCCTCTACCCAGATAAGCCTAGGAAATCCACAAAATTCCATTCTAGCACGTTTAATTTATTATATAGCAGTAGATAATGGAAACAACTGGTATACTCTTCCCAGTTCACCACTGACAAAAATTTTAACTATTAAAAATCTATTTTGTGCTAGGGGCATTTACATATGAATAGAATATATTCATATTCCACTCACTGATGGAGTCATCACCACCAGTTACCTGATACGTGGTCCACCTCCTTCATCTCATCTTAGCATCTGTGTTCTCACAACATTCCTGGTACCAACCAATAAAGTTTGGGTTCCCCAGGAAGCAGATTTTTGAAACATCAGTTAGAGTACAGAGACTTTCTTAGGGATTTCTCTTATGATCAAAAGCTGTGGAATAGGAGGGAAATAAAGGAAAGGAAAGAGAAATGAGTTGATTAAAAGCTTGGGTTGTGATATAGTCTCATCCAAGGCTACAACTGACTCCATAGAGAGTTCTGCAGCTAGGCAGGCTCTTCAGAGTTACCACCTATTGTGGCAGTAGACTAGGCCTTTATGCTCTGGCAGAGGCCAGTCAATGGAGGCAGTTTGCCCTTGGGAATGAGACATGACCTTAGACAAATACAGACTTCCAAGGGGAAAGTCCAGAAAGGCCTGACAGCTGAAGGCTATCAATCAGCAGTAGGAGAGTAAGTCCCAAAAGGAGGATCTGGGCAGTTTCTCATAGCGTCCCCCAACCCAACCATTCCTCTTCTCTGCCTCTCAACTCTTAACCAATGCAGATGTTACCTCAGATGTATGTTCCATCAGTGCACATTTCTTCACTCCTTTTATATAAGTAGATATTCCCCTACATATCTCAAAACATTTACTTCTTATTTTACTTTATGGTACTTAACAAACTCTATTACGGTCACTAATTTTCTTCTTTCTCTTCTTTTACTAGACTGTAAGCCCTAAGAGAGAGGAAAATGCAAATATATATGCACACACACACACACACACACACACATACACATATATATATAACTTTTTAATACAAAGTGGGACATATGGTAATCCTTAAAAATATGAATAAAATAATCAAGCATTTTGTAAGTCCATAATAATATGGCTAAACCACTCTCAAACCAGATGATCTTCTCCTTGCCTCTCTCCCGTGCTATTGCTTTGATCTGCTAGGGGTTAGCTGAGAGGGATGCAGATTCGTAGATCCAGAGTGCTTGCTTCAGTGATAATCCCAGAAGTATGCTCACAGCTATTCTCTGTGTTTGAGCTCCCCATGGCAAATACCAAATATTTCCTGAGTCAGGCACTTTATAAAAGTGGGATATAAAGTATAAAATACAGCTCTCAAAAAAATTCAGTCTGTGCTTCTCCCGCTACCATTCCCTCTGCTTGTGTTCCCTCTCTTGCTATGTTTCTCTCTGTTAAATAAATAAAATCTTTAAAAAAAAAAAAAAAAAAGGGGGCACCTGGGTGGCTCAGTCGTTAAGCGTCTGCCTTCAGCCCAGGTCAGATCCCAGAGGCCTGGGATCGAGCCCCGCATCAGGCTCTCTGCTCTGCAGGAAGCCTGCTTCTCCTGCTACCATTCCCTCTGCTTGTGTTCCCTCTCTTGCTGTGTTTCTCTCTGTCAAATAAATAAAATCTTTAAAAAAAAAAAAAATTCAGTCTGAAAAACTATGTCTGATCAATGGAGCAAGCAGGATAATGTAAGCCTTTGAGAAATAAAAATGATCATACAACTATTATTATGTTTATTTACATAACTTAGAGATGACATGAACTTTCGTGATTTAATATGTAAGTAAACTTTGTAAGTAAAAAAATATTTTCATAAATAAGTATATAAGTAAATGACAATTTAAAACATGCTCACACAACTACCTGTGCATTCTAAATAGATATCAATATGCAAACAGATATGTAGACAGATATCATTTTATATTAAAATCTATTAAATTCTATAGATGGTGTTTTTTAGAAGATTTATTTATTTATTTGAGAGAGAGAGAGAGAGCACTCAAGTGCATGAGCAGGGGGAGGGACAAAAGGAGAATCTCAAGCAGACTCTGGGCTAAGTGCACAGCCTAATGTGGGACTTGATCCCATGACCCATGGGATCATGACCTGAGCCAAAATCAAGAGTCAGATGCTTAACTGACTGAGCGACCCAGGCACCCCTTTCTAGGTGGCATTTTTAAATGAAAAAGCATATATGTTTTTCCTTATGCTCCACATGTAAGTGAAACCATATGATAATTGAGTACTGGGTGTGGAACATGAACAATGAATCTTGGAACACTGAAAAAATAAAATAAAATAAATTGAGAATAAAAAAGAAAAACATATATGATATGCCTAGGAGTCTGGGCTCTAATCTCAAGGCAATAAGGATCTACTGAAAAATATTAAACTAGAGAATGGCTTCATCAGATTTTCTTTTTAAAAAGATTAGGACTTTTGATGAAGTCCATTTTATCTCTTTTTTTTGTTTGTTTTTGCTGCTTTTAATTTTGGTGTCACATCTAAGAGCTGACTGACAAAAACCAAGATCATGATGATTTCTTCAAAGAAATTTTTAAAGAAAATTTTAACTTTTAACTTTTATATTTACATGTTTGACCCATTTTGAGTTAATTTGTGTATATCCTATGAAGTAAGGGTCTAATTTCATTCTTTTACGTGTGACTATCCAGTTATCCCAACGCCATTACTGAAAAGGTTATTTTCCCTATAATGGTCTTGACACCTTTGCCAATAATCAGTAGACCACAGACACTTCGGGTTTTCTTTAGACTCTTAATTCTATTTCACTGATTTATATGTGTTTCCTAACCCCAGTACCACAATGCATTGACTACTGTTTCATTACATTAAGTTTTGAAGTCATAAAGTATGAATCCTCCAATTTTGTTCGTCTTCTTCCTCTTCTTTTTTTTTTTTTTTTTTGCTTTTTCAAGATTGTTTGAGCTATTCCAGATCCCTTGGAATGGTCAATAAATTTTAGAATCAGCTTGTCAGTTTCAATAATAAGCTGGCTGGAATTCTGATAGAGATTGTGTAGAATCTATGAATCAGTTTGGGGAGGGTTACCAACTTAACAACATTAAGAAGTCTAATCCATGAATACATGATGCTTTTCTATTTAATTTTCACACACAGTGTCAGAGTATACATTTTATACTCCTTTTGATAAATTTACTACTAAATATTTTATCTTTCTTGAAGCTGTTGTAAATGGAACTATAAAAGACATTATCAGGGCACCTGGTGGCTCATTTGGTTAAGCGTCTGTCTTTGGCTCAGGTCATGATCTCTGGGCCTGTGTTGGGCTCCCTGCTCATCAGGGGGTCTGCTTCTCCCTCTGCCCTTCTCCCCCCATGCCATTCATGCTCTTTCTCTCTCTCTCTCAAATAAATAAATAAAATATTTTTTAAAATATCTGACTAAAAAAATTAATTAGAACTTTCAGCTCCATCTAGAGCCTAGAAGTCATCACTCCCATCCTACAACAACAAAAAAAGCTCAACAAACTGAAAATGACTTTTCTCAGATCCATCAGAGAATTGATGTCACAGGGCAAATCACTACCCCTAATTTGGAGAGACAAGAGAATATAGAGAATCACAGCCAAGATCAACAAACTAGGAGCAGAAGCCCCTGCAGATAGTAACTGATAGGAGCACGTAAATGGTGATTTTTGATAAACTACTGAAGGCTGAGTACAGACTAGGTTGAGGGTTAGAACTTCCAGCAGTATCTCCTAGTCCATACTCAACCTGCAGCAATTCATCACAATTACCATTTAAGTGTACCTATCAGTTACTCCCTCTAGGGGAGGGGGAAAATTAGGAGTTGCTAATCAGTGGGTATAAAGCTGCAGTTATGCAAGATGAATAGATTCTAGAGATTTGCTGTATAATATGTGCCCAGAGTTAATAGTACAGTTTGCACAATTAAAAATCCACCAAGAGAATAGATCTCATGTTAAGTGTTCTTACCACAATAAAAGAAAGCTGGCAAGAGTTAACTTTTGAAATATATTTAGAGATACATCTTTTTGGTGAACTTCTTATTCATAGCTCTTGTTCTAATTTTCATTAAAACTGTCATTTTGGGTGCCTTGGTGGTTCAGTTGGTTGAGCATCTGATTTTTTATTTTGGCTCAGGTCATGATCTCAGGGTCCTGAGACTGAGGTTCACACCAGGCTCTGCACTCATGCTGCAGAGATTCTCTCTCTCCCCCTGCTCCTCCCTACCCCACACACTCACACATGTGTGTTCTCTCTCCAATAAAAAAAAAAATCTTTTTAAAAAACCCCAAACAACTGTCACTTTATTAGTGTTCTTTATGTATTAATTCCTGTTACGCATATTGTAAATATGTTTCCTATTTGATCAAATGCTTTTAAAATTAAAAAAAAAATCTGGGGGCTCAGTCTTTGCAGAGACCTCCATGTTTTTGTGGGTTTTATCTCCAGGAACCCCAGCTGGTGTTCAACGTGACAATCTGAGCAAACCTCCTCCTATTCCAGGCAGGGGCAGTGGGGGCAAATTTACCATTTTGAAATATATTCAGAGGTTTTCCATAACAAAAGTCTGTCCTCCAGGGAAAACTACTATACTACATCCTTATCTGACCTAGAAGAAGCACAATTATCTAACTGCAGCTCACTATCCTTCCTATCTAGAGACAGAGGAAAAAAAAAAATAAAGACTAAAAAAGGCTTCTGAAAGTCAGAGCCCAGGGATTGAGGCCCACTAAACGCTGAGAAATAATAACAGTAGGTTATAATCAAGAGACCTACAAAACACAGGCCCCACCAAAGTTCTTAGGCAAATAGAAACACAACAGGGGAGGAAACAAACAAGAAAACTAGAAAGGAACTGAATCCTCAGTCACATTTGTCTGCAGAAACATTAAACAGAGCTAGCTCCTAGCCCAATTAATGTAAAGCTTCACACTAAAGGCTTATTTGCCTTGGTTCCTATTAAGTGATACACCATGTCCAGCTTTCAACAAAAAATTACAAGCTGTGTTAAAAAGCAAAAAAAAAAAAAAAAAGAGTCTGGAGAGACGAATCATCAAAACCTGTCTCAGATATAACACAGATTGTGGAATAATCAGACAAGGTATTTTAAAAAACTGTGATAAATATGTAAAGGACTCTAATGGAAAGAGTAGACTATAAGAAAGAACAGAGGACTAATATAAGTAGAAAATGTGAAATTCTAAGAATGAATCAAAAGAAAATCCAAGAAATTAAAAACACTGTAACAGAAAGGAAAAATGTTTGTTTCAAAATACTGGGCAGTATTCTTTCCAAGGAAAGAATCAGTGATATTGAGATATAACAGTAACTTTCTAAGCTGAAATACAAAATTAAAAAAAAAAAAAAGAAAAAACCAATTTTTTAAAAAAGGAATCAAATAGCCAAGAACTGTGGGACAATTACAAAAGGTACAACATATATGTAAGGAGACTAGGACAAGAAGAAGAGAGAAAGGAGCAAAAGAAATACATGAAGTAAGGATGGCTGAGAATTTTCTAAAATGAATGACATACACCAAACCAAATCCAAAACAAGCAAATCCAGGAAGCTCAGAAGACACCAAGCAGGATAAATAACAAAGATCTAACCTAGAGATATCATATCCAAACTGTGGAACACCAAAGGCAAAGAGTATATGTTGAAAGAAGCAAGAGGAGTGGGAAAACACTTGGGAAAACTTTTTTACCTATGAAGGAACAAAGAAAAAAAATTACACTGAATTTCTTATCAGAAGTCATGGGAGCGTGAAGAGAACAGAGTAAGGTAGTCACAAAGTTGAAAGAAACATTAAAATCTGGAATCTGGAAAACATTTCAACGTTGAAAGAAACATTCCAATCCAACACTGGAAATCGGTATCTAGTCACATTACCCTCCAAAACTGAAGGAGAAATACTTGTCGTCCAAAGGCTGAGAGAATTTGCCAGAAGTGTTACAATCCTCAGAAAGAAGCAAAATGATACAGATCTGAAACTTGCATCCACATAAAGAAAGGAAAAGTGTAAGGAAAGGAATAAATGAAGGTAAAGCAAAACTATAAGTTTGTTCTTATGATTAATATAATAGACAACTGTTTAAAGCAAAATCAACAACAATATATTAGGAGGTTAGAGCACTCGGATACGTGAAATGAATGCTGTAAGGATCAGGAGAGGGGAAGGGGAACACTCCATTACAAGGTAACTGCACTATGTGTGGCGTGCAACGGTGTTGTCTGCAAGTGGACTTAGTTGTAAATGTATATGGAAAATTCTAGTACGGCCGCCAAAAAAAAAAAAAAAAATTAAAGCCAAGTAGAATTAACATGCTAAGAGAAAAGATAAGATTGGATCGTATAAAATGTTCAGCTGAAATCAGAGAAGGCAGAAAAAGAAGGAACAAAAAAGAAGAACAAGTGCAATGAACAGAAAAGAATATCAAACACGGTTGATATTAATGCAACTATATCAATAATCACTTTGCATCTTAGTGGCTGAATACACCAACTAAAAGATAAGGGACAGAGTGGATTTAAAAAAAAAAAACCTCAAGTACATGTTGTTTAGAAGAAACCCATTTTAAACATGAAGACACACAGAGATTCAAAGTAAAGGAGACAGAGAAAAATATTCCATACAAACACTAATTAAAAGAAAGCTAGGGTAGCTATATTAATCTCAGACAAAGCAGACTTCAGAGAGAGGAAAATCACAGGGATAGAAAGGGGCATTATATAATGATAAAGGGTCAATCCTTTAACACCTAACAGTTGTTAATATATACGCTTTTAACAATACAGTGTCAAAATACACGTGGCAAAAACTAATAGTACCTCAAAGAGAAATAAATGAGTTGACCGTGATAATTGGAGACTTCAACACCCTTCTATCAATAATTGATAGACGTAGCAGTTAGAAAATGAGTAAGGACAGAGTTGAATTGAACAGCACCATCAATCAAATTGATCTATTCAATATTTATAGAACACTTCACCCAACAACAACAGTAGAACACACATTCTTCTCAAGTTCACATGGAACATTCACTGAGAGAGACCACATTCTTGGCTATGAAATACACCTTAACAAATTTAAAAAAGAATAGGAATCACATGAAGCATGGTCTCAGACCACAGTGGAATTAGACTAGAAATCAGTAACACAGAGAAGCAGGAAAATCCCCAAATAGCTTAATATTACACAACAATGTTCTGAACAACATTGTGTCACAGAGAAATCTTAAGACAAATTTTAAAATATTTGAATTAAACAAAAACTGGAAGCAATCAAGACATCCTTCAGTAGGTGAATAGGTAACAAACATCCAGACAAGCAGGAATATTATTCAGTGATGAAAAGAAATGAGCTATCAAGCCACTAAAAGACATGAATGCATATTGCTAAATGAAGGAATACAGTCTGAAAAGACAACATACTATCTGAGTCTAAATATATGATATTCTAGAAAAGGCAAAATATAGAAAAAAGTAACGAGATGGGTAGTCACCAGGGGCACAGCGTGGGGGTGGGGGATGAACTCGTGCCACACTGGGAGCTTCTAGGACAGTAAAACCATTCTGTAGGATAATATAATGGTGACCACATCACATTATGCATTTGAGAAAACCCACAGAATTCTGTAACAGGAAGAGTGAACCTTAAATGCAACTATTGACTTCAGTTAATAAAAATGCTCTGATATTATTTCATTATAGTTGTAACAACTGTACTACACTAATTAATGCCAGATGTTCACAATTGTGGACGTTTTGTGGGGGAAGTGCAGAGGGGGGTGGATATGTGAGAATTATACACAGGCTCATTTGTCCTGTAAATTTAAAACTGTTCTAAAACAGTCGCTTAATTAAAAAACAAGGTTTGCATGTGTTGAGTGTAAAAAAAAAATTGGAGAACCGTCGAGAATAAAGGCAAGGAGACCAATTACAAAGCTATCAATTAAGGTTAAGCTAGAGAATGATGGTGGTGGTTTGAAATTACGTACGAGTGATGAGGGTGGAATGATATTGAAAAATTTAAAATACTGTGAGGAGGGGGACAGGGGATTTTTAAAAGGATGGGTAGGAAAAGGTGACAGGTAAGAAGAGACAAGTAGCTCCCTCAACATTCTGGCTTCGCAAAACAAATCTTCAGCAATCAGTAAACCTCTACTGTACTAGAAAGAAATATCCATGGGTATTTTAGGAATTCATCTTGCTAAGAAGCAACAAATACTGCTAATAATCCACTAAAATTAATCGGAACTCTTTTTAAATTTTCTATGGAATTTCAAAGGCTTACAGCGACTTACTAGTGTATCATTGATGATGGAAGATCCTTAACACAGAACAGTGTCTAAACCATTTGCCTTTGTAGTCAGACCTCATGCAACATGGATCTGGATCAGTTCTGCTCGTGCTGGGTACAGCAGAATTAACTGATATTGATCACATTGGCAATCTTGTAAAAATCAGTCTCACTGTTGAGCAATGGTAAGACAGTTACCTGGGATTTCAAGACGGGATGTATGTTGTAGGGCATGGGGGGGGGCGCAGCAACACCTCCTTAAGCTTCATGTCTCTTTTGTTGTCAAACCTGTGATGAACAGAAGAGAAAAGATTTATTGGAATGTTTTCCTGTCATATAAGACAAGATATACTGAAATGGATGCTTGAAATACTCATTAATAAGACATGGGTTGTCAGCCTTGTAGAGCAGCGCAGGCTAAATCCATTATGATTAAGGGCCCTCATCTTAAAGGTAATTTGCACTAAAAGGTAGGCAAACAGCCAAAAGCTCATAATCCTACTTGCATTTCAGAGACATGCAAGAAAGAAGAGAGAACATTTTTCCTTCAGGTATTTGTGTGTAGGAAATGGCCTGATGTATTTCTCAATCTCTGTGTGTGCGTGTGTGTGTGTGTGTGTACACTTAACGCATGTGGACCAGTTAAAAGAAGAGACCTAGGGTCTCTCTTTAGACTTAGGGTCTAATTGAGCCTCCATTTTTCACTCAATATGAACCATGGTATTCAGTAAGAAGAGAGTTACATTTGGCCACTATTTTTGGCCTACTGTGAGTAACCCACAGACACAGAAATAGGGTACATCTCCCCTGAAGACATTTATTCAAAAGTTTTGCTCAAATGGTCAAATATGCTGTCGCAGACATTAGCGTGGATCAGTTTAATCCAACACTGCTGACTTCATAAAAAGAGATTTCCTGTAAAGAATCAAGTCAAATTTATTCATCTTTGTAGTCAGATTGTAGTCAGACTGCAACCAGTTAGGACTGCATTCCCCTACATGTAAAGAAAACCCTATTAGAATACGGTTTAATTTTGTTCACAGGACACTGAGTCCAGAGATAGCAGCCCCAGGCTGTCCAGGGGTTTCATTATGCCCACAAGGCCCACACAACCTCCCTGTGTGTCCGACCACCCTTATTACGGGCCTTTCCTCTTCCTGGTTGTTGACTCATGGTTACAAGAAGGTGCTTCACTCTCAAAGTCACATTCTAAGAAACAAAAGGCGAAGGCACAAAAAAAAAATACCTGCCGGCTCAAACTGTCGTTTTAACAATGTGAAAATAGGTCAGCAATAGCATTTCCAGAATCCCAATCCCAGTGACTTAACATTTACATCTCCCTGGCGAAGCCGGGTCACAGGACTCCCCATCGTTGCAAGGCCTCTGAGAAGTTCTGTTCTTTCTAATACGGGCACACTGCTGCCCCAGTCAAACTTGCAGTGTTGGCAGTTAAGTATTAAGGAAAGAACGTCCCTGGGGTAGACATCCAGCCAGATCTATACCCTTTCCACTTAAACCCCGCTGACCTCCTTATTCTCATTTTCACATTTTGAAAGCATTTGTCGTGTCTTCACCTTTCTGAAGACAATGACACTTCAAGGATAGCTGTTTTCTCGTCAGAGAACTTAGGCAAAAACGAAGAACTGTTCTTTCAGATGGGAACCAGGAGTTCTCTAAAGTAACCAAAATGTTCTATGATTCAGTTATAGTCAAAGATAACAGAAAACAAATTCTAATAGAGCCCAAGCAGCATTCTACATGCTGTAATTGAGCACAAATGTGTTCCTGGTCTCTGGCAATATCACTGCATCCCTAACCCCTGCAGAAAATCTGGGTCCCCTGTAGTCACAATCAGTGGGACATTTAGACTTTGTCACATGTTTGCTATAGTGGGTAAGCTTTAATACTAATTTTTCAAGAAGCCGTGCCTTGTGTGTGTTATAATTTTTGAGATGCTTTTTAACTATACTTATTTATCCTATTTTTAAGATGTCTTCAAATGAAAATATAACCTTCTCTCAACATAGATAGGAAATATTTCTTGTAGGCTTATCTATTGATTTCAAACCCCTTCCTTATGCATGTTGCCATAAATCCTAGTTAACAAAAGGATTGGTTATGCAGTTTTACTACAGAATCAAGGGGATTCTTTCCCTCTCCTCCTCCTCTCCTTCCTTCCTTCCAGAGTAACTGATAGGGAAAAGCATGAAAGAATTTTGAGGAATTCTAGAAACCTGAAATTACATGTGTCACTGTGACAGTGACAGAATTCTAATGCTAATTTATAAAGTTTACTTGGAGATTTCATAATCATTCACATCTGATTTTTAATTGTGACAATTTCTGAAAGGCAATTCATACATACCTAGACCCTGGCAAAGAAATAATTTGGATAAAAACACTAGGTAATACCAACAAGACAACCTTTAAAACTGAAAAAGATGCAAACTTCTCTATTTTGATTCAAGAACTCAATTCCATAAGACTGACAGAGAAAATGAAAACAATCTGGTTTCACCATATTCCAGATTAAGCAAGCACTGATTCAGCAAAAGTCAAGAGCATAATGGAGTTTGCTTCTTTAAAAAAGAATTTAAAATTATCTAGCACCCAAAGCAGTGGACAGGGTCCCTTTACTTGCAGGTTAGATCTAAAGGTTAGATCACCTTTAGAATGCAAAATATAAAGAGCTTAATTCTGGGATCTGAACAAATCAACAGAACAAGCCCTGAAGGATGGTCAAGGTAAGAGGGGCCTGAGGACCTCAGCGTACAAGAGGGCTAACACTGTTGAAGAAGCTGAGAATTTTTGATATGGAGGTGGGTAACATGGGGTTGGGAGAAGAGGGAAAAGGAGAGGACATGATACAGGGTAGATTACTAGAAACAAAATATTCATGGGAAAAGAGAGACTTTTTTTTCCCAAGACAAGCGATGGGACTCCCTGCTTAAAACCCTCATTGGGTGTCCCATTGTATGCTCTCCCGAAAACTGTTGCGTCCTCATCTTGTCCCACCTGCCTTCATGCCTACCTTGGTCCAGACACACAGACTCCCACCAGATTGCTGACATGGCAAACCATTCCCGATAACATTTTTTAGAGAGGACTTTGACAACCCCTTTCTCTAAAGGAGTATTCCGCCTCCCTCAGGCACTTGCTAGGCACCACCAGATTTATGTCCTTCCCTCTCAGTATTATGTTCTGCATTTCTTTGTTGACTCATTTCTTCTTTGCCTCTGCACTAGACCCTATGATCAATGAGGGCAGAGAATCCTTATTTTTTATTCATAGGTGCAACTCTAGGATCTACAATAGTGTTTGGTGCATGGAAGGTACCCAATCAATATTTACTGGATTAACCAATTAGACCAGAAGGTAGAATTTTGTTCGATAAATGAAATTACAAGGTAAGTCTTATTTCAAATGAAGAAGAACAGGATGATGACCTGTGAAGGCAAAAATGCAGTTGTCTCTCGAGGAAGTGTTAGAGGCCAGACCAAAAGGTGACCTCTATAGATGTTTTACAAGCAAGCTGTTAACCTAGAAAACTGATCTTAAGCATTCTTTCCACCAACGTGATTCTAGAAATCCACTATGCCCTATGCTTCTTGAGAGGAGGGACTCTGTCTTACTCATTTTTATACTCTCAGTGAAATAACTGGCTCAGATTTATTAAATAAAAGTCATTTTGAACTTAACCAATTCTGTCAATCACACTTAACTCTCTGTGTATCCATCAGGGCCTGGTCAGGACACAGACGCCATACCAGGAATTTGCACCGGGAATAAAGAATCTGTTAACTATGTTGGTTCATCATGATAAAATGTGGTTAACAACTGACAGGATAGAAGAGGACTGTAAGGTGAACATAAGCAACAACTGCAGGGAATCTCCCTCTGTGCTTGCCATTGGCAGAACTTAACATTGAGCCACAGGCAAAGAATAAATGTTGAGTCCAGCTCCAGTAGCACAATGCAGGACAAAGAAATGCGGGTTTGGTGCTGAGAGGCAATAAATTAATAACCAGCATACTCTCACTCTTCCAAAAATATTCAAGGCAGCTTTCAAAGGAGCAAAACAAATATATAGACTAGGAGTCACAGATATATCACCTAGGAAAATTAAGGTGAAACCAGAGGTTTTATGAATACACCAGACACATGCTTTAATGGCTGATGCTTCTTTTATACACAGAATTGAACTTAATTCTCACAAAATCCTTGCAAGATAGATATTATCCTTAATTTTACAGATGGAGAATCTTCCTGAAAATCATGTCGCTTTTAAATTGCAGGGCCAAAAATGGTTATACACCAAAGTTTATCATTTCCATTATATCAAACTACCTCCTTGGGATGTGTGAGGAGTTGAGATAGGATTAAGAAGAAACACATTCAGAATGGAAAGTGCTGCCTTTGCTCTTTATTTTTTTCCCTTTTTATCACTCTGCTGTTTTTTACCAGCAGATTTCCTCACCAATATCCCCGGCACAACGATGCACTAAAACAAGACATGGAGACTCAGCAAGTGTAGTAACAACACATCACACACAGGTGGAATTAGTATACAAACCCCAACACCCTCACGGGAACAGTGGAATCCAGTTTTCCCTTTCAAATAAAAAAAACAAATCAGAAATTCATAGCTACAGACCTCTCCGTAAAGCTAAGCTTTCAAACCAGCAAATCAACAATTAATATTTAAAGAAGAAATAAAAGCCAGGTCAGCAGCAAGCACCCTTTCGAAGTCATCATAGAGACCATCTTTATTGACACTTTCATTTTGTTGACCATTTTTATGTGCTTTTATTACAGGATACCTTTAGTCATGCACTCAAGAGCAACATTTCAAAACTCCTTTAAGAAAAAGCTAAAAATTTCAGGCACCCCGAATATTTTATCAGTGTTCATTAGAAACTAAACAATAGTGATGAGTCAATCCTGAGTGTAAGAAGGAAGCAATTATTCCAATATGCAAAGGAAATGCCAAACATGGTTCATCTGAGTAAGAGAGGCATTTGTTATGATTGCTCACATTTTCCCAATTTTATCATTGCTGTGAAAAGCTTACATCCAAAGCAAATTTAGAGTTTGTTCTTATCCTTGGATTTTGTGTGTGTGTGTGTGTAACTTAATGACTTTCTAATATATATAACCTTTTTAAATGACTTCTGCCATCTTTACTGCAATCAGAGTGGGTGGGTAATAAACTGAGTAAGGCTGGAAAATTTGACATAAGAAATGGAAGTCTCTATGATGAGCTGGGACAGGAATGGTGATGAAGAACACAGCAATTGACTTTATACAAAAGCAGAGGTCTGATAAAAGGAGCAATGAGGCAGATTAAAGGAGATCATGTATGTAAGGGAATATGTAGGGGTGTGGTCAAACCTTCAACTAGTTGAGTCACAAAATTTAATAGGTGGAGACCTCCTGAGACTGTAGACAGTTTAGCTTCTTAGAGGGGTTAGTTTTTCCTTTTTTAAACCAGTAAGAACAGATACTACCCATGACCTTAGCTAAAAGTCTGCAAAGTTTCTTTCCCCTTATTTTAAATATAAGAGAATATACAGCTAGTAAAAATGAAAAATTGTTATCAGAGACACATAATTTAATCTGCCTAACTACAACTTCAGTTTTTCATGCTGTGTATTTTTTTACATCATTACAATCGCTATGCTCTTAATAATTCTATTTCCTCTAGAACACATAAATCATTTAAATTTTCACATTTAAAATAATATTTTCTGGGCAAGAGGAGCAAAATGGCAGAGGAGTAGGAGACTGAGATACAATCAGGTCCTAGAAGTTCAGCTAGATAGTTATCAAACCATTCTGAACACCTACAAACTCAACAGGAGATAGAAGAGAAGAACAATTCTAGGAACAGAAAATCAACCATTTCCCGGAAGGTAGGACGTGTAGAGAAGTGAATCCAAAGCCATGGGAAGATAGACTGGGGGGGGGGGGGGG